>CM070873.1:87950672-89165672 GCA_036365515.1 Torymus aiolomorphi
TCCCACATGACAGACAATAGTATATTGTGTGCCAAGGGCGTAAAGTGGGTCTTTTTAGACCGAGTGTGGGGTTGCGTACGAGTCGAAGGTGAGCTAGCACGAGCCGAAGGCGAGTGCGTTTGCGAACCGAAGACGAGTCAAAAACTCCATTCAAAAACGACAGCGGGCGCTTTTCGATTTCTACCGCCCGCTGGTCGACAAGCGGTCGCTTTCGACTCTATTAATAGGTTCAAAAAACGCGAAAATCGTACTTGCGGTACAAAAAAAATTTTAATTTGTGCAGAAAAGAAGCTTTGTGTAACAACAAGAATGATGATTTAAAAAAATTTTAGGCATATATAGAAACATCCAGACTGGATGATCCAGTAGGGGAAGTGATATAGTCTACAGCAGACCATAGCGGGTCACGGAACGCATGCTGCTGGTAGTGTGGATACTTGGTGCTTTATGTCAGGCCGCAAAGCGACGCCGCCACGAACGAACGGATGGGAAACAATGTCATTTGACGGCGGCGCGGCTCGGCGGCTCGCGGGCTGGCGGGTAGCGCACTTATCAGTGTACGTGGCGGCAAAAGGAACTAAAATACACTGTACGGAATACAGTTCATCAGCATCAGCTAGCGGAGGTCCGACGCCCGAGCCGTCATTATTCGTTATCAGTTAGCCAAGCGCGAGTAGATTCCGAACTGTGCTAAAATTGTGATTCAAATATACGTGCTGTTATCTCCGCGAACGCTTTATATGCGTTATAAACAAAGCTCCAAGTTTCCGTGATTCTTTCGATTGCACATGTGGCGGCGACGGCGTACGACGGCGGGCAGTACGACGACGACGAGGACGACAACGAAGAAGCGACGGGCGCCCTGTGGTGCGCAGCTTGTAGCAACAGTAGCAGCAGTAGTTGCAACTAGCACGATCCAGGGAGCCGCCGCGCAATAGGATTTCGCGCCTTCGTCGTCGCATGAGTATTATGTTTATTCGAGACCGAGGCGCCTCCAGGTACCCATCTCGAAGTTGTACCCGTTATTTCGTGATTTCTCCTTCCCTCTAGCCTTCTCCCTATGCTTTTACTAAAACCGTCAAAACCATTGCCAGCCTCCGAGCGCAAATAAACACCTTTTCGACGCCGGCTTCCAACGTCTGAGACGCGAAAATGCGGCTAGAAGCCAGTTCGCTCCAAAGCGACTGACACATCCGAGCAGATAATGCGGCCTTTGAGTGAGCGTAGAAACGAATTTTCCACTGCAACATCTTGCTGCAGCTATGTATTTCGAAGATCCCCTGCAAGAACGTCCAGTAACAAGCATGTGAGTCTGTCGAGTTTGAGGTAGCCTTGCTTTTCTTCTTTGCTTTTTTTATTCTCTGTTCTATACATATATGTATGTATGTGTGTGTGTGTGTGTGTGAGTGTATATGCTTGTGTGTTTGCGCGCGAGCTCTCGCGTATGTATGTAAATATATGGGACTTCTTGTTTGCTTTTCGTGGAATTAGTACCGAGCAATACATTAATTATCGTGTAATTGCCATCATGTAAATTTCACTGATGTTCTTATCATTTACTTATCTTCTGCTTCATTGTTTGTGCAGGAACAAATCTGTGGAAAATCTGCTGTTATCCAGTCACGAAGTGATTTCCAGCATTAACGCTTCATCCTTGGGTAGCCAAAGTTCATCATCTAACCTAATTAATGGATCATATAATGAATCTGTACAAGATGCTTCTTCTGGGGGAGAAAATGAGCGAACAAGCCCAATCCCAAGCCCAAATCTCTCTCCTAAGCCAAGTCCACGATTTTCTAGCAAAAAAGACAAAAAGGACAAATCTCACAAGGATGACAAGCACCACAAAGATGACAAGCACCACAAAGATGATAAGCATCACAAAGATGATAAGCATCACAAAGATGATAAGCATCACAAAGATGATAAGCATCATAAAGATGATAAGGACCATAAGGACCATACAGATCATAAGGACCATAAGGATCATTCTATGAAAAGCACTTTGGATAATGCAGGTCATTCACAAAAAGATACTCATAACGTATCTAAATCGAATGATCAAACTAGCCAAGTATGTATTCACATGTATTATTTATACTTTTACAAAGCATGGAGAATGACAAAGAAACTAACTTGAAACACGTGTAATTGTATTATTTATATTGAAATACTTAGTATGTTAATGGCAGTAATATTTCGTAACTATATTTTGTTGATTACATATCAAAAGATGAAGTTGAAGACAACTTCATTCTTAATTATTAAAATAATACATACACACACAAACATGCATGCACGTGCACATGCACACTGAGTAGATACATATGAAATCTGCAATTGAAGGGTCTTTTAATATATTAAATTATGACGAAATACTAACTCCTGTAAGTACTCAATTTTGTATTATTTATTAGAATAATAATTTGTAAAATTAGATAGATTAATGAAATCCAATTATAATATAATACGATGTTCATAGAACTAACCGTGACCATAAACCTTTTTACAGAAAAAAATTAAAATTTAAAATAAGACAGATAATAATTTAACAAAAAGAAAAAAAATATGAAAAAAACATGAAAAAATAAATATTTAGATACAATATTTATCGTTTCTCTTAACAAAAAAAAAAACAACCAACAAAGGCATGTTTATTGCAATATTATCAATGTCGCATGAGACTAAAAGAAATTGTGCCATTACTTGATAAACTCAGGAGTTAATAGTATATTTAAAAAAATATCTTGTAATACATTTTAGAGTTCAAAATATTTTAACCTCATGTACGTGTGTCCTTATGAAACACCAAAATGATATTGTGTTTATATGGTTTTAATATAATCAATGAAAATGTTGATATATAATTTCTTTCTAGTTAGTCTAATAAATGTATTCATTTGCTTTGTTAACACTTTTTAAATAAATAATTCATTTTTTTTTTAAATAATAAATTTTTTCAAATATCAAGATTAATTTTTAAAAAGTTATTTTTCCCTATTTATTATGAGATAACTTTAAAATATTTCAGAGAGTATGAGCTCTTGAAAAATGATTTTGTTAACTAGTAGAAATATTTTAGAATAAAAATGAGGTAATAAAACAAAATAGATCTAAAGATGTTCCTCTTATATTCCATAAATACTAGAAATGGTTAATATATACAAATAATATGACATTAATAAAGTGAAGACTTTCAATTCCATTATATTAGCCAATTCAAACAATCAAATTGTAAAATAAAATCCAGAATGTGAATCTTAACTTTAAACGTTAGGATCTTTCATTTGCATTTATAGTCCGGGTGTCGGGGGGGTTTCGTGTACTTTTTTAGGTCCCCTCGGTAACTTGATGTTACTGCATGTTTTTCTTTTGTATGCTGAATCCATTTTTCAAAGTTACCAGGCCAAGAAGTGGTCAGGTTAATTGTTAATTAACATTTTTTATAAACAATATAAAAAATGTTATATTTTCGATTTTTAAAAATTCTGAGCTATTCTCTGTCATCTCCTGAGTAAAAATGGTCCTTATCAACTTTTTCCTCGAAAATTATAGGTCTGAGGGAAAAGTTGATAAGGACCATTTTTACTCAGAAGATGACAGAGATCAATAGCTCAAAATTTTTTTATTTATTGTCAAAAACATATTTTGTTAGCCCAATTAAATATTTATTTATTTCAAATTAATAGGATGTATTACTTTAAATAAATATCTCTTTACTACTATTCAAATAAATGATTTACTTGAATTAAGTAAGCCTTATTTTAATTTAGTAAATTTTTTTTTAGTTATTAGGCCAGTAAACGACGGTCTGAAATCGACTTCTCGAGGGAATAGTTGCATTTTGGATATTTGGAAATCACGCCGTCTAAGAACGGTGGTCAAAAATGCAGCAAAAACCACCCTCGAAGACGGTTTTCGCTTATATCTCCAGAACGACAAGAAGTATCGAAAAAATTCCCGAATAAAAATTGTAAAGCGTAAAATTTTGCATAAGGATGACCTGTCACTTTTTGGTTTTTGATAAAATTAAGCTTGCCAGAAGTGAACGAAAGTTGAACGTTTGACGCGGCAGTAGAGTGAGAGGGCGAGGCTTGTCGTGCCGCGCGGTTTGCTCGTCGCTCGTTCAACTTTTGCTCGCTTCTGGCGAGCTTAAGGGGGTGCCATACTCGTACCATTACCGACCGAGCAATTCACACAGTTTCAAGCTGATTAAAAATAAAATACGTCGACCCGGTCAAAAATATCCAGTTGGGAAATCCAACTGGATTTTCCAAGAGGGAAATCCAGCTGGGGAAGAGTGGATTCCAGCTGGATTTTGGTGAATTTCCCGTCGGATTCCCAGTTGATGATACCAAATATTCCCACCCATTTTTAACTGGATATTTAAGTGGATTCCCACCTAGATATAACAGGATTCCTATGCATTATTAACTGGATTTCCATTGAATAGAAAAGCGAAAGTTAGATGGATTCCCATCTATATTAAACTGGATTTTTACATGGATTTCCGCCGTCACGCTGGGATTCCCATTTATTATTAAGTAGAATTTTTAGTGGATTCCCATTTAATAGAAATGCGAAAGTTAGGTGGATTCCCACCAACATTTAACTGGATTTTTACATGGATTTCCGCCTTCGCCCAGGAATTCCCATTTATTATAAGTGGATTTCCATTTAATCCAGTTAAAAATGGGTGGGAATATTTGATATCATCAACTGGGAATCCGACTGGAAATCCACCAAAATCCAGCTGGAATCCACTCTTCCCCAGCTGGATTTCCCTCTTGGAAAATCCAGTTGGATTTCCCAACTGGATATTTTTGACCGGGGAATCACAAAAAATCAAGAGAACACTCTTCTGTATTTTTTAACGTTCTATCATCCAGTCAAAGTTTGGAGTCGAAATATCAAGTCATTTTTGCAAAAACTTTGAACAAAGCGAAATTTAATTTCGTTCAAAGTTTTTGAAAAAACGGCTTGATATTTCAACTCCAAACTTTGACTGGATGATAGAACGTTAAAAAATACAGAAGAGTGTTCTCTTGATTTTTTGTGATTCGACGTATTTTATTTTTAATCAGCTTGAAACTGTGTGAATTGCTCGGTCGGTAATGGTAGGACTATGGAATCCCGTTAAGTTAATCAAAAGCAAAAAAGTGACCGGTTATACTTACGTAAAATTTTACACTCTACAACTTTTGTTTAAGACTTTTTTTCGATATCTCTTGTCGTTCTCGAGATGGGTATAAGCGAAAACCCGTTTTTGGGGGTGGTTTTTTTTGCCAAATTAGGGGTGGCGTCGGCGTTTCTGGAAGCTGAAAGACCTTCGTTTACTGGCCTATATGCCTACATTTACTCCATTTACTTAATTCTTTACAGTCTTTTTCCCGGCATCAACTCGATAATAAACCCTGTCTTTCCTCTCACGCCTTTACACGTACTTTACCCTAACTAAATATTTGAATAATAATTTATTATTTAAATATGATATCCCTTAAAGTACTATCACTTGCTATCTTGCTTCTTCCTTGTCTTTTCCTCCCCCGTTTGTTTTTAGTCTTTAAAAGTTTTTTCCAAGTTCATTTCCTCTTCTTGGCTGTTCCTTTTTTCCTCACTTTTACACTTTTACACTTTTACACTTGCACATATCCCGATTCACAATGCCTTTAAATTCCTCTTCCAGACTGCTTATGATCTCATCCTCATTCTTTCCTTTTGTCCATTCTTCTATCCATTGCTTACTTCCCTCTTCTATCCTGCCTCAACTTACTGCACATCCAGACATGCTTGAAGGTTTCTTCATTTTCTTCGCAAACTCTGCATTGCATCTTTCTGAATCCTTTCTTGCCTTCTTTGCTTATATTTCCTGTTCTTGTTCTTGCCCAGATCTCTTTCGCACAGCCCTCCGTCGTGTCATTCCAACATCTTGCTCTTTCTATTTCTGGTAATCACCTTTTATAGTACCCCCAGTACTCTGATTCTTCTATTCTTTTCCTATCTTCATGCATTTCCTGTACTGCTTTGTCCTGGTTCCACTCATTTAAATGTCTTTTCATCTCCTCTATTTCCACTTTCATCCACATTTTCCTTGCTTTTGCTTTCTCTCCTGCTTTCCTCATAGCTTTTTGAAGTTCTTTACCCCAGTTTATTGGTTCCCTGTTCAGTATGCTCCTCGCTTCTTCCTCTCTGAAACAGATTTTTGACCACCTATTCTCCTCCATTTGCATTATTCTTACCAAATAGCTTCCCGCTCTCCTTCTTGATTCTATCTCCAAACTTCTTTCTCCAGCCTCCATTCTCCATATATACCCTGGCATGTCCGTGTTCCTTTTGCCCTTTCCATCTGCTTCCATTTTTTCCACCCCGAAATCTCAACACCGTATAGTCCTCCTGCTTTAGCCACTAGTTCATTATTAACATTCTTCTTAGGGTGTTTGCCTTCGCTCTTTTTGGAATCCCCCATGCTACATTTGCTGCTTTCCCAGTTCTTTCCTGTAGCATCTTTATGTGCGTCTCATTTCTGCTCCTACTCTTGAACCAGTATCCTAGATATACTTATACTTTGAACACTTTCCAATTCTTCTCATTTGTATTTCCATTCCTGCATACCATGATTTTCATCTTTTTTATGTTTACTTCCATCTTAGTTTCCTCCGCGTATCTTTCGAAATCAAAAAGCATTCTTTGCATCTCTTCTACGGTATCCGAAACCATTGCTACATCGTCCGCGAATTTCAAAACGTAAATCTTCTTTTTGCCTATTACTGTGCCTCCTTCGTTGTTCTTCTCCCATCTGTCGTCCAAATCTTCAAGGTACACTGAGAAAAATGTTGTAGTAAATTTTATTATAACTGTAATAAAAATTACTACAAAGTATAGGAAGGGTGAGATAAATACACTTTATGCTGCATTTTTATTATAATTGTATGAATAATTACAAAATTTCTTGTAATTTTTATGACAGTTGTTGATTAGAAAGTATTACGAAATAAAAGAAAAATTGCTATACACATAGCAAAAACTGTGATATAATAAAATTTAAAATATAATTTTTATTAGAATAGAATATAAATTTTATTTTGTAGCGTATAAATTTTATTTTGTAGCATATTAAAAATTACTATAAACATAGTAAAAAGTGCCACATTCAAAAATTGCTACAGGCCATAAGAAAGTTTGCTATCCAACATAGTAAAAATTGTTACAACATTAGTACTTTTTCTGCGAAAATCAAGGCGCCCACGTGTCTTATTGAGGTTATGTTTCTACGGGAATTTCACTTTGTCTTGCTTTTAAGTTTACAAAACATTCAAAATCTTACTTCAATTATTTTATTTTTATATTATGCATATTAATGATAAGTTTCTTTGTGTTATCAAAGTTATTTATTGTCATTATTTAATATTATCTGAAATTTTCTTGAAATCGATGGTTTGACATGTACAAGTTCCAAAATTTTACACTCAAGAATCCTATTTGGGTAAATTGTTAGCGCGTCCGATTGCCGCGGTGAAGGTTGCAGGTTCGATCCCAACGCTCGTAAAAAAAATATTTTTATTTCTCATTTTAATTTATTTTCACATTAAATATTGTATGATTAGAGTCTGAAAATAGTTCTAAAAATAGGAAGAACAGGAAAAAATTTAATTTTTTGAAATTTAAGGTCATTCATAAAAATTACTATGTTGCATAGCAAAAATTGTTATAATTTCGATTTGTCCCTCTATTCCTACAAAATATAGTAATTTTTCTTATGTTTATAATAAATTTTACTACAACATTTCTCTCAGTGTATACGCTGAAAAGAGTTGCACTAAGAGGGCAGCCATGTCTGACCCTTTTCATTGTTCTGAAGCTCTCCGTTGTTCCATCCTTCGTTATAACTTAAATATTTGCTATCATCCTCAACATTCTTCCGCTCCCCTCTTTTCGTTTCAGTTTTTCTATTAAAATTTCTCTGTCTATTGTATCAAACACTCTTTTAAAATCAATAAATCCTATAATTAGCATTCCCTTCCTACTCTTTAATTTGTTGCCAATAAGGCTGTTTAAGGTGAAAATGTGGTCCCTCATGCTCCCTCCTTTCCTGAATCCCGCTTGACTTTCCCTCCAGCAGTTTTTCTTCTCTAACCAATCTCTAAGTCGCACGTTCATTATGCTAGTTAGTACCTACTTTGTATCCGATATCCAGTAGAGAGACGCCTCTATAATTTTGTTTCGCTTTCCTCTCTCCCTTTGTGGATTGGATATATTCTCGCCGTCTTCCAACTGAACAATATTTATAGTAATTAAAACCCATGTTAATTTGGCGATTAATCGACAGAACCTGGCCACACTGACCTATAGTACAGTATATTGTATACGCATAAAGGGATACCTCATGAAAGAACAGTCTACAGCAGTAAAAGAGCCAAAAGTATTTTCTTGAAAATACTCAAGTTATTATTCCTTGCCATCACAAAACACCTAAGGAGGTTATTGGAGGTCTATTGCGATTCCGACTCCCTAGTCAACTAAAGATTAAAATATCAAGAATATAATAATTTATCAAATAAGCTACATAAGTAGTACATCTAAAATCATATATTCATTTATTAGGACTATTAAAATAATAAACTTTTAGTAATATTTGTTTACATTGCAAATAATTGGCGTACTGCATATACAACTTAATACTGAAACGGTGTAACAGGCGCGCCGTTCGGGGTAGCTGCTGCCCTGACTGAATGTATAGTCGCTACTACCGCAAATTAGCACTCCCCGTAAACCTCGAGAGTAGGAGCTGCGCCGAATTTTTCTCCGTGTAGTACAATGTCACATGACCAAGCATTTGTTTCGCCTGATGATGACATAAAGTTACGAATATTTGTTATGACTTTGACATTCAATATCTGTTTAGAGTGTTCGTCAACATATTCATTTTTATACCACTCTAACCTCAAAATCACAACTTTGATATGATTTTTCGGCGCTCGTGGTATAAAATACCGTTCGAAACTAGTGCGTAAGTCGATTATTTAGGTGGTGTGACTTTTTCGCACTCGCTTCGCTCGTGCAAAAAGTCACACCAGCTAAATAATCGACTTCCCCACCCGTGTCGAAATGTACTATTTACACCGAAATAAAGCTTAAAATTTCTACTTTCATAAGTATTGTCGTTTTGTGTTACTGTGATTATTCTTTACGAGAAGAAACAGTATTACTTCCGGTTCGCCGTAGCATCTCTGCCATAAGGCATAGGTAAAAGGAGTGACTTTCTAAAACAATTTTATCGCACATTTTATCGTCAACCCTACCTAAGATTTTGCACACATTAATTTTGTGGTCATTTATACCATATTTTAATTCTCTACTGTTTGTATTTGCAATAGAACTTTTAATTCTCTACTGTTTGTATTTGCAATAGAACTTTTAATTCTCTACTGTTTGCATTTGCAATAGAACCTCCTTAGTATATCTGTTAGTGTTGTCAAATGTTGCCAAATACTCATCCAAGTACTAAACATGGCCGATAAATAGTACTCAACGTGAATAATCCGCTTTGGCAACGTATCCCGAGGCGGCTTGATTCGCCTTCCATAAGGCTCGTGTAAAAGTAACCGTTTTCAACATTTGTTTTCTTGATCATTTGGTCGGTAACCCTATTTTTTCTGGGTGGATATGATTCGTTGAATAATTCAAGAATACAGTCTAATTTTTTTAGCTATGAATAGTATTTTACAAAAGTCGCTCATACTACCTTAACATGCCCTTAGTTAACAATACCCGATAGCTGGACACATTTAATTGTATCCCTATAAAAATATTCCATTGTATTCAACTGGAATATTTAATCAGAATCTAACTGGAATTAACTTTAATTCAGCTAGAATCACATATTGTTCAAGTTTAGGGCTCAATCTTATTATATGTCCCGGTATTGCCCCCAGGTCAACATTGGGTGTCCAAGTTTAGAAACCTTACACATATTTTTTCAAACTTATTTTTTTAATATGAATAAATATGAAAATGAGTTTTTCTGTGGATGAATTAATTAAATAGATTACTAATCAATATCTAGATTTTAAAGTTTGAAAAAATTCTATCTATTGGTTTTGAAAACGTCGTTTGTTTGTGATTGTGCTCAAAATTTGTCCAGGTATTGGGTACTTTACCTTGCCATCTGGATGATACTTCGAAAAATATGGCATAAGGTAAAGTACCCGATACCTGGACAGACTGAAAATTGGGACCATTACCTGGACAGCAGTAAAGCAGTACTATTACTTATACATATAATAAAGATATAAATTAATTAGCGAAGTTTATGTTATTAACTATGCAACCAAATGAATTTCGTGTTAATTTAAGTCTCTAATTCATTAGAATACGAAATAAAAGATTTCGAGGTTATGTAGGATAGCCGAACCCTTGTCCAGCTTAACATCCCTATCAGTTAGCAATACCCGATAGCTGGACATATTTAATAATATCACTATAAAAAATATTTCATGATAGTTATTATATTCACTCATGTTTGTATTAAATAATCGTGTTGGTATATCGACTTTGTATGAGTCAATTAAACAAATAAATTTAAATTAAACGGCCAACGTTTCGACGGTGATCTCCGTCCTCTTCAGGGCCAAGCTGTTTATTGAGCAATATATACAATAATTACAATAATTATAAATGTTTAACGTAACAAAAGTACAAACTTTAATAGACTTACATATGGTTTAAAAACAGAGATATTCTAAGGTCAATAATCATCACATAAAATCTTCATAACAATCACTATTATTAATTGTTATTATATTTTCTTTTCTTCTTTTTTGTTTTTCTTACTTTTTTTATAATCATATTGAAATTAAAATGACAAATTGGACAATTCGAGTGTAACCATTAAGCTTAAATTGGAATCGGCCAACGGGATTACAGGATTTTGAAACTGACCCGGCACGTTCCGCAAGAATCCATCGAGGATGGGTGTTCCCACAAAAATATAAAAGAAAATTATAAAAAAGTTTGAAAAATGCACGAAATTGTTTTTCAAAAAGCTTCAAAATATTTTACGTGTATGTATTATAATACAAAATGAGATATACTAGTTGAATTATACGCATTTCGCGTTGATCTAAACAAATGTCGATAACAATTATACTTGTTTTTGTTGCGGAAAAATAATCATGCAAACAAATATCGAATGAAAAGTGTAGCTTGTAATTAGTGTAATGGTAGAGGTTATATTGAAAAAATTTTTTTTAACAAGCGTGGGAAATAGAAGTGATTGATAAAAGTTATAATTTCTAACATAGGCCCTTATAGAAAAAATAACATTTTTCTTTCTCATTTCATGAAAATCCATAATTTCTTTATGAAGCCAGTTAGAGATTATAGTATTTCAGTCACAGATTCTTATCGTATAATTAAAATATCAAGTTACTAGTAAACAAAATATAATTTCATAAAAATCTAAAATCAATGCTTTTGCATGCCTATATATTGGGTGCATTGTTATTATTTTGATGTATCATGACATCGTGTGTGTGGGTGTGTCTATGGGGTGGGTGGGTGTGTTTGGAGAGAGAGAGAGAGAGAGAGAGAGAGAGAGAGAGAGAGAGAGAGAGAGAGAGAGAGAGAGAGAGAGAGAGAGAGAGAGAGAGAGAGAGAGAGAGAGAGAGAGACTTATGATATGTCATTATACATAAAAATAATTTCTCACTATGCAAGAAAATGATATTAAGGTAGATCCTCAATATTCGTGAAAATGGGAATAAGACACCAAAAAATTCTATTACAATCTTTAATAATCAAAGAATTTTTACAATTTTTTTTTTATGTACGTTGCCAACTTAATTATCAAGAAAACAATTATTGAGAATGGTTACTTTTACATTGAGCGTAAATGAGCGCCATATAACCCATAACTGGAAGTAATAGTATTACTTCATAAAAAAACTGGACTTCAAAAAGAGAAACATAGCTTAAGAAAGATGATATTCGGCTTTTTCTTTTAAATTTATCAAATATGTGTCAAGCCGAGCGTTTTAAAAAGACACGAATGATTATAATCATAAATACCTAGCAGACGACATGCACGAGAGCGAGAGAGACAAAACGATGCGCATGGTAGTTTGTGCTCTCACTGAGCGCACAAACTGTAACACGTTGATGAACCACCTTAAGGAGGTTCATCTGATTTTGAGTTTATTTGGGAAGTCTTTGAAACTTTCGTCACATGTACGTGACATCATTATCTATATCATATCCTCAGAAAAAAGAGCCTAGTTTCACCGTTATCGAGATATTAAACGCCAAAGTTGAACATTTTAACATGGCGTCTTATAGGACGCGAACGCGCTAAAGATCGTTACAGTCTATAACTTCGAAGATACATTTGGCGTTTGTCTGAGAAACTAATATGTTATTAACATCAATAATTAGAATAACATATTAAAAGTTCAGAGATCCTAGCTTCACCGTTTTTAAGATATTGTAGTTGAAAGTATGGAATTTTAGGTGTACGGCCGCGCGCGCAGGCGCAGCGGGAGTACACATAGACGAGCACCGCTCTGTGTGCGCGCTCACAGACGGCACGGAGCTATGTGTGTGTGCCAGTCCCGTATAAACACGCACTCTGACTACGGGAGTGAGGGCACCATGCGAGTAAACCTGTGCGCGCGGTGAGGGGTGACATTGATTCTTGATACGTTCCTCGTCGGATGAACCCCCTTAACCTCGTATGTGCATGTTTGAAAAGGTCACACGAGGTGAAAATCACCTTCTCGATCGAGTATCGAACAGTATTTTTGATATGGCGTGTACAAACCTTGATTTAGCGTATTCGCTGTGAGCACGGAGATCCCGCCATCTGACGGAGTACATTTTGTGGGATATTTTAACACAGCGGCTTATGGGGATTTCATAAAAATATAACATAAATGTTAAAATAACTATTCTTTTCTGCATCATTTTTGTCAGTATAAAGATATATAAGTAAATGATGTTTTTGTTTTAAAAATAGACAGTGTTATTTTGTTTGACATTAAAATAAAGTCTTCTTTCGTATCTATTTTGAGGTTACGCTGCTGACATGCACTGATATATATAGGTATACTTGACTGTCCCACAAAAGTTCTCATTTTGACCACCCCAAGCGCTTCCGTAGTTTCGCCTATCCCCTCCAAGCGGATGCACATAGCTAATACGCCTTTTTAGTCAAGCGTATACAAAATCGAGCTTTGCGCCCAAAAATGAATATTTTTAAATCTTATGGAAAGAATAAGTATATGTATTCTGAATCGTGGTAAAAAACAAGAAAGTGATGCAGAATAATATCAGTGAATAATCTTGTGATCCCGATATTCAAGACCTGGTTTATGCTAATGATACAAAAACTATAAATATTTACAAATAAATTGTAAACTCCAATCACTATATTATCCCGAAAACGAAAATATAAATATATTGTCATTAAGCTTGTTCATACATGATTTCAATCAAAAGATGAACTTGTTATGTCTATTTATAAATACAGACAAGGCTTTGAAATATAGTCAAAATTTCCGTATAATTAAATACTTTCTTGGTAGAAAATACGTTAACGAAAATGGCTGGTAAAGTAATTGGACGGTAATTTTTTTAGCCAACGGTTACAAGTGTAAGCCAACGGTTAACCAACGGTTTGGAAAAAGAGACAACAATTCAAAAACAAAAGAAGTGTCATTCTCGTTTCGATTTCGCCAACCAATTGTAAACTATTGGTTAATGTTTCTACCAGGGTTCATCACTATTTTAAAAAGATATCAATTTATAATCCATTTATAAAAGAATGAACACTATAAATCTCGAATTGAACGTAATCCATTTATTCGCGCTCTGATGGTCAATTTTCTAAAAAATTTATTCTGTTCCCGAAAACCGATAACAACATTGAGCGAGAAGAAAGTTTAATGAAAACAAAAGTTTAACCTTTTGTCAGTATATGAATAAGAATATGAATGCGGCTGAGGGCAGGAGAAAATGAATTTTAAATCATTCGGGTTAAATTATGAACTGTAATATATCGTCAAGAGGTATCTTTTTTTTTAAAGAGAAAATGATGACCGGAGATAAATACCGAGGTAGTAGTAAACCGAGACTTGGGACCACAAAGACGGGCCGCTGAAATCCTCAGACACCGAGAAGAAAATGGTACCCGCTAGGGCCATTGGCCAAAAACCACCCCGTAACTCAACTCCACCCAGCTAATCTCTTTTGATAGGATTTGTTAAAATTGTAATTTGAAAAAGAAAAGATTAAAATTGCATTGATCTCACCCAACAGAAGATGATTTTGTAGGACGGAAGTGTTGATTGTTTCAGTTGTCCGGAGGGAGAAAGCCTCGTTGAGAGGGGAACAAATTTGGGCCGCCCGATGATAAAACCAAAACGATCAGCACTGATATGAAGCGAGTGTATAGACGAAGATGTAAAATGAAATTAATAGAGAAGTTGACGAGATTTCGAAATTTATACCTACACTGAGAGTAATGTTGTAAGAAAATTTACTACAAACCTAAGAAAAATTACTATATTTTGTAGCAATGTATGGGCAAACGTGCATTGTGCTGAATTTTTATTATAATAATAGAAATAATTAATATATTTGAAATAATTTTTCTAATAGTTAATTTATAAAAATTATTGCGTTACATAGTAAAAATTTCGTTGTAGTAAATATTCCAAACAGATTCTAATAATAATTATAATAAAAAAGAAAAAAATTATTTTAGTACAATTGGATTATTTTAGAGTTAGTATTGATGATTCTAACAGTCCTGCTGACGACATTGGTGAATGTATGGTTGTAATAAAAACACTAAAACGATTTTTTCTTTTTGTCGACGTTTCGCGTCGATTTACATGACTCTTCTCAAGACAGTCAGATTATTTTAATAGTTTGTGTAAAGTACGTTGTAGTTACAGGATGTTTCGGAAATGTTCGGTACTGAAATCTAGAAAGGTTTGGAAAGAAAGATCTTAACCTTTAGAGGACGGGGATTTGGGTTTACTGTTTTCTCTCACTTTTCTATAGAAATCGAGTTTTTGTGATGTCTCACATCTCAAAACTAACACATGTAAAGGGTTGATCATGGGCATGGCCCGTATAGGGGCCATCCCGTCCTCTAAAGGTTAAAGATGTACTGGCTATAAGGTCGCTGCCAAAAAATTCGATAAACCAATAATTAATTGTATGCGATAATTGACCAAATCTAAGTTCTTGTGGGTGATTCAGGAGTATAATACGAATATAATAAGCTTTGAAAACTGAAAATCGAATAAAAATTGACAAAGTTCTGCTATTTTTTATAGTTACAAAAAATCGAGTCATTAAGTAAATTTTTAATACTTAAAACGACCAAGTGCCAAACTTTTAATTTTCATTTGATTTTTAATTTCTAAAGCTTATAATATTCCTATCGTGATTTGTAATCCATCGCGAGCATTGAAAATCGACTATTTGTCCTACATAATTTATTATTGCAGTTTATTTCTCGTACAGTCCCTGCCAAAAGTTAAGTGACTAATATTAAAACAACAATAACAAATTATGTAGAATAGATAGACAATTTTTAATGCTCGCGATCGATTACAAATCATGACCGGAATATTATAAGCTTTAGAAATTAAAAATCGAATGAAAATTAAAAGTTTGGCACTTTGTCGTGTTCAGTATTAAAAATTTACTTAATGATTCGGTTTTTGTAACTATAAAAAATAGCAGAACTTTGTCAATTTTTATTCGATTTTCAATTTTCAAAGCTTATTATATTCGTATTATACTCCTGAATCACCCACAAGAACTTAAATTTGGTCAATTATCGCATACAATTAATTATTGCAGTTTATCGATTTCACAAACTTTTGGCAGGGACCTTATAGACAGTACAGCCTTAAAAAGAAGCCTTTCTTCTGAACCTTCCAAGATTTCGGTACCAGACCTTTCTGACTCTATACGGCATTTTACCTAGGGGTAGAAGATAAAGAGCTAGAGTCGTCATTCAAAGTTTGAGGTTAGCCAAAATTTGGGAATGAATGTCATTTTACTTTCAAACAAATAGGTCCGATGGTTGTAACTAGACCAATTATAGTTACTACTACTACTTAATAATAATAAACCTACGCATAAACATTTTTTAGATAAAAAAACATTGTTACACATGTATACTACGGTACTCAAATGTCGAACATTGATGTTTTGACTTACGTAGTTGGAATATAACTACCTTAAGGGGATGCCTTTCTTGTATAGTCTGTACATGCTTACCGACATTTATTGATTTTTCAAATATTTATCTCAATTTACATATTTTTGCTTATATTGAAGCTGACGCACATTCTTTGAATTATATAGATTATGCGTGTGCTTCAATAATTTTGATAATATGAAAATTGGTTGAGAAATTTGAAAAATCAAGTGCAGAAATCTGCAGTTAGGTAAGGCTTTCCTTTAAGGAGAGGAGAGGGTTTTTCGCTAAGAAGCGTATTTAATGGGTGCTTCCTTGGGCCCACAATATTTTTAATTTCCAATATTAATATAATTGGTTAAAAGTAATCGAAAATCTAAATTAAAGAACTAGATCAAACGCGCGCTGCACGCGCGGAGATGAACTATGCTTTGAATACAATATTCAAAAATGGGAAAATAACTTATAAGAAAAATATAAACAAACAACATTACGTTGCCATGCACATAGCTACAGCATGGCAACGCTTCCGACCAATCAGATTACGAATAAAACGTGAAATAACATACCCATCAATTTAATAAAGGGGATTAATCGATTTATAGGTAAAAAAGTATATAAAACTTGCTTACACAAAGAATTCAAATTCAAAAACTTTAAGAAATTAAAAAAGTTGTATATTATACATTTTACTGAAATTTTCGACATTAATATTAAATAACTTTGCCAAACCTTCGTCGACCCATATATTTCTCAATTAATTCTATTTTCTAATGGTCTTTAAAATTGTGTCCATTTTCTTACTGGATAATGCCGTGGAAGTATTGGTTTTAATTTTGCGAAAGATCCTCCTTAATAATTTAAATATTAATAGTAATGAAAGTTGATGAGATGAATAACAGCACAAACCTTTAAATGTTGAGTGGTGGAAATAAATGGTCCAGCTGTCAATGTAGGTGTAAATAACAATACCAATAATTGTTGTATTTAGCCGAAGTTTCGGGAATTTTATTACGCCCCTCTTCAAGGCTCTTAATAGCAAAATATAAAACAATTTATTAAATTATAAATAATTACAAAAAAGTAAATTTCACAGCGCAATCGTTCAGAAAAGAAAACTTACATATATTAACAGTTTACATGACCTGTCGTAAGCAGTATGACTACTGCCATACTGCCAGTCAAAGAGAAAAATATTAATCAATCCTTGCTTTATTAGTCAAGGTTTTTAAATGTATTAGTCAGAAAAGTTTTTATTATGTTCTTTTACTCTAATATCTAACCTACGCGGCTGGTTTGCCCGACATGTACTGCCTCGCAATCCTTACAGTCTATACGGTATAATACATTTGTATTATCGCCTGTTTTACAAGTATCTTTTCCCAATTTGATAAAACGTCTAAATTTATTAGCAATACTATAGATTATTTCTGTGTCAAATTTGTTAAAGAAAATTTGTCATACATAATAGGTCTCAATTCATCTACGAACGGTAGCATTATCCGTGGTTTGTTATTTCTTTTAAATTTTGTTAAATTGTAAGTTAAAAATTTTAATCTTTTTGCAATATGTATGTTGGCTAGATCTGTGGGGTAATTGTTATCAACAAACAGTTGCTTTATCAAACTAAGATTTTTATGATGGAAGCTTACATCTGACAGTTTAATATAGTTTTATCGACCAACGAGTAAATAACTGCAATTTTATTATTCATAAGATGTTGTGAATAAAAGTTCAATAACCAACCTGAGAAAGTCGGTTTTCTGTACCAATTAGTTATAATGCGGTTATTTCTAACAATTATTTCTGTCAGGGAAACTAATTCTATTATCTCGTGATCTTTCAACTGTAAATTGTAGATGTTTACTGTACATATTAAAACTGTTACACACACAATAAGATATCGTCTACATATCGGAAATAAAAAACAGACAGATTCGAAGCATAATTTAGATAGAGCAAAGTTTTAGCTGAAACGTCGGCTAAATACAACAATTAGTATTGTTATTTACACCTACATTGACAGCTGAACCATTCATTTCCACCACTCAACATTAATACTAATACTTTAGTATATATTGAGTTCGTTTAGAAGCGAATTACCAGCGTGTTCTAAACTTTAAACTCGTAGAAATGTATTAACTAACTATTAATGTGAAATAAGCTACATTTTTCACAAAATTGTCCACACAGCGCGGATAAAAGCTTTACTTGCATTAAATTCGAGATTCATCGTGTTGCTTTTTTATAAATTAATATGTATATAATAATGTGAAGCAAGCTGCATTTTTCACAAAATTGACCAATCAGAGCGCGAATAAAAGCTTTAAATTAAATTCGAGATTGGTCGCGTTGCTTTTTTTTATAAATAAAATAAATAAATATATATGTGTATATAGAAATAGCTAATTAATTGTATCCATAGTTTTAAATTATCAATTAGTGAATACTTTAGCGACATTTATTTTGTTTAATTTAATAATAAACTTTCAATAATTCAAATGTAATCATTTGAATTTAAAATCTACGTTTAATATAATAATACAACAATTATTTTGCATTGAATAGATTACGACACGATAAGGTAAACTTGACAGTATCTGAATTTTTAATCTTACCGAAATGTCTCAGTACCTAATTGGAAAATTATAGACATTTTTATTTACAGATATTGATGAATATATCCAGGTATCTGAACATATCTTGTTAACAAAATGTTTAAAACTTTAATTTTGTAGTTGAATTATAGTTTTTTATTATCCAAGCTATAGATGTTATCCAAACTAATATATATTATAGAAATATTGTATCTTAAGTGGTTTAAATATTTTAGATAAAAATATGCTTTATTTAATCATTTATAATCTCTAATATTAATCAAGCAAACTTTTAAATATTTTTAAACATTTTTATAATCATTTACATTCAATATTTGAAAAAAAAAAACGAATCTGAGATTATGAATCGCCTTTAAGATACGATAATACTTAGGCTTATCAATCTGATAAAATTTTATATCTATTAGTAGTATGAAGTATTACATTCATGTTGCAGGAAGTTACAACCCGTTCCTCTGATTCTGCAGAAGTTAAACCTGCAGATTCTAAAGAATCTAAATCTGATGGACATGGACGAAAAGACAGAGATAGAGAGCGTAGTAAGAAACGATCGTGGTACTCTAATATTCTGTATCCAACATACAAATCACGATCGGATAATTTTAAAAGAATTTTCAAAGATGTACCAGATGAAGAAAGACTTGTTGTTGGTTTGTATATTATTTTTACTATAAACAAACTTTTTTATTTTTATTTTTTTAAGTAATTAGATAGTATAATTGAAATAATTATA
The DNA here is from genome assembly GCA_036365515.1 of Torymus aiolomorphi. Classification (NCBI taxonomy): domain Eukaryota; kingdom Metazoa; phylum Arthropoda; class Insecta; order Hymenoptera; family Torymidae; genus Torymus; species Torymus aiolomorphi. The sequence goes on from CM070873.1 coordinate 87,970,237, forward strand.
TTGGCAGATTATTCTTGTGCTTTACAACGAGAAATTTTAGTTCATGGAAGACTATACGTTTCACAAAACTATGTATGTTTCTATGCCAATATATTTATGTGGGAAACTTTAGTTTCCTTGCGTTGGAAAGATGTAACGTCAATTACCAAAGAAAAAACAGCTCTTGTTATTCCAAACGCTATATTACTTTCTACTGCCACTGACAAATTTTTTCTCACATCTTTTGGTTCAAGGGATAAGACTTTTATGATGTTGTTTAAAGTTTGGCAAAATGCTTTGATGGGTCAGGTAAGCAAACGAATATAAATTATTAATTTCTGCATTTTTTTTTTTTTAAATTTTATTATTACTTTATTTATAATGAAAATAATATAAAAATATAATATATAAATATATATTTAAAATTAAGTGTATATTTAATACTTATTGTTTCTTTGGCTTTTTATTTATGTCAATATTCCAATTAAATCTAAATTTTGTATAAAGATTGGAAAAAGTGAATGGAAGCAAAAGTGCAAGAGTAAAAAGTGTAATGTAGAGGTATTATAGTCAATTGTATTGTATTCTTATATAAAAATTTTATTTTGGAAAAAATCAAACTAATTTAAATAATATTCTAATTATTTCTTTTTTTAAGTCGATGAGTATGACTGAAATATGGCAGCTTGTCCATGATTGTTATGGTGAAGAATTGGGGTTGACTTCGGATGATGAAGATACTTCACGTCCATTACCCACACCTGTAGCGACGGAAGAAAAATTGTCCACGCGTTTATCTTTAGATTCATTTTCAGAGGTATATATAAATTTTTTAAATAATATTTTAATAGTAATTATGTTCTTTTCAATTTTTTATAATTAAATAAATTGAATTTATGTGGAAATAAAATGTCTAGGGAGATGCTAAAATTGAAAATCCCCCATCAGATGCACTTGCAGAATCTCCTTTAACACAGTCATCTCCTATACATTTAGCGACTGCTACTCAACCAGAAGCGTCAGCTGATCCAACAGATTTAAGTGATTCCAGTGAAAGTGAAGGTAAAAATTATTATATTAACAACTATGAATACATTTTATTCCCGACTCCACTCTAATGGCTATTTTTTTGATCCGACAAACGGTACAAAAGTAGTACTTTACTCCCTCTTATACTTTATTCCCGCAAAACAGGGAATCCACTGGCCAAGCGAGTGAAACGAGGGCAGTGGACTCACTCGCAGGAATAATCTGCGACTTTACTGCTTTGTTGCATACTATTACTACCCATTTTGTAGGAATATAGAACATTGTGCAACTATAGGGAGAAAAGTTGCTTACTTTTTCTAGCGAGGTATATGATTAAGCATGGGTGGTTCAAGAGGGCGCTTTGGCGCCCTAGTGATACACGAGTGCTTAAGATCATCATCCGAGTCTGAAAAAGAAAATTGCTCCCTTGTTGCACATAGTACTTTTTTTAAGGTTGTTTTGGCCGTAATGTCCCTGCCAAAAGTTAGATTTTCTTAAAAATCGTCATTACGTCGGAATTAGTGCATTTTGACGATTTAAAAAAAATAGTGCCGAGTTTACAATTTTGCTTTGATTTTTTATTTTTAAAGCTTATAATATTCCAATTGCATTAATACATTGATCGCGAGAACTAAAAATTGATCAATGGCTTTACATAATTATTTATCGCAGTTTCAACGTGAAAAACTAACTTTTAGCAGGGACCTTACGGTTAATACAACCTTAACGAGTGCAGGAAGATTAGAGAAACAGGAGTATAAAGTACTTTTTTCGACACGTGCATGAAACAGGCCTTTTTTCAGGCCTAAAAGTCGGGTAAAATATCGCGCATTTCGAGCGTGATTTGGGAAATAGTTCCGTCCCTTCCTAGTCCTCCCTAGGTGCGTAATATACTATTTAGTAGATATTTTTGCGTCCGCTGCTCTAAAACTGCATAAAATCGCAAAAATTAAACTTGATCCCCTATAAATTTGTGCGTGCATGTTTTTCGTGGCTTTTGCTTCCTCCTAGAGGAAGCTTTGTGATAGTAATTTTTTGAGTTGTTGTAAAAACATGTTCTAATTGTTTTTCGAGGTGTTAGGAATCAAAATACATGATTTTTGAAAAATGTCTGTATGGATGCGCGCGCGCGCGTGTGTGTGTGTGTGTGTGGGTGTGCGCCTGGATCTTAGCTTCTACTCGATCGATTTTAACCGGACAGGTCTCATTTGTTTTGTTTTTTTTTTTGTGTGATGGCGGGTCAAAAATTCGTTTTCTGATTCTCCGATGCGCTTTTGTTTTATTTCGAATTTTCGATTTTCTCAAAATTGATTTTTGCTTTTTTTTTAATGATAAGATCGAGATGTTTGAATCCAATGGATAGCATTCGAAAGAGCATTAAAATACCTATATTTTCTAAAAAAAAAATTTCTCTAGCTCTCACGGTTCCTTTGTTATTAACAAAAACGTGTTTTTTTAAAAAAGCTTATAATTCCTAAATTAAACGGTCAATTTTTTTGAAAAAAATCATATAATGCAGAATATAAATAGCTATAATCTGTAAAAATTTGAATCCATTTTGTCGACTAGTTTTTAAGAAAAAAATTGAAATATAAAAAAAAAATGAGTTTTGTATGTCCAACAATTACGGGAGTAAAATTGACTTAATCGCTTCGAAATTCCTTGTAGAGATAGATTTTGGATAGCTCTCGGTCAAGTTCTTTAGGTAAAATGATTAGTCCAGAAATTTCAGAAATATTTGAGGTTAAAATTTTTTTAACCTTTTTTTCAAATCGTAATTTCTCGAGAACGGCTCCATGTGTCAGCTCCAAATTTATAGACAATTTTGTATGTGATATAGATAATATGTATGCGAGTTTTCATCTAGATCGTGCGATTATTTTTTGAAATATTTGATTTTGAAAATTTTCGTATTTTACAGTCATTTTCTTTGTCGCATAATAACTAGAGAAAACAAAAATTGGTTTAATCATGTTGAAATTTTGTGGAGATGTAGAGTTTATATATTATCGTATAAGTCCTTTAGGTAAAAGATTTATCTCATGATTTTAAAAAATATTTAAGTTTAAAATTTTTTTACGGTTTTTTTTCAAAATCGTAATTTCTCAATGACGACTTCATGTATCAGCTTGAAATTTATAGACTATTTTCTATGCGATCTAGGCAATACCTGTGTAAAATTTCATTCAGATTATATGGTTATTTTTTGGGATGTTTGATATTTAAAATTTTAGTATTTTTGAAAATGACTTTCTTTGTTGTCGCACAATATAATTACATTAAAATTGTTTTCATTTCTTTGATATTTGGTGGAGATGTAGAGTTTGTATATTATTTATTAGAAGAGTTTTTAGGGTAAAAGAATTCGTTTATGAATTTCAGATATATTTGAGGTTAAAACTATTTTAGCCCTCTTTTAAAATCGTAATTATTCGGGAACGCATTTATGTATACTAGAAAATGAAAATGACATGCGCTATGCGCCGATGCGCGCGTGTTGTATACCTGCTTTTGTTTTGTAATAGCCATTTATTATTTTTAAGGTTAGAACCTTTTTCTTACATCGGAAATTCCAGAAAGAGCACACAAATACGGACAGGCATACTACTAGAGACAAGTACCCTATGTGTGAAATTTCACAAAGAAAATATAATTTGAAGTAAAGGTTATTTAGGAATTTTAAAAGGTTTTGACGATAATATTACAATCAATTATTTTATTTGTTTTTCACACATAATTTAAAAAAAAAATCATACCTATTATTTTATTCATATTTTATACATAATTTAAAAATTAATACTTTTTAATTTCATAAATGAATTTAATTGTAATTATGTCATAAATTGTTGCAAAAATTATAAATTTTGTTATTAAAACTTAATTAAAGGAATAAGCAAATTAAGTTTGAGGAAGCTATGGGCCAATGAATTGGCAGTGGTTTTTTTTATTTAGAGGTGAATCCAAATAATATTAAGAAAAGAAAATTGAATTAACTTTTTTTTAGTTAATCTTGATATCAAGTTATAGAATTAATTAAGAATTACATAAAACAATTTAGGATTTCTTTTTAGGCTCAAAAACCCCGAAAATCGATACATGTGTCACAAAAAATATGGCGTGCATCTAGAGCTAGTGGGCCTTTTAACCTCGTGTGTTTGCAGTACTCGTCTTCGGTTCGCAAACACACTCGGTCTAAAAAGGCCCACTTTACGCCCTAGGTATACAATGTACTATTTGCAGAGTTTAGCGGGGATTGGTCCTCTACTATCGAATTCATGCATTTTAAAGCTTCTTGGGTTATTTAGAAGGATATTGAGAACATTCAAAGTTAAGGTGGCTTTGGCGATTTTTTATAAATACATAAACATTTCTGAAACTTTACAAAAACATTCTTTGAACATTAAACTTTTTATTTATGTCAAGAAAATGCAAGATCAAAGACCAAATTTGAGAGAAAACTAGGTTTATAAAATATTTCTTTTAAAATGCGTATCCTTATGGGAAAAGACATTCTTTTTGTATTTATTCCATTATAAATAAATAGACTTTATAAAATAAAATATAAAATTGAAGATTTTTTAATGGAGAATCCAATGCTGTCATAATAAATATGAGTTAACCTTTAGGCTGCGGGGAAATTTCAGTACAAATTGACCTCTCAGAATATGTAAAATGTATACATAATATCACTGGATATTTCAGATAGAGTCGCTGACCTGACTGCTGGTCCATATATGGACCAGGCCCGCAGCTAAAAGGTTAATGACCAAATGAAGAAGATATTAGCAATAAATTTTGTAAACGTGTTTTCTGCACATATTTTTCATTTTTTACCCAACTCTGATTTTTTAAGACTTACTGAAGTAGTTCGGAGGTATAATTACTAAAATTGAAATTTCAAAAATTGCCAAAAACAAAGGCCTCTACTGGGGCGCCGACTTGATACGGCACCACGTGCCGAAGCCATCTTAAATTACAAAATGATGAATATTTACAAATTAGATATAATTGATATAAAAACGCGCGCATATTTGAAGTAAAATATTAACAATATAACCATTTTTAACTGTGTTCTGCATGACTCGAAATGCACGATCAACAAATCATACCCAACTGTATGCATATAAAAAGGCCTTTTCATGCACTCGTTGGAAGAAATGCGGTGTGTAACAGGGGAAGAAGAGCTATTTCAGTCTTGGGTGAGGGGTGTTAAGAAGTCGTCTCCGTCTCACGCCCAAAACTCTTACTCGTTCTGGCCACCTCACCCTCGCTTGAAATAGTTCATTTTCTCCCCTTGTTGCACAATGTACATTTTCTGCCCTCTACTCAATAGACTCACAAAATGCTCTATTTTCCATTCGCCTTTTTAGGCAGGAAAAGGGCCTTTTTCATGCACGAAATGAAAAAAAAATTACTCAGGACTCCACGATAATGGCCATTTTATTCCCTTTAATACTTTATTCCCTGTTTAGCGGGAATAAATAGTATATTACGTATCTAGGGAGAAAAAAACTTGGACAGTCCACAGCTTGTGGCAAAGACGAGATGTGGGCTGGCCAATTTTCCTTCCGTGGTGCGTATACTATTTTCACCATACCCGTTTTTCATGAATGTAACATTAAAAAAATTACTTAGTAAATGTGTATATTTTTATTTTACAGCTAGGATAAGTAGGCAACCGTGCACAGCAGTGTGTACATCAACTTCACATAATAATTTACGACCTTTAATTCAAGCGACTTTGCCAATACATATAGACCGTTTATTTACATTTCTTTTTACAAATTCCAAGTTCTTCCTAGACTTTCATACTGCGCGAAAAACGACAGGTAACTAAATCCATACAGTAAGATGCTGAACAAAAATTATGATTTATATTTGTGATGTACCACTAAAACATACACGCACACACACGCGCACACATGTATATAGGGGAAGGTGGGGCGTCACGGGCACCCTAACTTTAATTCATGATTATATTAAAGATCTATGGATTTCAATTCTAAAAAAAATTGTAATAAATAGTCAATACCATTAGGAAATGAAGTCAATCAATAAAAAAAATGATATTGACTTATATTTTGTAATATACAATTGGAAAGTAAAACCTTTGAAAATGCTCTCCGTGCCCCACTAGTGGGGCACATGTACGGGGGTGGGGCACGAGTAGCACGTTCTAATGTATAATAATTTGGGTTAAAACTATTTTTAAAACTAAAAATTTTTTAATAAAAATATTTTAAACTATTTTTAAAACTATTTAACTCAACACTAAAAAGTGGATGAGATCATAGCAATCTTGCTCCTATTTGCAGGTTAGTGAGGTTAGACTTTCGCTCCGAAATAACAGCTGCCGTCGGCCGGCGCGTCGCTGTGTGCTCCCCGTGCCCCACCGGGGGGGGCCCGGCGTGCTCCATAAACAACGGGTTTTAAAATCATTGGTTTATATTTTACAAATATCTATCGAGATAAACAAGAAATGTACTTGAAAGTTTAAAACTTAAGCTTTCAAATGCATTTCGTTTCATATTAATCCGAGATATATTCCCTCTTTGTCAGTAAAGCCGAAAATCAAGCCATCGTATTTTCACTGCTCCGAATTTCAACCTTATGAAATTAATTCATATGAGTTTTCTTTCGTATGAAACACTCGAATATAAAAACTAGTATAGTTCTTTATGCATTTTTATGAACATTTGTTTTTAAAGAACCCTTTACGGCTTTAATATTAAAATGCCCAACTGACCCGACATGCTCACCGTGCCCCACCTTCCCCTATATAATTTATACATTCTACATTCTGTAGACTGCGGTTTTCTGTCAATCTAAGCTTATTTATAATATATTTGTCACTACACCAATTTCCTGTAAGTATAAACGCACAGAACTATACAAATCTATATCTATTTCGAACTTGTGAGGACTCACTCTTAACAAACATTACCTATCTTCCCAGTCCTATATTTTAACAGTGTATGGTATTACACTTTTTACCAACAAGGAGAATCACAATACATGGGAAATTGATTTCTATGAGGCTTTGGAATGCAATAGACTTTATTTAATACTTAAAAATAAAAAAAGAGTCCAGATTGTCTTCTTCTTCTTTTGTCCTTTTGGTTGTCATTGGTGTCAACGCTTTCTTTGCGCCCTTTTCCACACAGGCCATCAGCAAGCAATGCGCTGATATGTGGAGCCCAGATTGTGCCTAAGAGGCTCTCTAAGAAGATTATAACAGCTTCAATTTAAACTTTGGTTCTCTATAATACATTAATTAATTCCTCAAGAAGTTATAAACTGTCAATTAATATATAACTTTCTTGATTTGTATATGAATGTTAAAAAAAAACAAAAATGTGCTGAAGTGGCCTTAAATTTAGACTTTTTCAAGCACTTTTATAATTTTTTTTTTTTTTTTTTTCTTTTTTTAACGCAAGTATTTGCAGAGGTATTATCCAAAAAATCATTTTATACCAAAATAATACATATTTAAAATTAGATAACTCATATCTCGAAAGGAAGAGATAGCTGGCATACAATACAAGTACCAGGGTGCATTTTTAAGTACCAGAAATTGCATTAAAAAGTTTTGTAGAAATTAGTACATTTCGACACGGGTGCGGAAGGTGATTATTTAGCTCATGTAACGTTTTTCATACGAGCGAAGCGAGTGAGAAAAGTCACATGAGCTAAAAATCTTCTTACGCACCCATTTCGAACCGTATGTTCGAAGCCACGAGAGCCGAATAATCATATTAACGTTATGATTTTGAGGTTAGAGTAGTATAATCAATTATTAGAGGTTGTGAATTCTTCTTCCAAGTAAAGAAAATGCACCTTTTTTGTATAAAAGTTTTCTTTCACCTTACTCTTCTCCCATGCACTTTTTGCATCAATAATATTTTTTCTTTTTAATAATTAAATAATAATTAAATAACAGCTAAATGTTTTTTTTTTCTTATTAAGATTATTACTTATGTTAATATAATTGGGGAATTCAATAGTTCCCTATATTTTTAAATGCACATTTTATTTATTAGTAATTACATTATTTATTACAATATTTATTACAATATTTATTAGTAATTAGTAAAAACATTATAAAAAATGTTATAAATATTTAAAATGTATTGTGTCTAGGTATAACAATTTTTGTATTTAAGATTTAATCCAACCTGCTTGGACACTGGATAGTGAAACAGGACAAAAAATGAGACAAGTTTCTTTAACGGTTTCTCTTACTCAAACAGTTGGACCCAGATCTTCACAAGTTACAGAAGTACAGGTGAGAAATTGTTTTCCTATGGGTTACAAAATATAAAATAGCTCATCCATAATTAATATATGAAGTTTCGAAGTCAACTACTTTATACTTCAAATAAAATAATGTAAGAAATACTATGTAAAAATTTGATGCTGATTTTATGGATTTTTTATAAGTTAGTTTCATGATTTGTCTGTAAATTTGAGAGCTTCTTTAATAGTCATTGTTTATCTTAATTATTGTAACTTTAATAATTAAATTTCGAAAAGGGAAAGGGGGTTGGGTATCAATACCACTACTATTAAAAGAACTAACAGACTTTATACAAAAACTATATAATGTAATTTAGTCACAAAAGTCATATTCAACATTTTTTAGGTGATGCTTCCATGTAGTACACCAGGTCATTTATATTGTATTGATGTGGAAACTACAAATTGTGGAATACCATATGCTGATTCTTTTAGTGTTTTTTCTCATTATTGTATGACAAGCATTTCTGAAAATGAAGCAACTTTTGCAGTGTTTTCGGAAATTAGATATAAAAAGAATGTATGGAATATTGTTAAAAGTAAGTCTTCTATATTATTACACTTCATTAAAATATGTATTAATAAGTCAAATTTTCTAGGCTTTATAGAAAAAAACTGTTGGGCTAGTATGGATGAATATTTTAATAGTTTAATAAAAGCCTTAGCTGTTGAATGTGAAGAGAGTGGACCAGGAACTGGTGTGAAAAGAAAAACTAGACGACGAAGACATGTTACATCTACTGGAGTTACTATACAAACTCATTCCCCTGACCATACAGCCTTTAATCACCAAACACCCGTTGTGGAACTGCCCCATACTCGCAATATTAACGGTGATACCCGTAAAAATAACTTAAATAGTAATAACCTAAAAACTATCAGTTACAGTAATAATTCATTATTACTAATATTTCATAATCAATATTTTTTAGCTCCAGAGACACGTACAGAAAGCAGCTCTATCGTCAGTTGGGTACTTCTTATAGCTGTCTTATGCTTAATGATTATCAATGGTCTTCTATATTACAAATTGTGGGGTTTAGAAGACGCTGCGACCTATACAATAATGGATTTACACGTTTTAAAGTAAGTTAGATTATTAAGAGTTCTGTCTACCCCGATCGCAACGCCACCTACTGTCAAAAGTGTTTTTTGTCAATTAAAATAATTTGAGGCAATTGTAATATAAAATTCGAGTTTTCGCATGTGTATTAGGTATTAAAGAAAACATTAGAACAGTTTTTACAAACTAAAGTCAATCAATAAATGCGTATTTTGTAGAGAAACGCGGGGAGCAGCTTACCGTAACGTCCACTGGATGTTTGATTTTTCTCTACAAAACACAAGTTCATTTATTCATCCAAATTCATGAAACTTGTTTAAACGTAACCCTTATTAACTTCTACACATGCGAAAAATGAATTTTGATGAATTTAAAATTTATAAGTACACCTAAATTAATGAAAATACGTAGATGAAGTGATGGGGACACTGCGATCTATTCTGGAGCTGGGGTTTAGGTAGAGAGCACTCGGTACTCATGTACTCTGTTTTACCGGCAGAACACGGTAAATTCTATATTATTAAAATAAATATATCGAATTACGTCTTATAAAGAGATAGTTGACCTGTGCAATGTAATAATCTACCAGCTTGCGTAGTTTTGAGCCCAAATATCAACGGCACCCTAAAAAATTTTGCGAACAAAAATAACCGAAATTTCGTTCGCAAAATTTTTTAGGGTGCCGTTGATATTTGGGCTCAAAACTCCGCAAGCTGGTAGATTATTACATTGCACAGGTCAACTATCTCTTTATAAGACGTAATTCGATATATTTATTTTAATAATATAGAATTTACCGTGTTCTTCCGGTAAAACAGAGTGCATGAGTACCACACCCCCTGAGGGTGCCATAGTCGTATCATTACCGACCGAGCAATTGGCACAGTTTCAAGCTTATTAAAAATGAAATACATAAAATCACAAAAAATCAAGCGAACACTTCGCTGCAGTTTTGAACGATCTATCACCCAGTATAAGTTTGAAGTCGAAATATCAAGTGGTTTTTGCAAAAACTTTGAAAGAAATCGAATTTTGTTTTGTTCAAAGTTTTTGCAAAAACCACTTTATATTTCGACTTCAAACTTGTACTGGGTGATAGATCGTTCAAAACTGCAGCGAAGTGCTCTCTTGATTTTTTGTGATTTTATGTATTTCATTTTTAATAAGCTTGAAACTGTGCCAATTGCTCGGTCGGTAATGGCAGGACTATGACACCCCGTTAAGGGGATGCCTTACTCGTACTATTACCGACCGAGCAATTCACACAGTTTCAAGCTGATTAAAAATAAAATACGTCGAATCACAAAAAATCAAGAGAACACTCTTCTGTATTTTTTAACGTTCTATCATCCAGTCAAAGTTTGGAGTCGAAATATCAAGTCATTTTTGCAAAAACTTTGAACAAAGCGAAATTTAATTTCGTTCAAAGTTTTTGAAAAAACGGCTTGATATTTCGACTCCAAACTTTGACTGGATGATAGAACGTTAAAAAATACAGAAGAGTGTTCTCTTGATTTTTTGTGATTCGACGTATTTTATTTTTAATCAGCTTGAAACTGTGTGAATTGCTCGGTCGGTAATGGTACGAGTATGGCACCCCCAGGCGATGTGAGATTCCAGCGTTACCAACGATTGCAGGGACCCGCTTTTCTTATTCAATTTCGAATTTCAAGAAAAAATCTCGTTGACACGTTGTAGTTCTTCACTGAATCTATACAGTTTCGAAGAAATATTTTCTCAAAATTCGAAACTACAAACGTTGTTTTTATAAAAAAACTGGGTCCTTGTCATGGTCAATAACGGCTGGGTGTAACACACCTTAAATTATATTTTTTAAATGTTTTACCATTTTACTCCAAAGCTGGTAAATGCCTCACCTTTTATTATTTCATTTTCTGAAAATTATACAAGCCCATAAAAGGAAAAAAGTGGTATGCACCAGAGACTACACCACCACATCTATGTACAGTTTGGCCTCCTAAAAACGATTCCAAGATCAGAATCGCCTACCACGTCTGGTTTTTGAGACATCTACGTATACAATTTTTGCGAAATTTTAAAAAACTGTAAAAAAAATTTTTCATCCGACTTCACTATAATTGACACTATAGACTCGGAAAGTGCGACAGAAGTGGAATTTGATTTCCTCTCACACTTTATTTCCCTTATAGCAGAGAATAAAGTAACAGCTAGTACCGCGGCATATTTAAAAACATTGTTTCATATAGTCCCCTTTTCCAAGTCAACAAACTGGACACAGTTGAGTCGGGTAAAGTTCTATATGCAACTGGGGGAGTAAAGATTATTCCAGCAGGTGGGTTTACTGCCCAAGCGAAGCGAGAGAAGCGAATAATCGACTTTACTCTCGTAATGTACTATTATTCATTTTTTCTACAAAATAATGTAGCACTGCTTGTGCCTTTCAAGGCAAAACTTTGGATCATAGTTCTACGATTTGAAACAGAAATAAAAAATTTGATTGCGAGTTTTAAAACTTCATGCATTTAGATCTTGAAGAAAAAAATCGTAGAGTGATGATCCAAAGTTGACCTTGAGAGGCACAAGCAATGCTACATTAATTTGTAGAAAAAATTAATAAAAAAATTTTTTTGACTTTGTTTTTTAAGATATCTCAAAATTCAGCCGTAGTAGATTAATTTTGATCTTGGAATCATGTTTAGGGAGCCAAAATACACCAAGATATAATCGTCTAGTCTCTGGTGCATACCACTTTTTTCCTTTTGTAGGCCCATGTTATTTTGTATTTTATTATTTTATCAGTCCCTGTAATTTATTTATATATTAATAAATGTATTATATTGTAATACTTTAAAAATGAATTGTCCAATAGTAAATTCTTAAAAAGAAAATTTACAAAAATTTCAGAAATACACCAAAAACTGAAGAAGATTGGATTAATTTACTTCAACAACAAGAAAGTTTACATAATGTAGAAATAAAAAAGTGGCAAAGGGTATTGCATACAGCAGCACAGCTACTTAGACAGGTAACTGATTCATGTGAAAATTTAATAAAGTCTTATTTAAAGAATTAAACGAATTTCAATGTTATCCTTACTATATAACTTTTAAGACCGAGGAGTCACTGACGCAACTACAAATGAGTATTCATCCAACAACTACTGAAAAAATGTTTTCAGTATTAAAACCAGGACTGAAAACTCAAAATTCGCAAAACGAACAACGTCGTGAACCTGAACTCTGAAGAAGCTTTATTGGTATTGAATATCTTTAAAACGTGGTCAAGGCTGTGTTTCTTACTCTTTTATTTTTTTATTTTCTTTTTTCAACAATTTTATGAAAGGTGCAATAGTTATTTTGAAAAATTGATCAAGTTACATCTATTAATCTATACTATATTTACAGATGTAAAAGCCTTAAGATAAATATTATATTACATTTATTTCTTAATTTCAACAAGAATAATCTAACATACTTCAAAATTCTTTATTAACATTTTTTAATTGTGTTTGTAGTCTAGAATTTAATTATATAATGCAACAATTATGCTTGAAACGTTTTAACAAATATAGGACCTCTTTTGTTTCTCATTATCAGAAAAATTTTAATACGTTTTTCATATTGTCTTCATGATCAATATGAAAAAAATTAAATTTTCAAACAAAATATAAAAATATAGAAACACGTGAAAAATATTTATCTTACTATAAACTAATTACGTTAAATAGTTTATAGTACTTACAATTTGATGGTTTATTTTACATATAGAATTTTGTTATATTAGATTTTTCTTTTTGAATATCTTTTGAAAATTAGATACATTAGTATCAACTATTTTACAGTATGACTCATCTCTTTAAAAAGTGTTGAGCATTTCACTAAAACATAATTTTTTCATGTACTTTATAGAGTAAAAAAACATGAAGCAATTGTAAAAAGTTAATTTTAATGTTATCGCACATAATACCCGCTATTATTAAGTCTTATGAATATTAATTTATTAGGAATTTACTATTAGGGTGTTAAAGTTGCCGTGTATAATGTATAATAGAAAGTTAAAGTATTGTAGGATATTAAATACGCGTACATATTGCATACTCAAAGGTCTCAAATTGTGGACAATTGATTTATAGATACATTGTAACTATGAGTTTATACTGGTATTACCAGTTTAGAAATATTTTTTTGAACTTTAATAAAATAAAGATTTTATTTGAACAAGTATATTGTTGGTGTAAATTAAATTTATCTTACATTATCCCTATATCGTCGCCCGGTACAAAGAAAAGCCAACTACACTCGCGCGAAGAAAAGCCAGTTTCGCACGAAAAAAAGCCAAAAATGTGCCCATACTTTGGCTTTCTTCGCGCGAGCTTAGTTGGCTTTTCTTCGTGCCGCGCGGCAATATCCTATCCTATAAAATTGCGATAAAATTAATATACAATTCCTTATGTAAGTTTACTATGTGTAATTTTTTTCTGGTGAATAAATAAAAATAAAAAATACGATTTTTTAGAATTTATTGTAATAAAAAGTAAATACATTGTATTTACTTGTCTTCTGGTTTATTAAAGACAAGTGTGTATCCGCATTTTCCACAATAATGCCTATCTTCCATGGCAGCCATAAAAACTCCAGCTCCACACTGTTCTGAAGGACATTCTCGCCTCAAACGATGAATTTTGCCATTTTCATCAACCTGTAATTTAAAAAAATGGTAAAATAAAAATATTTATATTATTAACATTTATTATAAAAATACAACAAACCTTATAAAATTTGAGAACAGCAAGCTTAACCTTCTTCTTCTTGTGCTTGATTTTTTTGGGAGTAGAGTAATTCTTCTTCTTGCGCTTCTTAGCACCACCTCTCAGACGAAGTACGAGATGAAGAGTTGACTCTTTTTGGATATTATAGTCGGATAATGTCCTTCCATCTTCCAATTGTTTACCAGCAAAGATCAATCTTTGCTGATCTGGAGGAATGCCTTTAAAAAAAAAAATTAATTAGGTAATATACAATGTATCTCTTTTGAAATTTACTTTGTAAATATTTCGTTAATAAATAATTTTCTGTAAAACTAACCAAATGTAACTATTTTATAGGTTAATTATTCATAAACAAAATTGTTCGTTAAAAATTTATTGTTAAAAAAGAAAATATCTAACCTTCTTTGTCTTGAATTTTAGCCTTAACATTCTCGATTGTGTCAGAGGCTTCAACCTCAAGAGTGATGGTCTTGCCAGTTAAGGTTTTCACGAAAATCTGCATGATGAATATGCCCTGTGAAATTAATTAACACATTAATTTTTTTATTAACTATAAAATGAAAAATTGCATCCAGCTTTAATAACTTTGTAACCTGGGAAATGGAAAATCACGGTTGTAGGAACAGAAAATAAAAGCATTAAATATTGTTTATAATAATTTTATTATTTTATTAAAAAATAATTCATGAAATCAATGGTCATACTTTACAAAACTTATAAATATAACAATGTTTAAACTAATAATACAGCATTGATACATCCATCATTTTCAGGATTATTTGTTACTTGAGCATATTTTCCCCAAACAACTTTTCCAGATTGAGTAACTAAACCCAATTCAGAAATGTTCACTTCTATGATTGTGCCCTTTGTAATAACTCCTAATGTAGTGTACATTGGTGAACTTGGATTCCTTTTAACTCCTATGATGGGTAGACAAAATGTAGCTTTTAATTCTGGATGAGTAACATGAGCTTTTTTAAATCTTAATGCCATTGGTCTGATGAACCTTTCAAATTTTGGAGGTTTTCTTGTAAAGTTCTCTCCAACAAATGTGACTTTTGTAACCATCCTCTTCCATGACTTTCTCTTAGATTTTCCACTTTTCACTACTCTAAATACCTCTGAATCAGATTGAGCTTTTACTTTTGGTATTGGAACATCCCATTTTCCAGCCTTTTCTTTTCTCTTTTGTTTTATCATATTCGATAAAATCTTAGCTCTTGATGTAACATCTCGATCAAGAAGATAAACGGGCAATGCACCCTCTGGTGCTGATTCAGCCTTCTTCTTCACATTTCTTTCTTCATGAGCCTTAATTTTCTTTTTCATTTGAATCTTTTCATTACGGCGTTCCTTGTTGAATATTTTAGCTTTTATACCTCGAAGACTTCTAGCCTTTTCAGAGAGTTTATGTGGTGCTCTAGCTTCCCTTTTTCTTTTTCTTTCTTCATAATCTAATCTTCTTCCATACAGCTTACGATGTCGTTCAATATACTCGTTCTGTGGCATGTTGGTATTCTTATTTTAACTATCAAATTATATCTGAAAAATTTTAAATCATTCTTATAGTAATAATAAGTATATAGGACTTATGTTTTTTAAATAAATGGTAAATAAAGTTACTTTTATAATATGCATATTACATTGTACACGAAACAATTTACTTACCTTTGCAGATATTTTGAAAATTATTTAAAACTCACAAATACAAGTTGGAAAATACCCAACAATCAAATTGAAAATAACAAGTAAAACCTGTAATATTGCAATTTTGAAGTTTCTGAGTGTTATATAAATATACATAAAAGTAATATACTTTTATCCTGCAAAATTAAAATAAATAAAAATGTTTTCACTTGAAAATGAACAGAATTAAAATCTTTTACAAACTACAACTTTTGGAAAAAAGAAATAATGAATTGCAATAAAAATAATAAATTATCATTTACAACTTTCTAATTTTAAATGATAAATATTAGATGTAACGAAAATAGTATGAAAACAATAAATAACTAAAAACGGTATTGATTCGTGTACAATGTACGTGCATTGTAAAATTAATCTCTAATGCAGGAAAAAGTAATAGTAAACTCGGAAAACTCCAAAATAGCGAAAGCATAAGAAACTTAAAAAATTAATCATTGAAAATTAATTTTGTAATATAATGTGGTTTGTTATAGTGAAGCACGTTTATCATTAAAGTTGTTAGGTTATGGACACCGACGAAGAACAACGTGCCATGTGTCAACATCGAAATTATAAATATTATAAAAAATATGAAGAAAATATTAGTTACTAACGCTGGACGAAATCTTCCGTAACAATAAAATCAATAAATTTAATGTGATAAAACTGTTTGAATTCACTACTTTATTAAAATTTAAGAAATCATTTGGAAGACGTACCTACATACACACCATGCGAATACAGAAAGGAAGTATCGAGTGTTCCGACTTGTGAGCGTGGTAAGTTAATTCGAGCGAATGAATTTACGTGACTATAGCATTTCCGGTAAAATGTTCGGTTACTTGTAAACGCGGGTTTTTTTAAATGTTGTTCCTATTTTGACTTATTTATATAAACAAAATATTTATAATTAATAAATACTTACACAATTTACGTATTATGAATAAAAAATGTTATAATCCTACACAATAATTAAAAATGAACTTAATTGAAATCTACGTAATTCAAATTATATATGCAAGTAATTTTATTGAACTTTATTTTATAGAGTTCTATAATGTTAGTTATATTTTTTAATACGTTATGTTGTATAACGAAATGATACCTGTTACAATATAGGGGAGGGCGGGGCACGTGTGACACCCTAACTTTGATTAAAAATAATAACTAAACCGTGTATTATTTCAAAATGTACAAAAACGAAATAATTAGATCAGAAAAAATTATTGATAAAATACAGAAAAGAAATTCTGAAAAAAATGCTCTACGTGCCCCACCGGACGGGGCACGCATGGCACGGTCAAATTTAATATTTTACTATAGGTATTTTTCAATTCTTTTTTCCAGTAATTAATACTTTAATAATTATGCCATAATAAAATTTTCAAAAATCAAATAATTAGTCTATTGAAAATTTAAAATTTTATTTTTATTAAGGAACATAACAATTTTTATTTTAAAATAAATTATTACATTTTAATAAATGATTTTATATTACAAATTCCTTCTTATAAAATATGATCACAACATAATACTTTTGTTTGATTAACAAATTATCATTATTATTACAATAAGTTTAAATTTAAAGATTTCGCATCATTTTCATCTATGTAGCATATTTGAACTACCTGACCATTGAAAAAGGCAGTTTGAGTATCTACAATTTATTCCTTCCTTACCATTGTTTTTTCTACTCTATAACTTAATACGCAGTCGAAATAATCGTTATTTACTTATTAATCTAATAATTGAAACTAAAAACTAGTTAAAACTAAATTATTGCACTGTGTAGTTGTTAACCCATCTTGCTCCGTTTTTGGTTTGTAGGTTACATCACTTCGCTCGGCGGCCGCCGCGGCGCACTGATACGCCCGAGTGTGCCACGCGTGCCCCGCCAGGGGGGTTGCTCTTCAATGATATACGATAAAATGTTTATCACCGCGTAATACAGGTATGTTTTTAGAACGAATAGTACAATTTAGGACAAAATTTTGATTTGATGTGACATAGACTGTGGTAAAACGATTATGTCACATCGCAACGCATATCGCTAAGGGTAATTTTATATTACGCCATAGCGATAAGTTTTGTTTGTAAACTTTGTATGTGGAAACGTTGTGCAATAAAAAATTCTTCGCTATGGGGCAATACAAAATTACCCTTAGCGATATGCATTGCCATGCAACATCATAATCGTTTCACATACTCTCTAAAGTTGAATTAGTGAAAATTGCTCCTCCCATTAAATTAGTAGAATAAACTACCAATTTATTAGTGAATATTCACTATTTCATTAGTAGTTTTTAAACCCATTAAATTAGTAGAAAAAACTACTAATTTATTAGTGAATATTCACTATTTCATTAGTAGTTTTTTTAAAGACTACTAATTAAATGCGTATATTCACTAATAAATTACTATTTTTTTCTACTAATTTAATGGGTGGAGCAATTTTCACTAATTCAACTTTAGAGAATATACTGTGGTAAAACGATTATGTTGCATCGCAACGCATATCGCTAAGGGTAATTTTGTATTGCCCCATAGCGAAGAATTTTTTATTGCATATCGTTTCGATATACAAAGTGTACACAAACAAAACTTATCGCTATGGCGTAATATAAAATTACCTTTAGCGATATACGTTGCGATGCGATATAATCGTTTTACCACAGTATACGTCACATCAAATCAAAATTTTGTTCAAAATGGTACTATTCATCCTAAAAACATACCTGTATTACGCGGTGATAAACATTTTACCGTATATCATTGAAGGGCAACCCCCCAGGGTGCCACGTCATGCCCCATTTTAATACCATTTTCATTTTTTAATTATATTATTTATAAAGATTTTCTGAAAATAACAAAAACAGGGCTTGAAAGATAAAAGTTGAAACTATCAAATAGGTTTGGTCTCATTTAGAAAAAAAGTCATTTTCTCGTTGCTCCAAGCGACTTAACAATGAAGTCAACCTTGTTTCTAAGCACCGATTTTCAATCTTATTAAATTAAATGTTAAACATTATCTATAATCTCAAAAGTACAGAGGAAAATTCTAAAAGCATATTTAATTAAGTTTACGTAAAAATTACATTTTTTGCATTCATTAATAGTAAAAATATGAGGGTGCCAAACTTACTAACCTGACACACCATGCCCCGCCTTCCCCTACAACATTAATTGAAATAAATATAAATATTAAGCTATGAAATTAAAAATTACATCATTAGATTTTAGAAAAAGAATTATAAATATTTTCATAAAAAATTTGGAAGTACTTATTGCTTTTTTTTAATGCAACTTCTATTAAAACTGATAAAGGTAAAACATTGGAAAAAATTATAGAATATTTAAATCTTTTCAAAATTTTTATTACTTATTTTATAAAGGTAACATTATGAAAATAGTTTAACAATTATTACAGTAATTAATAAAAAGTATTTATTTTTGTACCTTGAGAAGTTAAATTGTATGCCCACAGGGCCCTTTCTACATATGTGTGTTCTGTCTGTTCTAGACAACTTCTCTCTATGTCTGTCTCTGTCTTACATAAACGGAACAGATCTATCTGTCTTTGTCGGGAACACACAGAACACACAGAACACACATATGTAGAAAGGCCCCTGTGCAAAAATTAGTAAGCATAAAGTTCTACCTTATATCTACTACGATGACAATAATTATTATATTAAATAGATATTTACATGTTTAATTAATTTCTCAGTCTTGAAGGATATACAAGTAATAAATATATATTTTTAGAATGATTTTAAATATTTTCTAAGACACTTAATGGAACAGAAGTAACAGTCAAAAAGAATGTTATTTCCAACTGTACCAGAAAACTTTATACTGTTAGCTATAGTAGCCAAATTCATAGTTATAAATTTTCTGATGAAGCACGTGAAACATGGGTTACCACACATACAATAATAAGCTTTATCAAGATAGTGAATCAAGGTGAATGGAATTATACTTGTATCATAATACATCCTGTAAGTAAGGAACAGATAGTAGAAAATAAAATGATTTATTATCAATGTATAAGCATTTTGTAGAAATACTGACTTTTTTATAAGTACTATTTGAGCAGCAAGTTCAACAAGGCTAGGTACTTGAATATGACAAATAGATGCCAAATTATCATCATTCATTTCAAATAAATTTTCTGACACGTCTAATTCAGTTAATTGTAAATTTCTCATACTTCCTGGTAAATGTATTAAATTATTTTTGGACAATGCTAAAAATTTTAAATTATTTAAACTTCCAATTCCTTGTGGTAATTTAGAAATTGAATTATTATTGAGATATAATGAAATTAAACCATGTAGTTTATTTATCTGATTAGGTATTTCAGTCAGCTGGAAAAATATTAAATTTATTTAACAATACCTTGTTATAATAAAATATTATTATTAAATAAAATATGTACCTCATTTGAACTTAAATTCAGTAAACGCAAATTTTTTGCAATATTATTACCATTTAACCATGACCACTTGGAAATAGGATTTTTTCCTAATCTATTATTGGAAACATTAAATTCTTGCAAGTTTGGAAGTGTTCCTAATTCTTGAGGTAAACTTGTTAACTGATTTTCTGATAAATTTAAAACTCTTAAACTTTGTAATTTAAGGATTTGACGGTCAAACGATCTTCTCTGAAGGCCTAAAATATGTAGCTCTTCAGTTACTCTTGGAAATCCTTGAAGAACTGGATAATCTGAAGGTTGCTTAATCACAATTTTTGTTTTTGGAGCTGCTTTCAATGTTTTTGTATTAAGATTAGATAATGTTAAAATTTTATGATCAAGTTTATTTGAAAGGCCAAGTTTCAATATATGAAAAAAACTTTTTAACTGAATTGCATCACACTGTATATTGATATCAACAGGTGGCTCTTTGAGCCTAATAGTTGCTTTTCCTTCATTAATAAATTTTGTGAAAACTTGTTCAATATTGTCATTTATCTGAAAAAATATAATAAATTTAGAGAATGTTATTTTTGTGTAAAAGAGTGTACCCAAATAAATTAGCTAATGATTTACTTTGTACTTTGTACCAGTCTTATTTGATTGTGTTTGTAATAAAAAGTGGAGTTCACTATTTTTTATCGATGGTCTTCCAATTGCTAAAAATGACCTTTGTGGTTTTCTACGACCAGGGTTTCCAGTTAAGGTTGACAATCTATTGTAAATTTCAATATTCCCAGTCAACTTCATTATTTTTGTAGTTTTGTCATATATAATTTGATATTTTCAACGTTTCTATTTGGTCAATTTTTCATAATAAGATATTTTACAAATTTTTTCTTTTTATAAATAAATAATATTTTAAAAAATTGACAACGTTACTGATACTCAAGGCGGGAAATTTTTAACCTATAATGCATAAACAATAAAGCGTATTTTAAAATACTTAAACAAATTTTAACTTATTTACTGAACTACAAATCAGTAAGTAAATAGGATAAATAATTCTTTTTGATATAATTAATTTAATATTTTATATAAACTCTTTTTCCTACATCCAACCTTACAAGAATTTAACGGATTGTTTCTTTTTTTTTTTG
This sequence comes from Torymus aiolomorphi, assembly GCA_036365515.1. Lineage (NCBI taxonomy): Eukaryota > Metazoa > Arthropoda > Insecta > Hymenoptera > Torymidae > Torymus > Torymus aiolomorphi. Next base: position 87,991,620 of record CM070873.1, read on the forward strand.
TCGCCCAAACCTCAAACTCTGTTTCATAGTATACTGTAGATACAGACTGTAGAGTAGTAGAGTCAAAGAATGTAGACGCATATAGAATTCGTTGGTAAAGTGTAGAGTATTTAGTCTACAGATGCAGGGGCCTTTCTACATATGTGTGTTCTGTAATCTGTGTGTTCTGTGTGTTCGGTACGCACACACACACACACACACACACACACACACACACACACACACACACACACACAAAATTTTCTCAAAATTGAAAAATTTCAACATTATCGCCTTAAAATATCTTTTTGAACGTTTTTTTCTCGAAAATTTTTGTCACCGACAAAATTTGTCAATTTCTGTTGCAAAGCTTCCTCTAAGGGGAATCAAAATAGATATTAATTTACATTTCTACTAAAAACAATAAAATAAAAGTTAATATAAACATAACTCTATTTATCTATGAAAGTCCCTCTAAAACCATTTAAAAAAAAAAACATTCTCGATATGAAAAATATATATGTACAAATATAACGTAGAAAATTAATTCAAAATTGACCAATATTACTTTTTTGATCACGTAATAAATAAATATTTTTTTTTAAATAAAAATTTTTCATCGATTTATCAATTGATTATCAATTAATATATATATCATATTTTCCCGCTCACAACACATGCGCTATCTCTATACCATTACAACATAACTCTAAGGGTGTCTAACTTTGCGCGTGCATATGCCCTCCCGTGTATAAGGGAGCATGTACATAAGCGCTGTGCTATGCAAGGCTGTGCGATGCCATATGATGCCGTTCGATGCCGTTCGATGGCGTTCGATGCCGCGCGGTGCCGCACGGATTAGTGCTGCATCCGATCCGTTGTCTAAATGGTTCAAAATAAATTGTAAGTTGTATCTCTGCATTATTTATTTAACTATTTAATTTAAATCATGCAGAGATACAACTTACAATTTATTTTGAACCATTTAGACAACGGATCGGACGAAGCACTAATCGTGCGGCACCGCGCGGCATCGAACGGCATCGAACGGCATCGAACGGCATCATATGGCATCGCACAGCCTTGCATAGCACAGCGCTTATGCACATGCTCCCTAAGGTATACCTATATATAGTGCTCTCCTATAAGGTATACCTATACATATATAGCGCTCTCCTATATAAGGGTATCCCTTATATAAATTGAGCATTCGAGATAATCTATTTTGCCCTCGAACGATCTCGAAATCTCGAATAATCGAATCCGTCTTGAATCTCTAAAGGAGAGAAACAAAAGACGAAACAGTGGCGCGCGTAGCGCGCTGATTAACGCTAGTCCCTCTATATAAAATGCAACCAGACGTGTTCGGCGCCATGTTGATTTTTTCTCGAAAATCTCGAAGTATATCTCGAAAATCTCGAATCGCGTCAATTGCGTCTGCTAAAGTTAGAGGGACTAGAGTTTTAAATGCGAACTAAATTAAGTTTTGAATACAGATATTGTAGTAATATGTAAATTGTATTTTGTATTATGTTGACATGTTGTTGTATATTACATTATTGTAATTATTGCATTTGTAATATAATAATATTAAAGAGGCGTATACATTCAGATGTTGCGCTGGGCCCTTTCTACATATGTGTGTTCTGTCTGTTCTAGACAACTTCTCTCTATATGTCTGTCTCGGTCTCACATAAATGGAACAGATCTATCTGTCTTTGTCGGGAACACACAGAACACACATATGTAGAAAGGCCCCCGTGTTGCATGCGCAGAGATGCAACGTGACTGTGACGCACGTCATAAGACGGTCATGCGACCGTCTTAAGACCGTCGCAAGACCGTCGAAAATATGAAGCAAATGACCATACTTTGTCAAGTTCCTGATGACGCTTATCGCCATTTTAACAGATTTGATATTGATAAATGCAACACATATTTGTCTAAAGTTTTTAAAACTCGTATCGTATATTTCTTAAAATAAACTTTTTATATTTAAACAATTTTTTTAATAGCAAAACTTAGATTAAAATTAAAATTCATGACGTGACCAAAACTTTTAAGACGGTCATTCTACATCTATATATATTTATAGGGTTATAGATTGGATAAATTCAATACATATTTGTCTAAAGTTTTTAAAACTCCTATATAGATATACATAAACTATTTTTTAACTATCAAAATTACAATTTAAATATATTTTATTACAAGAATAAAAGTTACAATCACAAAATAATTTATTAGATTAAATTAACTTTATAATGACAAATATTAAATGTAGCTCCTATTACACTATACTCGGGACTACCGCTTTCAAATGTAGCTCAATCTGAGACACAAAATACAACAAACTTGCGGTTTTTATAGGCGATGATCACGAATCTGATATAAAAAATAATGTAATAATGAATTTAAACAAAATTATTTAAACAATATTGAGAAATATAATTTTTTGAAACTATAATTACGGAACTGTATTATGTTTTGTTTTTGGGGTTGCCAATCACGAACCTGATATCAAAAATAATGAAATAATTAATTTAAACCGGATTATTTATTTAACAAACTATTACAAAATAGAATTTTTTGAAACTATAATTACGAAAAATGTATTAGTACAAGTAGGCGGGGGATATGAGGTCCACGCATGTAAGGGAGTTATGTAGACATAAAAAAATAAGCAAAACAATTATTTAAATAACTTGTAAACCCCAGTAGTCAGGGGATATGAGGTCCACGCATGTAATTTGCCCACCACTAAGCATCGAAGCCGAAGATTGGCTCCGATTGGCTGAGAGTTGGGTACCTTAATGCACAAGGTACACATTATGTAGATACTCATGAATGACAGAAATTTTAAAACGGTAATTTCTCGAAAACACGTAAAATGTAGTTACGTCGTCATTCCTGGAAACCACATATATGTATTTGCCAAATACTTGACCATTTTGATAGCTTTATTAACAAATTATTAGCAAAATAAAAAAAAAAGAAAATCAGCGCGCGAAGCGCGCGTGTCGAACTCTAGTACCTTATAAACGGCGAACGCACACACGCGCGCTGCGATGATTGATCGGATGGGTCTCTGACAGTCGTCGCGGCAAGATCGCAGTGAACATCGTAGCATCGCGATAGTTTTCATCAGTGAGTGATAGTGATTGTGATAGTGCATCAGAGAATCAATTTGATCACCTGCCCTTCTAAGGGCAATCACACGACTGAACACAGTATTGTGTTATTCACCGCATCCTTCCAAACTACAAGTTCGACAACAACAGCAGCCTGCAGAGAGCGGACCTAGGAGAGGTGACCTCCAAGGTCACCATATCACGCACATCGGACAAAATGGACCAGTCGGATGGTTCAACGCCACACCACCCTAAGCGAGTGAATCCCGATAATAGTGATGATGGATTCAGCGTCGTATCATCGACCAAGAGGAAGAAGGCCAGGACCTCGACAAAGGCCAGGACCTCAACAAGGGCCAGCAGCTGCACCAAAACCAGCACTAGTAAGATCAACACACAACCATCTAACGTGACCCTTTCTAATAAAACTAAAAATTACTTTGAGGCGCTTGCCAATGACAATACAGAAAAAACGGTACCAACCGGGTGCCTAAATACAAACGACACACAGACAAACAACGTGACAGACCCTAAACCTAAAAAACAAAACATCAAACCAGTGACAGTCAAAGTGGACGAATTAAACTTCCCCTACAAGATGCTTAAAGTTATTCTTAGGAAACTTAAGTTTCCACCGATGGTTCAAACTATTGACAGCACCCACATGTCAGTTGGGGTTAGTACACTTGACGACTATCGGTTGTTACTCAAGGGTCTTGAGGAAGCAAATTTTCAATTCTCCCTGAGACGACCTGCTGATTCCACCCCCCCTGCGAAAATTGTGATAAGAGGCCTCCCCTCGTACACAGAAACGGATAAAATCAAGAAAGAATTGATTGAATTAGGACTGAAGATTGAGGGCGTTGCACAGATGAAAAGAGGAAGTGGAAGAACAGCCACGCCGCTCCCTCTTTTCTTATTAACCATAACTAATGATGAAAACCTAAAGCTTTTGAACGAAGTAAAATCGATTAATTATTTTAAAATAAAACTTGAAAAGTACAACAAACCTAACAAACCTGTGCAATGCTTCAACTGCCAAGAATTTAATCACGTATCTAAATTCTGCCACATGCTTCCCAAATGCGTTAAATGTGGAGAAATCCACAAATCAACTGAATGCAAATTAGATTTCTCGGATAAAACAAACAACCTAAAATGCGCTAACTGTGGAGGAAACCATACGGCAAACTACCAGGGATGCCCAAGATATAAAAGACAACACGACCTAATCAAAATCAGATCACAAAAACAAACAAACGCTAAACCTACACAACAGGTAAAAATTCATGCGCTCAGACAACAACCGCCACAAAAACAACAACAAACACAACAACATAATTACAACGCCAACACTAACTATGAACGCAACTTCCTGCGACTTATTAATAAACAAAACGCAAGTCCAGCTTGGACACACACACAAACAAACATGATAAATAATAATGATAAAATACAATCTAAAGACGCCGAAAACCTAATGAACATTATAAACGAGGCAATCGAGTTAACACTTCAAATTACAACAGGTACACTCACACTTAAAGATGCAACAATTCAAACAGCTAATCTAATAAAACAACTTTTCTCTACAGCCCTTAATGTCAGCAATGGAGCAGGAAAATAAACAATTAAAAATCTACGCATGGAACGCGTGTGGTGGATTATATGCCAAAAGACTTGAATTAGAATCCCTCTTAATAAATAAGAAAATAGACATTTGCCTCATAAGTGAAACCTTAATTAAAGATAAACAAAATTTCAACATAAAAAATTATAAAACATATAAAAACAACACTAACAGAGGCACGGCTATTCTCGTTAAAAATAACATCAGCCACTACGTAATTCCGATTGATCTCGAAAAACTAGAAGCCACGGCTATAAAAATTAAAACGCGAGGCCAAGAAGTCGCGATAATATCCACATATAACTCCCCTAGCGTAAAATTCCATAAAGCCGACTACACTAAAATCTTTAAAATAGCCCCGGTTGTTATTGCAGCAGGAGATTACAATGCAAAACACACCATATGGGGTAGTAGATCTATTAACACACTTGGCAAAAACATTAATAATTTCTGTTTTAAAAATAACCTTTCAGTTCATGCACCCCGGAATTCACGCACTATCCATTTAACAAAAGACTAAAACCGGACATAATAGATTTCATGATCTCAAAAAATCTCTATTTTACTTCGGATGTAAACACAATTCACGAGTTAGACTCAGATCACTACCCCATAGAAATCATAGTTAACTTGAGCGCTAAATTCACCACTAACCATCCTAAATATAACTTAGCAAAAGCAAATTGGAATTCATTTCAAAATCATATAGATAACGCGATTAAAGAGCGCCAAAACGACTTAAATTCAATCGATAATATAAATCTTGCAATCTTAAATTTAACTAACTCAATCTCGGAAGCATTAGAAATAGCAGTACCTAAAAATGAAAATAAAACCGGTGAACCCCCTCTGCCACAAACAATACTTGATTTAATTAACTCCAGAAATAAAAACATACGAGAGAACCATGTCAGGCCAAATCCCCTACTAAAACTAGAAATAAATCACCAACGGAAAAAAATCGATAAAATGATTAAAGAATTTAAATGTAACACGTGGAATAACACAGTTAAAAAATTAAATATTAAAGATAACAGCCTCTGGAGAATGACAAAAGGTCTAACGCGTAAACAAACAAATATTCCAGCTCTTAAAAACGAAAATAATGAAATTAAATATTTTTCTCCAGAAGACAAAGCTAACGCATTTGGAACGCACTTCGCTAATACATTTACCCCGCATAAAAACGAATCCGAAGAAGCAAAGCTCTTCACCACAGAAACAGACCGCATGGTTTCCTCGTACTTAAATCATCTGGAAATTACGGATCCTAAATATAAAGCCAAACCATTCGAAATCAAAAACTATATTAAAAGAACTAAAAACAATAAAGCCCCCGGACCGGATAAAGTCACTAATTGCATGCTTAAACATCTACCCTCCAGCGCCATAAGTTATATTACGAAAATTCTTAATGCTTGCTTCGATTTAAATTATTTCCCTACGGAGTGGAAAAAAGCAACTATCTTAGTGTTTGCTAAACCCGGTAAAGATCTAACCATGACCAGCAGCTACAGGCCCATAAGTTTACTAAATACAATGAGCAAAATTTTCGAATCAATCAGAATCGACAGACTTAAAGACGAACTAAACGATAAACTTCGACTCCGAGCAGAACAATTTGGCTTTAGAGATGGACACTCGACAGTACAGGCCATACTTAGACTAACAGAAGACATCACGAAAAACTTTAACTGCAACAGAAACACAGGCGCGGTTTTTCTGGACGTCGCGAAGGCTTTTGACAGCGTGTGGATTAACGGACTAATCCGCAAGCTGATCGAAGCCAAAATAAATAAAAATTTAATTCACCTACTAGCATCATATTTAAAAAATAGAAAATTTAAAGTAAAACTAAATGACGTAGAATCTAAAGAATTTAATATACGTGCAGGCATACCACAAGGCAGTCTACTCGGTCCTATACTTTTCATCATTTACATCAATGACCTTCCAACCGTTGAAGGAGTAAAAATAGGAATTTACGCAGATGATACGACCGCGTGGGCTATCTCGTGGAGCAATCTCAAAATAGTAAAACTATTAAACGAATTCCTTAATAAAGTAAAAAACTGGACAACATTATGGCGCATAAAAATAAATGCTTCTAAATCAGAATCAATCCTTTTCTCGCGTAAAAAAAACCAACACGGGATCTAGATCCGCCTAATCTAAACAACGAGTCTATAGAATGGGAAAATAAAGTAAAATATCTAGGAGTAATGCTTGATAAAAAATTAAGTTACACAGCCCACGTTAATAACACGCGTAACAAAGCAATAGGAGCCACAATGAAACTCAAACCGATCTTAAATAATCACTCAGCACTAAATATAAATAACGGAGTAATAATTTACAAAATGATAATAAGACCCATCTTAACCTACGCCTCGACGATCTGGGCTAACACAAACAAATCTAATTACCAAAAAATACAAACGGTACAGAATAAAACACTCCGCACTATTTTAAACGCCCCTAGATACACTAAAAACACTCTAATTCATAAAGATTTAAAAGTAGAGTACATTAAAGATTACATCAAAGAAGCCGGCAAAAACTTCTACAACAGAATTTCGGAATCGAAATATCAAATCATTAAAAACCTAGGCAACTACGACTCCGACGCAAGAGACAAATACAAGAGACCTAAAGACTTTATGCATATAGATCCACCCACATAAATCCTAGTAAATAACGCAAATTTACGATGTTTCAGATACAACAGATCCAAGCCAAGGACAAATGCAGATACACCAGATTTACCTTCCCCTTACTAATCATTTTTCTTTCAGGATCACATCAAGAAGACGCACCTCATACACTAAACTCTCTCTCACTCTCTCCTTTCACGCAAAAAGAGACGCAGCGACGTTATGCTGGCGGCTGATATTCAGTGCGCCTCAAAACCGCAACGAATGCCTGACCGGACCGGCTGGCGGATGCGGCGTCTCCCTCTGGGTGAATCTCTTTCCTCTAAAACTTTCTGCCGCATATCACCTTTACCTACCTATATAAATTACTCATCTATTTTTTCTGTCTAATAAAGTCATTCTACGCGTCTCAACAACTAACTTAAGATAAATGGGTTTTTACTCCTAGCGAGGTTTTTCCCCATTCTACACTCCACATAGTAGTCCAGCCATACAACCGTTTTTGCTCTATAACTTCTGATAGTGTGGAAATGCCCTCACAGGGTAATGCACAACTTCCTCTTTTTGATTTCCTTCTTTAAGGAGAGGTAACTGGAATCGCCCAGGCTCCTCCTACGTGGATTCATTTCTACGTAAGGGGCTCCTGGACGGTGATCCGGGCAGGCTGTACCTCACTGGTAGGGGGCGACGGAGGGGGCGCCCACCATCCCTTCTTTCTTTCTTTCTTTACGCGCGCTGCACGGTGTAGTGCCCTGTCTACAACCACCGATTTTTTTTTGGCGCATGCGTAAAAATCACCAGAGGGGGTTAGGGATGTATGAAGAGCCAACTGTAAAAAATTAACCCTAAATATTGTTTTCGCTGAACACACCTAAAAAGATCAAAACATGACTACATGAGTTTCTGCTTTCTAACATTAACAAAGAGTCAAGTGTTGGAAGAAGATTAGTGATTTAGAGATTTTATTATAAGAAGATTTTTCAATTAATGTAAAATGGATGATCATAATCTGGTTGTTGAAGTACTGGAAATAAGCATTAATTACCTTCGATTAATACAATTACTAAGAAATCGAAAAAAAATTCAGAAGATGGTGGTGCAAACCATTAATTAGAAATAATTACTTAACAGGATATGGTGCTTATGAGAGAGTTTTTACGTATTTTAAGATGAATGACGAAGAAGAGTTCATGAATTTTACTAGAATGAATGTACAAGCATTTATGTATTTATGTAATTTAGTTAAAGATAGAATAACAAAATATAGTCGGAGAGTACCAATACCTCTCCAGAGTTAAGACTGTGTATAACGCTAAAGTAAGTAAATATAATAAATGCAAGTTTAGATTGAATGTTAATTTACATATATTTTTACAGCTATTTAGCACATGGCGATTGTGTACAAAAAATGCATTGTTTTATGCAATTGATGTTTCAACTATTCACCAAATCATTCCAGACTAGGTTTCAGTTTAGAAAGCAGAAACTCGTATTCTTTGATTTTTAGGTGTGTTCAACGCAAACTCAATATTTAGGGTTAATTTTTTTACGATTGGCTCTTCTTACATCACTAACCCTCTCTGGTGATTTTTGCGCATGCGCAAAAAAAAAATCGGTGGTTGTAGACAGGGCATAGAGACTCCCTAAGTCCCTATAGGGCATTTGCGCATGCGCCAAAAAATTCGAGATTTCGAGATATTCGAGATATTCGAGAAAAAATCAACATGGCGTCGCAACATGGCGTCGACCATGCCAAGGATGCATTTTTTACAGAGGGAGTGGCTGAGATCTTTGGAGCGAGCTAATATATTACTACGTGCTTTAAATTATTCATATATATAGGCTTATTTGAGAGCCATTTTTCAATGAAAAGTATTCTCTCACTCTAAAGATATTGAACGTAATAATGATTGTCATTTTCTAATCTTACTTATTGCAATAATTTACTACAGAACCGGGCAGTCTATTAAATCTGTTAATGAAGTATAGGGGAGGGCGGGGCACGTGTGACACCCTAACTTTGATTAAAAATAACAACTAAACCGTGTAATATTTCAAAATGTACAAAAACGGAATAATTAGATCAGAAAAAAATAAAATAAAATAAACTATTAACTTTTTTTTCATTTTCTTTTAATTATTGATAAAATACAGAAAAGAAATTCTGAAAAAATTGCTCTACGTGCCCCACCGGCGGGTGGATTGTGGCACCCGACGGGGCACGCATGGCACGGTCAAATTTAATATTTTACTATAGGTATTTTTCAATTCTTTTTTCCAGTAATTAATACTTTAATAATTATGCCATAATAAAATTTTCAAAAATCAAATAATTAATCAGTCTATTGAAAATTTAAAATTTTATTTTTATTAAGGAACATAACAATTTTTATTTTAAAATAAATTATTACATTTTAATAAATGATTTTATATTATAAGTTCCTTCTTATAAAATATGATCACAACATAATACTTTTGTTTGATTAACAAATTATCATTATTATTACAATAAGTTTAAATTTAAAAATTTCGCATCATTTTCATCTATGTAGCATATTTGAACTACCTGACCATTGAAAAAGGCAGTTTGAGTATCTACAATTGATTCCTTCCTTACCATTGTTTTTTCTACTCTATAACTTAATACGCAGTCGAAATAATCGTTATTTACTTATTAATTTAATAATTGAAACTAAAAACTAGTTTAAAACTAAATTATTGCACTGCGTAGTTGTTAACCCATCTTGCTCCGTTTTTGGTTTGTAGGTTAGATCACTTCGCTCGGCGGCCGCCGCGGCGCACTGGTACGCCGGAGTGTGCCACGCGTGCCCCGCCAGGGTGCCACGTCATGCCCCATTTTAATACCATGTTCATTTTTTAATTATATTATTTATAAAGATTTTCTGAAAATAACAAAAACAGGGCTTGAAAGATAAAAGTTGAAACTATCAAATAGGTTTGGTCTCATTTAGAAAAAAAATCATTTTCTCGTTGCTCCAAGCGACTTAAAAATGAAGTCAACCTTGTTTCTAAGCACCGATTTTCAATCTTATTAAATTAAATGTTAAACATTATCTATAATCTCAAAAGTATAGAGGAAAATTCTAAAAGCATATCTAATTAGGTTTACGTAAAAATTACATTTTTTGCATTCATTAATATTAAAAATATGAGGGTGCCAAACTTACCTACCTGACACGCCATGCCTCGCCTTCCCCTATGCCCATGAAGGAGATGATGTTTCAATTAGTACAAAAGAGTCATGTACTTAAGTAACAAATGAACAAGCGTATTCTTTGAGTAATGAAATATTTACGGTACAAGAAGAGGATATCGCTGTACCAAGTGAAATGGTTGACAAGTACATTATTAGAAGTATTTTTCAAAATTTTGTAATATAATTCATATCATAGCATCTGCAACTGACTCAATATTATATTTATTTTATAGCCAACCAAAACAAATAATATTACATAGTGAAGCAACTAGTCCATCTGTTTTATATGAACATGACAGGTAACGCACAAATATGTACAATCTTATACTTAATAAATTCCAACAAATTCATAAATAAATTATTTACAGTGATCATTTTATTGAATATGTTCAGAAGAATTACAGAAAATCTTTGGCAAATATAGATGTTGAATCGTTAGATATAAGTAATGAAAATGCAGAAAAGATAAGAAACCTTCTGAGATATGGAAAAGCAGAAGTAATAAGGCTTCAACAAAGATGCAGGGCTCAAAAACAGAAATTATATAGGTGTAAGAAAAGTGTTAAAAATGTTGGCACTCTACTTGCCAATGTTAAAAGGTGAAGATTTATAAATGAACAAGTTTGTGAATTGCTAAGAGTAAGTGATACTGAAAGTGAATAATGTCTAAACCTGTTTAAAAACCCCTAAAAATTATTGTGCACTAAATAAATGGATTCATTTAAACAAAATAAATTTTATTGGAAATTATGTTAACTCTAGCATTAAAATATCTTGATTATTGTACCTCATTATTATGTGCTGATTAATCAATAACATACTGATTTTTACTATTACTTTTTAAATTTTGTACAATTATTATTTATTTATAAAAGTATATTCTTATCAATTTGTATACTATATTGTATTGTCTATTGAAGAGATCTAAATAAATACACAATATTTAAATTCGCGAAACTGTTTGAAAAAAATAAAATATCAATGAAAATTCGTTTATTTCTTGCAGACTTGCTTATCCCCTGAGACTGAAAGCTTATAAGTTAAAAGACTTCTAGACAATCGAAGAAAAACACCATTTCCTGATGCTTTGCGAAAATTTGCAACAACGCTTCATTTTTATTCGTCAAAGGCATACGATTACGTTCGTAAAACATTTATAAAGTGTTTACCACATCCCAATACCATTACTAAATGGTATAAAAAAATACGAATTAATTCTGGAGTTTGCAGAGCTAGCATATTGCAGCAGTAGAAAGAAAAGTGGCGCTAAACAAAAACGGTTCAGTGTTATGTAACATCGTTATCGATGAAATGAAAATTAAAAAACATGTTGAACTGATTAATGAAAATGAATATGGTTATATTGATATAGGAGCTGGTTCTGATCAAAATCCCATACCAGAGGCTGAAAATGTTCTTGTTGAGATGCTAGTCTGTATTAATGATCATTGGAAAATTCCTCTCTCTTATTATTTTGTAAATTTACTCAGCGGTAAAGAAAAAGCTTCTTTGATTAAGCAAAATTTAACTGCATTGAATGAAACTAACGTAATTGTAACGTCACTTACTTTTGATGACCTATCATCCAATAGTGTCATGGTGAAAAATTTGGGAGTTATCATTTCTCCAGAAAATCCGATGAAACAATACTTCCCACATCCTGTAACTGGCAACCCGATATATATAGTCTGGGATGGATGTCATGATTTGAAATTAATTCGGAGTAGTTTGGCTGCAATAGATGTGTATGATAAAGATAAAAATTTAATTTTCTGTCCTCCGGCCGGAAAGCGCCAACTTTACGGCCGCTGCGCGAAACGAAGTTGCCGCTTTCCGGCGCCGTCGGGCAGAAAAATAGTATACACACCTTGGCCGGTAAAGAAGAAAGCCTCAGATCACACGTTTGCCAACCTCGGCTTCGCCTCGGCCGACAATTACATGTGATCTGAGACATTTTTTATTTTACCGGCCTAGGTATGTAATATACTATTCATGGAACTTCTTGGAAGCACTTGTTGAATATCAAGACTTAAATGAACTACATCCAGCTACTAAGCTTACTAGACAGAATATTAACTTTGAACAAAATAAAATGAATGTTCGCTTAGCAGTACAGACATTGAGTCAAAGCGTCAGTACAGCTCTATTATTTTTGAAAAATGATATAGAACTTCCTGAATTCCAAAACGTTGAAGGAACTGCAAACTTCTGTTCCAAAATTAATAGAGCATTCGATATTTTAAATTCAAGGACAAGGTATCACAATGATCCATCGAAAACAGCAATTCATAACGAGAATATAGATAAAATAGTTAAAGATGTGAATGATATTGTAGAATATATAAAACAACTAAGAACCATTGAAGGAAATCTGGTTATACACAGTTTAAAAAAAACAGGTTTTGTTGGTCTAGCAGTTGCTTTGCAAAGAATTATTGGTATATATGAGAGTTATGTTAAAAAAAGTAATGGATATTTACTTACCTATAAAATTTCGCAAGACCATTTAGAAAATTTTTTTAGTTGTGTTAGAACCAAAAGCGGTAGTAGCAATTATCCAACATGCTACCAGTTTATTCAAATTTTTAAAAAAGTGTTACTGCATGCTGATATTAAAGAGTCAGCAAATGCGAATTGTATTTCTTTAGACGAGACTGCCATTTTGAAAGTTTTACCAGGAGAATTTAAAAACGACAAAGATAGTATGATTGTTCCTGCGAATAGTCATTCTCTTTGCACACTCGATGATATTTTTTGGAATGATAACAATTTTTATGGTGAAGGAAGGAATAAAAAATATATAGATGATATTGTTGCTTATATAGCTGGATTTGTGACAAGATCAATATTGAAAAGGTGGAAATGTTTTACTTGTCAAATATTATTGACCTCTGAAAAGACGAATTCCACTTTGGTGGAGAGGAAAACTCGGGGAGGGCTCTTATCAGCTTGTCCTGATATTATAAGCATCTGTAAATAGTCGAAAAAAATTTCCGAATATTTTATCAATCGAAAAAAGGGATTTTCAAGAAATTATTGCGTGTAATAATGATGAATATTCCCAGTGATCTTCTTATAATCAAACATTCAGACGTTCTGTTTGAGCATAGATTTAAATTATTACAGTTGATAGTTTATAAATACTTAATAATTCGAATAAGTCACAAAGAAAGTCAAAAAAGACAAAACAGGAAAAGAGTGAGAAGAATTTACACGAAAATGATTTTATTTAAAAACGATTAAAATTATTTCAAAGTTACAGTATTTTATGTAAAATGTTAACCTATATGTAAATGGTAATGTAATAGTATTAAATAAATTAAATTTTAGAGAACTATTCGTAATAAAAAACTTTTCTATTCATTGTGTAATTTCAAGCAAGCTATATCTTTAAACTTTTTCAATAGGTTTTTAGAGTTTTTCCAAGTTAATACGTATATTGTGAATATTCGTATTTTTTATTCTTTATTTTTAATTTTAATGTTTTCTTAGGGAAACTCCAGATGTGATGTTCCGTGCTGCTCCGTTCTTTGGAGTTGAGAAGCACTGCAACGTAAGGGAAAATGAAATAAGTGAAAAGTAAAAAGTAATATGATTTAGTCATTCTAATAAGTATCGTAAATATCTAACAAAATATGATTTAGACATTTTGACATCTTTTCAACTGTCTAAAAATTAGTTCCTCTACAGCCTGTCTCATTCCCTACTTTGAACGCAGATAGTTCGTGATTGGCGCGCCATGAACCAATCAGCGCCGTGTGCGAGAGAGACAGATGGTACTCCAAATCTATCTGGCTGGGACTCCAATAGAGTACAGAGTGCTGTTTCGCGTGCTGTACGAGTACTGTTTCGCGTGCTGTACGAGTGCTGTTTCGCGTGCCATGTCGTGGCAACACGCGTGTGGAACGTTTAGTATTTATATCTTACTAGAGTTCGACACGCGCGCTTCGCGCGCTGATTTTTTTTTTAAGTTACAAAAGAAGTTGCATAATTAATGAACGGTTTCTTTTTTATTTACAAGAGAAATATTATTATTCAATTCATTATTTAAGGTTGTATGGACTATATGTAAAAAATAATGTCAGATCAATAAAGTTTCGTCAGTAGGTCAATAATATCATTATAAACGTCTCTGGCAAATTTGAATATGATTTGCGTGCTAGTTTTCGAGATATTGTAGTTTAAAATTAACGTGGGTTCTTATGGAGATTCTCTGAATATGGCTAGACTCGTCGTAGTTATTGGAAAAATTAAGTTGAAAAAATAGTGTTTAGTTCTTGTAAATTTGTGTATACGTAAAAGAAAACCTTTGTAATCGATTGCAATTGAAATGAATTGCTTTTGCGAGCTAGTAGGGTCCGAAAGTCAATTAAAAATTCAAATTTCGCGCCACAATATAGCAGACAAAAAAATAAGTAATTTGCCTATAACAATTAGTAAAAATTTACAATTAGTAAAAAGAAATATTACGGAAAACCAGGACTGCATTGCCCTCCGTTACATTATTATCTATCATTTTACAAAGTTTGCAGTTTCTATATAAATATTTCGCTGAATGGCATTTGAATTACTTGATTTTGAGACATTATTCAAATGCCATTTAGCGAAATATTTATATAGAAACTTCAAACTTTGTAAAATGATAGATAATAATGTAACGGAGGGTAATGCAGTCCTGATTTTCCGTAATATTGTTTTTACTATTTGTTATAGGCAAATTACTTATTTTTTCGTCTGCTATATTGTGGCGCGAAATTTGAATTTTTAATTGACTTTCGGACCCCCTTAAGGCGATACGAGGCCCCACAGTTACCGACGATTGCAGGGATCCGTTTTTCTCATTCAATTTTGAATTTTGACAAAAAATCTCTCTGACAAGTTATAGATTTGATAGTCAACTATAACGTACCAGAGCGATATTTTCTTAAAATTTCAAATTGATTGAGAAAAACGGGTCCCTGCAATCGTCGGTAACGACTGGTACTCACATCAAAGTTATAGCATAAAAACTGTGTAGTAAGCCGTACAGTCATACTAAAAAGTGAAAGAAATGAGCAATGCAATGTTCTAAAACCGATGTAAAGTGTTCTTCATAGTTCTAAAAAACATTTTACATATTTTTTTACTCTTAGTACTGTAGAATATTAGTGTTTTCGACAAATTATACGACCAAAATATTTGTCTTAAATTTTTAAATGAGATGTTACTGCCAATACAGCCTTAATGCACTTATTTTGAATTCATTTAAACATTATGATGTTTTTCATCAAGCTATGTTATAGTTTTATTGACTAAAAAATGTATGTATGAAGAAGTATTTGTTATTTTAATATATGATTTATCTTTATCTTTTGAATTTAGTTCTAGTGATTCATTCCATTCCATAGTTTCCTGCTTTAACAAATTTAAAGGTTCATTCAATTCTATAGTATCAGAATGTCACTACAATGATAAAGATTAATCAAGTTTAATTTCATTTAAATAAGCTTTTTTCATGTTGTGATTTTGTTCAATAAGTAAAATTGCCACTAAGATAGATAAACAATAACATAATTATGAAAATATCTGTTTTCTGTGTTTAATAATGTTAAACATATAAAAAGGCAAAGTGAAGGTATAAAATTCAAGATGAATATTTTTATATTGAGAAAACCGTGTTTTTAATTTTAACTAAATAAAAAGATCCTTACACTAATCCGACCATCATCACTAATAAAAAACCGCTCCCAATATACATTGGCACTTAGCTTCCTCAAACTAATGTATTTATTCCTCTTTTTAATTTTTTATATGACAATAATTAATTGTATTATACAAAAGTTTCTCTATCTATCAAATATTGTCTGAAAAACGCTATTCGAAAATATTTTTAAAAAACTTTCAACCTCAAATATCTTTGGTCGTGACAGTTCAATTTTTTTGCGCAATGAACAGTTTGGAGATATAAAAAATCTATATCCTCTATACCAAATTTCAGGACGATTAATTGGTTTTTATTCTTGTCATCGTGTGTCAGTGAAAACGCGTTTTTTTTTTAAATAATTTTTTTCTCAAAAAAAAATGAAGATAATCTCTTGAAATTTATACCAAATATTATCTTCAATAAGCGTAATAAGTAAATAAAATTTTGAGTCGATAATCAAATATTTTTTGAAAAATTAATTTATGAATTATAAGGACATTTTCCATGACATACTAAAGATAATTTGAAAATTAAAAACAGAAAACGTAGGTAGTTTAAAGATTTTTTGGTTATAAAAAAAAAAGAAAATCGATAAAAAATTAAAACGGAGTATTTTTTCGGGACCAAGAGAATAAGCTTTGTCCGACGAAAATAGGTGAAATGGTTTTCGAGATATCGAGTGTTTACATACACACACCCACCCACCCACTCACCCACACATACATACACCCACGCACACACGCATGCACGCACGCACGCACACACGCAGGCACGCACACACACATACAGACACACACACACACACATACAGACACACACACACACACGTAATGAATAAATATTTTTTTTAAAATAAAAATTTTTCATCGATTTATCAATTGATTATAAATTTCTATCAATTAATATATATCATATTTTCCCACTCACAACACATGCGCTATCTCTATACCATTCCACCATAACTCTAAGGGTGTCTCTATAACTTTGCACGTGCATATGCCCTCTCGTGTATAAGGTATACCTATATATAGTGCTCTCCTATAAGGTATACCTATATATAGCGCTCTCCTATATATAGGTATACCTTATACACGGCGAGCGCACACACGCGCGCTGCACGGTTGTAGAGACTCCCTAAGTCCCTATAGGGCATTTGCGCATGCACCAAAAAATTCGAGATTTCGAGATATTCGAGATATTCGAGATATTCGAGAAAAAATCAACATGGCGTCGCAACATGGCGTCGACCATGCCAAGGATGCATTTTTTATAGAGGGATAGTGTAGAAAAGTCTCGCCAGTTATCCTCTGCGCAAAGAGCCACGATGGCTCAGCGGGAGCGTGTCGGACTCGTAACCTAAAGGTCTCGGGTTCGATTCCCGCTCCCGTGAAAAAGCCGGCACCACTGAAAACATAAATTTTTCATGTGCTTACTTTCACCGTAGTCTCGGTGGTTCGGAACCCACTTGAAACTGGAGGTCCAGTAGTTGGGGGTAGCGTCCTCCAACTATCTATTATAGGCTTCGCTAACAAAACAAATTCACTCCCTTGGAGTATAAAACAAACATGAATGGTGGCATAACGGCGTCATAAGTACCCAAAGCCAATAAAAATAACTAGAACTAGAACTATCCTCTGCGCATGTGCGCACCGCCAGTTGATCTCGGAGAAATGTAGCTATGTTAACTTCTGACAAAAATATTTATACTAAAACTTCTAAGAAAAGAAAGAGGGAAAAGCCATCGAATATCGAATTGAAAGCCTTATCAAAAATGCAGGTTGAAAACGTTAACATGAAAACATCCATTGTAGCCAGAATCAACATCATTATAATGCATTTTAATATGTTACCTAAACAAAAAAAGGCCTAGCTTTTCTAAAAATAATGAAAATTTTTAAAAATTACATTAAAAAATAATGATTCTAATTTTTCATCTTGTATTAGTAATTTTTTTAAGTTTAATAAGAATGTTTTTAGATTCCTTTTTCAAATTTTATGAATTTTAAGTACTGCAACGAGTGAATATAATTAAATTCAATCGTAAAAAAAAAAAATTCTTTTTATTATTCTTTATTAAATTTTGTGAAATACTACCATTGCTGCCTTTTGCTTGTAATTTTGTATCTTGTACAAGTGAATTTTATAATTCTGTATCGTATAATATTTTTCCGTAGGTATTAATACCTAATATTTTACTAATGTTTTACTAATGTTTTACTAATATTTACTAATGTATAACTTTTTATATTTGCTATTGAAATAAATTTTAAAAATTTCAAATGTATTATCAATTTATTTCTATGCCTTTTTTTAATAATAATAAATATAAATTTTTTTAGTATTTCTTTATTTTTGCAAAAGTAAACATAAATATATGTTGAAATGTAATGATATTATACATAATAAAAGTATTAAATATACATTGTAATTTTGTAAATAATTTATTATTAATAAATAAGTTCGCTTTTTCTTTCAAATCAGCTGGCGGTGCGCACATGCGCAGAGGATAACTGACGAGACCTTTCTACACTCTAGATATAAATACTAAACGTTCCACACGCGTGCTGCCACGACATGGCACGCGAAACAGGCAAACAGCACTCGTAAAGCACGCGAAACAGCACTCTGTACTCTATTGGAGTCACAGCCTCTTTCTCTCTCACTCCTAGGATACGCGCTCACGCATTGGATGCTTACTCCAGGTAGTATATGCTTAAAGTGCGGCGCACACGGCGCAAGACGCACCTCATGTGGAAGGGGCATTAGTAAAAAAAAGTAAAGCGTGAACATACCACTTATTTTAGCGTTGCTACGAAAACGAACTGGAGAGTGTCGGCTACTATAGTTTGGTGTGTTACTCTTGAGGTACGTTTTAACCTTCAAATTTATAAATGCAATCTTTCACTTATAAAGTAACTCGTATTTTTGAAACATAAAATTTTAAATTTCACGGGTGACTTCACAGTGAATATAGGTAGGATTAGATTCGTCGTGTAACTTACATTAAATACTTGTAAGCTTAGTGAATTTGTTTTAATTATCGTGTTTTTAAAACATAAAATTTTAAAATTTCACTGGTGACTTCACAGTGAATATAGGTAGGATTAGATTCGCCGTGTAACTTATATTAAATACTTGTAAGCTTAGTGAATTAGTTTTAATTAAAGTGAATTACAAGTGTCTCTACTTTTATAACATGTCACTTTTACGCCGTGTTAGTAAATATTTGAAAAGATTTACACAACCTGCTAGTTCTCATTACTTCTGCACGAATGGTACTTTTTCCTATTTTTAATTTTAATTGTTTATACTGATTTTATTAATTTTAAAATCAGTTAAAGTGTCTACATTATCAAATATTTTATTCTTAATTCAATGGTGCAGTTACTAGTATAGAATCAGAGCCTGAAGAAATGTCTAATACCCAGAATAAAAACAGAATAGTATGGATCGATATGGAGGTAAAAACTTTTTAATAACATGCTAAAATCAATTGTTTTTCACAAAATTTTATAAATAAATTTGTATTTTTTCAGATGACAGGTTTAGATGTAGAAACAAATCGTATTCTTGAAGTAGCTTGTTTAATTACAGATGAAAATTTAAATATTGTTAGTGATGAATTCCACATGATTTTGCACCAGCCAGAAAATGAATTAAGTAAGATGGATGATTGGTGTATAGAGCGTCATAGGAATGTAATGTATTAAATTTTATATTTATTTTATTATAATAGAAAATTGTTATTAGTATAAATATTAATTCTTTCACAGACTGGTCTCACAGAAGCATCGAGAAAAAGTATACAAAATGAAAAGACTGTAGATAAAAGTCTGTTACAGTTTATGACAAAGTATATACCAAAAGGAAAATGTCCCATGGCGGGTAACTCTGTTTATATGGATAGATTATTTTTGCGGAAATATATGCCTACATCAAATGATTACATGCATTATAGGATAATTGATGTATCTTCCATCAAAGAAGTTGTCAAGTAATGGAGATAATTGATTTAAAAATTATTTTTATATTTTTTTATATAAACCTAATATTTTTAATTTGTTTCTTCTATGAAAATTATAGGCGGTGGAATCCTGAAATTCATAAAGCCGCACCTAAAAAAGAATTATGTCACAGAGCACTTGAGGATATTAAAGAAAGTATACAAGAACTTGACTTTTATAGAAAAACTGTTTTTAATACTAATAAATAAAATAAACTACATAAAATTAGCGAATAAAAGATTGAATTATTTTTAATTGTAAGCTTTTGTATCTAGAATTTAATTTTAAGAAACATTGTATAATTTATTTTGATATTTAATATTAATTTAAAATAAATTAAAAATTCATTTTTGGATAAGACAGTTATTAATGTAATATTCTTAATATTCTTGCATTACATTAATTTTTATATTAAAAATAATATTATAACATATTTGTATAAAATTTGTTATTACACATGTACACATTCAACTTTATTTTAACAAAACGAATTTATTATTAATCTATAGTAACAACAATAAAAATTTTGGTTTAGTTAATACAAAAACCTTTAAAGAGGACCGACATTTTTTTGTATAAATTGTATAAAGATCTATTTTGCAGACATTGGCCCACATGAATGAAGATATCGTCGCGCGGTATGAAAAAGGACAACTTTGGAGTTACAGGCGAAGAAAAACCAAAAATTCGTCTAAGACGAAGAAAAGCCAACAAACGGCTATACCGCGAAAAAAAGTCAGTGTGCCGCCTTTCCAGTCGAAGAAAAGCCAGTTTGCGCCGCCCTGAACAAAAAATGCCAACTGACGCCATTTCGCGCGAGAAAAAAGTCCAATTCTGTTAGCGAAAATAATTTTACGTACGCGTATTGATAAATAATGATGTATATTGTGCTTGTAAATTTTAATTATCTAAGTGGTACTAGGAATCCCGAATCAGTGTACTGATAATTCCAGTTTTTTTATCATTGATTTCAACATTTGTCAAAAGCACTGCAATAAGTCGTTCATGAATGATAGTGTGTACGTGCAATTGTAGATTTATTGTGCTACTTACACAAAAAAACTCTTAGGAACGTAGTAGCCCCGGCCGGTGGTACTGCTACGTCAAACGCATGGAAGCAAACGCAGCTCGAAGCCGTTGCTCTTTCATATATCCGAAAGCGCAATAAACCTGCGATTGCGAGTACACTATAATTCATGAACGGCGTTGCAGTGCTTTTCACGTATGTTCAAAGCCAGTGACAAACCAGGAACTGTTAAATACATTGATTCAAGATTTCTAGTACCGCTTATTATTTTATTATGACAATTAAAATTTACAAGCATAATACAACATTATTTATCAATACGTGTACGTAAAAGTATTTTCGCTAACAGAATTGGATTTTTTCTTGCGTGAAATGTCATCAATTGGTATTTTTCGTCCAGGGATGGCGCAAACTGGCTTTTCTTCATCTGGAAAAAGTCAAACTGGCCTTCCTTCGTCTGGGAAGGCGCAAATTGGCTTTTTCGCGGTATAGCCGTTTGTGGGCTTTTCTTCGCCTTAGACGCGTTTTTGGCTTTTTTTCGCCTGTAACTATAGTTGGCTTTTTTCATATCGCGCGACGATATATGCACCCTGTACAATGTTCGAGTTTGTTATTAGCCAGCATATTAAAAAATTTTAATTTCGAAGACTCATAGTTTTCGAGCAAAAGTTTTCTAACTCTTGAAAAAATTAAATTTTTACTTTTAGTTTAAAAGTATGATAGCTTAAATTTGAGCATGGTGTGGTTTGTGCACATAAGAATTATGCACATATTTATTGTGCACACTTTAGCATTGGTGTATATCTATATCTATGTGTATACTCCAATGCTAAAGTGTGCACAATAAATATGTGCATAATTCTTATGTGCACAAACCACACCATGCCTAAATTTGTGATTATTAAAGTATTGTTTTCTATTACGAGTGGAAAGAACCGAGCAAATAAATGTCTGAAAACTACCATTAATGTTTTCTCAGTTAGCGAAAAATACCGAAGTCACCCATTTAGGGTTTATTTTTACTAGACTGAAAGAGTGTAAGTAGCTCAAAGGAAGCTGATATAGTTGTACTGTACATGCACATAATGGAGCCGACAAGTCCTTAGTTCATTATAATTTACAGCTCTAAAGCCGAACTCTGCATTACCAATTCAAAAATCAAACCAAACACTTATAATTCGACCGTAATAACGCTATATTATTAAAAAAAGTTTTTTTTTAATTTTTTAGTTCTTGTTGAAAGTAAGTTGAATTTCGCGCGCTGTCTGTCTATCTATATAACCTGATGCAATAACGTCGATACTGATGTGAAATTTTGATTTTCTTCCCAACCCTCGTAAGAGCACAACCTTTCACACTTGCGGTTGCGCAGAGCTTGCGTGGTCTGTTTCCCGCGTGAAAATATGATATGAGATCTCATATGAGATTGTAATTGAGATCTTAAAAAGATCTCAAATGAGATCTACATGAGATCTCATATGAGATCTCATATGAGATCCTATTACGAATTTCAGACATTATATCTCATATGAGATCTCATCTGCAATTTTCCATTAAATGAAAAAATTTCAGGAATTATATCTCATGTGAGATATCATATGAGATCTCATCTAAAATTTTTTATTAAATAAAAAACTGAAGCCATTAGATCTCATGTGAGATCTCATATGAGATCTCATCTATGATAAAAAGTTTTAAATATTTTTTATTTCAATTATACAAATACTATTTGCATGTCTTTACTGTATTTAATTTAATTTGTCGCTGAATCGACGTATCAAAAACAAGGCATGCCTTGTAAGTTTGACTCTTGAAAAGTCATTGAAGTGATCGACTCTCACAGTCTTAGACACTCGACATTGACAACTTATTGTTTATAGGAGCAGTCGGCGGGTCGCCACGTATCGGCCAGTGGCGGTACTAAGCTTGTCACCCAGACCCATTCCTTATTACCGCCACTCGCCGATACGTGGCGACCCGCCGACTGTTCCTATAAATAAGTTGTCAATGTCGAGTGTATAAGACTGTGAGAGTCGATCACTTCAATGACTTTTTAAGAGTTGAACTTACAAGGCATGCCTTGTTTTTGATACGTCGATTCTACGACAAATTAAATTAAATTCACTAAAGACATGCAAATAGTATTTATGGTAATTGTATAATTGAAATAAAAAAATATTTAAAACTTTTCATCATAGATGAGATCTCATATGAGATCTCACATGAGATCTAACGGCTTAAGTTTTTTATTTAATAGAAAATTGCAGATGAGATATCATATGAGATCTCATATGCGATGTCACACGAGATCTAACGGCTTAAGTTTTTTATTTAATAGAAAATTGCAGATAGATCTCATATGAGATCTTTTTAAGATCTCATTTATAATCTCATATGAGATCTCATATCATATTTTCACGCGTGCTCACATGCACTTTTACTGCGTTCCTGCTTGCATATTCTTGCGTAAGGCACTTTGCAGCAGGATTTCAGCAGATTTGCAATAGCAAAAGTGCAAGTTGTACTAGTAGAGGATAGAGAAAAAATAATAAAAATTTTAAGAATTACGTGAATTTACTAAAAATCGCATATTTTTGTATTTTTTCACGATTTTTAAATGCATGTAACTTTGAACAGAACCTACCGATTTTGACGATCTTTAGCTTAAATTAAAGCTCGTTTCTACTTTAATCGTTTTTTGTGAAATATTTTTTGTCACTTTTAAGATTTTGCTATTGGTTAAAATGATCAGTGACTACTTTTCGTCCATTTTTCCCATGTTAAATTTCCATAACAAAAATTGATGTACGGTTAAAACTGTATCACAAGACCCTTTTCCTGTGTTCCAAAGTTTTTTCATCTAATTGTGTGATATATAGAACAAGAAAAGACGTGTTATAGAGGTATGCCTCAAAAATTTATTTTTTTTTTGTCGTTTTTATGATCGGATTAAGGGAAATTTTCGTAGGAATTTCACACACACACACACACATACACACGCGCGCACACACACACACACACACACGCGCGCGCGCGCGCGCACAAACTCTACATCTCCACAAAATTTCAACGTGATTAAACCAATTTTGTAAAATACCAAAATTTTAAATATCAAATATCTCAAAAAGTAATCATACGATCTTTCTGAAAATTCACACACATATTATCTATATATCACATACAAAATTGTCTATAAATTTAGAGCTGCTACTTGGGGCCGTCCTCAAGAAATTACGATTTGAAAAGAAGGTTAAAAAAATTTTATCCTCAAATATCTCTGAAATTTATGGACCAATCGTTTTGCCCAAAGAACTCAGCCAAACGCTATCCAAAATCTATCCCTAAAAAAATTTCGAAGCGATTAACCAAATTTTACTCCCGTAATCGTTGGACATACAATTAAGACTACACAAAAATAGTATATTACGCAACTAGGGAGGTAAAGAGTTGGCCAGTTCAGAGCACGTGTAAATTGCCATCCGAGCCGAAGGCGAGGGTGGCAAATATGTGCTCTAGGGTGGCCCTCTTTACCCCCGTGTTGCGTATACGATTTTTCACCATACCCGGGCCAAAAATACCACATTCGCATTTTTGGGCCTGGAGCGAAAGTGGCACTTTCGGCCAGGGTATGGTGAAAAAATAGTGTACTCACCACGGCTGGTGCTCTGCTCTGCTCTGCTCCATTTCGCTTTACTCCGTTCCTGAATTCTGAAACAAGTAAGGGGAAAATCACTTACAAACGGAACTGAACTGAAATTGGACTGGGTTTGAGTAGAACAGAACAGAGCAGAGCAGAGCAGAACTGCGCTTATGTACAATCCCCCAAGAGCCACAGTGAAGTGTGCTGTGTGCTGCAGTGCAACTTATCAGGGACAACGGGTTGTCCCATCACCATCTGCTCAGATAGCAGGGCTGCACTGATGGCCCTCAACTGCACCAGTATTTACTCCAAGGAAGTGTTACATTGCATAGATATCCTTACGGCCCTGGCCCGTAATAACGCGGTCACCCTTATTTGGGTGCCGGGGCATGTAGGGATCAGGGGCAATGAGAAGGCGGATCGTCTGGCGGGAAGAGGCGCTCACCGGGTCAGAGCGACTCAGTGCTCGGTAGGCGTTCCGCCGGATGAAATTAAGAAAAAGACCTTTTTCTTAATGAAGGAGGAAATACTTAAGAAATGGCGGGAGTCGCCAGGTTTAAGACAAGCCAAGAGAATCTTAAGTGACTCCCCACCAGAGCAATGGCTACAAGACATAGGCAGGTTGAATAAGCCTAGGCTAAGGAGGGTAGTGGGCTGGCTCACGGGTCACTGGTGGGTCAGATACTACCTCTACAAACGCATGATCTTAGACGAGGGAAACTGCAGATGGTATGGAGGGCCACAGGAATCAACCTTCCATCTCCTCTGTCGGTGCCCTGCTTTTGTGGGTACTAGAGGAGGGATGTGGAGGGAATGCTTCTTTCAGCCTAAAACTCTAAGAGAACAGAGCCTACAGTCCATCTACCAGGTTATAGAGCAGATGGACAGAAGGCTTCAGCGCAGCGAAAGTTAGAAAACACTAAAGCCAATGGGTACAGCACAATGGGTGTAAGCCTGAATGCTGGGCAGCACGTCTCTGAAAAGAGCCACTCGTCCGCCCCGATACATAAGCCCCTGCCACATAAGCACGTATGCATCCGTACGCACATGCACACATCTCGTGCGGGCGCGCGCGCTTCACTTCTCTACAGAAGCTCGTAGTACGGCTTACCTGCGGAAGCCCGGTGGGCTCTGCTAGCTCTGCTACGCGCATGTGCTCGCTCGCTCTCCTTCGTGCGCTCGCTGTTCAAAAAATCGTGCTTTTTTCTTCCGATTTTGTTATCTATTGCATTTACTAAGTACATTTTATACTTGGAACTGCAAAATCGTCTCTCGTTTCCCCTTTTTTCTTACATTTTCTCTGATATAAAGGTACGTTAATTGATAATTACTAAAATTAGTTCCATAATTAATAACCTAACCTAACTTACACATAACATTAAGTTTAGATAAAGATCAACATGGATTATGTCCAAGTATCCGATTGGAAAGAAACGTTGGAATGTAGGGTTAAGAATAATTCGATACATTTTAAAAATGTATAAAATCACTTCCCGATGGCTACAGGCTTGACGTATGAAAAAGATGAAAACCTGCGCAGCGTTGATATTGAAGGCAATCGCGTCGAAGTCATATAAGGAGTCAAATTATACAAGATATTTTGTAGTCCAGCAATCAGCGCCGGTCTTAGGGCGGGGCGAGAGGGGCAGTCGCGCCGGGCCCCGCGCTGATAGGGGCCCCGCGATTCAGGCCCGAACTGGCCATCGGGAATTCGGGAGAGCTCCCGGGGCCTGATTCTAAAAATGTCTCACACTCGAGACACACAAAATCCGAGACCAACTTTGCCTCGGGAAACGCGAAATCGAGACAAAACTGTTCTCGGGCGGGAACAACTTTGTCTCACACAACTTTCTCTCACACATTCGATTCGGAATCGAAGGTTTGACAGTGTTGCGTAGACAGTTACAGCGATGTACAATAATTCTAGTCAGATTTTATCACATGCAGTTTTTAATTTTTGTAATTCTTGACTCATATTAGTTATGTTAACTATGTAGTTGTTACTACAATAATTTTAAATATATGTTTAAGATGTCTATATCATATTCCCTGAAGAGGCTGACAACCAAGTGCAGCGAAACGTTGGATAATATTATTATGTGATGTGTTGTTTATTTTGTGGGTTGACCCTCCCTATCGTTTCCTGATTTATTTTTATTCAATTATTTAAACAATTTGAAACTCAAGTAGCCGGGGGATATGAGGTCCACGCATATTAGGAAATTACGTAGACGTGCAACAATAAGCAAGACAATTATTTAAACAATTTTAAACCCAAGTAGCCGGGGGATATGAGGTCCACGCATGTAAGGGAGTCATGTAGACATGAAAAAATATGCAAAACGATTATTTAAATAATTTTTAAACCCAGCTAACCGAGGGACGCGAGGTTCACGCATATTAGGGAATTACGTAGACGTGCAACAATAAGCAAGACAATTATTTCAACAATTTTTAAACCCAAGTAGCCGGGGGATATGAGGTACACGCATATTAGGGAATTACGTAGACGTGCAACAATAAGCAAGACAATTATTTAAATAATTTTTAAGCCCAAGTAGGTGTGGGATATGAGATCCACGCATGTTAGGGAATTACATAGACGTACAATAATAAGCAAGTCAATTATTTAAACAATTTTTAAGCCCAAGTAGCCGGGGAATATGAGGTCCACGCATGTAAGGGAGTCATGTAGACAAGAAAAAATATGCAAACCGATTATTTAAATAATTTGTAAACCCAAGTGGCTGCGGGATACGAGGTCCACGCATATTAGGGACTACGTAGACGTACAAGAATAATCAAGACAATTATTTAATCAATTTTAAAGTCAAGTAGCCGGGGGATATTCGGTCCACACATGTAAGGGAGTCATGTAGACATGAAAAAATATGCAAAACGATTATTTAAATAATTTTTAAACCCAAGTAGCGGGGGAACGCGAGGTCCACGCATATTAGGGAATTACGTAGACGTGCAACAATAAGCAAGACAATTATTTCAATAATTTTTAAACCCAAGTAGCCGGAGGATATGAGGTCCACGCATCTTAGGGAATTACGTAGACGTGCAACAATAAGCAAGACAATTATATCAACAATTTTTAAACCCAAGTAGTCGGGGGATATGAGTTCCACATATTAGGGAATTACGTAGACTTGCAACAATAAGCAAGACAATTATTTCAACAATTTTTAAACCCAAGTAGTCGGGGGATATGAGGTCCACGCATATTAGGGAATTACGTAAACTTGCAACAATAAGCAAGACAATTATTTAAACAATTTTAAACGCAAGTAGCCGGGGGATGCGAGGTACACGCATATAAGGGAGTCATGTAGAGATGAATAAATAAGCAAAACGATTATTTAAATAATTTTATTCCCATCTCTACTGTAATGGCACTTTTATAGCCTGAAAAGCGACGCAAAAGTGGCGTCTGAATCCCTCTATAAAGTACTTTATTCCGGTACATGCAAGAATAATGTAACATAGTCTAATTTTTTACTTTTATGGTGAATTGGGTTAAAACTAAGAAAATTATATAACATATTAATACAAAATCACTTTTTAAATTTTTGAAATGGCCACAGTGGATGTGGTCGCTACGAAAAAACACATCTCGCTTCGCTACGCTCGGTCGGGCAGTGAACTCACCCGCGGCAATAATCTGCGACTTTAGCCTCTCGTTACATAATGTACTATTTAAGCCCAAGTAACCGGGGAACGCGAGTTCCACGCATATTACGAAGTTACGTAGACGTGCGACGTAAGCAAGTCTTTTATTTCCAAAATTCTTAACCTCTATAACTTGACTCCCTTATATGCTTGGACCCCGCATCCCCCGGCTACTTGGGCACACAAATTATTTAAATAATCGCTTTGCTTATTGTTTCATGTCATCATGACTCCATATTCGTGGACCTCACGTCCCTCGGCTACTTGGATTTAAAAATTATTCAAATAGTAGTCGTCTTGCTTACGTCCCACGTCTACGTAACTCCGTTATATGCTTGGAACTCGCGTCTCCCGGATACTTGGGTTTAAAAATTAATTAAATAATAGTCTTGCTTATTAATGCATGTCTAGATAATTTCCTAATATGCGTGGACCTCGTATCCCCCGCCTACTTGGGTTTAAAAATTGCTTAAATA
This sequence comes from Torymus aiolomorphi, assembly GCA_036365515.1. NCBI lineage: Eukaryota > Metazoa > Arthropoda > Insecta > Hymenoptera > Torymidae > Torymus > Torymus aiolomorphi. Next base: position 88,020,739 of record CM070873.1, read on the forward strand.
ATTGTCTTGCTTATTATTTTATGTCTTTATGACTGCTTCATATTCGTGGACCTCGCATCTCCGGCTATTGGGTTTAAAAATTATTCAAATAATCGTCTTGCTTATGTCGCACGTCAACGTAACTCCGCTATATGCTTGTAACTCGTGTCCCCCGTATTCTTGGGTTTAAAAATGATTTAAATAATAGTCTTGCTTATTAATGCATGTCTACGTAATTCCCTAATATGCGTGGACCTCGTATCCCCCGCCTACTTGAGTTTAAAAATTGTTTAAATTGTCTTGCTTATTGTAGGAAGAAAGTTATTATCGGGCAAACGTGAGCTATACATCTGAAGTGAAAATTCATTGAAATAAAAAATTATTATTAATTATTATGTCTTGCTTATTGTTGCACGTCTACGTAATTCTCTAATATGCGTGGGCTTCGCGTCCCCCAGCTATTTGGGTTTTAAAATTATTCAAATAATCGTCTTGGTTACGTCGCACGTCTACGTAATTCCCTAATATGCGTGGACCTCGTATCCCCCGCCTACTTGGGTTTAAATATTGTTTAAATAATTGTCTTGCTTATTGTTGCACGTCTACGTAATTCCCTAATATGCGTGGACCTCGCATCCCCCGCCTACTTGGGTTTGAAAATTATTTAAATAATCGTTTTTATGTATACATCGACTCCCTTGGCTACATTTGTATTTTTTTGACAATATTTGTACTTTTTCAAGCAATTCCGAATTTCATTAGGAAAATCCTCCCCTTAAATAGGCCCCGCAATAAATACTTGCCCCAGGTCTCATAATACGTAAGACGGGCGCTGTCCAGCATCATGTAGTTCAGTTGAAAGTTCCAAAAAATATAGGCTTGCTGAAATATTAGGCAAGTGGAGAAAGAAGATGAGTCGGATGATGATAATGATAATGAAGAAAGTAAATTTTTGGTAAGACTGATAGTAAACAATGAATTATATACAGATATTTATTTATAGAAATTTTTATTTACATTTATTAATACTTCCTTACAGAAATTTTGCAAGAATATGAGTAAGTCCATTTTATTAGGTTGGTTTCACATGTATTGTTCTTCCAAAAAGTATGTAATGAAAAAAGCTGCAAATTCACAGATTCAATTGGATCAAGATACACAATACTCTTTTAATAATGTAGTAGACTTAGCCCTCACAACTTTAAAAAATGAAGAGAACGAGTCGTACTTTACAGATGTGACCATGGGCCTTGATGAATTTAAAAGTAAAGTCTACTATAGATTTGAAAATGATGATGGATAAGAAATAGACATGTGGCAATTTATCAAACAATTTAAAAGCAGCAATAGAGAAGTACGGTTGTATTTATATACAAAAAAAAGAAATATTTCATATGATAATGAACCTGAAGAATCTGTTATAGTCAAAGACCGTGTTAAAGTATGCAAATCTGTAATTAGTAGTAACAAGCACAAATCTGTAGTACAAGGCAAGATAATATAATGTGTAAAATAATTAATATTGCTACCCTTACGAAAAAATCCTGCAGAAAATCCTGTAAAAAATTCTGCATGATATCCTATAGGAATCCTTTAGGAATTTCTGTAGACAATCGTGCAGAAAATTCTACAGGAACTTCTGTAGAAAATTCTACATGTATTTGCACGTTTTTCTACAGGAAACTCAACAAATAATTCTGTAGAATATGTCTGCAGGAAAATCTTGCTGAAAATCGGGCAGGGAATTGCGCGATAAATTCTATTTAAATCCTGCAGAAAATCCTGTAGGAAATCCTGCAGATAAATCCTGTAGGAAATCCTGCAAATAATTCTGTAGAAAATGTCTGTAGGAAAATTTTGCTGAAAGTTTTTTCTTTTTCTTCAAGATTTTTAGCAATCTCAACAACTTGATTAGAAGTGCACATTCTTCTAATTTTTTTATTTGTCCATTCATCATGAAAATATTATATTGATTACTTTAGATCATTTACCAATATTCTATTATGAGTAAGCAATCAATAGTTATCGGAAATAAGCACATTTTCATTTTGATTTTGGACATTTTCATTTTGGAGTATATGCACCTCGTCCATGGTTTATATAATTATAGAATATATAAAGTATAGATATGCAACAGCGTATTTGTTCCGGACCGGAACGAACTGATGAACAACGTTACGGCGCAGCGTAAGACGGCGCAGCGTAGCGCGGCGCTTATGTAGATTCACTCTCACAATGCTGTGACGGTATTGTGGCCGCGCCCTAAGATCCCGGTGGCGTGGAGTGGCGTCATGGCGTACCGTCAACCGTCAAGCCGTGTCGTGGCGTAGCGTACTGGCGTGGCGTTCCAAACGCTTTTGAAAAAGAACTTGCCATCTATAGAGTTTTGTACCTACTGACCTACTCGACTTTTTGCCAAACATTGTTATGAACTGCGTTCGCGTGAACGAGTAACAGAATATTTAGGATCGGTCTACAATGATAATTTCGAATTTAAAAGATTGATTTCAAAATAAATATTAAATAAATCAACCAATTAAATAGCAAACGTATTGAAACGTATTTCCATAAAATAAAACCCTGTTGGAGATTTTAACAATATAATCATTAATTTGTTTCAGATAAATTACAACAACCGTTCCGTAAATAAATAATAAATAAATAATAAATGAATTTACGATAATGCGAATAGAAGTAAATTACTGACGATAAATACGAATTCCGTACGTAATTAAGTAAATAATGGATAGGTAATTAACAAGTTGATAATTAATAGCTTGCGATTCAAATAAACTAATAACAATTAATCTAGGCATTAATAATAATTAGGAGTCTAATAATATTAAGATTAAAGATATCACAAATCGCTCAGGGAAACGCTCTTCCTTTTTTTTAAGGAAATATTCATCATCTTTAATTCCAGGAGTTGTTTACTGCATTTTTTCCGAGAAATCATCAACGGAAATTCGGGGAATATTCTATTTTTAGAAATCAAGGACGCAATTAAAGGAAAACAAAGGAACCAGATAAATCCAGATATCCCCCACTCTCGAAGATAAAAGCAGTTAAGACACACCCACACTCGAGAGAAAACCCAGAAAACTAGAATTCTCCAGCGGAGCTCCTCCCACTTGAGAGGGGGAAACGGCTCTGATTGGTCTTTGCTCCCACTACTAGATTTTTCCGAGGACTATAAAAGAAAGAGGAATCAAGCTCAAAGCTCAGTCGCTACCGAGCGCATGAAAAGCTCCGTAGTTCAGTTGCACTAGTGCAAGCGCCCTGATCACGTCCTAGTGTTAGTCGCTATTTATTCGTCATGTTAAGCGATGGGTGGCGGCGCTATGCGACAAACAACCGTACTAGTTTGTTTGATGAAAAAGTCGTTCCAAACGTAAGAATAAAATATAGTACATTTCGACACGGGTGGGGAAGTCGATTATTTAGCTGGTGTGACTTTTTGCACGAGCGAAGCGAGTGCGAAAAAGTCACACCACCTAAATAATCGACTTACGCACTAGTTTCGAACGGTATTTTATACCACGAGCGCCGAAAAATCATATCAAAGTTGTGATTTTGAGGTTAGAGTGGTATAAAATAAATTACTCCAAAGTTTTTATAATGGAGAATCATAAGAGTAAAAAAATTCGTAAATGCAGTGTTACGGGATGTAAAAAGAGTGAATTTTCCCCATTGCTGCTTAACATCAGTGCATGTAGCTACTTGTATGGATTCCTTTTCTGTTCTAAAATATATATTAATAATTTTTTATTTCATTCTATGAATAAAAATCTTATGCGTTACCTACTTACTTCACAAGATGTACTAAGGCAGCAACACAGTGCTTACACCGACCAGATTGACCTGCTTTGCACGAACAAATACAAGAAATCGTTCTCTGTATTTGAGAACCGTTCTTCTGGGGAGGTGTTCTATAAGTGACGGAGTTTGTTTATCGCCATAAGATTTTGTGATACACAGTGGATATATCGGAGTTTTATCGTTGTAGAACAACCCCCCTGCACACTTGAGCTTATTTTAATGTGCAGTTCATGAGGTACCCCAAATAAACACGAAATTTTCAAACATAGACACATAACCTCGATAAGGTTATCATCTTGCCTTGTAATACCGCAATAAATTATATGTTTCGCATTATACACATTTTCCCCTTCAACATATTTTCGAACCCCATCCCCTACATACTCAAATAATTCAGATATAGTTATAAGGTACATGGTCGTAAGCTCATTTGAATTTTAAGTTTGAATGACGTTGTTCATCAAACAAACTAGTTGATAAACAACCCACCGAGCGGCGCCACCCATCGCTTAACATGACGAATAATTATACTCGACGTTACCTTGAATTGTATAGAGTCACGGTTGAAAGTTTATCTATTTTGTCAAAGTCTACAAGTATTTTATTTAATTGAATAAACTCCAGAGTTAAAGTTATATCTTCGAGTTCGAGTTTTCATTTCAAAGTTCCCGCAATTCCTTGCGCTTTAGCGCTTCATCGAACAACGAACCCACAATCTTATTGGTCAACGCGGCGACCATTGCAGAAGCGCCTTTCTGCTCTCAGACCCCGACTCGGATCGTAACAACCTATTTGCAAAGTTCTAGACATGAGTACAATACTCTATAGATGGCAAACTCGTTGTCGTAGGGATGGCGATATTAAACAAAAATATCGATATTTGCGTATCGATAATATCGGTATAGCTAATATCGATAATTTCGATACATCGGGTTAAAAATATCGATATTCACAAATATCGATAAAAAAATATAAAAATAATTTTAAAAAATACCTTATTAATTTTCAAAATAATTTTAATAAACATTTGAAACTTTACAAACTATAGATCCCAATATTTTAATGGTAATAAATTTAGAAAAAGTAATTCTTGAAAGTGTTGTGGGGTTAACCGATTCCTATTCTGAACACTAAACGACACTAAAAATTCGAATCGAAAACGAAGACGAACACGAACTGAGCCGCCGTTGCGGTTACGGTGTTGCCAACGTCTAAGCATCTAATATATTCGAAAATCTCTGATAGACGATAGAGGTCGCACAAGCACATTTGTTTTTGCGAGTTACGATTTTCAATTTCAAATAGCGCAAAATATCCTCTCTTAAAAAAATGATGGCCGGAAGTAGTGGCTCATTTAAAGACTCGATGTGATTGGTTATTTGAAAAAAGTGCGAGTATTTGAATTTTTTAGATTGAACATGTGCTAGATTTGAATTTTAACACTCAAATATTTATACAACTAATAAATAATTAAAATAGAATAAAAAAATTTGATTTATTGATTGAAAAATGTATCTAATTATCATTGAAACTAATTAAAATTAAATCATAGGGAAAAACAGTGCACATAACCCCAAAAATAAATTAGTACGCGCGAAGCGCGTTTGCATTTTGCTAGTAAATTAAAAATTTTTATTTGGCATAAGTCTATTGAATATCGGAAGCCGATATCTTAAGTATAATATCGATATTCCGATATTATCGGTGACAAAAATATCGGTTACAATTATCGATATATCGCAAGGGAAATATCGATATTTATAAATATCGATAAATATCGCCCATCCCTACGTTGTCGCCACTCGCCACGCCACGCCACTCCACTCCACTCCACGCCACGGTCGCCATGGACCATTTGTGGCTACATCCTCAGGAATCCTCAGGAATATAAAAAAAAGTCATTAACCTATTTTATTACTAAAAAAACAATGATAAAGTTTTTCCATGAAATAAACAAGAATACATATGCCGGAAAAAATACAAAATAAATTTGTATGTGTTTGTAAGTAAACTAGTTATCAAGCTATAAATTAAAATTAATATTTTGAAGATTTATTATATATATATAACAGTAATTGTGTATACCTGTAATGTTTTTTTTGCTAAACACGCTATTTTTATTTAAATTCGATCTTATGTCTCAATAGTTTTTGTAAGATAAAATAAAAATATTTCGTGATTTACATTTCTGAAAAAAATTAATAAAAATATTTTTTTTTCAGTACATAAAAAAACATGTCATCACATGACGCAAATACTCATCCTGACTATGATCCCAACATAAAAATTAAAGATGAACCTGACGTATTAGCTGAATCACCTATATCAACAACACCAATAATACCAAATTTGCTTAAGACTATTAAAACAGAACCAGGACTTCCAGCCACTAATACTACAAGATTACCTTCATTTAGAGTACCAAGGGACTTAACTTTAGGTGGAAATGTTAAACTCGAAAGGCCCAAAAAAGTTTACACTCCTAACTTAAATGCTCAAAGAATTAAAAACCGGGAGTATGTAAAATTTCAAATTGATTTAAAACGTAAAATTTCTGTAATAATAAGAAATGAATAATTATGAATTTTTGTTATTGCTGTAGAGATCCAAATGCATCTAATAAAAATGAATCTATTTCAAAAGTCAATAGAGGACGTAATCGAGAGAGAGGAAGAAATGAAAAAGGAAAGGACAAGGACAGAGGACGTGGTAAAGCAGCAAGTAATTTAGTTCAGGTAATATTATTATCATTTATAAAATAGAGGTGTTAAACATCTGACATATTTCTCCGTCATATTTATTATTCATATTTTATATAGAAGCAAATAATTTACATGTAAGAGTATAGCAAATTCAAGTTTATCCCTATCCCCCCTCCCCCCACTGGTTTATTACCCGATAATTTACAGCTTTACGAAAAATTATGGCAGGAACATATGTTTTTCCATCTGTTGGACGTTTAACAACAACCTTTAAAAAATCTAAAAATTAGTAACTTAATCATAATTAACGTGTAATTTATGCTGTTTTTAAAGTCAAAATAAATAAACATTATCTGGCTTACACTATTATTAAAGGCATGAAAATATGTGTATTTTGATGCAAATAAATACCGTATCAAATAATTATTAAAAATTTCATAGTGCGAAATATTATTTACTTTTTCTAATAAAAATTATGTTTGACTGTATCACATGATTTGCATTCTATAATGAATAACATTACTTTTAAAGAAATCAAATACCTTGATATATTTCAAATATTAATTAAATTGAGTACTAAATACTTGCTTTAAGCTTTGTCTAATATATATTTTATAATAAATTAGTACTATTTAATAATAATTTTATTTTATTTTTAGTCATCAGGAATATTTTCTGAAGGCCTTGCTGACATATCTACGAAAAGGTATAGTAGTGGTAGTGGATACAGAGATAGAGATGGTTCTACAAGTGATAGAGAAACAGCGGCTATTCTTGAACGGCCAAAATTATCTATACCTCAAACAATCAACAAAGCTGAAGAGGCAGAAAAATTAAAAGAATTATTGAGGGATGATTTTGTGGATGAGGGATTGGATGTTAATTTAGAAAATACTCCTGTTATGCTACCTATGGTTGATGAAGGTATTAATTTAAAATATTTTTCAAATGCAAAAAAGAGATTTATTTAATAATTGTTAAACTTTTAGGTAAATTATTCAAAAAAGAATTTAGTAAAAAAATTTATATACCTCAGGAAAATGAAGAAAATTCCATTACTTTACAGAATGGGGAAGGTAATTCAATTTTTTTTATTTTCAAGCCCTGACAAAAATATTTTATGAAAAACTATGAAAAGTTAAAAAAAAAAGATGAAAAAGTATAAGAATTAATTATGCGAAATTATGAAATATGGCAAAATTAGGACAGGCTTTGTAACTTTTCATAGTTTTTCATAAATTTTCATGAACTTTCATAGATTATAATTATTATATAATTATATAATTATTATATATAATTATTATAGATTTTCATAATATTTTCGAGTTTTTCATTATTACTCTGTAAATTGAGTCTGTGATCGATCATTAAATGGCTTAACAGAATCTAGAGAAAAATCACAGAGGTTTCGGGGGTATAGGATTGAGCGTTTCATTATAAAAATTTCACAATGAGAAGCTCTTTTTTGAGTTTTTGCTTTCCAAACCGGATATAGCTAAATAAATGAAAAAGTATATTAATATTGAAAAATTAAAAACAAAGTAGTATAAAATCTATGTCAGACTGAAAAATTATGAAAATCTAATGAAACTAGTCCAGTGATATTTCTATAGTTTTTTATGGTTTCTTATCATTTTTCATGTTTCTTCATAATTTTTTATGGAATCTTTTCTCTATTTGGGAGTGATAAGTTACATAATAACACTTAATTGTATTCATCACAAGTATTATCATTTTAGTAAGTGCAAGGGATAAAATTAAGCCTACTATACCACGAGTAAAAGTAAATGAAGTAAAAGTCCCTCTTACTGTGCCTCAAGTTATTGAAAATAAATCAAGTACATTGATTTTAATGCAGGTAAACTTAAGTGATCTTTATCAATTGAAAGAAATTTTAAATATTTAATTAGTTTCTGTTTTTCATAAATAATATTTATTTTAGTTGCCTGATTGTTTACCAGGACTGCAATCGGATGATAAACAAAATGATCCCAAATCAAAACATGCACCTGAACCCAATGCAGATGATGAGACTGAGAAATCAAGCAAATTCTGTACTTTAAATAGTTTGAAAGAAGGAATGCTTGGTAAATTACAAATTTTGAGGTCTGGTAAGGCACGACTAATTTTAGGTGAAAATGACCTCATAGTTGATGTTGGCTCAAACCTCAGTTTTCGTCAGGTATGAAATAGTACATTGTGCAACTAGGGAGGAAAGATGACTTTTTCTAGTAAGGATGATGATCACCATCTGAGTCTGAGAAAGTCAATTCCTCCCTTGGTACATACAGTAATTTTTTTAATGAGTGCAGGGGTAGGCCCTTTTTGTACATGAAAGGCGAATGGGGGATCGGGTATTTCGTGTTGTCCACCATATTATTAAAAATAGAACCATGAATTATGTTATATTAATATTTATATTTTATTATAAACGCAAAATCTTCTTGTAAGAATCTACTAAATGTTTGCAAGAACATTGAGAGATTAATTATTTATTGATTAAAGTTATTCATAAAACAGGAGAAAAAATAGAGTAGCAAGAGGCAAAGTATGTTCCCATTCTCTTTCTAGGTAGCAAAAGGGCCTTTCTTATGAATGAATTGAAAAAAATATTATTTATTACATTTAGTACATTTAAATGCAAAATAATAGCACTTTGATGATATAATATCATGTAATTTGTTGGTCTCATCAAAGTTTGCAGTAGGTGATTTAAATACGTTTTTGAGGTATCAACTTGTGGTATGTATATTATAAACTCCTTAAAAACTTAAAAACATATTCATATCATCAAGCGATATTTATACTAATGTAGCCTTCTGCTTTTCTGCTTGAGACAGAGATCTAGTTGGAGGATCTATTCATAGGTTTTACCTCATTTAAGAATGGTATATTGAAAAAGATTATAGATAGGGTAAATGTGGGTATTACCGCGGACGCTGCAATTACCGCGGATCGACGAAAAACGCTCTGCAATTTCATTTTTCATAGTATAATTCGGCATTTAATATTTATTCGATCATACAAAATATTAATTAATATAAGAAATCGTCTTAAAAAGAGAATAAAGCATGATTTGTACGAATATACTACATTATTGTCTGGCCATCCGCGGTAATACCGTCATTTGTATACAAATACGATTGCTGGTATTACTGCGGCATTGATCCAACGTAACCTCAAAACAGTAAAATCAAGAAGTCTACAATATATATGAGAACATTTGCCAACTGCTATGTTCTAAATGAAATATGATGTAAAAATATACAGATATGTTCATTTTTTCGGTTGTAAAATTATAAATAATATAACAAGCTCAAGGTAAAATTCCGCAGTAATACCCCCGCGGTAATCCATCATACACACGGTAAAACCCCCGCGGTAATTCAATTATACCCGCAGTAATATCAGCCTCGGATCTATTTTTTAGATTGCATTTATTAATTAACTATATGTTTTTATCATATGATAAAGAGTCATTTTTGCATTTCTGGTAAGTTAAAGAAGAGTTAAAAAAAGAATTCAACTTAAATTATCGAGGCAAAGCTTTTAATTCGCGTACTATAAGACGCCCGTGCTGAAAAACCGCGGTAATACCCACTTTTACCCTAGTGATACCGGTCAGGTCCCGATTAATAGGATGCCACTTGAGCCGGAGGCGAATTATTTTCCTCCCATGGTGCGTATACTATTTTTCCTAACCCAAGCATAAAATAGGGCCTTTTTCACGTGTGAAAATAAGAGAGAAAATTTCGCATTTCAAGCATATTTTATGAAATTGGTAAGAAATATCCATTTCTAGTCTAAAAAAGGTGAAAAATATTCATTTCTAGCCTAAACCAGGTGAGAAACAAAAAACTGGTAAGAAATATTCATTTTCATCATACCGTGGCCGAAAGTACCACGTTCGCTCCCGGCTCAAAAACGCGAATATGGTATTTTCGGCCCGGGTATGGTGAAAAATAGTATACGCACCACGGGAGAAAAATTGGCTAGCCCACATCTCGTGTTTGCCACCGTCGTCTTCGACTCGGATGGCAATTTACACGAGCTGTGACCTGTCCAAGTTTTTTCCTCCCTAGTTGCGTATATACTATTCTACCTCCCTTTACAGAGGTATAGTTATTACTATTATTATTATTGCTGGATGAGAGGGGATTAAGCCTCGGGTACTTAGATCTAAGACCCGTTGTATCTCCCTCTGTATCTGCAGCTCTTGCTCCGGTAGTCTTGCCCTTCTCCAGAAGGAGAGGATTAGCCCGGAGCGGGTTTCCCTGATTTCGCAGACTGTTGGAAAATGATTCCCCAATAGCTGGAGTCTTAGTCTGGGGAACATGGGACAGCTCGTCAGAAGATGAATATAGACGTCTCATCCATCCGATCACACTATCTGCACCACCCACATTCCGTTAGCCCCAATTTAGACGAGTGGAATTTGAGACACCCATGGCCCATAATGATGTGCATCAGGAGCCGGCCGTCCCTTCTGCTGCCTCCGCATATGCATTGGGTCCAGTGTGGGTTGATTTCCCGGCCCATGAGCTTTCGCATGCCTCATACCGCTGCCACTTTGCCAATCCCTGGTGTACAGTATCCGTATCTGTTCATGCTTGCCTCACCATGGCTTTACAGACCCCTATTGAGTGCATTGGTTCCTTTATAGAGGAGTTGACCTCCAGTACGGCGAGCCTGTCTGCGATTTCGTTTCCTCTAATCCCGGTATGTCCTGGTACCCATGGGTACTCCTCTGCAGAGGAGTCGAATCGTGTTTTTCTCCGCCAACCTGTTTAGCGCATCCTTGCAGTCCCAAACCAGCTGAAAGGCTACCCTATGGGCGGTCAACGCCGTTAGAGCTGCCTGGCTGTCAGAACAGATGCTGATGCGTCTGTCCTGAGTGTCAAGTTCTTCAATCCTTCGGACACACTAAAGGATGGCATTAAACTCAGATTGAAAAGCTGTGACGTGCCGAGCTAGGGGAAGGAATGTGCCCCTTCCGTCCTTACGGCAGTAGCATTCGGAGCTGGTGCCACTATCGGTCTTCGAGCCATCTGTGAACCAGAGGTCTCCGCTGCCCCGTAGATTGTCCCTCCCCGTCTGCCAGTCATGCCTCGATGGTATGAGAATCCCGTACTTCCTTCCAAAGGTGTAGAGCGGAATCGTCGCATCCGATCGCATAGACAAGACTGGTAGGGAACTCAGTTCTATGGGAAACTGAGTATGCCTCGTACCTTGTCTCCACTTGCCCTGAGTCCTAGATCTATGAGCTGCCATGGCTGCAGCTGCAATGATAGTGAGGTGAAGGGGCTCGAAGTTCGCAACTGCCCTCTAGTGCCCTAGTGGGCATGGTACTTACGCATTGCATCCGTGGCCCCCCTCACTACAAGCCCTCGTAATCTTTCCAGCATTTTCCTGACCCCAGATAGTTCCGTTCTGTGCCACCAGACTCTGTGCCAGCAGAGGCACCAGAACGACCCTGTAGAGCCACAGGATAATCTTGGGGCTGAGGCCCCACGTGCTGCTAAAAGCCCTCCGACACTTGTATGATTCACTCACGTAAAAAAGGCCCTGTTATGCCTTCGTTAAAAAAATACGGCGTGTAACACGCGAAGAAAAGCTATTTTAAACTCGGGTGAGGTGTTTTATTACACCTCACCTTCGCTAGAAATAGCTTATTTTTTCCCCTTGTTGCACAATGTACTATTTCATCATACCCGAGCTGAAAATATACCACATTCGCGGTTTTGACCCGGGAACGAAAGTGGTATTTTCGGCCAGGGTGTAGTGAAATAGTATATTATGCATCTAGGGAGGAAAAAACTTGCCAATATTTCTCCCGTGGTACGAGTACTATATTTTTCACGATACCCTGGCCGAAAGTACCACTATCAAACCTCTTGGGAAAAAGACGCGTGTGCGCTCTTGCTATTGTGCTATGAATTCCACGTGACAATCGCATCTATACTTGATAGGTAGGGTAAGTGTGTCAGTTACTGTGCCCTTAAATTATTTTCATTTATAGTAGAGTATAATCATATTTAATCATAAATATCTAAATTTTTACATACAGTTCAATTCATGCTTTTTATTATTAAACCCACAGTATGACTTAGTTATTCTTATAATATATTTAAAATAATTTATTAAATTTCTCATCGCGATTTCTATGATTTTCTTATCGAAACGCTTAAGAATATCCCTATACAAAAGTGATTGAAAAACTATAAAAATAACATTTTTCATAATAAAAAAATACACTTAATGTTTATAAAACCCATCTAGTTGGCAAAAGAACAATAAAAAAGTAGTTTTGATTAATATTATTGTTTAATTTAATATAATCCAGTAACTAAAACAAATTTTCGCATGTTTCTATTACTGTGCACAGTAACTGGACAAGTTTTCGTGAATGTATTTAGTTACTGTGCCCCCTCGTGGTAGGCTACGCTAACCTTACTTTCTCATGCTTCGTTGCCTGTGCAAGTCAACTTCGACGTTCATTGCTTACCCACAGAGCAAATAACACAGTTTTTAATATATTTAAAAATAATATATTTTATTCCCATTTTTATTTTATTTTCTTCTATAATAAGTAAGTACTTTTATACGTAGTAAATCATAGCCCTGCTGGAAATCATTCATTTCTCTCCCATTTTATGAAAGCCAAGTTGAGTGAAAACACTAGAAAAGGTTCGAAAAATCGTTTCACCAATGGGAAAGAAATGGATGATTTCCAGCAGGGAGTCTACTAAATATAATAAAAAAAAAAACAAATTCCATGTTTAAATATATTTTATATAGTTTATGCAGATGCAGGTGAGTGAGAAAAAAAGACACAGGATTAAATACAGTGTCCAGAATCTAAGACACAGTAATTAAAACACTGTACACTAAGTGACACACAGTAATTAAAACAATGTACACTAACTGACACACAGTAATTAAAACAATGTACACTAACTGACACACAGTAATTAAAACAATGTACACTAACTGACACACAGTAACTAAATTAATGATACAGTAACTGATGCAAAGGCTTATGCTGTTATTTTATTAATTATTTAATATTCCTTACATAATATTGTATTAAAAATGTGTTTATTCTGTTCACAGAATATATAATTATTATATAAAGGTCTTAAGATGATTAAAAATTGAGAAAAAAAATAGTAATTGATTAAATACTATGGACATCGCCTTAAGGGGCACAGTAACTGGCACACTTACCCTAGATCTTATACATATACACTCTAGGCTTGTGTATATCGCCACCGTTGTTACACTTTTAGCTAGTTAAATTTAATACGAAATGCGCATGATTCAAGTCGATGCATTTATGGTTAGAAATTTCTCTCCGTGTGGAAGTCCAAAATTTTTGTTAACTTTCGGACCTTTTATTATCATATAAAATCATAATCAAATTGACCAAAACTGCGTACCCCATTATTTTCGAGTATGCTCTTTCCGAATTCTGTATCAGAATTCTGTTTTCTCAACTAGAAAATTTATTAAGGCTGCTTTAAAATTGAAAGTCATGGAAAAATACATTAAATACTGCCCATCAGTGGCTGTAATAGTTGTACTTTAAGAATATGCAATGGAAAAATTTCTCCATTAGGATTTTTAAATATTTAAACTTAGAATTTAAAAAATAAGTAAGCATTAAGAAGATATTCAGATATTTTTAATTAAAAACGTAATAATAAAGAATATTTTAATTGGTTAAAGTTTCTAACCTCAAAATTTAATAATATTCTTAAATATTATTTCTGAGGTTAATATTATGAGTAAAGCAAAATATAAGAAATTAATTTTTTTTAATTAATAAATAACTGTTTATAATTCTAAATTAGATTTCAAACTCTTAGCAATTAGAATAAATAAAGCGTGCGAAGCGCGTGTGATCTTGCTGATTACTATAAATAACACCTCTGTAAAACTTACAATGAGAAAATTAATTGGAATGCTCAACACATCTTGATGTTTTGTATTGGAAAAAATGGTGGATCCAAAATCATTTATAGATTGAAGAACAAGTCATGGTGTCTCAAAATTAGGGCCAACTAAACAAAAAACCCTTAGTCAATGTTTTTCTTAGTAAGTTATTCTTATAATCGGTGTAATTGGTAATACAAAAATCTAATAGTTATTTTGCAACACTGTAAAAACTACTTTATTTATAAAACATTGACTACCACTATCATTTTAAATAAATAAATCACATTACAACTAAGTTTTTTTTAATTTTAGGTAATCTTTTCATTTAGCACGGCTTTGACTAGGGAATCGCGCAGGAACCTTAAGGTGGCTCCATCGTGCATTTCGGACTTATTTATACAAATTTTTTACGATGCTCACTTCACATGTTATAATTTGAGAAAAATGAAGTATGAGAAAAGGGTTTTTGAAGTACCGATAAAATTTTTTTTTAAAGAAGTATCAATATTGTTAAAGAAGATACCGCTAATTGAAAAAAAAAATCAACAAATCCGATAGATCTTTTTCATTTTTCATCCGATTTTAATTTTTAAGGTCTCATTTTGTTCCTTGTACAATTTCAAGTAGGGTTACCGATATGAAAATTGAAAAATTTTGCTTATTAATTCGCGTATGCTGTTTAGAGAGTTGAGTTAAACAAATAGCTGTATCTTTGCAAGTTTTGAAAATTTTTCAATTTTCATATCGGTAACCCCACCTGAAATTGTACAAGGAACAAAATGAGACCTTAATTAAAATCGGATGAAAAATGAAAAAGATTTATCCGATTTGTTGATTTTTTTTTCAATTAGCGATATTTTCTTTAACAATATTGAAATTTCTTTGAAAACTTTTTTTTTTGATACTTTAAGAACCCTTTTATCACACTATACTATTTCTTAAATTATAACATGTGAAGTAAGCATCGTAAAAAATGTGTATATATAAATACAATATTAAATGTCTAAGATTTAAATATTTAATACCTAGTATATAAGCTGTAGTGTATAAGTATAGTCTTAAGTATTCATGTACCAGCCCTTGTACAGGTAGTTTATATCTACCTCTGAGGACTTTACTCTATGTAATTTTGTTCTGGTTTAATAAACTAAAAAATAAAATAATAAATCCGAAATGCACGACGGAGCCACCTTAAGTGGCCCATTATTTCACAACGTGAAATTAGCGCCGAGAGTAGCGAGGGTGATAATTCACATCGTACAGTGGGCCATTGAAGGCACTAGAGGGAGAAAGTACAATAGGTTCCGTACTCTGCTCCGTGTCCTGCTCCGTGCTCTGCGCCATCTGCGCCGTGGTATCAGCATTTAGCTGATTGAATGATTCCACCCATCCCGACCTTAGATATATATAGATGCTCTAAGATCCTAATAGAATAGAATGAAAACCCCGTTTTTCCACGCCTCGTTACCCTAGAGGTACTGTTAATAGGCGCGTGGGATTTATATTTCAAGTGGTATCCTTCGACAGTAGCACAACAACCACTTTTTAAAAAATTTGGAAAAACTTATAGAAGAATATAAATAGGATACCGTTATCAAAAAGGTGACTCCTCTATGGCAATGCTTTTGTTAATAGTCAAAGAACCTTCCAACATTAAAACAATATGGATTTGAGTAAAATTTAAGCTTTTTTCGAACTTTCAACCGCCATATTTGATCAGCCATTTTGAATTTCGAAAGTCTGATAGCCAAATCGTGATCAGTGACTTCGAAACTTCTGTATCCAATTTTGAGAAAAATCTAAGCTTCCTTCGAACTTTTAACCGTTAAATTGGATCCGCCATTTTGAATTTCGAAACTCTGATAGCAAAATTTTGATCAGCGACTTCGAAACCTCTGTATTCCAATTTTGAGAAAAACCTAAGCTTTTTTCGAACTATTATCCGACATATTGGATCCGCCATTTTGAATTTTGAAAGTCCAATAGCAAAATCTTGAACAGCGATCTCGAAAATCCCTGTATACCAATTTTCAACAAAATCTAAGCTTTTTTCGAACTTTTAACGGCCATATTGGATCCGCCATTTTTAATTTGAATAGTCTTATTCAAGACTTGTCTTATGCAAGATTGTGATTAGCGATCTCGAAAGCCCCTGTATAAAAATTGTAAGAAAAATCTAAACTTCCTTCGAACTTTTGACAGCAAAAAGGTGATTCCTCTAGGACAAGGCTCTTGTTAATAGGCAAAGAACCTTTGAAATGTACAATGTGGATATCTCAAGCGTATAATTTTTCAACAATTCGTTGAAAAACTTTTAGAAGAATATAAATAGGATATCGTGATAAAAAATGTCATTCCTCCATAACTTTTAACTCCTCAAGGCTTTTAATAACAGTCGAAGAACCTTCTAACGTCAACAAAGAAAACGTAAATTACGAGTCACAAAAAAAAAGATACAGTGATCAAAAAGGTGGTTTCTCTAGGAGAAATCCAACTTTAACAAAAGAAACGTAAATGTACTCCAAAGAAATAGACATTATAAAAGGACAAAAGTTGTATTTTATGGAACTTCAAAAGGATTATTGAATACATTCAGGCTATAGAAAAATCGTGCACAATCATTTCTAAAGCTACAGTATAAACATACGGTCGAGCTCAAAAAGGTGGTTCCTCCAGGGCAAGGTTAAGAGTTAAGGAACCTTCAAACTTTAACAAAGGAAACGTAATATTTTGAACCGTATAATTTTCTATTTTAGATAGAAGGATATAAATGTATAGTCAGAAGCGATTACTTTAGAAAAACTTTTAAAAGGATATAAATAGAATACCGTGATTAAAAAGGTGGATCCCCCAAGGCAAGGCTTATGTTAAAAGTCAAGGAACCTTCATCCTTTAAGAAAGGAAACCTAAAAAGGTGAGTCCTCCAGGGCAAGGCTGATGTTAACAGTCAAGGAACCTTCAAACTTTAACAAAAGAAATGCAAGAAGGTGGTTCCTCTAGGGCAAGGCTTATGTTAACATTCAAGAAACCTTCAAACTTTAATAAAGGAAACGTAAATTATGCGTTACAATTGAAAAAAAGCAGTTCTCTCAAACAATATGGATTTTTGAATCATTGCACTATGGTCGAACTGGCCCTTGTGAATATCCCTAATGTATCTCGGATATATAATATATCCCTAATATATTTTGGACATATAATAAAAAATAAATCATATACGAAAAGGAAATAGATCTTTTTTAATAAATAGTAATGAAGGAACAAAAGTGCATTGCTGAACTAATAAGGTACTTCTCGCTACGGTCGAATTCCCGTTTTTTATTAACTTGGTAAAACATCTGGTAAAACATTTTTATATAAAACTTTGATATATTATTTTATTCCATTAAAAAAATATTTTTATCTATGGCTTGGACAGGAATATCTTCTATTTTGTTACCAAAGGGTATGACCAGTCATCGTACATTTAGATTACCTTTAGATTTAAGTAATTTTGAAAGTGCATTTGTAAAATTAGATTCTGATAAAAAAAATTGAGAGAAGCAGACATTATAATTTGGGAAGAAGCTTCAATGATTCCAAAAAAAGCGTTAGATATTATTGATAACACTTTAGATGTCACTTGTAAGGATGAACCTTTTGGAGGAAAGTTAATTGTTTTAGGTGGAGATTTTCGATAAATTTTACCAGTAGTTAAAAGTGGATACTATTATAGAATACTATTATGGAAGAAACTGTCAAAAGTTCATACCTTTGGCCATTATTTAATATTTCTAATTTAAAAGTAAATATTCGTATACAAAATAAAGATTTTGCGGAATTTTTATTAGATATTGAAGAAGATATAATTAATCCGTTTTTTATTCCTGATAAATGGATTACAAATGACGTTTGCCATGAAATTTATAAAAACATTAACAAAAATTATCATAGAAAATATATTTATAGATTTATTCTCTCAACAAAAGTAACCAGCCATTAAATTAATCCTTATTCGATAATTTTATATATAAAAATCATTACAATTTTCTTAATCAGGGGTTGACGAGCGGAGCGACCAGGGGCTTTATTCAACCGAACGAGATATCGAAATTGATTCTAAAATTTTCGATGGTTGCCATTAGTTTCGTCAATAATTTTCGTCACTGACAGCAAATATTGACGTAACTAATGGCAACCATCGAAAATTTTAGAATCGACTTCTATATCTCGTTTGGTTGAATAAAGCACCAGGGAGCGAAGACCCACTTACTAGTGTGTATGTGTGTGTGTGTGTGTGTGTGTGTGTGTGTGTGTGTGTGTGTGTGTGTGTGTGTGTGTGTGTGCGTGCGTGCGTGCATACGTGCGTGTGTGCGTGCGTGCGTGTATACGTGCGTGTGTGTGTCCAGAGGCAATGTAGGGAACGGTGGAGCACGGCTTGGCAGGTGGGTCAATTTGGCACCTCGATATTTAAACAGTTAATGAATATTTTGAAGCAAATTTTTATAGAAATCGAAAGAAAAATACTTCTAATCTTTATCTCTGCTAAAAAAATATATAAAAAAGGTCATGTTAATTAGCTTAATGAGAATAAAATTGTGAGTCGAAAAAAAAGGTTGGTTTCATTTTTCATTCATCTGACAGAATAAAAAAAAGGATGGATCCGTTCAAAATAAAGTGTAATTTGATAGTTCAGACTTTGAACTTTGAGGCCTCGTTTGATTTTTTACCTAATAATGCTTAATAATTATGCATTATCAATGTAAAAAATAGTAAAAACTGGACATGTGTGGCACCCCAGGGGGGCACGAGTGGCATACAAAAAGTATTGCGCCGTTGCGTGGCGCCGTCAACTGTTCGTTCCCTGACCAATTAGGCGCTGTAAGATCGAATTTCGCTATTTATCATTGTAAAACATATCATACAATCAAATATACGTAAAGTACTTCTTATTTTAATTATTTCACATTTGATTATTTACGAAAAATTATAAATGTGAAAATACTTTATAAAAACCCATGCCTCTCATGCCCCATCGGGTGTCACAAATGCCCCGCTAGCGGGGCACGTACAGCACTTTTGACAAACTTTACTTTTAGATTTATATAAACAAACGCGTCACAAAAAAAGTATATTCAGTGGTACACTTTGATTCATAGTGTAATTTCCTTACATTTCCACTTTTTTAAATGTTCTTAATATCTGTAATTTCTATACAGTTCTATGTTAAAGTTAGGGTGCCACTACTGCCCCACCTTCCCCTATCGATTATACAATGAATGAAATATATCATGTTATATACAGATTAGCAGTTCATCTTGAAAATAACAAAACATGTTGCTCTTTCGAGAGTAACATCCAAATGTAACTTAAGATTGTTATTAACCGAATATACAATAAGGAATAATAAAAATAAAGATTGATGTGAAAAATCATATACCAAAAATGTTCTTTATCATGAAGATTTATAAAAAGTAGTTATAGCAGTAAGTTAAATCGTTGAAATAATGAAGAAAGTTACGGCAGCAAAACTAAGTGCGCTGGAATTATAAAAATAATTACGGCAGCAATAAATTAATGCGTTGAACTAATGCAGAAAGTTACGGTCGCAGAAATAAGTTTTTGTATGCACACGCAATTTTTGTATGCGTATGCAGTTTTTGTATGCACACGCGATTTTTATATGCATATGCATTTTGCTTCCTTCTAGAGGAAGCTTTGTGATAGTAATTTTTTGAGTTGTTGTAAGAACATGTTATAATTGTTTTCCGAGGTGTTAGGAATCAAAATACATGGTTTTTGAAAAATGTCTATGGATGTGTGGGTGTGTGTGTGTGTGTGTGTGTGTGTGTGTGTGTGTGTGTGTGTGTGTGTGAATTGTTCTAAGAACATGTTATAATTGTTTTCCGAGGTGTTAGGAATCAAAATACATGGTTTTTGAAAAATGTCTATGGATGTGTGTGTGTGTGTGTGTGTGTGTGTGTGTGTATGTGTGTGTGTGTGTGTGTGTGTGTGTGTGTGTGGTGTGATTGCGGGTCAAAAATCCGTTTTTTGATTGGGATTGGGCCGATGCGTTTTTGTTTTATTTCGAATTTTCGATTTTCTTGAAGTTGTTTTTTGTTTTTTTTTAATGATAGAGTCGAGATATTTGAATGGGATGGGTAGCATTCGAAAGAGAATTAAAATACCTATATTCTCTAAAAATAAAAAAGTTTCTAGCTATCACGGTTCTTTTGTTATTAAGAAAAACGTGTTTTTTTTTTAAAGCTTAAACTCCCAAACTAAAAGGTCAAATTTTTTGAGAAAAATCATGATAATGCAGAATATAAATAGCTATAATCTGTAAAAATTTGAATTCATTCTGTTGGTTAGTTTTTTAGAGAAAAACTAAAAATGAAAAAAATGAGTTTTGTATGTCCAACGATTACGGGAGTAAAATTGACTTAATCGCTTCAAAATTCCTTGTAGAGGTAGATTTTGGATAGTTCTCGGTCGAGTTCTTTGGGCAAAATGATTGGTCCATAAATTTCAAGGATATTTGAGGTTAAAAATTTTTTAACCTTTTTTTCAAATCGCAATTTCTCGAGAACCGCTCTATGTATCTGAAGCGGATAGGTAGCATTCGAAAGAGAATTAAAATACCTATATTTTCTAAAAAAAAAGTTTCTAGCTATCACGGTTCTTTTGTTATTAATCAAATCGTAAACATTGAAAAATGAAAAAATATGTTTTGTATGTCAACCGATTACGAGAGTAAAATTGACTTAGATATTTGAGGTTAAAATTTTATTAACCTTTTGTTTCAAATCGCAATTTCTCGAGAACGGCTTTATGTATCAGCTCCATATTTATAAACAATATGACAAATGTGATATAGATAATATGTGTGCTAATTTTCATCAAAATATATCAAAATATACAAAGTTAATTTCTTTGTTGCATGATAACTGGTGAAAAAAAATTGATTTAATCATGTTGAAATTTTGTGGAAATGTAGAGTGTGTATCTTTATCGTATAAGTCCTTTCGGTAAAAGAATCGTCTATTTAAGGTTAACATTTTTTTACGTTTTTTTTTTCAAAATCGTGATTTTGAAAAATCACACTTCATGTATCAGTTTGAAATTTATAGACTATTTTGTATGCAATATATCGACGGCGGAGCGGAATAAGGTCGAATTTTAAATATTAATGAATTTTAAATCATTGTAAATTTTTATATCATTTTAAAACACGTAGAATGTATAAACATATATTATATTTGAACTATATGCTATACGCAGGAGCGATAAACCATAAATTAATTTGGAGGAAGCTACGTGCCAATGACTTGGCAGCGGTTTTTTGTATGCATATGCACTTTTTGTATGCACGTGCACTTTTTGTATGCACATTCACTTTTGTATGCATATATACTTTGGTGGTGGTGTGTCGACGGATGTGTGTGAGTGGGTGTAGATAGGGGTATGAGGTTCAATATACGGTGGATGATATGCGAAAAATGATGAGTCATTATAATTGGCCGACCAAAGACGAACATGCCTCTTAATATAATAGAGAATTATCCGCCATTTTGGATGTGCTACTGGTTTTTCAGTGCAAATATAAATATGTATTGAGTATCACAACTACTTATATCATTCTGTCTTACAAAGATATATTATTCATTGTAATTCTACCTTTAGAAAATGATGGATTTGTTATGATATCAATTTATTCATGATTTGGTTGGTGGGAGTAATGGGTTGCTAGGTTACAAAAACATGTGGCGCGAAGTTTTGCTAAAATTACGGCGTACGAAACGCGCTTAGGTTAGCATTATTTATGAACATCAGCCCCCCTCCCCTCATCCCCCTCCGACCCCCCTCAAAATAACGTAAAAATCAGCGTATTTCTATGAGTCTTTTTATTTCAAAATAGCCTCCGAGCCCCCTCACCACCCCCCCCCCCTCTTGCCCCCTTATGCCTACGCTTTTCATTAATCGTATTTATCATCTCGGTACACATGCGACAAACATCTTTTTTTCTCACACCATGCGTAAAGTAAAGTGGTTGCACCGTGACAAATTCGAAAAAAGCTTAGGTATTTCTCAAAATTGGAATACAAGTGTTTCTGATGTCGCTGATCACGACTTTGCTGTCGGAGTTTCGAAATTCAAAATGGCGGATCCAGTATGGCCGTTAGAAGATCAGAAAAAGCTTTGATTTTGCTCAAAATTAGAATTCATGGGTTTTCGAGGTCGCTGATCACGATCTTGCTATTATACTTTCGAAAATCAAAATGGCGGATCCAATATGGCGGTTAAAAATTCGAAAAAAGCTTAGCTTTTTTTTTGTTTTGGATAATAAGACTCGGGTGGTGATACTATCAACTTATTTATTCACTAAAATAAATAACGACGTTTCGGCCCGTACAGAACGACGTATGTTACAAAGCCCTCATCAGGTTCCAATTTCTAAAAGTTAAGATACGTGTAAATTCAACAAATGTTGTAAATTCAAACAAATCTAAAGATTATGCACATCTAAAGATGTGGTTAGTTTATTCACTAATACAAGCAAGGAAATTATTATAAAATCAATAGAAGATAATTGGAAATATTTACGCAATAAAATAAATCTTTCTTGTAAAGAGTTTTGTGAAGGTATTAACATAGTCCTTGATTCCACTTTTTTCCAGTTTAATGACAAATTTTATAAACAAACATTCGGATCTGCGATGGGAAGTCCTGTAAGTCCTGTCTTGTGTGACTTGACTATGAGACGCTTGAAGGAACATTGTCTTAATAAACTAAGTTTTGATATACCTTTATACTTACGCTATGTAGATGGCATTCTAATATGTATTCCCATTTGTTTAATCGATGAAACTTTGAAAGTGTTTAATAACTTTGACAGTAACCTACAATTTACAGTGGAAACCACAAATAATAATGAAATTAGTTTTCTTGATTTGAAGCTCATAATTCAAGATAATAATTCAATAATTACTAACTGGTATAGGAAACCTACTCATTCTGGTCGTTACTTAAATTTTAATTCACAGCACCCTTTATCTCAAAAAATCGCAATAGTCTACACATTAGTAGATTACAGTATCAAATTGTCCGACGTTAAATTCCACAGTGAAAATCTTGAAATATCAAAAAAATTCTTACTAACTAATAATTACCCACATAATTTTATTAATAAATATATAAAAAAAATATTACAAAAAATATACAATTACGCAGCTTCAAATCAAGTGATTTTCAGTAATAAAAAATTGATAGTTTTACCTTATTTTCAAAAATTTGACTCTATTATTAAGAGAATTTTTCACAAAAATAATATTAATGTAATTTTCAAATGCATTGACAAATTCTCGAGATTTATTCAATTGGGAAAAGATCGAATGTGTCACATAGACAAATGTAACATTGTTTATAAAATAAACTGTAATAACTGCAAAGCTTGTTACATAGGCCAATCTTCCAGGCATCTCAAAACTAGAGTAAAGGAACATGAAAGCGACTGTAAACATTTTAGAGAGAAATCAGCTTTAGTAGAACATATTAATGAAACAACACACTCATTTAACTTTGATAAGGTAAAAATACTAGATACAGAAAATAATAAATTCAAGCGATTGTTCTCTGAAATGCTACATATTCATGTCAATGCGAATAATATTAATAGAATGTTAGACACAAACAATTTAAAATTTTGTTATAAAAATTTCCTTAATAATAATGTTTAGTATTTTGACTATTAAGTTTAGAAAGCATAGTAGTTCGTTAATTTTATACGTAAGGTGAGACAGGTACAAGTATTATGTTTATTCACATACACACTCGTATGTAACAAAACATATATAAGAATATAACGCGACCGTGAAGCTTGTATTCACCGCTCTACCATCTAGCGTGTTGCCGAAAGTTGTTTTTGTAGAAATAACTGTAAGTTTGTAATAACTAGAGTTCGACACGCGCGCTTCGCGCGCTGATTTTTTTTTTAAGTTACAAAAGAAGCTGTATAATTAATGAACGGTTTCTTTTTTATTTACAAGAGAAATGTTATTATTCAATTCATTATTTAAGGTTGTATGGGCTATATGTAAA
The DNA here is from genome assembly GCA_036365515.1 of Torymus aiolomorphi. NCBI lineage: Eukaryota > Metazoa > Arthropoda > Insecta > Hymenoptera > Torymidae > Torymus > Torymus aiolomorphi. Next base: position 88,045,254 of record CM070873.1, read on the forward strand.
AAATAATGTCAGATCAATAAAGTTTCGCCAGTAGGTCAATAATATCATTATAAATGTCTCTGCCAAATTTGAATATAGTTCTCGAGATATTGTAGTTTAAAATTAACGCGGGTTCTTATGGAGATTCTCTGAATATGGCTAGACTCGTCGTAGTTATTGAAAAAATTAAGTTGAAAAAATAGTGTTTAGTTCTTGTAAATTTGTGTATACGTAAAAGAAAACCTTTGTAATCGATTGCAATTGAAATGAATTGCTTTTGCGAGCTAGGTAATAAGGCGTACAGTCATACTAAAAAGTGAAAGAAATGAGCAATACAATGTTCTAAAACCGATGTAAAGTTTTCTTCATAGTTCTAAAAAACATTTTACATATTTGTTTACTCTTAGTACTGTAGAATATTAGTGTTTTCGACGAATTATACGACCAAAATATTTGTCTTAAATTTTTAAATGAGACCTTACGGCCAATACAACCTTAATGCACTTATTTTGAATTCATTTAAACATTATGATGTTTTTCATCAAGCTATGTTATAGTTTTATTGATTAAAAAATGTATGTATGAAGAAGTATATGATTTGTCTTTATCTTTTGAATTTAGTTCTAGTGATTCATTCCATTCCATAGTTTCCTGCTTTAACAAATTTAAAGGTTCATTCATTTCTATAGTATCAGAATGTCACTACAATGATAAAGATTAATCAAGTTTAATTTCATTTAAATAAGCTTTTTTCATGTTGTGATTTTGTTCAATAAGTAAAATTGCCACTAAGATAGATAAACAATAACATAATTATGAAAATATCTGTTTTCTGTGTTTAATAATGTTAAACATATAAAAAGGCAAAGTGAAAGTATAAAATTCAAGATGAATATTTTTATATTGAGAAAACCATGTTTTTAATTTTAACTAAATAAAAAGATCCTTACACTAATCCGACCATCATCACTAATAAAAAACCGCTCCCAATATACATTGGCACTTAGCTTCCTCAAACTAATGTATTTATTCCTCTTTTTAATTTTTTATATGACAATAATTAATTTTATTATACAAAAGTTTCTCTATCTATCAAATATTGTCTGAAAAACGCTATTCGAAAATATTTTAAAAAAATTTTCAACCTCAAATATCTTTGGTCGTGACAGTTCGATTTTTTTGCGCAATGAACAGTTTGAAGATATAAAAAATCTATATCCTCTATACCAAATTTCAGGACGATTAATTGGTTTTTATTCTTGTCATCGTGTGTCAGTGAAAACGCGTTTTTTTTTTTTTTTTTAATAATTTTTTTCTCAAAAACAAATGAAGATAATCTCTTGAAATTTATACCAAATATTATCTTCAATAAGCGTAATAAGTAAATAAAATTTTGAGTCTATAATCAAATATTTTTTGAAAAATTAATTTATGAATTATAAGAACATTTTCCATGACATACTAAAGATAATTTGAAAATTAAAAACAGAAAACGTAGATAGTTTAAGATTTTTTTGGTTATAAAAAAAAAGAAAATCGATAAAAAATTAAAACCGAGTATTTTTTCGAGACCAAGAGAATAAGCTTTGTCCAACGAAAATAGGTGAAATGGTTTTCGAGATATCGAGTGTATACACACACACACACACACACACTCACCCACCCACACACACACGCATGCACGCACGCAGGCACGCACGCGCGCGCACACACACACACACACACACACACACAATTTTCTCAAAATTGACAAATTTCAACATTATCGTCTTAAACTATTTTTTTGAACATTTTTTCTCGAAAATTTTTGTCACCGACAAAATTTGTCAATTTTTGTTGCAAAGTTTCCTCTAAGGGAAATCAAAATAGATATAAATTTACATTTCTACTAAAAACAATAAAATAAAATTTAATATAAACATAACTCTATTTATCTATAAAAGTCCCTCTAAAACCATTAAAAAAAAAAAAAACATTCCCTATATAAAAAATATATATGTGCAAATATAACGTAGAAAATTAATTCAAAATTTACGAATATTACTTTTTTGATCAAATAATGAATAAATATTTTTTTTAAAATAAAAATTTTTCATCGATTTATCAATTGATTATCAATTTCTATCAATTAATATATATCATATTTTCCCGCTCACAACATATGCGCTATCTTTATACCATTCCACCATAACTCTAAGGGCGTCTCTGTAACCTTGCGCGTGCATATGCCCTCCCGTGTATAAGGTATACCTATATATAGCGCTCTCCTATATATAGGTACACTTTATACACGGCGAGCGCACACACGCGCACTGCACGGTTGTAGAGACTCCCTATGTCCCTATATAGGGCATTTGCGCATGCGCCAAAAAATTCGAGATATTCGAGATATTCGAGATATTTGAGAAAAAATCAACATGGCGTCGCAACATGGCGTCGACCATGCCAAGGATGCATTTTTTATAGAGGGATACGTGATTTTTGTTTAACATTTGTTTGAATTTACATGTATCTTAACTTTTAGAAATTGGAACCTGATGAGGGCCTTGTAACGTACGTCGTTCTGTACGGGCCGAAACGTCCTTATTTATTTTAGTGAATAAATAAGTTGATAGTATCACCATCCGAGTCTTATTATCCAAATTAATCTATGGCTATCACTAGAGTCATTTAATCATAAAGCTTAGCTTTTGTTTAACTGTGATATACAGTGATTTTCGCGGTCGCTGATCAAGTTTCTCTATTAGACTTTCGAAACACAAAATGGCGGATCAAATATGGCTGCCAAAAATTTTTGAACGAAGCTTAGATTTTACTTAAAGTTTGTATACGGGAGTTTTCGAGGTCGCTAATCACTATTTTGCTATCAGACTTTCAAAATTCTTAATGACGGATCCAATTTAGACTTAAAAATTCGAAAAAAGCTTAGGTTTTTCTCAAAATTGGAATTCAGAGGTTTCGAAGTCACTGATCACGATTTTGCTATCAGACTTTCGAAATTCAAAATGGCTGATCCAATGTGGTGGTTGAAAGTGCGAAAAAAGCTTAGGTTTTTCTCAAAACTGTAATACAGAGGTTTCGATGTCGCTGATCACGATTTTGCTACAAGACTTTCCAAATTATGCTGAAAATTGGTATTCAGGCATATTCAAGGTCGCTGATCCAGATTTTGCTATTGGACTATCAAAAATCAAAATGGTGGATCCAATATGGCGGTTAAAATTTCGGAGAAAGCTTAGATTTGGTTCAAAATCGGTATATAGGCGATTTCGTGGTCGCTGATCACGATCTTGCTATAAGATTTCCGAAATTCAAAATGGTGGTAAAAAATTCGAAAAGAGCTTAGATTTTGTTTAAAATTATTATACAGGGGTTTTAATCGTTGCTGATAAAGTTTTTCTATTAGACTTTTGAAATTCAAAATGGCGCATCCAATATGGCGATTGAAAGTTGTAAAAGTGCTTAGAGCTGTCTGAAAATTAGTATGCAGGCGGTTTCGAGGTCACTGATCAAGATGTTGCTATTATACTTTCGAAAATCAAAATGGCAGATCTAATATGGCGGTTACAATTCGAAAAAAGCTTAGCTTTTGTTTAACTTTGGTATACAGGGGGTTTCGAGGTCGCTGATCACGTTTTTCTATTAGACTTTCAACATACAAAATGGCGGATCCAATATGGCTGCCAAAAATTTTAGAAGGTAGCTTAGATTTCGCTTAAAGTTTGTATACCGGAGTTTTCGAGGTTACTGATCACGATTTTGCTATGAGACTTCCAAATTTATAATGGCGGATCTAATATGGTGGTTAAAAATTCGAAAAAAGCTTAGCTTTTTCTTAAAATTGCAATTCGGAGGTTTCGAAGCCGCTGATCACGATTTTGCTAACAGATTTCCGAAATTCAAAAGGGCTGTCAAAAGTTCGAAGGAAGCTTAGATTTTTCTCAAATTTGGAATACAGAGGTATCGAAGTTGCTGATCACGATTTTGCTATCAGACTTTCGAAATCCAAAATGGCGGATCCAATTTAACGGTTAAAAGTTCGAAGGAAGCTTAGATTTTGCTTAAAGTTTGTATAGATGAGGTTTTCGAGGTCATTGATCAAGATTTATATTTCGAGGTCTCTAATCACAATCTTGCTATAATACTATTCAAATTCAAAATGGCTGTTCCAATATGCCGGTTGAAAGTGCGAAAAAGCTTAGGTTTTTCTCATAACTGGAATACAGAGGTTTCGAAGTCGCTGATCACGATTTTGCTACAAGACTTTTCAAATTCAAAATGGCGGATCCAATTTGACGGTTAAAAGTTCGGAAAAAGCTTAGATTATGCTGAAAATTGGTATACAGGGATATTCAAGGTCGCTGATCAAGTTTTTCTATTAGACTTTCGAAATACAAAATGGCGGATCCACTATGGCTGCCAAAAATTTTCGAAGAAAGCCTAGATTTTGCTTAAAGTTTGTATACGGGAGTTTTGGAGGTCGGTGATCACGATTTTACTATCAGACTTTCAAAATTCTTAATGGCGGATCCAATACGGTGTTTAAAAATTCGAGAAAAGCTTAGGTTTTTCTCATAATTGGAATTCAGAGGTTTCGAAGACGCTGATCTCAATTTTGCTATCAGACTTTCGAAATTCAAAATGGCTGATATAATATGGCGGTTGAAAGTGCGAAAAAAGCTTAGATTAAGCTCAAAATTGTAACACATGGATTTTCGAGGTCGCTGTTCACGTTCTTGCTATCAGACTTTCGAAATTCAAAATGGTGGTAACATGTTCGAAGGAAGCTTAAATTTTGCTTAAAATTTGTATACTATGGTTTTCACGACAGTGATCATGATCTTACTATCAGACTTTCAAAATTTGAAATGGTAGATCCAATATGGCGACTGAAAGTTTGGAAAAAGTATAGATTTTGCTGAAAATCAATATGCAGGGGTTTTCGAGGTCGCTGATCACGATCTTGCTATCAGACTTCCGAAATTCAAAAGGGCTGTCAAAAGTTCGAAGGAAGCTTAGCTTTTGCTTAAAATTTGTATGCTAGGGTTTTCGAGGTCGCTAATCAGAATATTACTATAAGACTTTCGAAATTTAAAATTGCGCATCCAATATGACCGTCAAAAGTTCAAAAAAAGCTTAGATTTTGTTGAATATTGGTTATATAATACTCTACTCTAAACTATTTCTTTTAATCTTAGAATAAAAACTAATAAATAAACAACTAAAAGAATGCTACTTTGAATTACAATAACTCGAAAATGGTGCCGCTAGTCTATCTGATTTTTCACTACAATGTTCATTTAGAATATTTATTTAATCTCCCTTAATAACATATTTGTTTTTTAAAGAGATTCCCCAGAGATTCTTTTATTAATCGATGAAAATGTAATTCTATGACACCTCTTCCCATAACCTAGGTATTAAAAGTCCAAACTTTAAGAATTTATTTTTCGGAAACGGTTAAAGAGTAACTATTAATCAGCAGTTAAAATTTCAGAAACATTTCTCAGAGCACGTTTACTCGAGAACTACCTTTCGCGTGCCTTGCTCTTTGAGCCTTGCGCCAAGCAGAAAAAAAACGTTGTTCGATATCTAGCATACTCGTGACCCATGGCAGAAGATTAACATATTAAACTTCTGCTATGGATCGTAATCGCAATGCTAGATATCGGACAACGATTTTTTTTTGGCTTGGCGCAAGACGTAAGGAGCAAGGCATGCGAACTCTTTATATAGACAGGCCGTATTCGCGGAAACTCTTTGTGGGAACTTACATGCAGAGGTTGCGCGCTTCTCCGCTCGCTCGCTTATCCGCTTATGCATTAGACTTTATTATCGTTTCCCTCGCGATCCATAGTAGTTGGGCCAAGCCTTAGCATACAGCCTTCATCTAGAGATGCTTCAGGCTCCTGGAGATGCTCGAATAAGGGTCGCATGCGCTGTTTTTTGCTAATGCTCCATCTACAACCTCAGGCAAAAACTGTGCGTCCACGCAAATCTCACTAGATTTTGATAGAACTAGTTGTGCAACCAACCTTGACTAAAAATTGCCACACTTTGTCTCCAAAAAACCATCCAAGAAGTGTTTGTTTGAGGTTAGAAAGCAGTTTTGATTTTTAATCAAGGTTGGTTGCACTCCTTATTCTAATGAAATCTAGTGAAATTTGCGTGCACGCACAGTTTTTGCGTGAGGTTGTAGAAGGCTCTTAACGGACCGAAAGAATCTGATTCGAAATTAAATCGAGCGCGTTAAACACATATCACCCGAGCAATGTAAACAAATGCTAGGGATGTGCGTATTTGCGGGAACGAGAACCAAGGGGGTTATAATACATTCTACTTAAAATAGGTTTATTCTTTTTTACTTTTTCCCCTATTTTTAGTTTTTTTTTTGTCAAAAATATAATAATTGGGAATATCTGAATGTAAATAATTATGTGCTTTCTTATCTCGTTTATATTAAGTTCAAACCCCGCTATTCTTATACTTAGATTTTTGTCAATTATTTCTCTTTCTCGTCTTTTTCTTTAAAATAAATATTTTGTTCATATTTATTATGAACTGGTAATCTATAAATTACGGGCGATGATTCACTGATTTGATATATTAATAAACCATGCATTGCTTCAGGAGGACGTCAAGTTTGACGTCTTGTGAATTTGTTATATTACAAAAATTATATAAATACAAAAAAAGATCTATATTTTGTCAATAATTGTTTCAGGATTTGATTGCTGCAAAAATCAAGGATGACAAACAAAGCGGCGACCTAGTTAATCTTGGATCAGTCAATAGTACATTAATTTGTTCCCCTGACTGGGAAAATATGTTAAAAAAGTTGTAATTTATGTACATAATATATAGAAGTTTTTTTAAATAGTATTTTTATTTTTTATACTGTTACCTATTTAAAATCAAATTAATCTATAAAAAATAATTTAGCAAAAATAACTTTTAATGCCATATAGGTTGTTTTAATTTTTTTCAAATAATTTTGTTAACGATCACAATTAAGAAGTTATTAACCTTTGGGATACGCAAATTTTTCATGAAAAAAGGCTCTTTTGTGGAAAATTTATAAATTTATAAATATACTATTTTATCTATGAGGTGCACAGAGTTTCGAATTTTTCCAGAACCACTAAAGTGACGTTTCCGGCAGCCGACAGGCAACTTCACTTAAAATATAAGAAATTTCTGTCCCAAAAATTAAATTTAAGTCCCAAAAATACTTTTACTGCAGGATGGTTGTAACGTTCTTTTTTGACCTCACCAGGACGTAGAAAGTATGTTGCTCTTTATTAAGTTAGTTTATATGTCAAACGCTAGGCGGCATTGCATGATAGAATAACAAAAACAACGGGCATGTATTCAAATATTGATTGATCTGAAAATTGTAAAAATGTTCGGTATTTAATCTCTTTTCTTAGTCGAAGCATTCCAATATCAGTATAATGTAAAATCATCTTGTAAAACTCGAATAATCAATATGATTGAACCAACTAACATAATTATGTCCTTGACTTATTTAATGAGGGTGATTTGTTAGAAGGAAGATGAATAAAGATTAAGTTAATACAGTTGTTTCATTTAGCTTAAAGTCGTTAAATAAATAATAGATATTTTGTTTCATCAATTTATAATAAATCTTTATTATCTATATTTCATAAAAAAAGAGTTATCTTATTTTTCGTCGATACCTGGTCACTAATTTCAATGAACTCCTAATTAATTATTTCTTATAAGTCAGATACATACGTTACACGTTCTTTTTATGGCTAGATACATTTTTGTCCCCTGCTTGTTATAGTTTCTTTTTTATAGAAACAACCTGTTTGCTCCTGCACTCACCAACCGCTATCATGCTGGAGGAAAAGGGAGAGGAGGCGTACGGTAAGTATAGTCATTAAAATAACAGTTCTCTACAACATTACTGGGCTACTGATATAAGCAGATTGAGTTTTTTTTATTTTATTTAGAATGTATGCATTAAAAATAACGATTATCGAATGTAATTTTAGGATATGCTAAAAATGAAATGAAATTATTACTATAATTGTTTAAATAATGAGTCAAAATACATGTTAAACAATCAAAACTCTTCGCCTAGAGCCCTACTATCCATGGAAATCAAATACAGCTTCGGCCTAGATGCTTCCTTCTACGGCTATTTGGGTTGAAGACTTTTTTTTAGTAATCGACTCGCCTACTGTGACACATCTGCGTAACTTCCTTTTTTGCGTAAATTTCCCTGGCTATTTCGGTTTAAGACTGTTTTGATTAAGCGATTCGCTTTTTGTTACACGTCTACCTGCCTCGGTTACATGGACCTCGCAGCCCCCAGCTATTTGAGTTTAAAAATTCTTTTAATAATCGACTCGGTGACTGTTACACGTCTACGTGCCTTCTTCTTCTAAGTGGACCTTGCAACCCTGGCTATTTGGGTGTAAGACCTTTTAACCCATTTCGTCCCAAATGTCCGAGATTTTATTTTTAGTTTTCAGCGTGCTAACTTTTTATATAAACGGCCCAAAAAAAAATTTAAAAGCATCATTTCGGATAGTTTGAAGCCTCCTCTTTCGGATGCCATAGCCAGAATTGGGCTACGACTTCACTAAAAAAAGTTATAACAATTTATTGCAAAAAAAATCCAAATTTTTCAACATTTTTTTCAGAAATGTGAATTTTTAATATGATAAAATTGTACGAGATCATCGCATTTGCTATAAACCGTGGAGTTTTTATGTTCTTTTTAAAACAACGTTGGATTTTTTTTGAAATTCAAGATGGCGGCATCAAGATGGCGCTCTAAGCATAGGGAAATTTTTAAAAAATGCAAACTTTGCAAAAATATCATATTTTTATACGAAAAAACTATGCCTGATCATTGCAATGAGCATAAATGACAAAAATATGATTTGCTTGTCAAAATCCATTTGAAATTTTTCTAAATTTAAGATAGCGACGTCAAGATAGTGCTCAAAATCTACAAAACAGTGTGTAAAGACGTTTTCCGCCGACTACACTTTTTGTTTCAAGTTTTTTTCCATGGAAAGTGTGTAGTTAATTCCATGTACTTTTTTCGCTGATTTCGAATATGCAATTTATTTATCGAAAAAATTGTTGCTAATTTGTTATTAACAATTTAATTGTTTACAACGCTATAACTTTTTTATTAATTAATATTAAAAAATAAAATTGACGCTATAATGTATATTTTTACATTTAGAAACTTTTTTGCCTCTTGTAAAATTTTGCTATCTTGCATATTTTCCAAGATATTGAAAATAAACCATATCGTATATGCACATAGGTGTGCATAGTCTATGCTATTTTTTGCTATTTTATTATTTTTTTCTGCACGTTATTGATATTGTTTCTTGTAATATAACAGTAAATGTTTTATCATACTTTCTCTCGAATTGGTGCAATCGTGTGGCAAGCTTTTCTTGAAATATTGCTCGAAATATTTGGTTGTAATATTTCATAAATGCATGTGGTATATAAATGTGGGCAATAGGCAACATAAGTGTAACATTTCATCAAGAAAATATGATTTGATGCAAATATTATTTAGTAATTTTAAAAAGTTTTGAATTTAATATTATAATCAATTATTCTATTAATTTTGTATAAATAATTTGAAAATTTAATTACACCTGTTATTTTATTTATCTTTTATACAGAATTTAAAAATTAATACTTTTTAATCTTAATAAAGAATTGGAATTGGAATTGCGTCATCAATTGGTGTAAAAATTTTAAATTTCAGCACTAAAACTTAATCAAAGGAATCAGTAAATTAAGTTGAGGAAGCCACGTGCCAATGTATTGGCAGCATTTTTTTTTCTTCGACTTGAATACTATACTCAATTTTTTTTTTTAGTAATTCAATTATTATTTGCAAAAGATATACATGTTCTAAAATTTGTCGGTAAGTACACATTATCTTAAGGCTAAGTGGAGTTTAAAATCAACCCAATTTCAGTATTTAATAAATTAACTTTCAAACATTCATTTGGAAAAACACAATTTTCCCTATATGTAAATACTATACTATGATTTTTTTGAGCGATTCTATTAGTACTATCATGATATATACTCGTTGATAAACCGCATCAAAATGACAAAAATGCATTTCACGAAATGTTTTGACAAGTTTGCGGCAACATTTATTGAAATATTTCACGAAATGTTTTGACAAGTTTGCGGCAACATTTATTGAAATATTTCACGCAAGTTCCCTGATAAGATACTCGAAACATTACACAAAATCTTGCCGAAACTTTTCTGAATAGTTTCTCGAAATATTTATATCTCCGTCACAAACTTTTTGAACCATTATTTTGACAACCTTGCAGAAATATTTTCGGTAAGATTACGAGAAATATATATAATATTCTGAAATATTGTGTATTGACTGAACAGCGGACACAAACATTTCACGAAATGTTTTGACAAGTTTGCGGCAAGATTTATTGAAAAATGACAAAAACGCAGATCCCTACTTACCGACATTGCAATTTTTTATTAATTAAAAAATTTTTAAACAGCTTTTTGGAAAAATACAATTTTGACGCCCACCGCATATTTATACTATACTCAGAATTTTTTTAAACCATTCTATTAGTATTTTATAAAAACATGTTTATTCAGAGTAATAATTCAAGTAAATATTTTCTTTATTTAAAAAAATCTATTCAGTTTACTGGTTTGATTTCTACCTACCGACACTATATTTTTGCTTCCTCCTAGAGGAAGCTTTGTGATAGTAATTTTTTGAGTTGTTGTAAAAACATGTTATAATTGATATTCGAGGTGTTAGGAACCAAAATACATGATTTTTTAAAAATGTATGGATGTATGTGTGTGTGTGTGTGTGTGTGTGTGTGTGTGTGTACGCCTGGATCTCAGCTTCTACTCGATCGATTTTAACCGGACAGGTCTCATTCTTTTTGTTTTTTCTGTGTGATGGCGGGTCAAAAATCCGTTTTTTGATTGGGCCGATTCGTTTTTGTTTTATTTCGAATTTTCCATTTTCTCAAAATTGTTTTTGGCTTTTTTCAACGATAGAATCGAGATATTTAAATCTAATGGATATTATTCGAAACAGCGTAAAAAAACCTATAATTTCAAAAAAAAAAATTTCTCTAGCTATCCCGGTTCTCTTGTTATTGACAAAAACGTGTTTTTTTTTAAAAAGCTTATAACTCCGAAACTAAACGGTCAATTTTTTTGAGAAAAATCACGATAATGCAGAATATAAATAGCTAGGGTAAGTGTGCCAGTTACTGTGCCCCTTAAGGTGATGCGATACCCACGCTATTACTCAAAATTGGGTTCCCGTTTTTCTCATTCAATTTTTATTTTTAAGAAAAAAAACTCTTTGATACCTTGTAGTTCTTTATTAAACTTAAAACGTGTCAGAGAGTTTTTTTCAAAAAGTTTAAAATTGAAGGAGAAAAATGGGAACCCAGAATTGAGTAATAGAGTGGATATCACATCACCTTAAGGCGATGTCCGTAGTATTTAATCAATTACTATTTTTTTTTTTTTCAATTTTTAATCATCTTAAGACCTTTATATGATAATTATATATTCTGCGAGCAGAATAAACACCTTTTTAATACAATATTATGTAAGGAATATTAAATAATTAATAAAATAACAGCATAAGCCTTTGCATCAGTTACTGTATCATTAATTTAGTTACTGTGTGTCAGTTAGTGTACATTGTTTTAATTACTGTGTGTCACTTAGTGTACATTGTTTTAATTACTGTTTGTCAGTTAGTGTACATTGTTTTAATTACTGTGTGTCACTTAGTGTACAGTGTTTTAATTACTGTGCCTTAGATTCTGGACACTGTAATTAATCTTGTGTCTTTTTTCTCACTCATCTGCATCTGCATAAACTATATAAAATATATTTAAACATGAAATTTGTTTTTTTTTTTTTATTATATTTAGTAGACTCCCTGCTGGAAATCATTTCTAGTGTTTTCATTCAACTTAGCTTTCATAAAATGGGAGAGAAATGGATGATTTCCAGCAGGGCTATGATTTACTACGTATAGAAGTACTTACTTATAGAAGAAAATAAAATAAAGATAGGAATAAAATATATTATTTTTAAATATATTAAAAACTGTGTTATTTGCTCTGTGGGTAAGCAACGAACTCCGAAGTTGACTTGTACAGGCGACGAAGCATAAGAAAGTAAGGTTAGCGTAGCCTACCGCGACGGGGCACAGTAACTAAATACATTCATGAAAACTTGTCCAGTTACTGTGCACAGTAATAGAAACATGCCAAAAATTCGTTTTAGTTACTGGATTATATTAAATTAAACAATAATATTAATCAAAAATACTTTTTTATTGTTTTTTTGTCAACTAGATGGGTTTTATAAACATAAAGTGTATTTTTTTATTCTGAAAAATTTTATTTTTATAGTTTTTCAATCACTTTTGTATAGGCATATTCTTAAGCGTTTCGATAAGAAAATCATAGAAATCGCGATGAGAAATTTAATAAATTATTTTAAATATATTATAAGAATAATTAAGTCATACTGTGGGTTTAACAATAAAAAGTATGAATTGAACTGTATATAAAAATTTAAATATTTATGATTAAATATGATTATACTTTACTATAAATGAAAATGATTTAAGGGCACAGTAACTGAAGCGGGCACAGTAACTGGCACACTTACCCTATAAGCTCTAAAAATTTGAATCCATTCTTTTGGTTAGTTTTTGAGAAAAAAATTGAAAAATGAAAAAAACGAGTTTTCTATGTCCAACGATTACGGAAGTAAAATTGACTTAATCGCTTTAAAATTCCTTGTAGAGGTAGATTTTGTATAGTTCTCGGTCGAGTTCTTTGGGCAATATGATTGGTCTAGAAATTTCAGAGATATTTGAGGTTAAAGTTTTTTTAACCTTTTTTTCAAATCGTAATTTCTCGAGAACGGTTCTATGTATCTGCATCGGATGGGTAGCATTCGAAAGAGAATTAAAATATCTATATATTTGGAAAGAAATTTTATGTCTAGCTATCACAGTTCTTTTGTTATGAAAAAAAAACGTGTTTTTTTTTCAAAAAAGCTTATAACTCCTTGATCCTATCTCCTATCTTCAAAAATGATGGATTAGTTATGATATCAATTTATTAGTGGTTTATGATAAAAATTTATGATACGAGTTACCAGTACGGCGCAATATCAATTTGTTTAAGAAAGTTTTGATGAAAACTTGACTTGCTTTTCTTAAACAAATTAATATTGCGCCGTACTGGTAACTCGTATCATAAATGTTCCCATCGATACTCCCCCTGAAATTTCTTAAAGAACAAAATAAGCTTTATTTCGTTGAGATCGGATAAAAAATAAAAAAATTTAAAGAACTTATTGAAGTTTTTGTCTTTAATTGTAACAATACCATAGTGACTATTGCTTGAATTTGTCTGAAAAAAATTGTCTTATGTTCTTTCAAGCATATATTTGTTACATGTACTTACTCTTGGATTATCAAATTAATAAAACATTATTTAAAAATATAAAAACTAAAATTGCTGTTTCGACTCGGAGAACGTCCTTAAACCTGGAAAATTCATGGCAGTTGATATAAATAAGTAAAAGAATGAATAAATTTGAAAATTAATACCTTTTAATTTTCAAAATAAATTTAATTATAATTATGGCATAATTTGTTGCAAAAATTATAAATTTCGTTATTAAAAATTAATTAAAGGAATCACAAAATTAAGTTTGAGGAAGCAACGGGCCAATGAATTGGCAGCGGTTTTTAATTTAACGAATTAAACAGATAATTTTTTAAAACCATAATTATTTTAAATAAAATAATCAAAATTATAACAATTAAATAATCGTGGAAAGTGCTCCTTATTTAGATGAAAATGTCCGAACTCCTTCAAGCGAGCGATAGCGTACCCGAGTAAAACATATGGCCCTGATCCGACCCTGATTCGGGCAACACGCGGCTTATTATCTTAATAATCTTCAAGCAAATGAGTTCTATAACAAACATTACAGCATTTAATATATTATAATTATTTTATTTTTTTTAGTCAGAGCTCTATTTGTTCTAAATCTTCTGATACAAAATTTAACACATAACCTTTTTCTTTCATTGTTTATCCATACTTATTAATAGAAAAACGGAGTACATACACGGAGAGAAATCTGTAGCGATTATCGCATGGATCCTAGCCATACGGTTTTCGTACGACGCTTAGTGCGATAATCGCACTAACCCGGTGGCGAATAACGCATGGCTGCCATTGGCTGGTAGCGAATAACGCATGGCTGCCATTGGCTGGTGGCGAATAACGCATGCACCAATGTGTAGGGGACTGAGCCCCACGTCTCCACTCGTTCCAGGAATAGGAGAGGGGAGAGAATAAATGAGAGTCAGGAGTCAACAGGTAACAAGGAGGTTTATTAAGTACTGAGGAGTTCTACAGCGGACACACGTCTGCACGCTCAGAAATTCGAGCACTGACTGCCGCGCGCAGGCCGCTTCTCGCCGAGCCAAACATGGCCGCTTCCCCCACTTTCGCAGTTAGAGTGAGGGGAAAGATCGCAGTCCCTACAAATGCGTTCATCGCAACGCCCTCTGCGTAGCAAAAACAACAGCGAATCTCATGCGATAACCGCTACAGCTTTCTCTCCGTGTACCATTCAGGTTTGAGGTTGCGACGCGAGCGTAAACACTGCACTCAGAAAAGGATATACAATCGGATCTCTCTATAGTTCCGCTATAAGTAGTCCTTTTCGATCCCCATAAAATACTCATTAGAGTGAAAGAGATACGCATAGCGGAAATATTGTAAGATTGGATTGTAGTTCATATAGTAACGTATACGTACGATAGGTTCAATCTTACCAAAGCCAGTTGTGTGAATGTTATGCAAGTTTTGTATTTGACATATTTTAGATTCATACAATAATCTAAATTTTCAGAAAAATCATTCACATACATTTATAATTAACTTCGATATTGTAACTGTTACAGTATAACATTTAGATAATACGCACTCGATTGCGCCTAATAACTCATGCATAATTTGTTAACGAATGTATAATTCGCTATAATTAAAAATATGTACACATTATATGTTAACTATAATCTTATCGTTTTTCAGTGAGCTCAAGTACTAATGCTAATATAATATAACGGAAAAATAACACGTACCTTATCTGGAAAATTTCACGGTGTTATACCGGTCCGGATAAGGCTTACTGGATATTTGTTTATCGTACGGCAGAAACGCAAGTGCCTTATAAAAAAAGCGCTACATGCCGCGCGAGGGCCTTGCACGGCATACCCCATCCGGCTCGTGTGATACCTATAAAGATGTAAAAAGACGATTTTTTTTCAACCGGTCATACGACCGTCTTTTGGACCGTCCCGTGACAATTTGGACCGTCCAAAATGGATTTCAAAATTTGTTGTTGTAAAAAGACCGTCTTTTTTAAAAAGGTTTGGTCATAAGCCCGTCACAAACAAATTGGTCTTGTTACGACCCGAGTCGGAGTCTTTTAGTCGAAAGGTATTTCTACAATGGTCGCCGCGTTGACCAATTAGATTGTGGAATTCGTTGCTCAATTAAGCGCTAAAGCGCATGGAGTTGCAGGAAAGTTGAAATAAAACTCGAACTCGAGAGAATAAACTTTAACTTGAATTTATTGAATTAATTCAGAACTTTGTTAATTTTGACAACCAATGAACTTTAGAACCGTGACTCTATACAATTCAATGACTATTTAAAGCTTCTGGGTGCAATATGCACAATGTGCAGCAGAGTACCAAAAATATTGGTAACGACCCAAGCTCTAGCTACTAAGCGTCTCATGTGCTCGGTAGCGACTGACTCTGGCGGCTCGGGGCTCGTCTTTTATACCCCTAACGCGGGCCTCAGGCCGTTGACAAGGATCCTAGGAGAAACGCTATTGGTCGGCAGCTTCAGGTTGGTAGTGGGAGGCAGTATGGTATAGAGGCTGTAGGGCGCCAGGTTGCCTCAGAAGCCTTCTCCCACTCCCAAGTGGGGAGAGTGGCGATGGAGGGGCGCTAGACCAGAAAACAGGGTCGAGAGCGATGAATAACGGGTAACGGACCGCCTCCCTCCAGTGGCGTAGGACGCCGCTAGTCTGTGATTGGCTGTTGATGATGGCTCGGGCCGTTAGGTTATTACGCTATTGCGTCATAGTTCTGGGAATTGTTTGTCTCTCGAGCCAATTCACTGTTTCTTGGAATTGTTTGTGTTCACGTTGGGTGACCGTTGGCACTAATGGATTCCGAGAAGTGTTTACGCATTCCTGGCCTGTCCGTTAATCCTTTCCTTAGCCTAATGGATTCCAAGAAGTGTTTACGCATTCTTGCTTCGACCGTTGATGCATTCCTGAAACTCTTGACCTTGAAGTGGATTAAGTTTCCTCGAGCCCTTCGCGTCTTTTGTTTGTCCTTGAATTATTTCTCGAGCTGCTGGCTGTCCTTGGGAATTTCTGTAACAGAGCTTCTTCATACCCGAGCGAGCTTTCCTAATTAATTATTATTACGCCTGCCATCATTTATCGAATCGCTAATTATTATGACGTGATTATTATTTATTGTCCAAATAGTTATTAATTTAATCGCAGATTACTACCGTTTAATTAGTTTTATCGCTAATCTCAGTTTGTTCGCTAGCGCATTGACCTTGCCATTGATAGTTTAATTATACGGGCGCAATTACTATTTGTTAAAGGGTAATTAGTCAATAAATTCATTATCACTTGCTTATTATCAATGATGCAGGCGTGTCGCTCGGGCCAGAGAGCAGAACAGCGCACGGAGGTCGGCAGAGCGCTAACTGTGAGCTTGCCTTATATCAAGGGCGCGGTGAGCGCAAGGAGGCACTCTAGAGCGCGGGGCGAGCTGTACTTAGAGTGGTACAGAAGCGATGATCGGCGAATCCATCGTCGACAGTAACAAAGTGAGAGAGTGTGGAAACCGGCGGAGCGGTGAGCGCTTCCACGCCGGTCGAAGTCTCGGTGAGAACAGTGCTTGCTCACTAGGAGCTGCTAGAAGTAGCTTCTACGTAGCGTGGAGAGCGGACACCGCACGGACCCCTCCACGTCGACTCAGGGTTGAGTCTGGACGAGAGAAAGCCCACCCAACTTAGTGTCGGCCACACCACCCAGATATGGTAATTGGGAAGAAAAAGGAGTCGGAGGATCAGGAGTGATCCCGTCACCAAAAAACGAGGCAAGGGTAAAGCACTTTGTTGACACGCGTGCTGCACGAATTTTCAAATTTGCCTCCATTTCAAGAAAGCACGTTGGCGGCATATTGACGGCACGCATGAAGCAAGGTTGCGTGATCGCATGCGTGACAGCACGATGACGGCATACGGGTGGCACGTCGTACCAGCACTCGTGCGCTGAATCTGCCCGGCACGAGTGCTGGCACGACGTGCCACCCGTATGCCGTCATCGTGCTGTCACGCATGCGATCACGCAACCTTGCTTCATGCGTGCCGTCAATATGCCGCCAACGTGCTTTCTTGAAATGGAGGCAAATTTGAAAATTCGTGCAGCACGCGTGTCAACAAAGTGCTTTCAATGTGCTGTCATGATGTGAAGTCAAATTTTGAATCGTGATGCGGCACGCGTGCTTACAAAACGACAGCAGAATGCTGACATGTCAAAATGATGCATGATAAAATTTATATTATTATTTATATTTATATTTTATTATAAATGATTGAATATAATAATAAATATATATAATATTATTATATGTAATTTTAATATAATTTTTTATATAATAAATATTAAGATAAAAATATTAATTAAATACATAAAATAATTAAATTTGTTTTTTAAATGTACTGCTATGACGCCATGATGAAAATTTCTTTCGCGCCTTCCAATTCCATCGCGCTTTCACGAAACAGAAACAATTGAAAGCTCCAAGCAACTGCTGCAAAATTTCATCGTTTACTTTGTTTTTAATATAAAAACTGATATATTATCCTTAAAATTATTCGCTTGTTGTGGATTGAGATGAACAAAGCACAGGTAAATATATTTAAATATAATTTTTATTAATTATTTGTAATTATATATATAATATTTTCATGTTCATTTAATTAACCATCATTCAAAACAAAAATTTCTAAGATCTCTATTAATATATGATCCAAATGCATCTAATTTTCTGATGTGATTAAAAGACAGTAGTTTTGTTCTGGTTGTACTTTTTTTATAGAGCTTACACAAAATTTGAGTACCTTGCATATCTCTGGCATTAATATCTGTATTGAGGTCGAACAAAATATTTACCAGTGTGCAGGGCTTACGAGCCCACGATTTCCACATGTAAAGCAGTAAATCCATTTTTTTCTTGTTATCAGTCAAGTAATATGAAATATAATGTAAATATTAAAATTATTATGAATTGATTGAAAATTTTTTTTATTTTACCTTGCTCGAATGGATAATCTTTTGTCGGAAGATACACTGATGGTCTTTTGACACATGTTCTGTTCCCATTGTCAGTATAAAAATTAGCAAAAGTTTATGATAATACTTTATTGATCTTCCCGAGTCAGATTAATGATAGGTACAATGAAAATAATTTTCAATGCATATTATTTCCATTGTAACTATCATTAATCTAACTTGGGAAGTACAATAAAATCATCTAATATTATCATTGATTCTACTAACAAGTGATTAACTCAATAATTATCATTATGGATATGTGAATTCAATTCTACTCAATAATGATAAAGTATATAAATCAATCGATATCAAATGTTTTGTCAACATTATTTATAGTCTACTTTTATGTTGAAGAAACACAAAGTAAATAAAAATATATATTGTAGATAGTGTATAGTGCTCCAAGTATTATTAAATGAATCTGCTTACTTAAACGTTGATATGACCCACTGTCGAAATTGCCAAACATGATAGTTTTTGGGTTCCTTTGCTAAAATAGTACCCGTAAATTTAAGTTCAGCAAATGGATCTTGCATCCAGTTGACAATAACTTTTCTGTGATGCCAAACTTGGTAATTCTTGGGATTGCACTTCTCTTCAAGTTCTAGTTGGATTTCTTTTCTATATTGCCATACTGGGTAATTTGGTGCATTTAACCACATACAATCTAAAGTCAAATTCAAAGCTCGTTCTGATTTTTCCTTTGATTTCAATATGGCTCTGAAGTAATTGTGCACTACCCTGACTACAAAATATAATTAATATACATAAAAAACTGTAAAATTTAAGTTCTACATAATACATGAAAATTGTATATTAAATAAATTTATGGATACAATAAACTCTTCGTTAAATTATTGAAGATTGTATTCTATCACATCATTTTAAGTAATCCCTCGACTTGAAATTTGAGTACCTTGCATATCTCCGGCATTAATATCTGCATTGTGGTCGAACAAAATATCTACCAGTGTGGACTTACGTGCTCTAATTGCCACATGTAGAGCAGTAAATCCTTGTTTATCTCTACCATTGACATCAATTCCTTTGTTTAAAAATGATAGTATTATCATAAAATGTTACATTTTCATATTACCATTAATTCTTATATTTGTATATTACCATTAATAGTATTTTGAAAAATATGTACGTATTACCTAAAAGATTTTTGAAACTAAGTATGCTGGTGACATGAATTTTCCTTTTTCCTTGAATTAGACTCTTTAGGATGAGCACCCACCCATTACTTTTCATAAAAATACAGATGTCCTTATGAATAAATAGGTCTAACAACACCTGTAACATCAAAATCATCACAAAGATAAATGCTCTATATATGAGCATTTACATTTGATAATTACTTTAAAATGTATAAGTATACTTATCTGATAAAAATGAGTAGTTAATTCCTTCAATTATTTACACAAAGTAATAAAGACTTTTCTTTTGCTTAAGCGCAGACATGTATAGACACACTATTTCTCTTTTACTTTAAATCAAAAAAGGTCTGCTTCGACTATACACTGTACAGATACCCTATTCACACAATGCCACTCCCTGCCCTGGAGTATAACGAAGTATACATTTAAATACTACCGATAAAGTAGAAACCCGGCAGCTCCGAAGATAATATTTTATTTTGTGTAATATTGCGAATGTTGATGTATTTATTTTCGCAAATTTAAATTTGTTAATTCAATGTGTATCACTCATTTTTATTCTTGCAAGACTTCCAAAATACTTAAATTTAGAAATTTATAATTTGAGGCGAAATATTTAATAACCTATAATTTGTTTATTTTTTTTATTATGTATTAATTTTGACTACACGCGCAGGGCTTATTCTGTTGTTTTTTGTGTACTTATTTTAAAAAAAATATTTCGTTTTTGTATTTTACAACTATTAATCGATTTTTTATGTTTAATTACTTAATTTTTTTAAACATTCAACTCTAAACTTTTAAGCTAATATTTTTATGCATTATCGTATATTGCACTTGAAAAAGAATAAAATTCTGAAGTTAAAAAAATTGTGTAGGTATAGTAAATACTTATACAGGTATTAATGAATAGCATTTTTCGTAAATAGAACGTGTGCATGAGTGTATGTTTGTGTGCGTGTGCTGCACGCGCGTCGAGTGTGAGAGTCCGGTGAGAAATCAGTTGGGATG
This sequence comes from Torymus aiolomorphi, assembly GCA_036365515.1. Taxonomy (NCBI): domain Eukaryota; kingdom Metazoa; phylum Arthropoda; class Insecta; order Hymenoptera; family Torymidae; genus Torymus; species Torymus aiolomorphi. The sequence continues at coordinate 88,065,917 of CM070873.1, forward strand.
ATATGTGAGATCTCAAATTCTGCTGTAAATCAGGATACAAACAGAAACCATACATAAAATTTCTAAAAAATTTTCAGATATGATGTCATGTGTTAAAATTTTAAATTTGAACTAGTATATTATTGTGTATCTAGGGCGTAAAGTGGGCCTTTTTAGATCGAGTGTGGAGTTTGCAGTATGATTCGAAGGTGAGCTAGCACGAGCCGAAGACGAGTACTGCCATCAGGCAGTAGGCCCTAGGCCTGGGCCTTTTGACCTCGTGTGTTTGCAGTACTCATCTTCGGTTCGCAGAACGCACTCGCCTTCGGCTCGTGCTAGCTCGCCTACGACTCGTACCTCAAACTCCTCACTCTGTCTAAAAAGGCCCACTTGCACCCTAGGTACACAATATACTATTACTTTAAAACAGGATATTTCAATTTGGTACAAATCCGTGACCCAAAGGTTACGCACTCTCCATGTATTCATAAAAAAAAATGTAATTCAATTTTCTATTCGTTTTTAAAGTTTATAAGGATTCATCTCTCAATAAAAAAGCCATGACAAACATACACACACAATTTTATGGTGGATCAAGTTTAATTTTGGCAACGTTAAGCAATTTTAACGTTAAGCGAGCGCAAAAGTATCCCCTAATAGTACATTATGTAACAAGGGGTGAAAGTAGCAGATTTTTCCCGCGGATGGGTTTACTGCGCGAGCGACAAGATTTTTCAAGAGGGTGTGTTTTCTTCCTAAGCGAAGCGAGGGCATAGTAATTACCCGAATCAAAAATCTCTTCGTGAGGACAGTAACCACCCAACAGAAAAATCTACTTTCGTCCCGTCCCACACAGCATGTATTAATTCTGAAAGGATTCTGAAAGAATGCATGAAATAATTTTATTCTTTCAGAAATTATTCAGTGAAAGGATTCTGTAATAATGCTATGTCCGGGGTATTTTCCTTTCAGAATTAATTCAATGGAATAATTCAAAAATAATTTATAATATCATTGCAAAATTTATTCAATAGAAGATTTCTGAAAGGATTCATGGATTATTACCAAAAGGTTACTAAAAGATATTTCAAAATTATTTCCTGAAATAATTTTGAAAGGAAAATACCCCGGACATAGCATCATTACAGAATCCTTTCACTGAATGATTTCTGAAAGAATCTTTCAGAATCCTTTCAGAATTAATATCACATATTATTGCAGAATCCTTTCAATGAAAGATGTCTGAAAGGATTCAGGAATTAATTTTGTGAATTAATTCGAAAATATTATGAAAATATTACTAACAAGAAATTTGGAAGACGGATAAATCCCGTATTATTACAGAATCCTTCCAATGAAAGATGTCTCAAAGGATTCAGGAATTAATTTGTGAATTAATTTCTGAATCCTTTCAGACATCTTTCATTGAAAGGATTCTGTAATAATACGTGATTTATACTGTTCGAAATTTCTTTTTAGTAATATTTCCATAATATTTTCGAATTAATTCACAAAATTAATTAGAAAATATTATGGAAATATTACTAACAAGAAATTTGAAGAGGATAAATCCCGTATTATTACAGAATCCTTTCACTGAATGATGTCTGAAAGGATTCAGGAATTAATTTTGTGAATTAATTCGAAAATATAATGGAAATATTACTAACAAAAAATTTCGAAGGTTATAAAATCATGTATTATTGCAGAATCCTTTCAATGAAAGATTTTTGGAAGGATTCAGGAATAAATATTGTGAATTAATTAGAAAATATTTAGTAAATATTACTAACAATAAATTTCGAAGGGTATATATAATCCCGTATTTGAAGGTACATTTTTATAATTTAGAATATTATTTAAATAATATTCTAACTATTTTTACATATATTTACATTGTTAATAATTTTACACTATTTTATCGCAGAAAAAAACGCAGAAAAATTTTTTACATGATGGAGATTCGAACCCGGGTCGCTTGGGTACTACGCAAATACGCTATCCATTACGCTATCGCTCGCTTGTTAGATCATTTCATTTTTTTCATTATATACTGCAATATGAGTGATACGATACATTAGAAAATTTATTCTTAATATTACTTTATTTTTTAATATTAACTTTGATCAATTAATTCATAGTTATTTAATACTTTTAGTTTATTAAATATTGTATTAAGTCGATGTGAAATGTGTGTGTATAAAGGGAGCTCTTCCTTACCGACGTTATGAGTTTTTACATTTTTTTGATCTTAGATTCAACTTTTGATGAATGAAGCTCTTCACTGCACTCCGTAATTGCATAAATAATACACCTATAAATTTTTCAGAAATTCTGTTCATTATTTTTCATAAAAAACTGGTAGAAAATTTTTCAACCCGTTTCCTGTAAAATCTATAACGAGCAATAACTTGAAAATTTACACATAGTGTATTTTTGTCATTACGAAGGGCAATAAAGACTCCTTTCCCCGAAATTCGATAAAAATAAAAAAATGATAATTGCATATAATGCAGAGATGAATAGAATGAGCTCTACCTTACCGACGTTATTATTATTTGTAGTGTTTTCAATTTAGAATCAACTTTTAGAGTCAAAGGCTCTTTACTCTTGGCAGACGTATAAATAATATTTCTGTCGATTTTGAGGGGACTTCTAAACATTGTCATACTGAAAGAATACTATTATGAATAATAATAAAAAATATTGCTTATTTTAAGTACCTATATTATTCATCTTTAAATGTTTTTTTTTCCTTTTATTTTAAGTTTTTATATTCTTACATTAACTTTTCAAATTAATATTTTTCGCAATTAGTAAATGTTTCAATCTATCTTAGTTCACAAAAACGAAAAATTATATACCCCCCACACATTTTAATACGTTCTTTAATAGGATCATACGAATGTAGAAAACAATGGACGACTAAATCCGATCATTATCCAATCATTTCATTTTTTTCATTATATAGTGCAAAATGACTGACAAAATAAATTAGAATATTTATTTCTAATATTTCTTTATTTTTTAATATTAACTTTGTTTAATTAGTATATACTTATTTAGTAAGTTTTGTTTATTAAATATTGTATTAATTAGGACTTATTTGATTGAAACAAATTCGAATTAAAAACAAAATAAATACATTATACGATGCCTCTTATATACGGACGCTGTCCTTTTCGTGTTGAATACTTGCAATAATTTCTGAACTATTTTATGTTTTCTTTCAAAAAATCTTTTCAAGGTTCTTTCAGGAAGAATTCGTGTAAATATCTTTTTTGCTATTGTGTTTTAAAAAATTTTATTGTAACAATCTTTTTCAAACGAATTCTAAATTATTTCTTGTATTAATTCACGTGAGTTTCCCGCAACATTTCATGAAATAATTCATGAAATTATTTTCAATAGATATTGAATTATCTTTGTGAATGATTAATTTTTATCATTCTGAAATTATTTCTGAATTATTTCGTGATATAATTCTTGACATGATTGCTGAATTGTTATGTTTTCTTTAAAAAAATCTATTAATTCACACGAGTTTCCCGGAAGATTTCATGAAATAATTCATGTAAGATTTTTGAATAGATATTGAAATATTTTTGTGAATGATTAATTTGTATCTTTCTGAAATTATTTCTGAATTATTGCATGAAAGAATACTTGCAATAATTTCGAAATTATTTTATGTATTCTTTCAAAAAATCTTTTCAAAGTCCTTTCAGAATTAATTCGTGTAATTATTTTTTTGCTATTTTGTTTTAAAAAATTTTATTTTAAAAATCTTTTTCAAAAGAATTCAAAATTATTTCTTGTATTAATTCACACGAGTTTCCCAGAAGATTTCATCAAATAATTCATGTAAGATTTTTGAATAGATACTGAATTATTTTTGTGAATGATTAATTTGTATCTTTCTAAAATTATTTCTGAATTATTGCATGAAAGAATACTTGCAATAATTTCGAAATTATTTTATGTATTCTTTCAAAAAATCTTTTCAAAGTCCTTTCAGAATTAATTCGTGTAATTATTTTTTTTTGCTATTTTGTTTTAAAAAATTTTATTTTAAAAATCTTTTTCAAAAGAATTCAAAATTATTTCTTGTATTAATTCAGACGAGTTTCCCAGAAGATTTCATGAAATAATTCATGTAAGATTTTTGAATAGATACTGAATTATTTTTGTGAATGATTAATTTGTATCTTTCTGAAATTATTTCTGAATTATTGCATGAAAGAATACTTGCAATAATTTCGAAATTATTTTATGTATTCTTTCAAAAAATCTTTTCAAAGTCCTTTCAGAATTAATTCGTGTAATTATTTTTTTTGCTATTTTGTTTTAAAAAATTTTATTCTAAAAATCTTTTCAAAGTCCTTTCAGAATTAATTCGTGCAATTATTTTTTTTTGCTATTTTGTTTTAAAAAATTTTATTCTAAAAATCTTTTTCAAAACAATTCAAAATTATTTCTTGTATAAATTCACACGAGTTTCCCAGAAGATTTCATGAAATAATTCATGTAAGATTTTTGAATAGATACTGAATTATTTTTGTGAATGATTAATTTGTATCTTTCTAAAATTATTTCTGAATTATTGCATGAAAGAATACTTGCAATAATTTCGAAATTATTTTATGTATTCTTTCAATAAATCTTTTCAAAGTCCTTTCAGAATTAATTCGTGTAATTATTTTTTTTGCTATTTTGTTTTAAAAAATTCTATTCTAAAAATCTTTTTCAAAAGAATTCAAAATTATTTCTTGTATTAATTCACACGAGTTTCCCAGAAGATTTCATGAAATAATTCATGTAAGATTTTTGAATAGATATTGAATTATTTTTGTGAATGATTAATTTGTATCTTTCTGAAATTATTTCTGAATTATTGCATGAAAGAATACTTGCAATAATTTCGAAATTATTTTATGTATTCTTTCAAAAAATCTTTTCAAAGTCCTTTCAGTATTAATTCGTGTAATTATTTTTTTTGCTATTTTGTTTTAAAAATTTTATTTTAAAAATCTTTTTCAAAAGAATTCAAAATTATTTCTTGTATTAATTCACACGAGTTTCCCAGAAGATTTCATGAAATAATTCATGTAAGATTTTTGAATAGATACTGAATTATTTTTGTGAATGATTAATTTGTATCTTTCTAAAATTATTTCTGAATTATTGCATGAAAGAATACTTGCAATAATTTCGAAATTATTTTATGTATTCTTTCAAAAAATCTTTTCAAAGTCCTTTCAGAATTAATTCGTGTAATTATTTTTTGGTAACACTTTTTTTATTTTTTTGGAAGATTTTTGAAAGTATTTTGTAAGGATTCCATATATTATTTTAAAAATTAATTTAAAATTAATTTTTTTTCCTTTTAAAATTCTTTCTAAATCATTTCAATGTATTAATTCATGAATTATTTCATGTAATTATTTCAGTTTTCTTTCATGCTGTATGGGGTGTTACATATAGTATTTTATTCCACACTTGACCGTGGCCACCTTTGGACTCCGAAAAGCGGGGCCAATACGTTTTTTTTAAATATTTTTCTTAGTGGAAAAAGCCAGTATTTTCATGGATTTATTACAAAATAAATAATATTATAAAAATTGAAAAAAAAATTAATTTTTCTTACTCGCCCACCCGAAAGTACGTACTTTCGGCCCGCATCTCCGGGCCGAAAGAGAAACTTTCGCATCCTATTTTAGACCAACCGCGCGCTCTGATTGGCTGCCGAAATTTCCTGACCCGCGGCGCTTGAGCGCCCGCGCGCATGTCTGACGAAAGATGTTTGTGCGGTGTGAAGGTTAGACACGTACGAAATAAACAGAGGAAAGTGCACAGGTGACGACAAAAAAGAGTTAAATGAAATAAAAAGTGGTGTTGTTTGATCGTGGTCATTGTTTTTTCCTCTTGTTTCCTACACGTACTTTCGAGTCGTGTAGAAACAATTAAGTAAACGTACGGACGGAAGCGTTCGAAGAAATATGTTTGTGTGGTGTAAAGGTTAGACACGTACGAAATAGACAGAGGAAAGTACACTTGTGACGAGAAAAAAGAGTTAGTTGACATAAAAAGTCGTGTTGTCTTTTTTAATGAATGTGTTTCTGATGCCCGCCCCGACCAGCAAAACCTCGGCTTCGCCTCGGTCTTGCAAATGTCGGGCGGGCATCAAACCATCTGTGTAACAGCGAAAGTAGCAGACGGCCAAAAACCAGCTCTCCACGCCGGGTCGAAAGAAAAAACGGTCGGTAATATCGACTGAGCTACCCAAAGCGGCCGACAGAGGCAGTACTATCGAGCGGGTCGAAAGAAAAACTAACACTCAAACGTCTCAAACACAGCTAGCAGACGACAACGCAATTTTATCAATTATGTAACAATTACAGAACGTACTTTCGGCCGGGGAGTAAGAAAAATAGTATACAATACTTGGACCGGAAATTGGATGCCCTGGCCGTGCGTCATGACGCCCTCGGCTTCGCCTCGGGCGTCATACCACGCACGGCCCGGAAATCCAATTTCCGGCCCACGTATCGTAATGTACTATTGACCCGAAAATTTTATTTTCGACCCGCTAATTTTACTTTCGACCAGCAAATTTCACTTTCCATCCGCAAATTTTACTTTCGACCCACAAAATTTTACTTTCAACCCGCAAATCAGATTTGCGGGAAATATATGCAACTTTCTCTCCGATTTTTGGGGGCGAAAGGTGTAGCCATGTTGGTCGTGTGTGGAACAAAGTTATTTGTAACGCTTTTAAACTATGTATTTTTGAATTTATTTGGGATGGGGGCGGAGTGAAATTACATAATGAGCTTACTGTACTGAAAAACTGATTTTTAAAATTTTAGGTGAAATTTTGGCTCATCTCGTTGCTCGCCTGACTTTTTCCAGTAAGGTGTAGCTATATACGCGGACGTGTGTATGTGTGTACGTGTAATTTTTTTATTCTATTTTTCTTCACATACTAGTCTATGGATTTCAATTCAACTTACTATACCCTGGTAGAAAATTAACCATAAGTTGAACATAATATGGTTAACCAGAATACGATTTGACCATATTCTGGCCAACTTATGGTTAATTTTCTACCAGGGTAGGAGAGGGTCAGGAACGGGGGTTTGAAACTGTCTCGCTCGCGAGCGCTTGGTGAAACAGTCGTGTTTCGCCAAGTGCTCGCGAGACGCAGTTTCATGATCCCGCCCCAGGGATCCGGATCACGGATTCGGCTAAAACTTTGAGATATATTTTTGGATATCGAAATATGAAAAAAGTAGCTGTGATATTAGATCCTAACGCTAAAAAAAACTCAAGTGACCAGAACTTTATTTTTTTTAGCCTTAGGGTGTAATATTGCGGCTTTATTTACATTTCTATATCCATAATCCTATCCCAAAGTTTCAGCCGAATCCGCGATCCGGATCCCTGACCCTCTCCTATTAGATATCGATTTTTGTAATTTTTAACGATTTTACAAATGCACGTTTATTTCTAACTATTCTTATGTTCACATTAGAACTTATTATCTTTTACGTAAAATTTTTTCTCATCTAGAAGCAATATTCGCCGAAATCAATGACTGCTTTTCGTCTATTTCGCCTATTTCGCGTATTTTAACTTTGATAAGAAAATTGACGTGTGATGGTTAAAATAGTGTCACAAACAAGATAAATGAATGACAGGGATCGTACTCTCTTTTTTTTTTATTTAAATGGAATAGAGGAAAATTGTAACAAAAAAGAGGAAGATTTTCACGAAAAAGGGCAAACTGAATCAGTAAAACAGACGTTTAATAGATAATTATTAGAAGTTTATTTATGTAACTTTTATTAGGAAACAATTGTTTCTTACATTTTTTAAATACATCACTTTTTAATATATTTATCTTTTTAAAGCTCTTATAAATGTATACCTTATCTATCACTTTCAGTTAGTTTAAGTCTTTTAGTTACAGCAGTCTCAAGAATTTGTAATTTTCTTTTTAGAACCTTCTCTCAAGCTTGTCTACTTTTACTCTTCGTTCTTTTTCTCTTTTGCGGATATTTTTTAAACTTGAAACCATTTCTTGTAATATGACTTTACTTGACATTGATTTCGCTGTACTTTTGAATAACAACTCCATTGATTCCGACTCATTAATACTTTCTTGGTAAATTTTTTCTTGTTTATTAAATGCTGTTTCCAGAATTGCTACTTTTTTTATTCGCTCTTGAACATTCTCAAATATAACTTTTTCCTTATTTTTACGTTCTAATTCAGCTTCTTCAGTTTTGCGTTTTTCCTCTAAAAGTCCCTTCTGCTCATTTAAGTTTGCATGATATGAGGATCGTACACTTCGTGCTAATTTCAGATGTTAGTAATAATTCTTAACCCCAAGTAGGCGAGGGATGCTAGTTTCACACGTATACGGGAGCGCGTCAGTCGTGCATACAAGGAAAAATAATTATTTAAATAATTCTTAACCTCAAGTAGGCGGGGCACGCGAGTTCCACGCGTATACGGGAGCGAGTCAGACGTGCATACAAGGCTACATAATTATGTAAATAATTCTTAACCCCAAGTAGGCGGGGGATGCAAATTTTACGTGTATACGGGAGCGCGTCAGACGTGTATACATGGCAAAATAATTTAAATAATTCTTCACCCCAAGTAGGCGGGGGATGCGAGTTCCACGCGTATACGGGAGTGAGTCAGACGTGCATACAAGGCAAAATAATTATTTAAATAATTCTTAACCCCAAGTAGGCGGAGCATGCGAGTTCCACGCGTATACGGGAGCGAGTCAGACGTGCATACAAGGCTACATAATTATGTAAATAATTCTTAACCCCAAGTAGGCGGGGGATGCGAATTTTACGTGTATACGGGAGCGCGTCAGACGTGTATACATGGCAAAATAATTTAAATAATTCTTCACCCCAAGTAGGCGGGGGATGCGAGTTCCACGCGTATACGGGAGTGAGTCAGACGTGCATACAAGGCAAAATAATTATTTAAATAATTCTTAACCCCAAGTAGGCGGAGCATGCGAGTTCCACGCGTATACGGGAGCGAGTCAGACGTGCATACAAGGCAAAATAATTATTTAAATAATTCTTAACCCCAAGTAGGCGGGGCATGCGAGTTCCACGCGTATACGGGAGCGAGTCAGACGTGCATACAAGGCTACATAATTATGTAAATAATTCTTAACCCCAAGTAGGCGGGACATGCGAGTTCCACGCGTATACATGAGCGAGTCAGACGTGCATACAAGGCTACATAATTATGTAAATAATTCTTAACCCCAAGTAGGCGGGGCATGCGAGTTCCACGTGTATACGGGAGCGCGTCAGACGTGTATACGTGGCAAAATAATTTAAATAATTCTTCACCCCAAGTAGGCGGGGGATGCGAGTTCCACGCGTATACGGGAGTGAGTCAGACGTGCATACAAGGCTACATAATTATTTAAATAATACTTAACCCAAGTAGTGGGGGTTAACACACTACTTGTGTTTAAAATGATTTTAATACTCGTCTTGCTAAGTATCGCACGTCTATGCGTAACTCCCTTATACGCGTCAATCTTGCGTCTCTTGGCTGCTTTGGGTTTAAGAATTTCTCTAATAATTGGCTTGGTTAGTTTCGCACGTCTACGTAACTCCCTTATACGCGTAGACCTCGCACCCCCCGGCTACTTGGGTGTTGAAATTATTTAATTTGGTGATATCTTACAAAAAGGTTCACATCCTATTTTTATATTACTAGCTTTTTGTTATGAATATATTTTTGTTATTATGATTTTACTTTAATTAGTTTAGATGTTAGGATGGTCAGATAAGTTTTCAAAGCATGACAAAATGAATCTTTTTAGTCTATTTTTTTTTTTTTTTTAATTATTTAGTTTTAAAATTTTCAAGAATAAAAATTCATTTCCGAAAATTCAAATGTAGCGGGAGAGTAGCGAATCTTCGCACCTATTCCTTACGGACCAATCAGATCATGCTTTAAATGCTTTTCAATATCCGGCGGATCCGCCCATCATTTTTTTAAAGAAGGGACTAGTAATTTGAGGCGTGCTACGCGCGCCAGATGGTCGTACTTTAACCAATGAGCGAACTATCTGAAGTTGGCTCTATATGTTTCAAGCAATAATATTGTTTGCTCAGCAATTTGGCTGCCCTGTAAAAGCATATGGCTGCCTCCTCATACTTATCTCCCTTTTAATATAGGAGGATAATATTGTTTGCTCAGAAATTTGGCTGCCCTGTAAAAGCATATGGCTATCTCCTTATACCCATCGCCCTTTTAATATAGGAAATTACTATATTACTTTTTCATTTTTTTAGTTCATTTTCATTTCATAAAAAATATAGACATTCCTAAAAAAAATTTATTTATAAATTAAAAAAAAATTTTTTATGTAATTATTATCTATATTTAATTATATTTAAAATTATTTTTGTATTATTTACAGGTATGATGAAATATTATTAATGCAAGTATATGGTTTGTACTGCTATTTCAATATTTGTGTCTCACATAAAATTTAATTCTAACAATTGCTATTTTATGCATGCCTTTTATCGCTAATTACATGACTTTATTGTCTTTTAGTAATAGTTTATATTAGTTATTAGCTAACTGTGATAGTAGTCTGCAGTTAATTTGCGTTTTTTTCTTTTTTTTTTTATATTAATAATATTGAGTGATGTATAGATTAAAGGAGATTCGCACTCGCAAGCCTTTAGATCGCTGCTCATATGATTATAGAGCTCGCATGAATCGTGTTCTTTCTGCCGCTCGTGCCGATGTTCTAAATTCTAATGATAAGGGTGAATATGTCAGTGAATCTGGTCTCAATGAAAATATTTCTGCAGCAAATGATTCCAATGACTTGATGGAAATTAACTCACCCAATTTTCCAAGTGATGTTTCTATGGAGCAAGTTGAAGAAATGTCTGATAATTCTGATTCTTCCTTTCATTGTCTTTCCCCGACTGAAGACATACCAATCAATGACGACGTACAATCTTCTTATACATCTGAAGACGAGGACGTAGATGATGTGAAGCATATGGAAATGAAAACTAAATTTTGCCTTCAAAACTACGAATATGACTCATGTACAATCAGAAGCCGTAATGCGTGCTCTTAGTTCTCACCATTGCTTCCAAGATATTAACATTTCTGCTAGAGCTGTTTTAAATACTCCTCGATTTCCAACTTCTATACTGGAAGTTGCCGGAGGTGAATATCTTCATTTAGGTTTCCAAAGAGGATTCCTTAGTATTTTGCAATCTACTCCTTTTTCTATGATTCCTGATATTCTTCAAATAGATTTCAACACTGATGGCATATGTTTTGATAAAAAGAATAAAATTTCGATGTGGCCAATTCAAATTAAAGTTGCCAATATTCATAAGAGTCCTGCCGAAGTTGTGGGAGTGTATAAGGGCAAGGGTAAGGCAACGAATGCCACTGATTTTATGAAGTACTTTGTTGATGAAGTTCTTTTGACTTTACAAGATGGTATTGAATTCAATGGTAACTCAATACCTATTGTACTACGATGTTTCATCGCAGACGCACCAGCTCGAGCATTTGTATTAGGTCATTTAGGCCACACTTCGTTAGTTCCTTGTTCTCGATGCTGGATAAGAGGAGAATACATTCGTCCCGGAGTCATAGCCTTTGCAGATACGAATTTTCAAATTCGCACAAGAGAAGAATACGAAATGAAAGTGGACGTTGAGCATCACGACGACAGAGACTGTTCCATCCATCGCCTTCCCATGGATTTCGCCGTAGTCCGTAACTGTATTGATGACAGAATGAAACGGACGCGGTACGCTATACTTGCGCGCGGGGCAGGCAAAGGCGCGCAACGCCAGCCGTTGAGTGATGAAACGCCGTTCGTTCCAGTGCGTTGGAACGGCTGTCATTTTGCAGCCGAGACGCACACGGTTTCGGGCTGAAACGACAGCGCATTGGTAACGTTATGTACGATAGCGTTGCAAGGCCGAACGCGCCCGGTTCGCGTGTTGAACTCGGATGGTTTCGGCACGCTGAAACGACTGCCGTTCCACAGCTGACACGTGCGCGGTTTCGGGCTGAAACGACAGCGCATCGGTAAAGTTGCGTGCGATGGCGTTACGAGGCCGAACGCGCCCGGTTCGCGCGCTGAACTCGGGTGGTTTCGGCTCGCTGAAGCCACTGCCATTCCACAGCCGAGACGCGCGCGGTTTCGGGCTCAAACGACAGCGTATTGCTAAAGTTGCGTGCGATGGGGTTTCGGTCCGAAACCGCGCGCTTCTTGGCTGGAAAACGGCGGTGGTTTGAGCTCACTTGGACGGAACGAACGGCGTTTTGATGCTGAGACGCGCATGGATTCCATCATGCAGCACATTATTGCTACTTGCAAAACTACTGGACAATTGATCTATATGTGGGAGTCTCTTTTTCCTTTTCTTTTCACGCCAACGAAAGTACTTTCATGAATTTTTCTTTTTAAATTTCGTTCAACTCGACACTTATTGTTTTTCGTCATTTAATAAACAGAGATGCACTTTTGCTCTGTAATCATTAAAGAGATGACCAATACTTGTATATTCCAATGTTTTATTTGAAATTATTGACTACGTAACCTTTTTTTATTACAATAAAACATTTATCACGTAAATCAATACTGTTTTTATTAATGAATACAAGATATATTTATCAAAATTGATCAATACTTTCAGCGATACATTTTTCCATTGCCGAATGCGTATTTCTTCAAAATATTTGCCTTCAGCAATACTGAGAGCAAAAAATAAATTTTTGGGCTTTTCTTATTTTCCCTTGCTGAGCGCGCACTGGACGTCAATTTTCACCTCTCACTACAAATTAATAGTTGTTCTCATCGACACGAATTTGAAAATCCTTTATTTTTTGACTTTCTATAAAATTGTCGACCTGACGAGTCATCTGCAATACCGGCTTCAGAAGCAACAATTTTTAATTGGATGGGGTGTCTTGCAAGGTAAGTTGGTCCAATTTTTAGCTACATAAAAATTGAATTCATTTACCATTTGTTTTTGAGCGTAGCATCTAACTATTATGGTTTTTTTTTTGTACAAGTCAATAGATGTAAATATATATATATATATATAATCTTGTTAAAAAATATCTTGTTAAAATGGATCCACGATGTGCTATTATTTTTATAATTATTGGAAAATTGACGACACAAGGCTGATTGTGGCTTTAGTTCATAGTCGGATTCTGACACATTCAGCGAGTTTTTTAAGAATGTTTAAACACAAATATTTTTCTCTGTACCTATCAAGCGTTACTGTCGACTTACGCGTTACGCACTCGATTGTTTACATGTTACCAATTTACTCTTTCAGACATATGCATTTTTTCGGAAAAAATTTGTAAAAATTTGATACACTTGATACAAATTTTGTATACAATTTATACAAGTTTTATACGTATTTTGTATGAATTTTACATAAATTTTACACATTCAATTAATTTTTTGCCTTTTTTTAATAGTTAATCATGATTATTATTAGTCAAAAATTTTTTCGTACAATAGTAATGAGTAGTCTACTAAAATTGTTATAATATGCATTATTTTACGGGATAGTTTGAATTTCCTTTTACTTTAAAAATTTTGGTTACAAAGCATTGTTATTTTCCAAGATTTATGAAAAATTCAGTATATAGATCGTGGATCTATTCAGTTTCCGGGAATCAAATTATGTAAAAATGTTTACCATTTATGGAAACAAAATACTATATCTTGTTTTGCTGAATGGACTTATTGACTCGTAAAAAGTAGATACTGCGATGTTATGATTAAAAAGGAATCGAATTTAATTTTCATAGAACTGAAAATTAGACCAACTTACCTGCATTAACTTACCTTATATGATTTTTTTCCTTACTAAAGAAGATACTTTAAGACTCAGATCGTTGTTATTGGTAGATTAAAATGATCACGTGATGATGGTGTATTGCGAAAGCGCGAACGTTTGAATTTTTTATATAAGAAGTACTTGAATATACATTGAAAGCATTATACATTCTTTTGAAAATTCGTGTATAAATGTTTTATACTGATATCAGTAAAGTTTTATCGAAAATCAGTGTTAGGCAAATCCGAACTTGCGCTACCGCAACATATTTTGCTACACGAATAGCGGCGGTACAAGTAGTGCAACTACAAATAAAATTTATTGTAGTAGTGCTACTTTACAAAAAATTGTACCCTACTCGTGGCATCGATGTTTGCGTAGAGCGCTACACGATTTTTAAAAGGTGATAGTACTATTTGCATAAAGTAGTTGCACTACTTTCAAAAACAATGAAATTAAACTTTGTATGGTATGTCTTTTCGAATTAAAAAAATTAGACTCAGCGATAAGAAGTGGATGATCTGCAAGTCGTAAGTGATGCTTGCGATTTGAACACTCATAAAAACAGTATTTTTGCGGCAAAAATATTTATGTCTTGAGAGCCGTGTAGTCGCACTATTTGATGAAAGCAGCGCCATTATCGTCCAAAAATCGTATAGCGTCACAAGTAGTGTAACGACAATTTTTTTGAAAAGTAGCGGCACTCCTGCAGTGCAACTACACTATTTTCTAAAAAAGAAGTAATTATTTATAAAGCGAATATAATGTTAAGATTTTTATGGTTATTCTTTTAATGTGACGAATATAAATTGTTTGATTGAAAATTATTTTTTACGTTTCCATGCAACCGGCTAATAATTTTACAGATAATAATCGATTGTATATAGCGGAATCTGTGAACGAATCAAGGGTGATCTACAAATTACTTTTGGAAACCCTGTTTCACTACATGAGGAGCGACCCGTAGGAAAAAAGTATGCACAAGTTGTGTGCACAAATAAAATTTGTGCATAAATTTGTGTATAATTTAATAATTGTGCATATGTTTATGCACAAATTCGTGCACGGTTTTCGTGTGCACTTGTGCATGCATTTATATACAAATGTATGCACAATTTTTAAATTATGCACAAATTTATGCACAAATTTTATTTGTGCACAAAACTTTTTCCTACGGGAAATACTACTAGTATAACGAATTTAGGTTCATACAAGCATTCGGCTATACCATACCAGTACACTGAGTATAAGATTATCTTCCAAATAAAACATTAGAATATACATGTATTGGTCATTTCTTTAATGATTACAGAGCAAAAGCATCTCTGTTTAATGACGAAAAACAATCAGTGTCGAGTTGAACGAAATTTAAAAAGAAAAATTCATGAAAGTACTTTCGTTGACGTGAAAAAAAAGGAAAAAGACTCCCATATATAGATCAATTGTCCAGTGGTTTTGCAAGTAGCAATAATGTGCTGCATGATGGAATCCGTGCGCGTCTCAGCATGAAAATAGTTCAAATCAGTTTTCCAGCCAAGAAGCGCACGGTTTCGGACTGAAACCCCATCGCACGCGACTTTAGCAATGTGCTGTCGTTTGAGCCGGAAACCGCGCGCGTCTCGGCTGTGGAACGGCAGTGGCTTCAGCGAGCCGAAACTACCCGAGTTCAGCGCGCGAACCGGGTACGTTCGGCCTCGTAACGCCATCGCACGCAACTTTACCGATGCGCTGTCGCTTCGGCCCGAAACCGCGCGAGTCTCGGCTGTTTAACAGTAGTGGTTTCAGCGTGCGGAAACCACTCGAGTTCAACGCGCGAACCGGGCGCGTTCGGCCTCGCAACGCCATCGCACGCAACTTTAGCAATGCGCTGTCGTTTCAGCCCGAAACTGCATGCGTCTCGGCTGCGAAACGACAGTCGTTCCAGCGCACTGGAACGAGCGACGTTTCATCACTCAACGGCTGGCGTTGCGCGCCTTTGACTGTCCCGCGCGCAAGTATACACTATAGTGTACCGCGACCGTTTCATTCTGTCATCAATACAGTTACGGACTTACGGCACTGTATCCGTTCCACACCTTCTGTAACCAGGCGCGTCTTATTTTTTTTTCCGTGTAGCAGCACTGCTAAACTTCCATCTGACTATGTTGAAATATTAACTAGTCGTTTAGACGTAGTTGCAACATTTTGTCCTCAGAAATTTGCTAGACAACCTGTAGAGGTCATAAAGCATAGTAAATATGAAACCACTGAGTATCGTCAACTTCTTCTGTACAGTGGTCCTGTTTGTATTTTGTGGTTTACTTAATCCGGCTATATACACGCATTTTCTTGTACTTCACACAGCAATGCGAGTACTTATTGATCCACTTAGTACTCCTGAATCAATTTCCACTGCAGAGAAACTCATGGAAATTTTTGTATCCAAAGCTCCAAGTATTTACGGTATTGAATTTATGTCGTACAATACTCATGGATTATTACACCTCGCTAGTGACGTTAGATTATTTGGAAATTTAGATTCTCAGTCAGCATTCATATTTGAGAATAACATGACTTACTTCAGAAAACTATGCAGAAAACCAAGTCAGCTTTTGCAGCAAATTGCAAATAGAACTGCTGAAGGTTGTAAGGTCAATGTATCGAAACGTGGCAAAACTTCTTTGAAATTCATAGAAAAGCATGTTAGAGGCCCAGAGCCCCTTTCAAGACTTTGTTATGAACAATATGCTACAGTTATTACAGGATCTTGTCGTATATCTATTTATCAGAAGAGCAATACTGTTATGCTACATGATGGCAACATTTGCGTAGTTCAAAATGTTATTAAGTACTCAAACGGAGCTTGCAATCTTCTCGTTAAATATTTCACTAGCGTCGAAGATTTTTTTGATCTCGGTTGTTGCTCTTCATCATCTGTAGGAGTTTTCCTTTGTTCTGCATTATCATCAGAAAATTCTTTGATTCGATTGGAAGAAGTGAAAAATAAATGTTTTAGAATGCCTTATTGGTCAGAAACATCAGCTGTAGATTTTGTCGATGGATACTATGTAGTGGTTACTATATTTTCTTCACACCTTCCCAACTAATAAAGTTGAATTTTTCCTCTAAAGTGTATGTTTTTGTTTCTTCGAAACCCTGGTAGAAATGTTAACCATAAATTAGCTATTTTTCAATTAATTTTATGGTTAAAATCCGAAATAAATTATGGTATTTACACTTCATAAAATTCGTATTTTAAGTAACAGTAATACTTTTAGATGAATTATATTACTTTTGCGTTATGATTTTTGATAAAATGCTTCCATTAAATTAAGACATCAGCTATAAAATATGTTTTATTTTCTACCAGGGAACTTATTGCATTATTTTATAAAGGTCAAAAAAAGCGCCCGGTTATAATCTGTTAGAAAATTGTATATTATCTATAATAAGCTCGTTTCGTTCGACGATAAACCCATCCATGCACAGAAAAAAGAAAATTTTTACATTAAAAGTATGCTTTTCTAATTATAAAATTATGATGTTATTTGTGCCAAAGTTGTATTTCTTAATAATTAAGGATATTTCTTTATCGTAAACAATATTTCTTTATAATTAAGTAATATTCCTTAACAGTTAAGAAATTCAAATATTCTACGATTTCAAAGACATGGTTTCTTAACTATTAAGAAATATGATTTAACTGTAAACGAATATTCGTTTGTCCGTATGGAAACGTCCGTTCCTTTATAGTACATGACGTTCCTTTAATACGAAGATTTTCTTCTCTCTGTGTGGAATCATCGACTTTAATCCCATATAGCATATAGGACTATATTTTTAGCTCAATTGTAGCCACTTTGTTGATTTGGAAAAGTGGGTTTACACAAAGGAAATTTCCAAATATGCTGTGGTACTGGCTGGGACCAATAACTTTACATCGCAAGCGCTCCAAGTTGATTTTACACACGTGCTTATGATTTTATAAAGCGAAAGCACTGATCTAAAATAAAAAGAGCTTCAATATGCCAGATCGCGCGCTCTTGAAGACGAGCTTCGCAGTTGGCACCAGTACTTATGCTTATATAAAAGAAACTCCCTGCTCAAAATAAAGATAGTTTTAATGTGCCAGGAAGCAGGCTCTCGGAAGCTTTATACGCATGCTTCTGCTATTATAAATCGGAAACAATGCTCCTAAATGAAGGTTGCCCTAAACATTCCAGCTAGAAGACGTGCTTTCGAAGACGAGCTGCTCACACTTTTGCCTTTATACATCGAAAATACTGCTCAAAAACGATGTAGCTTATATCATCCAGGAGTTGGGCTCTTGTAGACGAGCTTTACACGCGTGTTTTGGCTTATACGAGAAAATCAACGCTCAGAATAATGGAAGGTTCAATGTGCCACGAAGCGAGCTCTTAAATACGAGCAACGTACACACGCTTATGCTTTTATAAAGCGAAAGCAATGATATACAATGAAAAGACCTTACACGTGCCAGGAGGCGCGCTCTTGAAGATGAGCTTCGTACGCGTATTTATATATAAAAAAAATCATCGCTCAAAATAAAGGTAGTTTGAACGTGCCAGGAAGCGAGATCGTGTAGACGAGCAACGTACGCGTACTCATGCTTTTATATTATAAAGCGAAAGCACTGATCCAAAATGGAAAGACCTTAAATGTGCCAGGAGGTGCGCTCTCGAAGACGAGCTGCTCATACGTGCTTTTGCCTTTATACGTTGAAAACACTGGTCAAAATCGATGTAGCCTTTATATAGTCCTGGAATCGCGCTCTTAAAGACGAGCTTCACACGCAAGTCTGTGCCTATATAAAAGAAAATCATCGCTCAAAATGAAGGTAATTTAATCGTGCTAGGAAGCAGGCTCTCACAAACGAGCAGGTGTGCGTGCTTCTGTTTTTATAAAAAACACTGCTCCAAAATAAAGTTTGCCTAATAACCATGCCATAAGATACACTCTTGAAGATGAGCTGCTCATACGTACTTTTGCCTTTCTAAAGCGAAACACAGCGCAAAATCGACATAGCTTATATATATATATATATATATATTCGGGTGAGAGATGAAAGGAGACAATTCGACTGAGAGCTGCGAAACCAGACAACTCGGTAGAGCGCTAAGAAACCACACAACTCGGTCGAGAGCTAAAAAACTAGACGATTCAGGCGAGCGCTAAGAAACCAGACAATTCGCGGGTACCTTCTTTCATTCGGTTTTTAGTTGATATGGTAGCGACTTGAAGAATCTCGGATTTTAACTTCTTACATTATATCTCAATAATCACGAAAATCACAAAAATTATCACAAAAAATTTTTAACGTATATAAAGAACAAAGGTTCTTAACTTAAAAGCCAATGAAAAAAAGGAGTCCGCGAATTGTCTGGTTTCTAAACTCTCGTCTGAATTGTCTGGTTTCTTAGCGCTCAGCCGAATTGTCTGGGTTTTTAGCTCTGAACCGAATTGTCTTCTTTCCCCTCTCATCCGGCGATATGGTCCAGGAGGCGTGCTATCGAAGACCAGTATTGCCTTTGTGATTTTACTTTTTTTTACGTTCTATTGCGAGATGCAAGGAGAATTTTTTTTTATGGAATCGCTTATATTGCCCTCTCTGGATTGCACCTCCTCCACCTGTTTACGTTCTGTTACTTATTTTTTTCTTCACATTAATGTTGCCAGACTGTTGGCGGGCAAATACTCTTTAACTCGCCGATTATTTATTTAAATATGAGATTTGCATTTCACTTTAAATATTTGTTAAAAAGTTTTATTATCCAAGATTATTTTAATTAGATTTATATTGCCTTGCTCCGCGAGTTGACATCATATCCCACGATAAAGAGTTTCGAGAGGTAGATTGGAATTATATTGAGTATTATTTTAAGTTAGAATTTTGTTGTCCATTTTGTTGTACGTGAGAACTTCCATGAGATCTCGTGTGAGTTTTTGAGTAGGGGTGTTTATAATTAACGATGTCATTTTGCTTAGGAAAAATATCAGCTTAATTTGCAAAGAAGTTATCGTTTCTTGAATACTGTTAAGATTATCACCATACATTACGAGTGAGGGTATGATGGTGCCTTGACAGATGTTTTGTTTTTATGAAGATTTACGCGAATATTTTGAAGTATTGGTTTACGGACAGTTTTTACGGTTAATTTCTATGATTTTCTACGGTTTTCTACGGTTTCCGACATTTATTATTTTTACTCAAAAAATTTGTTATACATATATGCTAAAAATTTATGAATCTTAATAAAACGTATGAAAGTATAAAACCACATTAATTCATATACATATACACGTAGAAAAACGTAGAAATCCGTAAAATTCTTTAAAACGTGCAGAAATATACGTTTTTTATACGCTTCTTAGGCTTTCTTAAGTTTTCTTGTATTTTTTTCGTTCAAGTTTTTACAGACAAATTTAAGAAAATTTATAAATCTTACAAAAACGTTCGATGCGGTAAAAAGATGTATCCACAAATCGACATTTTTCTACAGTTTCTTACGGTTTCTTACAGTTTAGTAGGGCTTCGCACTTTTATTATTTTCATATGGGTATCATTGACAGATTATTATATACATGATACAGAATCTCCTTTAATATATTAGTCACTTATGAAGTAAATGAATAGACCTATACGGTGTCGCAGTGTGTTTTTGGTAGAACTAAGAATTATTTATCTGACGGTCAAGTTCTTCTTTTTACCAAAAATACAAGCACTTTTACAATACCTCTGTGCTCGTGTGTGTTTTTTTTATTGCAGGTAAAGAAAGAGCGTCGCAATGTAAGGTCAGTTCCACCCGACCAAGCGTTCAGTGAATTGATGGGCGATCTCCAACAGGTTCCTTCAAAAGTTCCTTCAAAAGTTCCTCGCATCACATCAATAGTCTCCGTTAACCCACCAAACCCATCACCTTCGATTCAAAATCCATCCTTCAACATCCATTCCTCAACCTCCAAACAGCCATCATCCACTAACAAAAAATCATTCTGCCATAGAGATTTATCTTCATCTAACCTGCGTGCTTTAAAAAAACAAACATCATCCACTCCGCTTATCTAACAACCGCTCATCTCTTACAAATCAGCATGCATTAAAAACATCACTCCCTTCCTATCTGACATCTCCTAACGAAAAATCATTCCCTACTAACAGTCACCTACCTCTCTCTAACCAGCATGCTTTCGGAAAACCAGCTTCTTCCAAAGAGACCCCCCTTCGCACCGAACAACCCGTTAATAACAAACTATTTTCTCAAAATCAATCATCAACTAACCAAGCATCTTTTCTCTTTTCACACTAATACTAACCGTACTAATAACAAATCTAAAACAACTTTTCCTACTAACAAGTTTGTAACAACTCCCTGTACTAATAACAAATCTAAAACAAGTCCGCTTACTAATAACAAATCCAAAACAAGTCCGTTTACTAATAACAAATCTAAAACAACTCCCCCTACTAACAACCAATCTAGAAATGAACAATTTGTCAGATCCGCACTAATACATTTCGACTCTACCTCTACTAACATACCGCCCAATAACCCTTCTCATGGACCAGAGGCCACCACATTTCAAAAATTAGTGCTTCAATTACTGCAGTAAGTGAATTTCAATTTTCAAAAATAATCTCTCCTCGTGATAATTTACATGTAATTTACAGAAACATGCAAAATCAAATGGACACACTGGAAAAAAGTAGGGTACGCAAAATAATTTATCTAGTAATATAAAGATGACTCGAAGAAAGACGCGCATAAGCATCGGTTACTTACAAAGAGAGTGCACACCCTCCGGGAAACAGATTTCCGCAGGTATTGGAGAGTCGATTTCTGGTACCTAAAATGAAGCACAGTGTGCCTAATTCCATCTCATACGCCCTTTTTCTTGAGATATGGACATTTTAATCTCAAATATCCTCTATATCGCTAAAAAGTGATGTTTTTTCTATTGATTCTCACATTGCAAATATTTAAGATATGAAAACGAGGGTCAAATACTATAAAAGTAGCCAGTAAAAGCTAAAATTAAAGCCCTGATTCGTTGAAAAATATTGATTTTTCTGGAAGTTACTCGCAATCAAAGATAGCGTACGAAAATGGTTAAAAGTACAATCTATTTAAAAAGATAAATTTTGAAGCACCTTTCGCAACAACGGAAGACCCGGGATAAAGTTATCAGTAGAGCCGTGCCCTTTTTTATCGAGTCATTCTTTATTTATTTATTTATTTATTTATTTATTTATTTATTTATTTATTTATTTATTTATTTATTTATTTATTTATTTATTTATTTATTTTGGAGTCTTCACTCGTAGCACATGGCTAATTAAAAAATTACTTGAAATGTTTCCAGCCAGAGAACCAATTAATGATAAGTAAATTATTAAAGAAGAAAAACACCACTGTGGTAGACATTCCCGCCTGTTTGTCCCTTAAGACCGTCAACGAGCTTGCGGCATTTAACTCAGCCAGCGATGAAGTGTACGATGCAGTTGTAAGTATAAAATGTAATACGCACACTATAAAGTAACTGGCTTTAAATATATTACACAGAATTGATTTAAACAGCATTCAATTACCTTAACATAAATATTAAAAAAATAAAACACACATTTATTAGTTGTCATCAACACTCTAAATATTATGCTCATATGTAATAAACATCCTGTATTTTGTACCTAACAGAACAGGCACTCCTGAGGAAAAAAACATTATTATATTTGGTTCATACTCAGACACCGAAAGGTTTTCTCAACGATGGTCGCGGCCTCATGACACGTTGATTAATTGCTGAATGTTTAAAAATAAAATAGTAATTATTAAAAAAAATTATATCCACCGTAGAAAAGATACGAGAAAACTTTATTTAATTAATTAATACTAAATTATAGTGTAACTTTCTGAATTCCATATTTAAAATATCGGGGTCAAAATACACGAAGAAAAATTCTCTAGTAAAAGTTACTATTTCTTGGAATAAATGTAGGGCAACTAACTCATTTTCTCATGAAAATTACTGCAATTTATAATAATTGATACTTATACAGTAAAAATTACAATATAATAGCAATTTTTACTATAAATTGTAGTACTTCTAATGAAAATTATTATTACTATGAAATCAATTTAATGGACTATGGAAAATAGTAAATTTGACTACAAAATTTGTCTTCGTGAATGTTAAGCATGCATAAGTATCACACACAGACGTATAATTGTTCCGCTGATTCCTTAAGGAGAATTTACATTACGTGCCATGTGCCATGTACCGTATACAGTGTGTAAATAGAACCGTGTCCTGTTTAACCTGTTGCTGGATTCATCATTTGTGGTTACATAGATTAATAGATGTTCGTCGACATTTTTTTTATTCGGTACACTGTATACGGTACACGGATCATGGCACGTAATGTACATTCTCTTTTATAATTTTTGTATGTCAGGTCAACTACTTAGCCTATCTGGGAGGAATGAATTCCAGCGATACTGCTTCCAAATACATAAAAAATGCATTGGACTTGAACGAGGAACTGCTGTCGAGGATAACGTGGTTGGGATCTAGGTCCAAAAGGATTTATGAACTTAAAAGTTGCCGTTTTGTTCAGGCTTGTGAAGGTACCTGCTTTTAATAGTATACAAACTGTTCTGAAAACGTATGCATTGCACAAGATCTTCGTATTCGCGAAATTATAAGAAAAAAGTCCCTTTACCATTTTTCGATATGATAAGTACTTTTTTAATAACTGATGGCTGAAAATTGTTTGTTTTCAATAGTGATTGTATATCTACAGATATTATCTTATAAACATAGATATACACTTTCTATTAAAAATATAGAACTTTATTCCCAACTCATATATGTGGGCACTAATTTCTAATGGTGTGGTTATTTTTCCTCCTAAATGCTCTCTTACGGTCAAAAACTTAATTTAAAACTTGAAAAGAATTTTTCTAAAAAACTCCATCTGTGTTTTCCAAAATAAATTTTTGTATTCGAAAATATAACTGTTAAACTATATAAATCCCTTAAAATCCCCGGTTTCAGAAAGTGTCATTAATAATAAAATATATAAATGTCAACGCTGCTCAATAAATTACAAACGTTGTATTTATTTTTAAATCGATGTGTAGCTCCATCGGTAAAAAAGAATCGTTAAAAAAATTAAGTTTTTCGCCGCAATCAAAGTTTTGTGATAATTCATTATAATATTTTAAATGCAACGTACTGGTGCCGTATTGTGAAATATATTTTTAAAAAAATTGCTAAGCTTTTATGTTCAATTTTTCAATCTCATCCTTTACATCCCTTACGAAAAAAAAAAAAAACAAACACCACTCGCAGAGCTGGAACCAAAAAAGCACAACTCGCTGCGCTCGTACCAAAAAAGCACGACTCGCGGCGCCCGGACGAAAAAAAGTACAACTCGATCGCTCTTTTATTAGATATAGAACGCTCATTTAGATGCAATAAAGAATAAAATAAAATTATATAAGCATGAATTCTCTTTGACAAAAGCAATCTGCTAATGCAGTTAGCAGCAGTTTTCATTTTTGCTATTCGTAAGGTGTACTAATTATATGAATGCAATAAATCATGCTAGTCCTTTCATCCGAGTCGTGCTTTCTTTTGTCCAGGCGCAGCGAGTTGTGCGTCTTTTCATTTGAGATTTTGAACAGTGCTAGTCTTCGTCAGAGGTTTTAAACGGTGCTTTTCTTCGTACGGGGCGTCGGTTTATTATATCTTGGGCGAAAAATATAAGATAAAAAATACGGAATATAAAATATGGTCTTTTAGCTAATAAATTATATTATGATTAAGTATACAATAACTAATATTAAATATAAAATATAAGATGATAAAACGACCTCGACGGCGGCTCGTGCAGCGTGCTGAACACCTCACCCTAGCTTGAAATAGCTCATTTTCTCCCCTTGTTGCACAATGTACTATAACAAACACACTAAAAAAATGATCTACTCCTTTTCCAGATGCCATGGCTCAAAATTCGACGTTGGTAACAAAACCAAATAATGTTGAATTTACTTGAGCCATGACAAAGGCCTTAAAAAGCGCGAAAGAGCGTCTGCGCCGTAAATGTGCCCGAGTTGAAGATGAAAACGAACGCAGGCCGAAACGCAGACGTCTTCGAAGCAACTCCTTTGACCACGAAGATGTTGACGCAGAGGGCTATGAAAACGGTCTCATCCGTTACCACCAGGACGACGACGGCACCGACGATGACGACGACAACGACGGCAACGACAATCACAGCGAGGACGACAACGACGGCAACGACGACGACGACGAAGAGAAAGATTGCGAACACGACGACGAATACGACAACGATCTCGGAGATGGCAACGATGGCAACAACCTCGGCAATGACAAGGGCGGCGGCAACCTCGGACATGAAAATGGCAGCGGCAACCTCGGAAATGACAACGGCGGTGACAACGACGACGACTTCCTCGAACACGACAACAACGAGCACTTCTTCGGAGATGATGACAGCAGGGGCGGCAACTACGCTGAGAAAGAGCAAATATATTATATTGACGAAGATAAGTATGCCGTTTACGAGTACCTAAAGGCTAAGGACTCACAAAAATAATTTTCTTATTTTTCAGGATTTCTTTATATCAAAAACATACATTATAATTTATTTATGTGTAGTTTTTAGAGTCATCACTTTTGTCATAAATTAATTTAAAAATCCTCTTATTTAATGTTATTTTTATTTTTAAAGATTAAAAGATGTATGTTTTTGATATGAAAAAATAACGTTTGCTTTAGTTTTTCGTGAGTTTTTTAAAAGTGATAATATACATATGAGGCGTTTCGCCTCAACTCTCCCAGCGCGGCGCGCTAGCGTCAAATCATGCTATTTTCAAGTCGTGTTTACGATATCAATATGCATTTCAAAAAATTATGTGATAAGCGTTTCCGACGTATTTTTTCCTCAGCTTTCCAATGGCGTAGGTGGTTTTTCCGAAATTTTCCATTTTCCCCCCCAACAAGTATAAAACATACTATATCTCGAAAAGTATATTTTTAATATTTTTTTTACCCCCTAGATCGAAAGCTGAGCATTTTTTACGTCGGAAAGGATTTTTTTCAGAATTTGCTCGAATGTTTTCTTAGAGAAACAGAACGCGAAAGAGCAGACGCAGCGTCTCCTTCGCGCGCGGTTTTCGGCGCGCTGTACACCGCGTGGACTAGATGCATTTCGCTCTCTAACAACCACTTAAAATTTTGATTTCCTTAATAATAGCAACAATAAACTAGTATTTATATTAATAATTCTTTTTTTTTTAAAGTAGATAATTTTATTTTGTTTTGTTTTACGGGTTTTTTAGGGAAGATTTGATATTCTGAACTCATTGACGTTTTTAGTTTTAATGCTGTTTTATTCATTGGAATAACGGCATGGTACTGTAAAGTTCCCGGTATAGATTTAATTTTACTTAACCTTGATTTTAGTTTCAAAACGGCTTTTTCATAGGTCTCTTTAGTGCTGTAAAAAACTTTAGTTTCTTTGCAATTACGTAAAGCCCAGTTGTAAAGGTCTTCTGGTGTTAAAATATGATTACTCGAAGAGAGTTGAAGACTTGCTCTTTTCGCCCCTCTTTTCAAATTTGCGCCTATACCATCGCACGCACCTTTACCGTGCGCTGTTGCATGAAAATTCCATTCAGCAGGAACTCCAAAATCTTTTTGATGAAACAGAAGATTTTGGAAGGTAGACTTGTTCTTAGAATGCTGACCTGCTCCATCAGTTAAGTAATAAATTTTCTTGACTATGAAATTACTTTTAAAATACGATATTATAATTTTTTGATATTCATAAACAGCAACAGTATCGTGATTTAGATTATCAGAAATTATAGCAATGCTTATATGTTTAAGATCTTGATTTTCATTATAATATACCACTGTTGTAAAAACTGTTGCTTGATTATTGTTCCAGTGGAACGATTGTGTTGAATTTTGCACTATAAACGCATAGTTTTCTGCAAAATCACAACAAACAAGGAATTCTCCTTTTTGAAGGTTTTTTTTTTTAAATCGCTTAAGAAAAGATATTGTTCTCTCGCAAAGAAGTCATGAATTTTAAATTTTATTAATTTTTCTCCCAGTATGTTCATGAATTCATAAACATTTACAGTTGTAGATACTATTATGTAACGATCTGTCTGAAGCCATGACTCATACTGTATTTGAAAAATATCATTTCTCTCAAAACATTCAAGCAAATGTTTCCGTAATACAGGCATATTGGGGCAATCTAAACAGTCTCCCAAGTAACATTTCGAACTAGCATTACTACATACGATTGCTTGGATGCAATCGTGGTAGTTTTTAAGAAATAGTCGAGTACCTTCAGTTAAACTCTGTAAATTAATAGCATTTAACATCAGCTTGATATTTTCGTGGTGTACACGTACGCATACATTATGCGTACCACTGCTTCCCGCTAGAACACAATGCGGCGGCCTCAATTGAGTAAATTTAGTGAAGCCAATATTAACAGATTCATGCTCTTTTTTAAATAAACAATAAATTTCACGTAAATTACCAAGTAGTAACCTTTTCTGTACATGTTCTCTTTTACCATTATCCTGCTTAACAGATATACAATCTTTTAATCCGGGCATTACACGACTAATATCGTCCCTCTCATAAAAACGTTTAACTGAATCTACACTTTCAACTGGAAATATTTTGCCCCTTTTCTTTTCAGGTTTTGAAAAAATTCCACTTTCAGTTACTAACTTTTTCGCTTTTCGAGCTTCACACTCAGTACAACCGAACTCTCTGATTAAGTCTCTGCGAGACCAAAAATCAGGAGCAAGCGTGAGTAGCTGAATTTTATCTTCCTTACCCGGTGATTCTAAAAATTTTTTTTTTAATTGGTTGAGAACTGCCACGCCTACTTTATGATATTCATCAGTACATTCAATTTTAGCTTTTTTGGCATCGCATGAAGGTAAATCTAACTTATGTTTATAAAGTTGACGTTGACAGTTGGAACAAATTTTCGCGTTTTCTGGTACGAGGGGATACGCACTCCTAAATATTGAAGGAAAATTCGACAAATTTTTACGCACAGAGTGATTAATTTTATTAAAAGGATTTATGCATTTCAGCTTCAAAGCTGGATCCATTTCAGTAGCGAGAAAATAAATGCAATAAATAAACCAAAAATAAATTATGATTTAATCAGCAAACACACGAAGAACACAAATATAACGGAAACAGCGTTAAAATTCTTAAACAATTTCAAGGATAACAAAGATCGAAAATTCATCAGACTTATATAATTGGATACAACAAATTACTCTCGGGCAAAAATTTTCTATACGCAAGCCACCTATCGGGTAAAAAATAAGTGAGAAGCGTTGCGTCTGCTATTTCAAATTGATTGTAATGTTTTTGCTTCCTCAAAGAGGAAGCTTTGTAACGGTGAAAAAAATTTTCGAAAAAAGTCTTCAAAAAGATGTTTTATGGTGGTAATTTGTATATTATTTGATTTTGATGATTTTTGATTTCGTGGATGTATGTATGTGTGTGTGTGCGTGTGTGTGTGTGTATATTTCAACTCTTAATATCTCCGAAACTAATCAACCGATTTTCGTCGGGTAAAGCTTATTCGCTTCGTCTTGCGGCAAAAGGAAAGTACCCTGATGGATTTGGGATTTTATTGATTTTCTTTTGTTTTATAACCAAAAAACGATTTTGAATTTTTAGTTTTTTTGATTTTTTCGTATCTTATAGTAATTATTACATAAAATAATATACTTCTCTTAAAAGGTATTCAAATTACCTACATTTTCTTTTTTAAAATTTAAAATTTAAAATATCTTCACTCTGTCATTTGTTATTAATGAACTTTTTTATATTTAAAAAATTAATATCTCAAAAAATAATTTATTTATCGACTTGAAATTTTAACTGTTACTTATTACACTTGTTGGTGGCAATATTGTGTTGCAATTTTAAGTGATTATCTATATGAATATATATTATACATTTATTTTCGAGAACTATCATTTTAATATTTTTATATAATGTAGTAAATTAAAATATCAAAATGTATTAATAGTGCCATTTTTAGCCCCTTCTTTTATCTCTTTTTAATCTCAATTTTTTTTAAACTTGGTGGTCTGTCAAAGCTTTTTTTAAAATAGGTACGTAATATACTATTTTGCAAGAAACTGGTATAAGACGCATCGGTTCAAAGTATTATTGAAATTCTTTAGCATTCCTTTTTATGAAAAATGTATTTTCAGAATTTCAATTTTTAATTAGGAAACGATGAATTAGTTTGAGGAAGCTAAGTGCCAAAGAATTGGCAGCGGTTTTTTTTTTGCGAAATAACCTATGAAAATGTCAATCGTGCATATAAGTGAAATTCGAAGTGCAAAAAGATATTCCATAAAGAATTAAAAATGATAAATAAAAATAATAAGGTTACTAGAGAGCGAAATACATCTAGTCCACGCGCTGTACAGCGCGCCGCATATCGCGCACGAAGGAGACGCTGCGTCTGCTCTTTCGCGTTCTGTTTCTCTAAGAAAAACATTCGAGCAAATTTTGCAAAAAATCCTTTCCGACGTAAAAAATGCTCAGCTTTCGATCTAGATGATAAAAAAAAATATTAAAAATATACTTTCCGAGATATAGTATGTTTTATACTTTTTGAGGGTGAAAATGGAAAATTTCGGAAAAACCACTTACACCATTGGAAAGCTGAGGAAAAAATACGTCGGAAACGCTTATCACATAATTTTTTGAAATTCATATTGATATCGTAAACACGACTTGAAAATAGCATGAGGCGAAACGCCTCATATATTGAATGTATTTTACAGTAAATTAGAATTTTATTAGAAATTGATTGTATTTGAAAAAAAAAAACTAAAGCAAACGTTGGAGGGGCAACATAGCTGGATGTGCCTCACACAGTTAGGGCGAGGTCGGGGCCCTTTCTGACCTAACTTAAAAAAGAATGTTTCAGGATTGCAGAATACTATGACAGGCAACGTTATAACTTGCAGATGTAAAATATACAATATGTTACAAGGGAAGAATATTAATAGACGTATTTGTAAGTAGTTAATTTATACTTCATCATCAGGTTAAATAACGTAGCTAATAACGTAGCTAATCTTTATCTTTACAGAAATATAAAAAATAAAGATGATAAGAGCAAGAAGTCAGCATCAGAATTTAAGTCAACCCAAGGGCAAGAAATTGACACACGTAGTGATCATGCGCAAGCTAGCCGTCACCAACGAATTGCAATTTCAACGGCGTTTTACGATATATACATTTTTAAATAAAAAATATTTATATATATTTACGGCCGAATCCATCTGAAATCGAACAGAGTATACCTATGGGACGGATAATTTCCATTTTCAAGTATGTTATTCTTTTTTAAAAATTATTTAACACGTATTTTCTCACTTTCTCTAATATTGTACTATAATTGTATTTTTATTATAATGCACTGTTCAAAATGTCTTCAGAATTCTGACTTCGAAAATATTGTGTCCAAGATTATGCAGCCATTAAGGTCATGTGAAATACCGACGCGATCCCTACCTTACCGGGACCTACATTTTATTTTTTTTTATTTCAGAAAAAAGCGTCTTTCACAAACTCCGGAATGCCATTAGTATACCTTATTAAAATTCCAAATGATTCTATCGATAAAATTATTTCAAAATCAGTTTTGAAATGTTTGAAGCTTTGTTCTGATTAATTACTAATTTCAAAATCGTTTTTGGTAAAATTTAATGAATTGAATCATTTGGAAATTTAATAGATACTTAATGGCATTCTGGAGGGTGTGAAAAAATACTATTTTCGAAAAATGTCGTTTAAATTTTCTAAAAATGTTAGTCAAAAAATAAAATGTAGGTGCCGATAAGGTAGGGATCGTCTCAGTATTTTACATGGCTTTATTACTTTTTAGTAATTTCAGTGCTTATAAAATATATATCGAACAATAAAAATATATATTTTGAACAATGGTTCAACAAATTATCTTTTTCATTTTCGCTCCGATTTAAATTTGGAAAGGCTCGTGTTCATTCTTTATAAAATTTCATTACGAGGTATGGTGGATCGAAATGAAATATTTTTAAGACCTATAAAGTTACAGGCAATTATTTATTAAGTTTTTATAAATGAAATATAAATTCATTAAACCATTGCATGTAACTTTCCAGGTTCAAACATGAAAGTGAGGCTTTTGCAAATTAATACTGACCTTAAAATGAAAAATAATGATGATTTGTTGAATAAATTTTTAATTTGACAATATCTATTTTGTCAGTACTGTGGAAAAAAATTCTTCTCTTTTATTTAATTCTTAATTTTCTTTAATTATATTCTTTTATTTAAAAGACTTGTTTATAATTTACTTTTATACTTGAAATAATTGTTTATTAAATAATTTGTAATTCAATAACTTAATTACAAGTCTCTTATTATAGTCAGGAGCCTGATAAAAATTTTTAATAGTGCACAACTAATGCAAGTTCAGCTAGTGCAGTGGCAATATGAAAAAATACGTGTTAAATTATTTTAAAAGAAGAATAATTAAAAAAAATTATTGATCATGTAGGCATACTCTGCTCGCCCATATTTAAATTTAGTTATATATTTATTAAATTGTTAAATTTTTAATTTTTGTATAATGCCTTATCAATGTATTTATTTTTATGTATATCATTTTCTGTCGTTACATAAATAAAAAATCGTTTATATAATGTTTTTTTAATTTTATTATTTTTATTTTCTTCTAAATTAAAAAATATATGGAGAGCATATATGATTTGCATATGCAAGCATTTTGCCAGCATGCGTGCCATAACATGCATGCCAGCAGTGTGCCGTCAACGTGCCAGCATTTCTCCGATTTGAAAATATAAAAATGTATTACAGAAATGACGGCATTATGTCGGCACGTTGACAGCATCCGTGCTTTGTCACGCGTGCCGTCAACGTGCGGTCACAGAGCGGATGCATCTGGACGGCACACTGCTGTCGCGCATGTCGCATGCGTGCCAGCATTTTGCCGCCATCGTGCTGCCACCTTGTTATCTGTGCAAAAGTGAGACTTTATTCAACTCAATAAACTGGCAAGGGTGCCGAGACCATCTACACGAGGAGGATGTCCGAGTGAACGAAGCCCGTTGGAGCTGCGGCCGCGCGCGCCTATATTCCCGCGCGCCGCCGGGTTGACTGCGGGAGCCGCGCGGAGAGGGGTTGCGCCGCGTAGCGGCAGCGCGCGAACTAGACTCTCGCCGGCGCCGCGCGCGAGGCGGGAGATTTAAATTCGAATCTGTCGCGCTCTTATAGTTTGTATTGCAAACCGGCGCGAAGAGTCTTTACAATTTAATAATAATAATTATTATTATTAGTTAGGCGTGTATCATCAATTTTATTCGGGTTATTATTAATTAACTAATTAATGATTATCCAAGCTCGAGATTATTATTTAATTGGTTTTTATACTAGATTTCAGGCTATCATCGTAGAACGACCCTAAGTATCAGGCTATCCGTTTGCGCAAACGCAGTTTGTAACAGTCTAAATAACACCCCCTGCATCTATATAGATGTAAAAAGACCGTCTTTTTATTTTTGGTCTTGTGACCCCGCCACATTTGTGATAAAAAGTTAGTTATATAGTAATAAACTTAAATATATAATAGTAAATAATGTATAAAAAATAAATTGAAAATTTATACAAATAATGTAATAATGAAAAGATAAATTAATATGCCTTATATATTTTTTACTTACAAAAATCTTTTACAATTTTACGAATAAAAGTGCGTTTAATAAGTTTACTATCAAATGAAAAAAAAAAAAATTGTTACACTTTATCTCCATACACTTGTAAGCAGTACAATTCATTTAATGTGCGAAATTATTATAAGAATCACATCTTTTTAGAAAGCTGTATTTTAAAATAGTAAAAAAAAAATCGGTCTTAATAATACCCCCTTCACCTATATAGATGTAAAAAGACGGTCTTTTTATTTTTTGTCTTGTGACTCCATCACATTTGTGATAAAAAAAAATAATTACGGCAAATTTTAAAAAGTATGACGGCGTCACAAAATTTGGAGTTGGTCTTGTGACCGTCCATGGACTGTCCTAAAATTTGTGACGTGGTCCCTTTACCCTTCTAAAAAGTTCCCTTATAAAAATATCCTATAGAAAATCCTGTAGGAAATGCTATAGGAAATCCTGTAGGCATCCGGTAGAAATCCTATAGGAATCCTATAAGATCCCTGTCGTAAATTTTAAATGTTAAGAACAGTTAATAACTGTTAAAAATTACTTATAACTATTTAGAACTGTTTAAAACTGTTTATAAGTGTTACAAAGTGTACGATTTTGGACACATTTTTTCTAATTATAATACTTTGTAACAGTTTCAAACAGTTTTTAATAGTTTTAAACACTTTCAAACAGTTTCAAATAATTTTAAATTTGATATATTTCAGGAAAAATTAATAATTAATAAATTCTTCTTATTATTATTATTAATAATTAATAATTATTTAATAGCCTCATTATTATAATCATGAGAATCAAGGAGCGCGGGAGCACTCCGAAGGCAAGTAACAGTTAAACAATGCAGAAGAAGCCTAAGGAGTGTTTAATTATACTAATAATTAATTATTACTATGTTAATAATAATAATTAATAAATATTTAAAAGTTATTAAATAATTTAATAACTCTTACAAACTATTAAAAACTGTTGAAAAATGTTACAAACAGTTATAAACGATTAATAACGTCCAAAATCCTACATTTTGTAACATTTTTAAACAGTTTATAACTCTTTCTAACAGTTTTTAACATTTTTGAACAAAAATATTTCCGCTAGGGATACTCTATAGGCAGTCCTGTATGAAATTCTATAGGAGGTTCTATAGGAAATCGTACATGAATTTCGCGCTTTTCCTGCAGGAAATCTTATAAGTAATCCTATAGAAAATTCTGTAGGTAATTCTGTAGGAAAAACTGTAGACAATTACATGGAAAATCCTGCATCGAATTCTGGAGTATTTTCGTGAAAACATCTTATAGAGGTTTAGCATCTTATTTAACACTGTGCCATCGCATAGCAGAATCAGTGGCAAACAGTCCTTGGTAAGGAGTTTCACCTAGCGACTGCCGTGCACAACTGTCGGCGCTTTACCGATTAAGCCCCGTGAGCTCAGATATCAAAATCAAGGTAATCCTTGTCACATTGACTCTCCGTAAAGAGTCGTACGAACGGTTGAATCTCACGGCTTTACATGCCCTCGCGGTTCCAATGTGTTTAGGAGAGTCCCGACTGCTACGCCCCATAGCGGCATAGCAGCGAACACATGTGAACGAGGCTCTGGACAAGCAAGCTTCTGCCGCATGCCGCAGTGCAGCGCAGTAGTCAGAACTCTCTTAAACACATTGGAACCGCGAGGGCATGTAAAGCCGTGAGATTCAACCGTTCGTATGACTCTTTACGGAGAGTCAATGTGACAAGGATTACCTTGATTTTGATATCTGAGCTCACTGGGCTTAATCGATAAGACGCCGACAGTCGTGCACTGCAGTCCCCAGGTGCAACTCCTTATCTGGGACTGTTTGCCACTGATTCTGCTGTGCGATGGCACAGCGCTAGGCAAGATGCTAAACCTCTATAAGATGTTTTCACGAAAATACTCCAGAATTCGATGCGAGTGCGAAAAAGTCACACCACCTAAATAATCGACTTACGCACTAGTTTCGAACGGTATTTTATACCACGAGCGCCGAAAAATCATATCAAAGTTGTGATTTTGAGGTTAGAGTGGTATAAAATTCCATTAATAAATCTGTATTTTGTAGAGAAAAATTTGGAGTCATTTTCAGAAATGTCCACTGAACGTTTGAATTTTCTCTACAAAATACAAGTTCATTTATTCATTTAAATTTATGAAACTTGTTTAAAAGTAATCCTTATTAACTTTTACACGTGGGAAAACTGAGTTATGATTAATTTAAAATTTATAAGTACACTTAAATTAATGAAAATACGTAAATGAAGTCATGGAGGCGTTGCGATCTATTCCGGAGTTGGGGTTTAGGTAGAGAGCACTCTTAAGGGGGTCTCACCAACGAGGCCCGAACTCACAGAGCACGGCGCCCCGTGCGACGCGTACAGGCTCTCGCATGCGCTCCCCCTCTCTTTCTGTTGAGAGTTGCTTGCTACGGGACTGAGCACAGACACCGAGAGACGCCTGTCTGTGTGTGCGCAACAAACGTGCGCGCCAGCGGCGCTCTCACCCTGCCATGCATGCGTCTCACGCGCGCGTGAAATCTAACCTGATATTCCGCACTTTCAATTAACGTATCTCACGAACGAGACCGCTGGGCTTTCTCAGATTTGAATGTCTTGTTCTAATAGATGTCATTAATAACATTTCGGTTTTTAGAAAAATTGCTAAGAAAACTTTTCGAGTTACAGACGAAAACGTTCATTTCGCGCGGGCCGTCCCATAAGGCGTTGTGTTAAAATGCGCGACTTTGATGTTTAATATCTCGAGAACTAAACCGCTGGGAGTTTTTAGATGGAAATATCTTATAGACAATAGTATTATCAACACCTGGTCAAAATTGAGAGAAATTTCTAAGAAAAGGCGTTTTGAGTGAAACCCCCTTAATACCGATTCAATTTTAATGGATTCTAATTCTTTTCAATCTATACTTTTTAAGTAGGGATATATGTAGTCTCCTGTCCGATCAGCAGAATACGTCACTGAAGAGTCGTTGACGCCTTTTTCGGAAAGAGGCATAGGGTAACTGAAGGTATTATTGCGATGTATTTTGTTAGGTTAGTTTCAAACTGATCGATCTCGTCCGAATGTAAACATATCAATCTCCAGTTTTTTGCTAATGAAACTTTAGTGTAGTATCTATGTATAAAGCTATAATTCTATAGCCAAAAGTGTTTAATTTGTGAAAAGAATATTAACCTTTAGAGGACGGGATGGCCCCTATACGGGCCATGCCCATGATCGACCCTTTACATGTGTTAGTTTTGAGATGTGAGACATCACAAAAACTCGATTTCTATAGAAAAGTGAGAGAAAACAGTAAACCCAAATCCCCGTCCTCTAAAGGTTAAAAGGTACATCTCTCTGCTGGTATTATTGCGGCATGAAGATATTATTGCGCAGGTATTATTGTGCCATGTTAAAGCATAGGGACGACTGCAATAATACCAGCTACGCATGCGTATTAAACATGTAAGTATTACTGCGGTTTGGTGACTAAAAGTAAAATATACATTATATTTTTGTTAAAAGATTAACGATTAAGATATATTTAACAATATAAATCAATAATACGTGAAAAAATTAGGTCTAAAAGTATCATAAAGCGTACTTTTCTGCGAAATTCTGTAAACGCAATAATACCTGCAACCGCAAGAATACCTTCAGTTACCCTAATTGTAAGTATTGGTGAGCAATGGAACCCTACTGAAAAAACTCACGCGAGATCTCACGCCAAAATCTCATCTGAAATTCTGGACCGCGAGCTGCTAAAATTCCTTCGATGATAAAAAATCAGTTTCTGGGAAATAGGAGTCGCCTATTAGGTTACGCCAACCCCCAGATAAGTTCAAAAATCTACGTTTTGAAGCGTTTTAGCCATTTTTTACATTTTTAGAAATTTTACACATGAGATCTCATGTTTCAAATTTCTCACGTAAAATCTCACGTGAAATCTCATGTGTAAAATTTCTTCCTATATTTCCCAGAATCTGATTTTTTTATCATTGAAGGAATTTAGCAGCTCGCGGTCCAGAATTTCAGATGAGATTTTGGCCTGAG
The DNA here is from genome assembly GCA_036365515.1 of Torymus aiolomorphi. Lineage (NCBI taxonomy): Eukaryota > Metazoa > Arthropoda > Insecta > Hymenoptera > Torymidae > Torymus > Torymus aiolomorphi. Next base: position 88,102,702 of record CM070873.1, read on the forward strand.
ATTTTTCAGTAGGGAAATCAACGACCCAAGATGTGCGCGCACGCGCGCACGCACGCACGCACACACATCCATACGGGCATTTTCTAAAAATAGTGTATTTCTATTCCAAATTTGCTAAACAACATTCCTAACACATTTTCTCAAAAACTTTTTTTATAATACTATCACAAAGCTTCCTCTAGGAGGAAGCAATATCAATAAAAAACTTTAAATTCGTACTATATAGTAGATATTTTTCTTTTTTCTTATCTACTTCGCTAATTCGCCGGAGCCACTTTAAAGTCAATTATATTGAAAAAATAATAAAAAATAGTGGCGCAAGAAAAAAGGTGCCAATAAGTACGATCTTTAAAATAATACCCCTTATAAAAATATCCTATAGAAAATCCTGTAGGAAATGCTATAGAAAATCCTGTAGGCATTCCGTAGAAATCCTATAGGAATCCTATAGGATACTCTATAGGCAGTCCTATATGAAATTCTATATAGGAAGTTCTATAGGAAATCCTATGTGAATTTCGCGCTTTTCCTGTAGGAAATCCTATAGGAAATCCTATAGGAAATTCTGTAGGTAATTCTGTAGGAAAAACTGCAGACAATTTTACATGGAAAATCCTGCAGGGAATTAGTATTTTCGTGAAAACAGTTTATAGAGGTTTAGCATCTTATTTAGCGCTGTAACATCGCACAGCAAAATCAGTGGCAAACAGTCCTAGGTAAGGAGTTGCACCTAGGGACTGCCGTGCACGACTGCCGGCGCTTACCGATTAAGCCCAATGAGCTCAGATATCAAAATCAAGGTAATCCTTGTCACATTGACTCTCTGTAAAGTCATTCAAACGGTTGAATCTCGTGGGTTTACATACCCTCGCGGTTCCAATGTGTTTATGAGAGTCCCGACTGCTGCGCCCCATAGCGGCATAGCAGCGAACATACATAAACGAGGCTCTGGAGAAGCAAGCTTCTACCGCATGCCGCAGCGCAGCGCAGCAGTCGGGATTCTCATAAACACATTGGAACCGCGAGGGTATGTAAAGCCATGAGATTCAACCGTTTGAACGACTTTACGGAGAGTCAATGTGACAAGGATTACCTTGATTTTGATATCTGAGCTCATTGGGCTTAATCGGTAAGCGCCGCCAGTCGTGCACGGCAGTCCCTAGGTGCAACTCCTTACCTAGGACTGTTTGCCACTGATTTTGCTGTGCGATGTTACAGCGCTAAATAAGCTGCTAAACCTCTTAAACTGTTTTCACGAAAATACTCCAGAATTCCCTGCAGGATTTTCCATGTAAAATTGTCTGCAGTTTTTCCTACAGAATTACCTACAGAATTTCCTATAGGATTTCCTACAGGAAAAGCGCGAAATTCACATAGGATTTCCTATAGAACTTCCTATATAGAATTTCATATAGGACTGCCTATAGAGTATCCTATAGGATTCCTATAGGATTTCTACGGAATGCCTACAGGATTTTCTATAGCATTTCCTACAGGATTTTCTATAGGATATTTTTATAAGGGTTATTTCGGAAAATAGTATCGCTTGTCATATTACAAAAAATTCTATGGTATTTTTATAAAGTCTAGTAAGTATATAACATCCTGCACAGTGTTGGAAAAGTATGGGCAATATATGGGACATTCGAAGCCACATGAGAACAATATAAAGGATACATGTGGTTCTGGCGCCTACTATGAGCCGAATTGAACCCATGCAGTATCCCACATAATTCCCATATTAGTTCCATATTATTTTCATGCTTAACAATATTTATTACTATAATTATTTTATTTATTGTTCTCACAAAAATAATATGGGTGTGACATCCGTCGTCACATAGTATGATGACATCTGTCGTCGACACACGTTTCATTTCATTTTTGCAATAACACACACTAGTGTATATCGTGTACAAAGTATGTTAGTATAAAATCGCGGTCGCCTTCAGCACTTCTGTAAGCGCTTGCCGAAATCGACGTGTAAGCGCCCGACTTACGTGTAATACTTATTTCATCTTTTTATCTTCTCGTCGGGTCTAAACCGCGTGGAAACGAGGAAACAACCATTCTCCCAACTTTTTTCGGTGCGCCGATACATAGTTACTCACGGCCGAACTACTGGATACTTGAGACCCGCTGCAGGATTCCAGCGTTACGAGGCACCACTACAAGAACCAACAGAAATCGCTGTCCAAGTTCCTGCTTGGATCCGCCCATCACAAGACCAGGACGGAACGAGGGATCGCACACCTTTGTGACAAAGGTGTGCGAGACAAAGTCGTTCTCGCCCGAGAACGTGCTTGTCTCACTTCGCGTTGCCGAGACAAAGTGGTCCTCGCCCGAGAACGTGTTTGTCTCACTTCGCGTTGCCGAGACAAAGTGGTCGTCGGATTTGACGCCGAGACATATCTAGAATCAGGCCCACGGTCATATACACAGGTCCGGAAACTCAGCGCGCGGAGCGTGTACGCTTAGTGAAGCACGATTTTATAGTTCTCCGCCAAGCCACCAGCGCTGCTAGGCTAGCGACCACTGAGTGACGCGCATGCGCACTTTATATCTTACCGCGTGCGTACTGCGTAACTATTTGAATTAGGAGTTGGGAGAGATGGTAAAATAAGCGCGCACGCTGCAGTGGTCGTCTAGTTGCCAACGCTTCGAGTGGTCGTCGCGCACACTAAAATTGACTTCGCTAAGGTTACTTCCCCCACCACCAAAAATATCGCTGAGTTTCCGGACCTGTGTATACGACCGTGATCAGGCCCCAGCGCAAGGCAGCGCAGGACAGCGCAGCGCAGGGGGGCACAGTGCATTTGTGGATTCTCCCTAAGAGGCACTGGCCTGTGCTTTTGTGCTTTTGTGCCAAGCGAAAAAAAAATAGTTGTCCGACATCTAGCATACTCGTTACCCATTACTGAAGATTAACATATTGAACTTCTGCCATGGGTCATGAGTATGCTAGATGTCAGACAACTAGTTTTCTTCACTTGGAACAAAAGCACAGGCCTGTGCCTCTTATGTGGACTCGCTCTTATGATTTATTATATCTACGAGTTTTATGGGCCGTACACGAAGAAAGGAACAGATAAAAAGAACAAGAATTACATGGGTTTCTATATCTATATATACGAGGAGCAACGAAATATAGAAGGAACAAGAGATATATAGATATACTAACCCATGCTATTCTTGTTCTTTACATCCTGTTCCTTTGTTCGTGCACGCGGATCCTTTATAGTAATAAATATGTTTTTATTCTATTTTGCACACCCATTAGACGCTCAACGTAATCTTCAACAGTGCCATATTTTCGAAAATACAGAAGGAAAATTCCTGAAAATCTAAAGAAGTGTACATTAAACAATAAAAATGAACTTTCTAAAAGTTTTGGGCTGTCAGATCTCGTGCTAACTCGGAGTAAGTCAAGCAACGATAGCATTTGTTCAGACAACCCAATAGTCGACTTGTGCTTGAAGTTATGTTAAGCGGGTTTTCAATTATTATTACATTGGTTTTTACATTGGTTAAATTTTGAAATACAATTTTCGGGAGATTTTTGATAGAATATAGGTCAGAAAAAAATAGAATTAGTTGAAGAAATTCTATGTTTATTTTATTACTATTAATAAAAGCGTTTACTCATGAGTACTGTATTTATGAGTAATTACAGAAAAAATGTCTTACCGCACACGTCATATATATATATATATATATATATATATATATATATATATATATATATATATATATATATATATATATATATATATATATATATATATATATATATATATATATATATATATATATATATATATATATATATATATATATATATATATATATATATATATATATATATATATATATATATATATATATATATATATATATATATATATATATATATATCACAAATTAATTCGCGGATCTACAATTGTTTGTACAAAGCACTTAACTTTGTATAAATGTCTCTTTAATTGATATATATCAAATGTATTAGTTATTATACGTTTACAATCATTTAAAGTTAAGTTCTTTTTTACAATTCATATTCAAGATCTCAATCACTTCGTTCTACACTGTGTCCTTTTTTCATAGATTTTAATGCTTTTTCTCGAAGTTTTTTTTCCAATTCTTCCGTATTTCCTTCGCTAGCATCAGATTCTTCGGATTCAGCTACCTTTTTCTTTTTATGTTTTCTATGTTTCTTGTGTTTCTTATGTTTCTTATGTTTCTTATCTTTCTTCTTCTTTTTTTCTTCCACTTCACTTTCCTGAAAATTTTACATTTAATTAATTTTTAATTTTGTAAACATTATTTATTAAATGATTATAAATAATAATAACCACGAAAACATACCTCTGACTCACTTGTGCTTGTTTTAATCTTCTTTTTCCGTTTCTTTTTCACTTTTTCTTCGTCACTACTATCATCATTCTTTCGTTTTTTTTTAATTTCCTTTTCTTTCTCTTCTTCTTCATCTGAACTAGAATCCCGTTTAGACTTTTTATTCTTTGATTTTCCTTCATCTTCACTGCTAGTCGATTCTTTTTTCGATTTTTTATTTCTAGGCCGTTCTTCTTCTGAAGAACTGTCCTTTCGTTTACGAGATTTCTTTGGTTCATCATCGGAACTTGAATCTCTTTTAATTTTTTTAGACCGTGATTTTTCGTCCTCACTTTTACTTACTTTTTTGGATCTTTGATCATCTTCAGGAGATGATGATGTTCTGCGAGATTTTCTCGACTTCTTTGTGTCGTCATCTTTATCCTTAGAACGCTTTTTAATGTCGCTTTCACTTACATCTCGTTTCTTGTTATCTTTTGAGCGTTCTTTATCTTTCGACCGAGTATCAACAGAGGCTGAAATTTCATACCAATCATTAAATTTTTACTAAATAACCTCATGAAATTTTATTTTGATGTAATGAACATTCTTAATTAATACCTGATCTACTTGAATCCCTTGTTTTTTTATTTTTATCAGTAGTTTTCTTTTCATCCTCAGAACCAGAAGTTGACTCTGCCCTGCTTTTATCTGATTTTTCTTCATCAGTTGATGTTTTTCTAGATTTTCTTGTTCTATCTGTTTTCCTTGGCCTCTTTTTATCTAAAAAAACCATTAATTATATTACACAGAAAATCAATTTAATATTAAAGTTATTTAATAAAATTTTATTTATCATTATATACATACCATCATCACTTTCATCAGAATCAGATGATTCGTCTCGTTTGTCCCGTTTTACTTTTTTATTGTTATCAGTAGACTTCTTTGATGATATAATCTCGGTCACTTTCTGAGTGCTAGCCTTTTTCTCTTCTGTAATTGGTTTTAAAGAAGATTTAATAACTTTTTCGTCTTTCTTCAGGGGAAAAGTATCAGCTGATGCAACTGTGACTTCATTAACTTTAGGAGACACGATTTTGTCATCTCTAAAAATGATATTAGCAATTATATTGATATTATGGTGATATTTATAAAACACAGTATTATTATTTAAATACATACTTTAAAGTACTTTGTTGTTTAAGTTTATCTGCTATAATATCTTCTGTCTTTTTAAATGGAGATGGAGTACGAGATAAGCTTCTTGAAAACTGCAAAAAGAAATGTAATAAGGTTAATTAAAAAGAAATCATTATTAGTTTTGAAAAGTATTACATTTCACTTTAAACTCGACATTAGACTCAGAAAAATTAGTGTAATAACAGTTACTATGTAGATTGATTATAAGATATTTTTAAAAATATTACTGATGTCGACTGCAATTTACTATCAACTGATAAGAATTTTTCCATCGGTCTTACAGTCTTACAAATTAAATTATAAGATATTTCCTGTATTTTTCCGAACTATATTATAGTATAGATGTTTAGAATATAATTCTTTTTTTTATATTATTGTAATATAGTACAAAAGCAATATAAAAGCACTTCAATTTTTCGTCCACCCGTGATCAATGTATATGTAGCGCGGTCGACCCTCAGGTTTCTTCTACACTTGCGATAAATACTTGTCTTCGAAGCGCTCCAGCGCTCCTTGATTTGATACTACCTCATGAATATGTTATAATGTTATTGTTATAATACTAATTAAGCTAAAATACCAACTACTTGGACACTTATGAAGATGTTGAACGCACGGTGTTTTAAGGGGATGCCTTATACCGGCAGAGTTCTGTGCCGTACCGACCACAAAGTTTTTAATTAAATCCCTTATATAAATTGAGCAATCAGTACTTGGACAATATAATGAAACATATCCCACTATTGGGTTATGGCAATTGAAAATTGCCTAAAGTTGGACACTATTCAGCTACACACGGAAAAAAAAATTCGGAATAATATGGGTTAGAGGTTTGGGAATATGGAACTTCGAAGTGTAGTTGGACTAAATCAAGACATAGATTGATTTTTCATGAGTCAAAAAACGTAGCATAAAAGTTCAAATGTGTTTGAACTCTATGATTCGAAACAATTGCTGAACGCAGCCCAACTTTTGTATTACTATAGTTCAACGCACGTTGAACTACTGTAGTCAGATGTTCGACGCGCCACACTTCGATGTTTCGACTCTCACGGTCCAAAGCTTTAAAGTACCCGGGTTCAAACACTATTGAACTTATGTAAACTGATTTTCGGCATTTAATAACTAGATATTTCAATTACCCTTATGTAAAATAAAAAATGAGTAATGAGTTTTTATATCTGACATTTATATATGAAGTGCAAAAATTATAAACTATAAAACGTTTTAATTCATAAATATCAAAAATTGATTTGTATGAGTTCAGTAGTGTCTGAACTCGGGTACTTCAAAGCTTTGGACCGTGAGAATCGAAACATCGAAGTGTGCCGCGTCGAACATTTGACTATAGAAGTTCAACGCGCGTTGAACTATAGTAATACCAAAATCGGACGGCATTCAGCAATTGTTTGAAATCATAGAGTTCAAAATACATTGAACTTTTATGGTACAAGTTTTGTCATAATTTACTTCAAAAATAGTAATAAATTAATCAAGTGTACTTAAAATATATTAGTTCAAAAAATTTTGTACTTATACGTTCCAAAATTTCTTTCCGTGCATGCACTTTTCTAAAATACAACCATCAAAAATTTATATTTTGTATCAGAATAAATTTAAGGTCTAAATTAACACAATTTCGATTGCATTAGATAGTTTATATCATTAACAATGCTAATAAATCTGCATCATAATAATATTTGTCAGTTAAGTGAAGTAGGTTTTTACTGCTGTCCAAATACCAGTCTCATTTTTCGTGTTGTCCAAATACTGGAGATTTACCTTATACACTAATGATGCTATCCCATGGCGTTTCGAAAAATTAAGCGGAACTATTTAAGCACACACACGCACCGCACACATACACACACACACACGCCCGCACGCACACAGACGCACACACACACACACACACACATACATACCCTGTGTCTGCTAACAGGAAGGGCAGAAGTAGGAATTTTTTTTGGTGAAATAGTAGATTCTGCTTTCTTTGGAGCAGGAACTTCTAATTTCTTTACTTCTTTTTCAGCAGCAGCTCGCTTTATTGCTTCTTCTTTAGCAAGTTTTTCTTTCTCTTTACGTTTTTGTTCTTCAGCTTGTTCTCGTTCTTTCTTCTCTTGCATTACTTTTTGCTCTAGAGCTTTTCTGTAAATATAATATTTCTATGTGAAAACTATTTACCACACAATACAAATTTTATAATGTTACTTTTATAACTACAAAATCAATAAAATTAAACACGCACGCCCACACAAACATACTTTTTTTTTAACATTTTGTTCAATGCAATTTCATATTCGTAAGATAAATCTATAGCAAAATAAAAATTTATAATAAGAAAGCACAAATAGTACATTATGATATGGGTGGAGAAGGTGATTATTTACCGCATGAAACGGTTTTCGCACGAGCGAAGCGAGTGAGAAAAGTCGAATGCGGTAAAAAGCATCTTACGCACCAGTGTCGTACAGTATTTTATACCACGAGAGCCGAATAATCATATTAAAGTTATGATTTTGAGGTTAGAGTGGCATAAAATAGATTATAACCATAACATAAATTTATACGTAACAATAAACTTAATAATATTCTTAAAATTATTTTAAAAATAGAAAAGTTAAGGAGGATCTTTCGCTAAGGAGCGTATTTATGGGTGCATCCCTGGGCCTCCAATATTTTTAATTTTCAATATTAATGTCATTGCTTCCAAAATAATCTAAAGTCTAAATTAAAGAAGAATCAATCGATTTATATGTAAAAAAAATATAAAACTTGCTTACACAAAGAATTCAGAAACTTTAAAAAATTGAAAAAGATATATGTCACGCATTTTGTTTAAATTTCCGAGATTAATATTAAATAACTTTGCCAAACCTTCATCAACCCATATATTTCTCAATTAATTCTATTTCTTATTGGTCTGTAGAACATGTGTCCATTTTCTTACCGGATAAAATAGCTTAGAAGTATAAAAATTATGCAAACGTACAAATAAAAATCACGTTTTTTCATAAGACTCTATAGTAATGTAATCTCAAAGCTCAATTTTTAAAAATTTCGTACTCATTCATTTCTTCGTCAAGCTATCTTGAAATTTCGCACGAACGTTATAATAATCATTATTTATTACATATTTCAATTTTATTCAAAAATATTGGTTTTGATTTTGCAAAAAACCCTCGTTAATTGACATTTTGTATGCAATCCTTTAAATAATAATGATAATAATAATAATAATACTAATAATAATACTAATAATAATAATAATAATAATAATAATAATAATAATAATAATAATAATTATTATTATTATTATTATTATTATTATTATTATATATCAACGAAAGAGAAAAAATCCATTTTATAAACGCATTTATTACCACTTACCCTATTGTGTTAAAATGATTTGTTTGGTACAGCAATAGCACATTTCTATTTGAAACATGAAAAGAGACTTTTAATTTGACAGTTTTATAAATTGTTAAAACAAATCCACAAGGAAGTTTCGATACTTTTATAAAATGCTGTTACAAAAAATGTAGCACCTCAATTATCTATTACATAAAATAAATATTCAAGTGCATATTTTCTTATTTTTGTTTCTATTTATAATTAACAGCTAAAGAAAAATTTTAAGCATTAAAAAAAAATAGAAAATGCCAATTTAATAGGATTAAAATACTCAATTTCATCTAGTTTTAAATAAATAGATTTTTTTTATTTTGCTACATATAAAATAAAATATACAATTAAATCATTTATATATAATTTTGTATAAATTATATCTAATCACATATACGTATATAAGACACATATAATTATATAAGATCATATATGATAGTTTGTACATATGAGTATATATTATCAAGGAGCGCGGGAGCGCTCCGACGGCAAGTATAAAAGAAGCCTGGAGGAGCGAGACCACGTTCCTATTATCATATGTAGCCATATAAAATCACATGTAAGTGCGCGATTATAGCATTGGAAATTTGCACTATATTGCCATATATTAGTATATATATTATGATCATATATAATCATGTATACATGTTTACATAAGGCCAAATTTTATATATATATATATATATATATATATATATATATATATATATATATATATATATATATATATATATATATATATATATATATATATATATATATATATATATATATATCTTTTTTCCGGGTAAACAGCTTTTTTCAAACATCCTTATGGATTGAGTAATACAATCAACAAAAAAATGAACATCAAAAACAAGAACATTATCTAAAAATGACTAAAAATATCAAATAAAGTGAAGAATTATGCTACTTCGATTGTGCAACAAATAATATTACAAAAATCTTGAAAAAAAATAAAATAAAAAAAAAAAAAAAAGTATTATATAGCTAAGCTCTTAAATTGGTATGATTTACTTGTAAAAAACTAAATATTTTTAAATAATGAACAAAAAGTTGTTACAAAACAAGTTTTTAACAAAATAGAAACCAAAATTATATAAAAATCAAATAAAAATTATACTGAAGTTTATTTAAAATTGGAATTTAAAGATTAAGTTGATAAAGTTCAAGCAATATAGCTTTTAAAAATCATATTTTTAACCTTTTTTTATTTTTTATAAAATATAATGTTTTGTGCTGATGAACTCTTCAAAACTTATAATATATTGATTAATCAATAATATGTAATTTAGGCAATATCTAATATTAATGCAATGTAATGTGTAATATTGTACTAATACTGTAGATGTAAACAAGATTTTATTGTTTATTATTTTTGATATTCTTTCCATAAACTTGTCAAATTAAAAATCAAAACAAAAGAGAACTATCTTTTTAATAATAAAATAAAATTTTAAATAAAATAAAATTTCATAGACATAATACTTGTAGTTTTTTACATGGAATACATCACATTAAGGAGGTTCTCTACCAGCTACACTAGTCAAAATGAATACTCTACATTATCTAAATTACGCCTAAATTTTCGTTTATTTACGAGGTATAACTTCATTAAATAGGTTACATAAATAAACTGCCATCAAATAACGAGTATACGTTCAAATTAAACAATTCTATTGATCCTAATTATCAATAAGAAGTCCCACCAAGAACCTGATTTAATTCATTTTTTTAGGTTAATTGTACCTTTCTTGTATTTATTAATTTATTTATGAATCACAACTCAAAAATTTTCGTCGAAATCTTAGCGTTAATTACTGAAATATTATGAGTCAAAGAGCATTTCCCATAAGAGCCCGTGTTAAACCATAAAAAACGAAAACATTAATTTCTTGCTTTAGCACCAGTGTAGCTTTCTAAAATTTAAACTGACGCTGTTTTATACACTAATCTAGCTATGTTCAAAATTTCATCAAATTCTTAGCGTTATTTCTATTTACCCTAGAACCTCCTTAAAAGCTATTGACATACATGAAATAAATCATCTTACGAAAAGTTAGTTTTTACTAAAACATAATTATAGGATTTAATTTGTTAGCATTAATTTAATTGTTAGTATCATAAATTCAAGACTATGTATTTTTCGTAATGTTATCAAACAACAGTGCAGAAAGGCCAAAAATTATATTGGTATATCAGAAATATTTTAAATAATGCGAAAAAAATTGATTTAAATGAACCAAAATTTTAAAAATAAGACATAAAATCTAAAAGATTATCTTCACATAGTGATCTTTACAAAATACTTAAGAATTGAAAATTTATTTTAAGCTATTTATATTAATTAACTAGTAAAACAAATTACAAGATACTAAGGTGTTTTTTTTTATTTAATATAAAAATTCATAAAAGTCATAGTACCACCAAAATATAAACAAAAAATAACAAACGATCAGATTAAGATTTGTAAAATAACAAAGTTATTTTAATTTGCTATAAAAATGAAAATAATATTTAACTAAACTTTACATCACTTGTTAAAGTTTAGTCTAAAAATAAAAATTTTTAAGGTAGTTCACCTGGTCGAAACAGCAGTTTTAGTTTTTGTATTTTTTAAATAATGTTTTATTAAGTTGATAATCCAAGAGTAAGTACATGTAACAAATATATACTAGAAGGAACATAAGACAATTTTTTTCAGGCAAATTCAGGCAATAGTCACTATGCTACTGTTACAATTAAAGACAAAAACTTCAATGAGTTTCTCTAATTTTTTTACTTTTTATCCGATCTTAACGAAATAAAGCTTATCTTGTTCGTTAAGAAATTTTCCCACCGATACTCCCCCTGAAATTTCTTAACAAACAAAATAAGCTTTATTTCGTTAAGATCAGATAAAAAATAAAAAAATTAGAGAAACTTATTGAAGTTTTTGTCTTTAATTGTAACAATAGCATAGTAATTATTGCCTGAATTTGTCTGAAAAAAATTGTCTTATGTTCCTTCTAGTATGTATTTGTTACATGTACTTTCTCTTGAATTATCAACTTAATAAAACATTATTTAAAAAATACAAAAACTAAAACTGCTGTTTCGACCAGGTGAACTACCTTAAGCAATTTGCAGTATGATTATGAATTATTTATGCAAGTTTTTAGAGAGATAATTTTTTTAAAGCAATAAAATAATTAGATTGAAATTATATTCACAAATTTATGTGATTATAATTTTTTCAATTTCTGTTTTTTTATCTATCCAGTGCTTTTGAACAGAAATCCATATTCTTTTTATTTTTTATTTTAATTTCAACTCTTAAGATTTTTGCGATAGCTTATTGTCACAGTTTCTCCCGTATTTATTTATACCCCTCATATACATATTAGGTAGTATATACATGGGCAGTTCCTATGGTATAAAAAAAGTCTCAGCCAGCCTCGCACAAATGTATTAAACTAATATTATATAAATAATTATTATTGTTAACATTTCAAATTTAAAGTATAAATCATTGAAATATTTAATATTTAATTAAGAATTTTAAATTATTTTATTTTTAGAAATGAAAACGTTTAAAATTGGTCTACCTAATTAGAAAAACTATCTCTTTAAATAACTTGGAATGAAAATATAGCAAAGCAGAAATTATTAAAATTGAAGCAAAACATCTTACCTAGCAATTTCATCATCGTCATCACTCGAAGATGTATCACTACTATGTTCGCTGCTAGATCTCGATCCACCATTTCGCATCTCTCTTTTCTGCAATTCACCTGCAGCAGCCTGTGCTGCTGCAACAACGACTTGTGCAGCTGTTTGAGGCGGCATTTGCAAAATATTTGAACCAGGTGGTATGGGAACGTCCATCAAACTCGGTTTCTTTGACTTTTCTTCCGAGTCAGCGCGCCTCTTGTCTCTTGACGACGATACGTCTTTGCTGCTGCGTGAGCGGCGACGCCGATCCCGAGAGCGATCGCGACGACTCGAGCGGTCACGCGACGACGATCTATCTCGATATCGTGATCGATCTCGATCCGAAGATCGTCGTCGTGAACCCCTTCGGCCTTCGCGATCTCGATCTCTGTCCAACGATCGGCGCCGAGAACGACGCTCCGAGGAGCGGCGACGGCGGTCTAGAGAACGCCGACGACGGCGTTCGCTCGGACTTGGCGAACGTCGACGGTAACGTGCTGGTGATCTACGTGGACTCCTTAAAGAAAATTATTTTATAAGTATTTTTATTGAAAAGTCATTCAAACGTGTATATATCAAAAATTCTTTGGTTTAGTAACTATTGAAAGACAATTTTTCATTAAAAAATAGAGCGCGCATACACACATAATACCATTCTTTTCTACAACAGTTTATTAAAAAAAATGAAAATACATTTTAATTTACCTTCGTCGACTAGGTGCTCTGCGTACAGACGGTGGTCTCATGGTACGACTACCACTGTAACGATCTCGTCGATCACGATCTCTTTCCCTGTCCCTGTCACGATCTCGCCTCCTGTCTCGGTCTCTATCCAGAGATCTCCTTAAAAAAATAGTGAGATTAATAATAATTAAAGTACGTTCCTTATTGACAGTAGATGTCAAAAAATCCGGTAAGAACACACATACGTGTACAAACTGGTATGCCATACCATGAATCGTTAGGATACAAATCACTTTCGATTCATTTGAAAAGTAAAAATGAGTCTTGATTCATTTTACGATTCAAACCTATGTTAAACTGTTTTCAAATTCTCAACTCAAATGAATTGAGAATGTCAACTGTAATTAAAAAAATCTGATTCCATTTCCATTTTTATTTAAATTATTAATTATTATGACAATCTTAACAAAATATCTAATAGTTAAAAGCAAAATACGGACGACTTTAAATTTAATCCGCATTAAAAATTGTTTTCGCCCATTTGAAAAATTGCAAAGCCGCGGCAAATGAAAAACTGCGGAAAAGATAATTTTTTTATAATTACTAGATATACGAAATGTTACGACTCTACTTTCAAATACTTTTTAATGATTAATACGTTTCTCATCCTTTCAAAAATAGTGGGAATATACTTCCCCCCTCATTGTTTTCCCAATTTAACTAATCTGTGATATTGTGTCACTATGAAATAAACTGTTCTGTAATTGATCAATTTAAACCTATACACAATTCGATTTTAGCTTGATCCGTAACATAAGAATTTATATTTCAGCTTATGCTCTTACTACATTCACGGTATCGCTAAAAAAATTCCGCTTTCAGTTTTTCGGTTAGGCACATCTGTACGTGCGTGTGTTATACTGATTTCAAACTTTAAGTGAAATGTAGAAAAAAAAGAAATACAAATTAATATTGTGACTTTAATTTTTTTAAGATATAAAAATTTAACAAAAAAATATTCAAATGCACTCAAATAGCACCAAATTTTTAAGTAAAAATTTTTATGAATAAAATATTTCTCAAAAAAATAAAAAAAATAACATACCTTCTCTGTCTATCGCGAGATCTATCACGAGATCTGTCTCTGTCCTTATCTTTTGAGCGATCTCTGTCCTTTCGCGGTGATGGACTGCTACGTCTCTTCACTGTGGATTTTCGTTCTCTACTCGAGTCACTATCACTTGCGCTATCATCTTTATTAGTCTTCCTGTATGATCTCTTTGATTGTACACTATCCTTTTTCTTTGTTATTTCAAAATCATTCTTATCTTTCTCCCGTTTATCATCTTCAGAATCAGAACTACTGCTGCTGCCACTACTTGCACTTACTGCCTTTCTATTTACTTCTGTTTCAGTTTTTGCTTTGTCTATAGATTTTGAACGTGATTTACTCTTAGAACGGCTTTTCGACACAGATTTGGATCGAGATTTAGATGATCTAGAATCAGTAGAAACAGATCTTGATTTTCTTGATTTACTTCTGTCTATGCTTTTTGATCTTGACTTTTTTAATCGTGATCGCGAAGTTGAACGGGATGAGCGTTTACTAGGCTTCAACGATCTTGATGTAGACCTTCGAGACCGAGAGTGATCCAATGATCGCGACTTGGTTCTCCTAGATTTAGATTTTGATCTCGATCGCCTAGACTTTGAATTCGACCTAGAACGCCGTGTCTTCGATTTAGATCTTGATCTACGTGATTTGGACTTAGACCTTGATCTCCGTGATTTAGATTTTGATCTGGAACGCCGTGTTGATTTAGAATTCGATCTTGATCTGCGTGACTTCGATTTTGATCGTGATCTTCGCGTTCGAGATTTAGACCGTGAACGTCTAGATTTTGATGTTGGGGAACGCGAGCGGTGTTTGTATGATGGAGATTTTGAGCGCGATTTTTTGGAACGATCTCGAGAAGGTGATTTGGACCTTGATTTTTTAGCTGTTTTGTCATTTTCTTGGTTTGCAGGAGTTTCTGTTGATGGTGATCGGTTATTTTTCTTTTTGCCATCAGCGATACTCATTAGTTTAGCCTGAAGTCGGGATATAGCTACAGCAGCTTCTCTGTTATAAATAAGAATAGTAAATGTTACATAGAATTTAAGAAATAACATTTTTTGACAGTCTGTGCGCAAACCTCGATTTAGCACACGCTTGAGAAAAAAAGCATGCGTTAAATCAAGCTTAGTACACGTCGTTTAAAAAAAAATGTTCGATACACGAGCGAGAAGGTGATTTTAACCGCACGAGGATAAAATCACTTTCACGCACTAGTATCGAAATGTACTATTGATAAAAAAATGTTGTACCCTTTTTTACTGTAGATATATTTAGTATGCATTGAATTTTTCAAAAATAAAAAAAAATTAATTCAATTTTATCGTATATACTACTGAACGACAGCGTAAAAACTAGGTCTATAGAAGTGTTTCTGATAAGTATACAACTATAGTGTTCGGCGGATCAATCTATTAAATACTTCCCTAAATAATGAAATATCTGACGAAATTTTTCGGTCGGATATTTACCGATCTATGTATAGAACATATAGTAGTTGTAATCCTTTTTAGATAACTTACGGTTTAGTTTTTAAGGGCATTACAGGAATAGCATTTTCTGGTTGAGGAGAATCTTCACGTTCAATTTTGATATCAATCATATCCTTGATATCTTTTGAGGACCCTTTGCTTGGTGATCTTGAAGTAGATCTACGTTTACGTCCAGAACGATCACGATCTCTGTGGCGATCTCTTGATCTGCTTCTTTTTCTGTAAGAGAAAAATTTCATAAGCAAAAAATAAATAATTACTTATTAACTGATTTTGTGTGTAGATTTAGGGTTTTATAGTATAAAATAGCTCTATAACGAAGATTTGGATAAAATTTCCATTGTTTAATAACTTTGAGCAATTGTAAAAAATTATTTCATTGCATTCCAACGATGCAAACTTCAGACCCATACCGGAGGAAATGCAGAGAAAGTTAGAAAAGATGATTATGAAATTTAATTAAACAAGTAGAAAAAATCTATATATATATTTTTCAATTATTTATAATAAATTTTCGTCAGATTTACATTAGTTTTACAGTTTTCCTATTAATATCTTGTATGGATGAGAATTTTCGTATAGATTAATTTGTATTTTCACTGTGTTTACTAAAATGTATTTATTTATTAATCAACTAATTATGTGTAAAATAACACCATTGTATAGAATTTAATTCACATCTAATATTTTGAGGCCCAAATATTCAAAGTTAATCTAATATTTTTAACTTTGTTTCTACATATTTTATAAGTTCAAATAATTTAAGGAAATATTTTAAAAATGTTTTTATATTTATTTTTGTCTATTAAGTATATTATCGAAATTTGAGATTTCATAAAAGATCATAAGGTAGTGGACAAAAAACCTATTTTGAAAAATATTTTTATACCACTCTAACCTCAAAATCATAACTTCAATATGATTATTCGGTTCTCAGGGTATAAAATACGCTTCGAAACTGGTGCGTAAGAAGATGTTTAGCTCATGGAACTTTTCTCACTCGCTTGGCTCGTGTGAAAAACGGCACATGCGCTAAATAATCACCTTCCGCACCCGTGTCGAAATGTTCCTCTCTTCCTCTTCTAAAAAAAACGATGGTCGGATGTTGTGTAGCACTTAAAGATTGATTTTGATTGGTCTGTAAGGAATGGGCGCGAAAATTTGCTACTTCCGATACATTTGAATTTTTGAAATTAAATTTTTATTTTTAACTATTTAAAACTAATTAAAAATGAAACTAAATAATTAAATCTAATTAGAATAAAAAGATTAATTTGTTCATGCTTTTCAAAGCATGATAAGAAAGCATGATTATCCTATCATTTAAACCAATTAAAATCAAATCCTAATGAAAAATTATATATTCATAACCTCAAAAACAAGATATTACGCGCGCACCGCGTTTGGATTTTACTGGTACTATTAAATATGTGTACAATAAAACAAAACAATATTAAAGTTTTAGAGCAATTAAAAGTAAAACTTGTTAAACATAATATCAAAGACGTGCACCTATACATCGTTTGCATGAAGATACATACATGGAACAGAAAACGAAGAGCAGAACATAGGACGCGGAAAACATTCCACCAATCAACGTAAAACACAAAAGCGCGAAATAACTTTCAATAGTTTCCGCTTTCTATGTTCTACTCTCCGTTTTTCGCCCCACGTATTTTGTTTACGGGTATAATCGAAGAACTTTGAACCAAAAAAATGCAAACATCGGGCAATGCTGTTGCAGTGCGGTTTACGACGGCAGCAGCACTATTTTGTGTTTCAATTTTTTAAGTTGTAATCCTTGAGCAAACTGATGAACTCGCGATTATATTACTGTTTGATTACCCAAATTGTTTTATATTTCATACTCAAATACATACATCTAAAAATTTACTTTATTAAACAAGACAGATTTTATTCGCTTCGATCCGTAACTTTTCGTACCATTCCTGAGCACTAAATGTGCAGATAAGTGGTACTTTGATAATTAGAATCTGACAAACAACTTTATTATTAAACTTACCGATCTCTATCTCGTTCTCTACTTCGTTCTCTTCGTCGTTCTTTAGAAGAGCCACGCTCTTTCTCGTCTCTTTTCACTTTACTGTCACTGTCATTATTATCCTTGTTGTCTTTCTCTTTGTCCTTTTCTTTTTCAGCAAGTGAGGCTTGCAGCTTCTCTTGCTCTTCCTAATTTTATAATAAATAGTTTGAATTAATTAAAAACTCAAATGTACTAATCAGAATCTAAAACGGCCTTAGAAAATCGTAAAAATGTTATGATATACTTCAGTCGACGGCCATTTTGATTAATAAATCGTTAGTATTTTGTTTTTTTTTTTTTTTTTTTAATTCTATTATCAATGAAAAACAAAGTAAAAAGAGCGTCGATTTACTAATTTTGGTTATTTATTTATTATCTAATGTTTTTCAAATAACAGATAACATTATGGTAAATAAAGATTATAAATGTCCTCTATTGATGATTCTACAAGTACTTTTTCCAAAAGAACATAAATGAATTTAAATCTAAGCAAGTTACATATTCGCAATACAATGTAAATTATTATCTTATGATTGAATTTTCTAAATAAAGGCAATATTCATAGACTGAGAAAAAAGTTTACTAAAAATTATAACAAGTATTTAAAAAATTATCACACTGTTTTGTAAAGCTACCACAGTCTATAAAAACTTAAATAATTACCACAGTCGATAGTAAAGTCTACTAGAAATATAGGAAAATTTATTATTCTGTATAGTAAAATTTCCTTTTAAGTATGGTATTTATTTGAGTATTTACAGTCTTTGGAAGCTTTAAAAAAAGAGTATGGTAATGTTTCAAAAAAGTTGTTATAATTTTTCTCAAAATAGAAGTTTCTATTATCAATGAATATCCCAATAAAAGCCAAAATTAATGAAAAACTACAAATTAAAGATCCACTTACCATGCGCTTTTTAATTTGATCTTTCTTTTGTTGTAAGAAAGCTTCTGGAATCCCAGTGTCATTTTCTTGTGCTGATACCAGTAAGTCCCAAAGTTCACCCATGAATGAACGAGCATTTCTGCCATTTAGAAAGCCCGTCAAATTGATCTGCATTTTTCGTGGATCAGGAAACTAAAATAAGTTAAAAAAACAAATTTGTATATTGTGCCTTTATTGTATCAATTTAACGCAGTAGCGTAAATTTAGCATGCGATTAATAATGCTACTGTTGTAATTTAAACTTGACCCAATGGAAAAATAAATTATAAAAACAATGATTTCGTCAACTGCTTTTCCCCCTCGAAAAAGCAGATTCTTTGCTTTAAACATCTTACCAATAATAATTATGGAAGGTATAACTTACTGTGAGACCTGTTAAAAAAAAAAAATAAAACAATAATGGTTGCTATGAGTACCTTGGCAGTGAATAAGGCAATGTTGACAAAATTATCAAGTTAGACATTAATTAACCCTTAATCACTGCATCAGTTGTGTAAATATATATGCAAACTATTTGTGTGGTTATGTTCTGAAATAAAAGTATTAGTATAGAAAAAATAGTAGCATAGTTTGAAGTCAAGTTCCGTTGTCTCCTTGGAATCCTAATAAGTAAGTGAGCGATCAGTATCGTTCAGGAGCCAAAAATCACGCAAAGTTTAACAATACCTCCTGATACAGAAAGTCTTCCCATGGGTCATTCCGCGCTTAGCCACCGGCCCGAAGGTAGCGAAAGCCACGACTGTCTCTCTGTCGCCCGATAACGAGTCGCTGCACGGCTGACTGACTGTGCATGTGTGTCTCGCGAGATGCAGCAAAGGTAACTGCTGACATAAATCCTTGACCGCTACACCAGCTGCTCTCACAGTCAGCCGACGTCCAAGTTCTCTGCAGCCGAAGGCAGCAGCAAGCAGCATGAGGGCTGCTGTGGCCGTGGAGGTACGGCCCACCAAGGATTCGGCATGCCGCCGAAGACTCTGCGCCTCCAGATAGACGTCAGCCGTAGGGCAGCCAGCGCGGCAAGCGCGGCTGCCGATTCGTTGCAAATACAGTGCAACGGAGATGACGAGTTGCGGGAGCCTCGCATGAGGCTGCTCATGCTGTTGTTGCTACTGCTGTAGCTTAAGCAGTTATTACAGTTGCTGCTCTAGGTGCTGCTGCTGGTGTTGTTGTTGCTGCTGCTGTTGCAACGTAAATTACGTCTGAAGGCGACGCGAGGCGACGGAGAGCAGCAAACAGACGAGATCGCGATCATGTTGAGTTGTTGACGCAGGCATGAATCGTTGATGGCTGATAGAAAGGCGGCCAATCGGATGTTGACGAGCGCACATCCGAATGCCATTTGGACAAAAGGGTCGAGAGCCAACGGCCACCAATGGTTTCTACTTAGACTAACGGGGAATTCAAAGATATAAGATAAAATTTGCTAACATAAAGAGGCTATTTTAACTGGATCACTTTTTTCACATTATTCTTTACTTTGTCTCATGTAAATACAAATATTATCGGTTTGATTTTAGCTTCAAAATAATGATTAAAAACTTAAATTTAGTATTCCAAATATCAATAATAGCAACCAAAATTTTGAAAAACATTCCTATAGTTTTGACTTTGTCTTTGCACTAAAAATGATTGCTTTTGTGTCGAATTTGTTACTTAAATACAAACAGATGTAATTTCATTTGGTGATGCTACTGCTACTTATCCTAGTGGTTATAAAATTTTGGAAAATTTAGAGAATGATTTATAGAATGATAAAAATATCTCTAAATATGATATTAAGTTTCAGAGATCATTATACTTCTATTGAAATTATTTTTCAGGTTTTTCTTACTTGAAAATAAGCAGAATTAAGCAAAACAAAACGTAATAAGTAAAAACATTAGGTAGAGAACAAAAAGATAATGGAAAATCAAATAACTTTTCCTTTTAAAGTTTTAGTTTTGTGACTCAATGAGCAACATAAGAAAAATTAGGCAAATTCACCATTGCACATTTCTTCATTTTCTTACAATAACAGTGCAATTCATGGCGAGTTGCACAAATTTTTCTTGATAATATATGCTAGTTGAACTAGGCGCTGTGAGCTGAAATAACAGGTATTTAAGAAAGTTGTATGATGAGGGGAAAAAGCTGAGTGAACGTAAATTTCTATTACCAATAATATTGGTACCAGTACAGATGAAATTTATTTATATGGATACCACAATGTATCCTATATAAATTGAATTTCATTTTCTTACCTTTTCCTCCAGTTGATTTATAACAAACTCTACAACGACGTCATCTTCCATTCCTAAGATTTGGGTAATCTTTGTTGTTATCCATGGCTTGATAACGTCTAATTTTACCTTCTGCATGTCTACCTGTAAATTATAATGACTTTACTAATTTATTTTAATCAAACGATTACTTATATTAAAAAAATTCTACTGTAGTAATATCTTTACACATTCATGTGATTCTTAATTGGAACAGTAATGAAAACTAAAAAATCTTTGTTTAATTTATAATATGTATGCAATATGTGTACTACATTTTTCACATATATTACAATGACGGAATTGTAATTTCTTTTAAAAATTGTACGTTTTATAATATTTTAGAATAAATATTTTTTTATTGATGAGTAAGTAAACCCGAGAAATTATTTTAACAACATTAATAATTTCTCCATCTCTTATCTTGAAATCTGAATGGTCTTAAATTAGTAAGTTAATAATAAAAAGTAAAAAAAAGGAATGGATATAAGCAACAGAGAAATATTACCTTCTGTGTTAACGAATCTCCAAATTTCATCTGCTTAAGAAGCTTTTTCTCCTTATCGCTGAATCTTGTGTCCTGTGTAGCGGTGGTCCCCTAGAAGTACATGAGTAAAAATCCTTTACGAGAAAATAGTACTACAAACTATGAGCATGCTCCGAATAAACAAAGAAATAAAGACTAGCTTTTGTCTCTAGAAGGTCATTGTTTAGTAGCAATGCAGATTGATTAAAAGCAGGGATTAATTGAAGTCAGAAAGGAAGCGGACTCTTACCGTGTACATCATCTTGATGGCTTAGATGTGCGTTACGCTTCTAGAAGAAATTCAGCATCGGTGACTGATCTTAATCTTCATACGTGCACTCGCCTCCCACGACGACCCGGCGAGTGGTTATATATACCGGTTGTTCGGCTTCCCCCGAAGAACCAATGAACCTATCCCCGTGCTCGAGTTCGCTGAAAACTGTCGTGTGGCAACGGCGGTGGCGGCGGTGGCGGCGGCGGTGGCGGCGGCAACGGCGTGCAATCGATAAAAGCGTGTGCGTCCGGGTATGCAAATGCGAGGAGGATTTCACTCTAGCATCGCGGAGTGATGATCTGATGACTGATGGCGAAGCGCAGTGAACCGGGCTATAGACGTGGCCAGTGCAGCTGCAGCTGGAGTCGCTCCCCGCTGCCGGGGCGACAAGCGGCAACGTAACGATGCTACTACGTTGCCCTCTTGTCTATCTGCTCGGTGTGCTCTCACTGCTGGCGCGCTCTCACCTACCTAAGTATCTGCGACGTGCCTATGGCTGACTAGCCAACGCGCGTCAGAGAGAGAGAGAGAGATCGGAGTAACTGACGCGCGCATCGGCACTTTGGCGGACGGTAGCGACACGCTGTACCTATATATATTGCAAATTCTCTCAAATACCTCTCTCCCCTATATTCGCTCACTTTCGTCGTCTTTGGTAGCGCCGGGGCATATAGGCTGCACGACTACAGCGCTGCACGTCGCACAGGGAACGACCGAACGAGGGAACACGGGAACACGGACACTCGCTCGAACGCATGCGTGCACGCGCGGAATAATAACACTCCGGATTCCGGAAGACCATCAACGTCTGACCGCTGACGAGTCACGAGGCTTCTCTCGCGCTATTATTAGGGAGAATGTACGTACATATGCCCTAATCACATAACCGCGTACGATCGCGTACGTCTGCGTACAACCGCGTCCGACGTTAAGGAAGAATCTAGTGATTTTCGCTGTTGCCAACAGCGGCAATGTCAGTGCAATAACTAGTACTTTCGAGGAACAGACCTACGTATACGAAAGTCGGCTACTACACCAACGACAACAGACATAAACAAGCAAGCGTTACTCCAATCTACTGCACTTCGTGTGAGTAGGTCTATTCCTCGAAAGTACTAGTTATTGCACTGACATTGCCACTGTTGGCAACAGCGAAAATCACTAGATTCTTCCTTAACGTCGGACGCGGTTATACGTAGACGTACGCGATCGTACGCGGTTATGTGATTAGGGCAATAAGCGCTGCGCTACGCTGCGCTGCGCTACGCTGTCGCATTGATCTTGTAGACCTCATCGCTGATTGGCTAATATTTAAATGTTAGCCAATCAGCGACGAGGTCTACGAGATCAATGCGACAGCGTAGCGCAGCGCTTATGTACATTCTCCTTTATAATAGATAAGTAAAAATTTACTGACTGAATCAAATACCCCCTACAAGGCTACAACTACGGCAAAGATTTTTGTTCAGCGGGCTAATATACTTTTGGCTCCATTTTATAGTCGATACGTATTAAATCTATATTCAACAGCCAAGATTTTAGCGGCAACCTATCGACTGACGACTCTCTTAACTTAGCCATTTTCTTACACGACTACAAGAGACGACGGTTGACGGGACACGGGGACATGGCAGCCTAAGTTGCTTACCTAGCATAACCTTCATCCCGAATCCCGGTAAAGCAAAGCCATTCGCTTTGTTAAGCCACAAGTAGCGCCCCTGGTGGTCTTTTTTCTAAGCATCCTATTGGTGGTAAACAAACAGACGTCATGACGTCAATTTATGAACTGCGTTCGCGTGAAAGAGTAACAGAATATTTAGGATCGATTTACAATGATAATTTCAAATTTAAAAGATTGATTTCAAAATAAATATTAAATAAATCAACCAATTAAATAGCAAACGTATTGAAACATATTCTAATAAAATAAAAACCTGTTGGAGATTTTAACAATAAAATCATTAATTTGTTTCAGATAAATTATATCAACCGTTCCGTAAATAAATAATAAATAAATAATAAACGAATTACGATAACGTGAATAGAAATAAATGACTGACGATAAATACGAATACCGTACGTAATTAAATAATGGACAGGTGATCAACAATTTGATAATTAATAGCTTGCGATTCAAATTAACTAATAACAATTAATTTAGGCATTAATAATAATTAGGAGTCTATTAATATTAAGATTAAATAAATTATAACAGGATAAAACTCGCTCAGGGAAACGCTCATTCCTTTTCTAAATTTATAATTCCTAGAGTTATTTGCTCCATATAATTTCTAGAGTTGTTTGCTCCGTATAATTCCTGAAGTTGTTTACTCCGCATTATTCCTGGAAATATTTACTCCATATTTTCCAAGAGTTGTTTGTCTCCCCCCCCCCCCCCTCTTCCTGTTTCCCTTCTATTTTTAGAGTCACGAGGTCAACGAGGCGACCATTGCAGAAGTGCCTTTCTGCTCCCAGACCCCGACTCGGGTCGTAATATGCTTTTGGGCACTAGCGCCATCTTTATCAATTCATAAAATATATGTGAATTGTGAATAATTCTCACGTTTGAAATTATATTTTGCATTTCATAAAATTTCATAAAAATTAAAGAAAAAATTATGTTTAAATCGTCTAAATCTCTATTTCAAAGATGACCATTTTTAAAATCAAATTTTTTCACGAAATTTAGTCTCAAATAACATTTTTAAAATTACTTGAAAATAACAAACAAAACATCTTTTCACCAATAACTAGAAACTGATTACTATAGATATATTTCTTCATAACGTTCAATAAGTTACGTGAAATGTGTAACAAAACTATCTGTTTTTTCCTAGAAGTATGTTCTATTTCTCTCCTTTTGTATTGTTGCATGTAAGGCCCGTTACACGAAAAAATGACAGATATAAAAATTAACATAGCTTAGTATATCTATATATACGAGGATCAACGAAGAATTAGGGCCTTCGCACGCTAAAAGAATAGCGATATGAAAATAAGAAATAGTATTGAATTTATATACCCGTTACACGCAAAGAGGAACAGTGACAGATATAAAAATTAACATGGCTTAGTATATACACACACACACACACACACACACACACACACACACACACACACACACACACACACACACACACACGCACACACACACACACGCGCACACACACACACACACACACACACACACGAGGAACAGCGAGGAATAAGCGCTGTTACTCATATATATAGATATACCAACCCATGTTATTTCTGTATCTGTTCGCTATGAAACAAAAGAATTATGGTTAAAAAATATTTTAAAAGTAAAAAAAAATTTCAACAATCGAAAAAAATACAGTTTGATCCTAAAATCGGCATATTTTATGATTTCTCAAAAAAAAGAAAAAAAACTACTACAAAGCTCTCTTTTACGCAAGAATAGTGCGGGAGCTCGGTACCTTCCCGTGTGCACTTATATGTCCAAGGATAAACCAAGATTTTTCTTAAGGGAGTTCTAGGGCAAATATAAATAACGCTAAGAAAATCATGAATTAATATTTGTGTAAGAAAAACCTGTATAAAATTTCAAGATTCTGGGCTGCCTAGTAGTCGATAAATATATGTTTTTATGTTTTGCTATTTAACATAGGCTCCTATGGGAAATCGTAATTTCGTTGTATACATTTGCATATAAGAAAGAAATTAATGCTAAGACATTTTTGAAAATTTATATAATAGAAAGACAAATATCCTTAGCAAAAATTAAAAAATGTAGATAAATGTAGGTAAATGTAAAAAAATGTAAAATATGTCCGAAATCCAGCATTAAACTACATTTTGTTACACTTTCTTACAGTTTTTTACATTTTTCTACACTTACTAAACAATTTGTTACACTTTCGATTTTTACTAGGGATTTTATGAAGATTTATTTTCTTGCAAAAGTATCATTCGATGCCTCTAATTTACGAAAAAAAAGTCTAAAAGCGGAAAACATATATTTAACCTCAAAATATGAGTTAAATAACTTCTCAATGCAACTTTATTTCGATATTTAAGATTATTAGAATAAATATAATTGTTTAAAATGAATATGTTAATGGTATTTGGTGTAAGTTTATTTATACAATATCTGTAATAAAGTGATTCAGCAAGAAATGAAAGGTGCACTTGTTTAGACTAGGGAAGTACGTCCCGTATGGAAAAAAAGAAATGTATGTAAACCGTATAAAACCGTACAAAACTGTATAAAAACGTACAAGACCGGATCTAAACATTGGTTTTTGGACAATTTTATACGTTTTAATACGTTTTGAAACGTTTTAATACGGTTTCATACAGTTTCTACACTGAAAAAAAAGATTTGTTGTTTCAACTAAATATTTAGTAAAATATTTAGTAAAGTTATCTTTAGTTAAATCAACTAAATATTTCTCTGAAACAACTACATAAAGAGTAAAATCAACTAAATTATTTAGTTAAAATAATAATTAGTAAATTTAATTAAACATTTAGTTACTTCAAATATGGTATGGTTGATTCAATTAAAAGGTTTCATTGAAAGAACTAAATTGGTTTTCTTGAAACAAGAAAATAACTTCAAAAAATGTTTATTGTTTTTAGCAAAATCAATTGGTAGAGTTAACGAAATATTTACTTAAATCAAATAACTGAAATATTGATGAACCCAATCTCTAAAAACAAATAAATGTTTGTTTGAAACAACTACATATTTGGTTGATTTAAACAATTAAAAACAAGGAAATATCTCCGACGCATTAACTAAACCATTCATTCCTTTAACAAATATTTTGTTAACTCAACTATTTATTTAGTAACTTCGACAGCATGATTTTGTTCAACTAGCTAAAGGATTTATTAAAGAATCGAATCCTAATTTACAAAATCTTTACTTGTTACTACTAACTATTTCATAGATTCAAATAAATAAATTAGTTGAAGTGCCAATATCTGTATATCCAAATATGTTGTCATTCTTACTAAATACTTACTTGTTTTGAAGAAACCTTTTATTTAACCGACAAGATATTTAGTAACTGCAACTAACAGGTTTTGCAATATGAACAAAAGTGATTCGATAATTTTCTTCTCTCGTCAATCAAACGTTTCCTTGATTTGACTAAATATTTCTTAGAAGATACTAAATATTAATTAGATTTAACTAAATGTTTAGTTAAATAAGCACTATGACAATAAAAAAGTATGTAGTTAATTTGACTACATATTTCTTGGTTTCAAATAAATATTTTGTTAAAAGGACAAACTGCGTACTTCAATCTACAAAACTATTTCCTTACCCCAACCAAAATTTAGTTAAAAACTTTCTCTTACTCTTATTAAGTTACAATTAGTTGACTTGAATAAATGTTTGTTCGGTCTGACTAAAAAATTAGTTAAAATGCCAGTGTCTTTGTATCCAAATACGTTGTCATTCTTACTAAATACTTAGTTGTTTTAAACAAACATTTTATTAAACCGACAAGATATTTAGTAACTGCAACTAACAGGTTTTGCAATCTGAACAAAAATGATTCGTCAATTTTCTTCCCTCGTCTATCAAACATTTCCTTGATTTGACTAAATATTTCTTAGATGACAATAAATATTAATTAGATTTAACTAAATGTTTAGTTAAACAAGCACTATGAAAATATAAAAGAATGTAGTTAATTTGACTACATATTTCTTGGTTTCAAATAAATCTTTTGTTAAAAGGAGTAATTGCGTGCTTCTATCTACAAAACTATTTCCTTACCCCAACAAAATATTGGTTAAAAAATTTCTCTCCCGATTTCTAAGTTACAATTAGTCAACTTCAATAAATGTTTGTTAGTTCTGACTAATAAATTAGTTGAAATGCCAATATCTTTGTATCCAAATAAGTTGTCATTCTTACTAAATGTTTACTTGTTTTAAACAAACATTTTATTAAGCCGACAAGATATTTAGCAACTGTAACTAACAGGTTTTGCGATCTGAACGAAAATGATTCGCGATTTTCTTCTCTCGTCAATCAAACGTTTCCTTGATTTGACTAAATATTTCTTAGATTACAATAAATAACTATTAAATTTAACTAAATGTTTAGTTAAAACAGCACTGTGATAATAAAAAAGTATGTAGTTAATTTGACTACATATTTCTTTGTTTCAAATAAATCTTTGTTAAAAGGAGTAACTGCGTACTTCTATCTACAAAACTATTTCCTCACACCAACAAAATATTGGTTAAAAAATTTGTCTCGCGATTACTAAGTTACAATTAGTCAACTTAAATAAATGTTTGTTAGGTCTGACTAATAAATTATTTGAAATGCCAATGTCTTTGTATCCAAATATTTTGTCATTCTTACTAAATGTTTACTTGTTTTAAACAAACATTTTATTAAGCCGACAAGATATTTAGTAACTGTAACTAACAGGTTTTACAATCTAAAATGTTGATGCCGGTAAGGTAGAGATCGTGTCGGTACTTCACACGGCCTTTTTTATTAAAGTTTACTAAATAAATAAATCGTTAGTTACAAATGATGAGTTACACACATATTATTTAGTTTATAAATCATTAATTAAAATGTAATTAAGAATGTATATTAATTATAAGAATATAATTAATTATTAGATTGATGTGCGCGATATTTTACATTTACATGCAACTCTATACTTAGTTAAAATTGAAATTTTGTAGGGTACAAGCGTTGCGTAGCGTAGCGGTTAGAGCGTTAGCCTTGTAATCTGAGGGTCCCGAGTTCGATCCCACCTTAGGTCAAAAATTTTTTCTGCGTTTTTTTCTGTTAGATAATATGTAAATGCGAAACTGCGAGCGATAATTAATATAAATTAATGCGAGAATATGTAATAATAATTTGATTTAATATTAATAAAATTACTATATAATAACTATGCAGAATCCATATTAAGTTACAGGAGTTCAGGAAAAATCACCAACTTCAATGCGGATGGTTGTACGAAAAGGCTACAAGGAAGAAAAAACTTTTATTTCAAAATTATTAAAAAAAAAATTTTTATAATTTTTTTGAAATAATTAGCAAAATATTTTGTAAAATTGACTAAACAGTTAGTTGATTCAACAAATCATTTATTCATATTTATTAAATATTTCGTTAATCTAATGCAGCGGTTAGTTAGTATCATAAAATATTTCACTGTTTTAATTAAATGTTTAGTAATTACAAACAAGTATTTAGTCAACATAATTGAATAATTTATCAAACAAGATAAATTGTTAGTTAATACAATGAATCGTTTAGTCAGTTTCACAAAATTATTTATTGCTCCAGGTAAATACTTAGTAATTTCAGTAAAATGTTTTGTCAAATTGATTAAGTATTTCATTGATCTTAATAATCTGTTAGTTCATCCAATGAATCGTTTAGTCAATTTCATAAAATATTTTGTTGCTCCAGATAAATATTTTGTAATTTCAGGAAAATCTTTAGTCAAATTGATTAAGTATTTCATTGTTCTTAATAACCCGTTAGTTCATGCAATGAATTGTTTAGTCAATTTCATAAATTATTTTGTTGCTCCAGATAAATGTTTTGTAATTTGAATAAAATATTTTATCAAATTGATTAAGTATTTCGTTGTTCTTAATAACTAATTAGTTTGTGCAATGAATCGTTTAGTCAATTTTATAAACTATTTTGTTGCTTTAATTAAATATTTAGTCATTTCAATACAATATTTTATAGAATTCATTTAATATTTTATCAATCTAAATAACCTGTTAGTTGATACAATGAATCGTGTAGTTAACTTCATAAAATATTTCTTTATTTTTAGTAAATATTTAGTTCATGTAACTAAATATTTTGTTATTTTAAATAACTAAATTAGCTGATTCAATATAATATTTAGTTGGCAGGCTTTAATGAAATCATTTAGTTGTTTCAACTAAATATTTACTTGAAACTACTAATCTTTTTTTTCAGTGTAACATTTTAATACAGTTTTTTACGATTTGCAACGATTTTATACAATTTCATACGGTTTTCTACGTTTTATAGAATTTATAAACAAAAAACATAATTTATTTATTTATTTTTCTATTTAGTTTTTTTTTTTGTATGAAAATGTATTAAACTGTATAATAATGTATAAAACCGTATAAAAATGTAATAAATTTGAAAAAATCTACGGAAATATACAGAAATATGCATTTTTATATGGTTTCCTACATTTTATTGCATTAACACCTTTTTACAAACTTCATGGAAGAATTTCTGAATTGTAAGAAAATGTCTGAATAACTGCACTGAAAAAAATTTGGCACAGCAGCTGCGCTACTTATAGTACTGGAGTGCTTCCTCTGTTTGGCACGGGAGAGCTCCCAATTTCGGCATGGGTTAACCTAACCTTACCACTGGTGTCGCGCGTACACCGAAGGGGGCATAATCGGTGCGGCGCTGGGATGGGAGAGCTCCGCTACGGGCCAAGAGCCATGCCAAGTCATGAGATCGTACAGCTCCGCCTTCTGGCATAGAGGTTATACCGTCAAGGGCAGCTCCTGTGCCAAATTTTTTTCAGTGTGTATAAAAATGTATAAAACCGTATAAAATATGTCCAAAAACCAATATATAAAGGTTTATTTTTACACGTTTTTATACGTTTTCCTACGGTTTCATACATTTCCCACATAAAACGAAATATTTCTGAAAGGTTTCGGAAATGTTTCGTAGAAAGGATGAAAACATTTTAAAAATATTTCCCAAAAAGGTTTCTGAAATAAGTTATGTCCGCGATAGAAGCCATCAAAAAGGTTTCATGATATATTTCAGAAAGGTTTTATAAAATTATTTTAAGAAATGTTTTTGAAACATTTCTGCAACATTTTGAAACTATTTGAACTATCTCTTAAAATGTTTCAAAAACATTTTAGAAACCTTTCTAAAAATATTTTTCTAAATATTTCTGAAATATTTCCAGAAAGGTTTCTGAAATAATTTATGTCCGCGATAGAAGCCATCAAAAAGGTTTCATGATATATTTCAGAAAGGTTTTATAAAATTATTTTAAGAAATGTTTTTGAAACATTTCTGCAACATTTTGAAACTATTTGAACTATCTCTTAAAATGTTTCAAAAACATTTTAGAAACCTTTCTAAAAATATTTTTTTAAATATTTCTGAAATATTTCCAGAAAGGTTTCTGAAATTATTTATGTCCGCGATAGAAGCCATCAAAAAGGTTTTATGATAGATTTCAGAAAGGTTTTTTTAAATTATTTTAAGAAATATTTTTGAAACATTTCTGCAACTTTTTGAAAGTTATTTGAACTATCTCTTAGAATGTTTCTAGAAACCTTTCTAAAAATATTTTGTGAAAGATTTTGGAAAGGTTTCCTGAAAAGTTCTGTGAAATATTTTTGAAAGGATACAACAATGTTTTACGGAAGTTTCTAAGAGGCCTCAAAACCATCAAGTAAGATTTTTGAAACATTTTAAAAAGATTTCAAAATATTTTTCAAAAGTTATCGGAATTAGAAATTTTTTAATAATATTTTATAACAATTTTTTTTTAACAATTTTGAAAACCAGTTTTTTCCTTGTAGTTGATGATCCTTCCTGAACTCCTGCAACTTAATATATCTGAATAGTTATTATATCAGTTATGTTTTTTAATATTAAATTATTGTATATTTGCATTAATTTATAATATTATCGTTCGCAATTTCGCATTTACAAATTATGTTACAGAAGAACCGCAGAAAACAATTTTGACCTAAGGTGGGATCGAACTCGAGTCCCTCGGATTACAAGGCTGATGCCCTAACCACTACGCTACGCAACGCTTCTACCGTACAAAATTTTAATTTTAGCTAAGTATGGAGTAGACTTGAATAAAAATGGCAAACATTTGATTAAAAGACAACATATTGAGTACTTTCGACTATGATATTTAATAAACTCAACTAATTCTTTTGTTAAGGCCATGTGAAGTACCGACACAATCCCTACCTTACCGGCACCTAAACTTTAATTCTTTTATCGTATTTAAACAAGAATTAAAAAAAAAAGAGTTCTTCATGCTCTCCAACATAACATTAAGTGAAATGCCCTATTAAATTTTTAAATCATTGTATTAATTAGATTTTTCTAAAATGGATTTGGAAATGTTTAATGCTTCGTTCTAGTTAATTACTAATTTGAAAAACGTTTTTGGGAAAATCTAATGGATGGAATCATTTAGAAATTTAATAGGGTATGCTTAATCCCATTTCGGTGGGTGTGAAAAACGCTTTTTCCTAAAATTTTTGTTTAGATGTGATAAAAAACATAATATTTATGTACCGATAAGTTAGGGATCTGCGGTTGAGTTAAACATGGCTTTAAGACCGGAGGGCGTGAAAGAATGCTTTTTTCTAAAATTTTTGTTTAAATACGATACAAAAATTCAAGTTTAGGTGTCGGTAAGGTATGAATCGTGTCGGTACTTCGTATGACCTTAAATTCGTACTCTTGTCAATTAAACATTCACTTGATTTGCCAAAATATTTGCAAGATCAAATAAATAAGTATTGGATTTGATTAAATAATTAGTAGAACTAATAATAACCAATAAAACACAACTAAATATTTAGTTAAATCAAATTAATATTTATTGTAATCTAAGAAATATCCCTATATAAAAAAGTCATGACCGGATGTTGTGAAGTCAAAATAAACGTTATGTGATTGGCTCATGTAGTGCGCATGCGTCTAAATCAGGAAGTCGAACCGTTTTCTAGCGGTTAGGGCGCGCAACGCGCGCTGTTGAAATCTCTAGTTTAGTAAAATCGAGGAAACCTTTGATTGACGAGAGAAGGGCGTGTGAGAAAAGAAAACCTGATACAAAATCTTTTCAAAACCTACTCACATAATATTTCATAAAATGTTATATATTTCTTTGTGGAAAGGTTGTAATAAACTATTCTTGAAAGCTTTGTAAAACCTGGCCCTGATATGACTTGAAATTTTTTTATGGCGTCAATACCATATGATAAATGTTGCTAAGACATTTCGTTAACTATTAACGCAATGATACATTCAATTTTTTTAGTCTCCTCATAACATGACGTAAAATGTTCTTGCAAGCTTTTGGGGAATATTTTATTATAGTTTCTTTACCTAAAGAAACTTTCCAAGAAATCTTTACAAAACGATCCCATAATATTTCATGAAATGTTATGTCTCTTTGGAGAAATGGCGACAATACCGAATTAAATTGATGCGAAAATATTTCAAAAACATTTTACGCAATGATACTAGAAATTTTTTTTAAAGGTTACCTTAATAATCTTTCATAAAATATTTTTACAAGGTTTTAGGAATATTTTTTGTTGTTTTTGTTTATGTGAAAAAAAATTTTGCAGAAAACCTTTTCAAAACGTTCCCCTAATATTGTAAGAAAAATTTCGGGAATGCTTTGTAAAACCTCGAACTAATATCTCTTGTAATATATTTTTCATGGTGTCAATAACGAATCAAAAAGGATGCGATAACTTTGCTAAAACGTTTCAGGAAATGATACGGGAAAGGTTTTTGAAAGCTTCCTTATAACTTTTCGTGAAATATTTTTGAAAGGTTTCGGAAATATTTTTCACATTTTAATTATCACAAAATAATCCTTCCTAGAAATCTTTTTGAAACCTTTTCGTAATATTTCATGAAGTGTTTCTCTAGAGAAAGTACACGAGAAGAATTACGGGAAAGCTTTGTAAAACCTTGCAGTAATATTTCTTGAAATGCGTTTTCACGATGTCAATATCGTATCCAAAAAGTAGCGAAAACTTTGCTCAAACGGTTCAGAAAATGATACAGGAAATGTTATTTGAAAGCTTCCTTATAACTTTTAGTGAAATATTTGTGCAATGTATCAAAAATATTTTTTTACATTTTCAGTTTTATAAAAAATCCGTCCAAGAAATCTTTTTGAAACCTTTTCGTAATATTTTATGAAATGTTTTTTAGGGAAAGTTTGCGAGTATAACTTCGGGAAAGCTTTGCAAAACCTTGCGGTAACATTCCTTGTAACTGGGTTTTCACGTTATCAATATCGTATCGAAAACGTTGCGAAAAGTTTTCTAAAACGTTTCAGAAAATGATACAGAAAATGTTCTTGAAAGCTTCCTCATAACTTTTCGCGAAATATTATTGCAAGGTTTCGGAAATATTTTTTTACATTTTCAGTTTCATAAAAAATCCTTTCAAGAAATCTTTTTAAAACCTTTTCGTAACATCTCATGAAAGGTTTCTTTATGGAAATTTTGCGAGAAAAATTTCAGGAAAGCTTTGTAAAACCTTACAGTAACATTTCTTGAAATGTGTTTTCACGATGTCAATATCGTATCCAATACGTTGCGAAAACTTGGTCAAACGTTTCAGAAAATGTTACCGGAAATGTTTTTGAAAGATTTCGTTATAACATTTCACGAAATATTTTTGCAAGGTTTCGGAAATATTTTTTATATTCAGTTTCATAAAATAATCCTGCCAAGAAATCTTTTTGAATCCTTTTCGTAACATTTCATGAAATGTTTCTTTATAGAAAGTTTGCTAGAAAAATTTTGGGAGAGCTTTGTTAAACCTTGCAGTAACATTTCTTGAAATGTGTTTTCACGCTGGCAATATAGTATCCAAAACGTTCCGAAAACTTTGCTACAACGTTTCAGAAAATGATACAGGAAATGTTTTTGAAAGCTTCCTTATAACTTTTCGTGAAATATTTTTGGAAGGTTTCGTAAATATTTTTTCACATTTTCAGTTTTATAAAATAATCCTTCCAAGAAATCTTTTTGAAACCTTTTCGTTACATTTATGAAATGTTTCTTTATAGAAAGTTTGCGCGAAAAATTTTGGGAAAGCTTTGTAGAACCTTGCAGTAACATTTCTTGAAATGTGTTTTTACGATATTAATACCGTTTCCAAAACGTTGTTCAAACTTTGCTAAAACGTTTCAGGCAATGATACCGGAAATGTTTTTGAAAGGTTTCCTTATAACCTTTCGTAAAATATTTTTGCAAGGTTTTAAGAATGTTTCTTGAATGGTTCTGTAGGAATAAAAACATCTTTTTGAGAAATTTTTTCAACACCTTGCCATAATATTTCATGAAATATTACACGTTTCTTTTCAGAGACGTTGTAAGAAAGATTTCATAAAAGCTTTAAAAAAGCTTGCAGTATTATTTTATGAAATGTACTTTCATTGTCTACTTTCAACATTAATTGAAATGCTTCTAAAATGTTTCTGTAAGGTTTCCTGAAATCTCACTGAAAATATTTTTGAGAGGTTTCTGTAATATTACAGCAAGGTTGTGGCAAGCTTTTCATGAAATATTTCTTAAAAGGTTTCACCAAAACTTTTCATGCCATGTGGGAAAGGATTGTCCACAAATAACACCATATGCCATGCTTTCTATGCCTTCAATGCATAGAGGTAATAAGTATAGAGGAGGGAGACATAGGCACATGTGTAAGCGGTATCGTCCGCTCGATAGAAAAGAGAAAAATCAGAGGGCCCTCTTTGTCTCTATTAATGCATGCGCGTCTGACAGAGAAAGAGAGGACTTCTTCGTTCTCATTCTCTTTCTACAACGGCGGACATATTTTCAGCGGACTCCTCTACTCTATAGTTAGGGCGCCTCTACATGGAGTCTGGCGATCTCGAGAATGACAGTCTAACTCCATGAGATTGAGAAGGATAGAGCACATTTGAAAATTGTCTGTCTTTGTTGCTCTCACAAAGTTAGGTATGCCAGTCTGCCATTCTCGAGAACGCCATACTCCATGTAGAGGCGCCCTTACTTATTACCTCTATACTTCGATGGCGTTGATTCCGTTGGCCCGCTCCACTCATTCGTTTGTCTTGTAATCGTATACATACATCCACACACGCACTTACAAATCTTCCAAAAATATATCACGTTATATTTATACGTATCTCCTAATGGTAAATTTATAAGAAATTATTGAGATAAGTTTTTAAAAGCTTTCTTAATCTAAAAAAGACATATTTTTAAAAGACTATACGAATATTCAAAAATTTTAGGTAATTTTCGAGAAATAATATTGGAAATATTTACAAAAACTTTCTCGTAACATTTCTTGAAATGTTACTGCAAGGTTTCGAAAACATTACTTGACTAGTTTTGAATCGGAATAATGCACATCTCAATTAACCTTTCAAAAACGTTTCCAAAAATTTCATGAAATATATCATGCTTTTTCGCTGCATATATTACTAGAAAGGTTTGGGAGAATGTTTTCGGAAGGTTTTTGTAATATTGTTAGAAATACATTTAATACCAAGAGAGAGATGTTTTTGAAACCTTTTAAAAACCTTTCGAAAAATAATATTGGAAATATTTATGAAACCTTTCTCGTAACATTACGCGAAAATGTTACTGCAAGGTTTTAAAAACATTACATGACAAGTCCATGAGTCGGAATAATAAACTTTTCAAGTAACCTTTCAAAAACGTTTCCAAAATATTTCATGAAATATATCATGTTTTTTCGCTGTATCATTACTAGAAAGGTTTCGGGAAAGGTTTTAAAAATCTTTTTAAAAGATTTTTTGAAATGTTTTATTTGTGGTAAGTTAAAACTTTTACGAAATGTTTTTAAAAGTTTTTGGTAATGTTTTCTTGAAATATTTTTGAAAATGTTTTTACACCTTTTAAGATATATTTTAGCAAGGTTTTTGCAATGTTTCATCAAATATTTCACTGAAATATTTCATTTTATGTGGGATGTGTAAGCGGTATCGTCCGCATACCTCCATACTTCTATACCTCTATACTTCGTTGGCGTTGATTCCGTTGGACCGTTCCACTTATTCGTTTGCCTTGTACTCGTGTACATACATACAGACAGGCATACAAACACACACACTCACACGCACTTACAAATCTTCCAAAAATATATCACGTTATATTTATACGTGTATCCTAATGGTAAATTTATAAGAAATTATTGGGATAGGTTTTCAAAAGCTTTCTTAATCTAAAAAAGAAATATTTTTAAAAGGCTATACAAATATTCAAAAATTTTAGGAAATTTTCGAGAAATAATATCGGAAATATTCACAAAACCTTTCTCGTAACATTTCTTGAAATGTTACTGCAAGATTTCGAAAACATTACTTGACTTGTTTTGAATCGGAATAATGCACTTCTCAATTAACCTTTCAAAAACGTTTCCAAAAATTTCATGAAATATATCATGTTTTTTAGCTGCACATATTACTAGAAAGGTTTCGGAGAATATTTTCGGAAGGTTTTTGTAATATTGTTAGAAATACATTTAATACCAAGAGAGAAATGTTGTTGAAACCTTTTAAAACCTTTTCGAAAAATAGTATTGGAAATATTTACAAAACCTTTCTTGCAACATTTCTTGAAATGTTACTGCGAGGGTTTAAAAACATTACTTGACACGTCAATGAGTCGGAATAATAAACTTTTCAAGTAACCTTTCAAAAACGTTTCCAAAATATTTCATGAAATATATCATGTTTTTTCGCTGTATCATTAGTAGAAAGATTTCGGAGAATGTTTTAGGAAGGTTTCTGCAATATTGTTAGAAACAGATTTAATACCGAGAGACTAATGATGTTGAAACCTTTTAAAAACTTTTCGAAAAATAATATTGGAAACATATACAAAACCTTTCTCGTAACATTTCGCGAAATGTTACTGCATGCTTTTAAAAATATTACATGACACGTCCATGAGTTGGAATAATAAACTTTTCAAGTAACCTTTCAAAAACGATTCCAAAATATTTCATGAAATATGTCGTGTTTTTTAGCTGTATCATTACTAGAAAGGTTTCGGAGAATGTTTTAGGAAGGTTTCTGCAATATTGTTAGAAACAGATTTAATACCAAGAGAGAAATGTTGTTGAAACCTTTTAAAAACTTTTCGAAAAATAATGTTGGAAATATTTACAAAACCTTTCTCGTAACATTTCGCGAAATGTTACTGCAAGGTTTTAAAAACATTACTTGACACGTCAATGAGTCGGAATAATAAACTTTTCAAGTAACCTTTCAAAAACGTTTCCAAAATGTTTCATGAAATATATCATGTTTTTTAGTTGTATCATTACTAGAAAGGTTTCAGGAATGGTTTTAAAAATCTTTTTAAAAGATTTTTTGAAATGTTTTATTTGTGGTAAGTTAAAACTTTTACGAAATGTTTTTAAAAGTTTTTGGTAATGTTTTCTTGAAATATTTGTGAAAAGGTTTTTACACCTTTTAAGTTATATTTTAGCAAGGTTTTTGCAATTTTTCATGAAATATTTCATGAAATATTTCATGAAATATTTCACTGAAATATTTCGTTTTATGTGGGTTATTACTTCCATACGGCGTTATTTATATTTACCTGAAATTATTTAATCGAAATTAACTACAATTATAATCAATAAATAAATAGTAGTTCGATGGTCGTTCCACAGCCGTTATACGAAACATCTGTTAGGTTCCTCTTATTAACATTAATTTAATACAATTGTTGAGCTTTTTATTCCAGAAATATATTTTTCATATGTGTATTTTATTAAAAAATGAAAATGCCCGCGTAAAAAAATGTAGGCCATATATTGCCCAGTGTTGAAAACGTATGGGCAATATATGGGCCATTACAAATCATGTGAGGGCAATATATGGGAGATAGGCGGCTCTGGCGCCTGAACCGAATTCGATCCATTCAGTATCCCATATAGTTTCCATCTTAGTCCCATATTTGTTTTCATGAGAACCATTAACAAAATTTAAAAAAAATAAAAAAAAAGACAAGCGTAAAAAACAATCCTATTGTGTACATACAGTACTTAAATGTAATATATAAGAAAAAATTTTAAAAAAATTTCTTTGAGCGGATTTGAACCTAGAACCTTTAGATTAATAGACTTGCTCGCTACCTACTCAGCCATTTAGTTATATTTATATTAAAGAATCAAATGGATGTTAATACTTGAAGAATATGATCATTCGTTTCAGATTACAACATCCCGAGAAGAAATTTTCAAACGGCAAAGACGCGGGACGGACCCGGTTGCCGTGTTTCCTGATCTGTACCGTACAAGGCATGTAACGCTAAACTTGATTAGGGCCGGATGATTTTACCTATCGATATCTCTACGTCCGGTAAAACAAACATATGGCCCTGATATAGCCCTGATTCGGGCAATACGCGGCTTATTGTCTAAATAATCTTCAAGCAAATGAGTTCTATAACAAACATTACAGTGTACTGTATTATAATTATTTTATTCTTTTTAGTCAGAGCTCTATATTTGTTCTAAATCTTCTGATACGAAATTTAGTACATAACCCTAATAGCACAAAACGTTTTAAAAACGTTTTAAAACGTGAGCAGAAAAACTTTAAAAAGTTTTTCAGAAATGTTTTTAGAATGTTATATAAACCCGTATGGAAAAAAAGAAATGTATAAAACCGTATACAACCGTACAAAACTGTATAAAAACGTATAAAACCGGATCTAAACATTGGTTTTTGGACAACTTTATACGTTTTAATACGTTTTGATATGTTTTAATACGGTTTCATACGGTTTCTAACATTTTAATACAGTTTTCTACGATTTCCAACGTTTTTATAC
Organism: Torymus aiolomorphi; assembly: GCA_036365515.1. Classification (NCBI taxonomy): domain Eukaryota; kingdom Metazoa; phylum Arthropoda; class Insecta; order Hymenoptera; family Torymidae; genus Torymus; species Torymus aiolomorphi. Next base: position 88,142,305 of record CM070873.1, read on the forward strand.
AATTTCATACGGTTTTTTACGTTTTATAGAATTTATAAAACGTAAAAAACGTAAAAACTTAATGAAGTTTTTGTAAACATAAAAACATAATTTATTTATTTATTTTGCTATTTATTTTTTCTTATTTTGTATGAAAATGTATTAAACTGTATACAAATGTATAAAACCGTATAAAAATGTAATAAATTTGAAAAAATCTACGGAAATATACAGAAATATACATTTTTATACGGTTTCCTATGTTTTATTACATTAACATTTTTACAAACTTGACATGCAAGAATTTCTGAATTGTAAGAAAATGTCTGAAAATGTATTAAATTGTATAAAAATGTATAAAACCGTATAAAACCGTATAAAACCGTATAAAATATGTCCAAAAACCAATAGAAAGGTTCATTTTTAAACGTTTTTATACGTTTTCCTACAATTTCATACATTTATTATTTCCATACGGGAACGTGTGAAATGTCCGCTTTAAAATTTTTTTTGTACCACTCTAACCTCAAAATCATAACTTTAATATGATTATTCGGCTCTTGCGGTAAAATTCTGTATATGATACTTGTGCGTAAGGTGATTTTTACAGCATTCGACTTTTCTTACTCGTTTCGCTCGTGCGAAAAACGTCTCATGCGGTAAATATAAATCACCACCCACACCCGTATCGTAATGTACTATAGACGTATTAAATACTTACTTATTATTTATAAAACGTTTTTAAAAAGTTTAAAAAACGTTTATTTGATGTAATCATTCTTGGTGCCTAGAGCACTCAAAACGTTTTAAATACGTTTTTATAACATTTTGCAACTTTATAAAACTCACGATAAAATAGTACCATAACGTTTTAAATGGTTTAAAAACGTTTATTTGATGTAATTATTCTTGGTGCCTAGAGCACTCAAAACGTTTTAAATACGTTTTTATAACATTTTGCAACTTTATAAAACTCACGATAAAATAGTACCATAAAGTTTTAAATGTTTTAAAAACGTTATGACAATAGATTACGAATGTTTAGAATCAATGTTTTTAAAAACGTTTTAAAAACGTTATAAAGTATAATAAAAAAAAGAACTTGAAAATAAGAGTGTCAAACCTCGATCCCCGCCTTCTTCATCCATCCATCCACCCTTATTCTCTGACTTTGACTTATAACCTGAACTAAACATTTTTAATCACGTATTGTCGTGCGCTACCTAACGATGATAGTTGTATTACGAAATGTGGTTTCAAATAAGCTTACCGCGTTTTTAAAACGTTTTGTGCTATTAGGGAATCGTTTTCCTTTATTGCTTAGCCATACTTATTAATAGAAAAATGGAGCACTATCCAGGTTTGAAGTTACACCGCGCGTAAACACTGCACTGAGAAAAGGATATACAGTCGGATCTCTCAATAGTTCCGCTATTATATGTCCTTTTCTATCACCATAAAAGACTCATTAGAGTAAAAGAGATACATAGAGGAAATATTGTAAGATTGGACTGTAGTTAATAGTAACGTATACGTACGATAGGATGAATCTTACCAAAGCCATGGTGTGAATGTTATCAGTGAATGTTGTCAATTTATCTAAATTATCAGAACAATCATTCACATACATTTATAATTAACGTCGATATTGTAACTGTTATAATATGAAATTTAGATATTAGCATACGCACACGAATGCGCAATAATTAACTCATACATTATTTATTAACGTATGTATAATTCGCCATAATTAAAAATATTGCGTACACATTATAAGTTAACTATAATCTTATCGTTTCCCCAATGTACTCAAGTACTAATGCTAGGTATAATATAACGGAAAAATAACACGTACCTTATCTCGGAAATTTCACGGTGTTATACCGGCCCGGATAAGGCTTGCAGGATATTTGTTTATCGTACGGCAGCAATGCAAGTGCCTTATAAAAAAAGCGTTACATGCCGCGTGAGGGTCTTCCACGGCATAACCAATCAGGTCCTTGTGATAATTACAGCAAGCCGTATTTCATTTCTATTCGGGATATATAACCTCCATTTGATGCTTTGATATAAACATGACTAAATAGATCAATGGGTAACGAGCAAGTCTACCCGAATAGAAATTGGATAGGGGTAGCCCTAAGTAATCGCAAGGGCAGGAGTAGGTTTTCTACAAGGGCACCTAGCAAGGCACGTAACGGGGCGCTTGTATGGCTCTGGTGCGGACTGATAAGGCCTTAATTTGCCGAACAGTCGCCTAAAAAATATTTAGTAATGAAACTAGGGCTGCACGAAGAGCACTCGTCTGGCCCTGATATGTGTCCGACAGAAGTACGCCTTACGAAGCCCGGATCAGGTCTTGATGTTGTAATTACGTGTATGGATTTAGTAGGTTAAAAATAATTGTTTTCAATTTCTTATTCTCATGTATTACTAGAATAACACGTCCGTGGTATTGGAAAAAAGTTTATTTAATTATTTTAGATCAGATATAAAGCAGTAAATTACTATACAGTGAAAAATACGACATGCGCCTGGAACGCCCACGGCGGGGCCGGCGGTGTCCTAAGTTAATTTATGTTTGAGTAGTAATCCAAGGTTCTGGGTTCAAATCCGCTCAAAGATTTTTTAAAATTTTTTTATATTTTATAGTTACAGTGACTGCCCAATAGGATTGTTTTTTACACGTGTTTTTTTTTATTTTTATTTAATGTTGTTAATGGTTCTCATTAAAATAAATATGGGACTAATATGGGAACTATACGGGATACTGAATAGCTCGAATTCGGCTCAGGCGCCAGAGCCGCATATCTTCCGTATATCGTCCTCATGTGGCTTGCAATGGCCTATATATTGCCCATATTTCTCCAACACTGTAGGCAATATATGGCCCACAAAATTGTTTTTACGCGGGTGAATATTAAAGAAATTTGGTTTTTTACTTTAACTAGCTTGAGTTGAACCTAAGAGCATTTTTTTTAATTATCAGGTTCGTTACTGACAATGTATAAGGTTTTTCTACTCCCCCATCCTACACAATAAACTTGCTAATGATAATGTATACATCAATGTCAATATGAAATATTATTTTAAATCTTGGGATCAGTATTCTGTTGAATAGAATAAATCTTAAAATCCTACAGAATGAGAAAATCATGATTTAAAAAAGTTTTATTTAACTGCCGAACCGTTCGATGTCATAAAGTACGGAAAAACATATAAGCGGCATGAGTCGTATTTGAATCATGCCGGCCCAGTGGAAACAAATTCATGAGTCGTATTTGACGCATGACGTAGTGAACCTGTTAAAATATCAATAAATTATTTAATAAATTATAAAAGTTGATTTTTCGTGATTATCATAAAATTTACCCTAGTACTGTCCACCTGAATATTGTATAATAAAGCAAAAACATTAAACCTTCTTCATTTTGGTTATATACAAGAAGATGACATGACTATAAAAAAAAAATTTTAATATACTACCCCTAATCAACGAGTTGGTTCCAAACTGTAATGTTTAGCATGTTCGAGCACAATACCATGCTGTTCCTTCTATTCTTTCAAAAAGAAAAATACATCTAAAAACAAAGAGAATATAAATAAAAGTAAATTAGATATTATATTAATTGTGAATGTAATGATATTGAAGTTTTGTATTATTTGTATACAGTAAATGTACGTAAGAGTAGCGTATAGCATCGTTCGTATAACGGCTGTGAAGCAACCCCCGAACTTCTATTTGTTTATTGATTATAATGGCAGTTAATTTCAATTAATTTTAGATTTTAATGGATTAAAACAGTGTTAATGCCTTCAAAAAGAAATACCAATTTAGACATTGCAGAAAAAATTGTTCACTCCAAAGCTGATAGTTCCCAAAGTTGTTGTAAAATCGCAAAATGAAACTTCAAGAAATCGTAACATTTTATATTTTGACTTTACGAATAAAAGTCATGGAAGTTTTTTTCTTAAAATGACCTAATTTTTTGAAAAAAAAAATTATCCCAGGCCAAAAATAAGCACTTTTGACTTTTTTTATGAAAAATAGCATTTTTAAGGAAACCTACCACTTTTTACGTATTTTGACCTTCAGATTCAGGTTCTATGGGACAAAATACTTAAGAAAAACCTTAGTTTATCCTTGGACATATCAGTACACACGGGAAGGTACCCAGCCCTCGGACTAGAATCCAGTTGTGATGCTTCAATCATTAGGCGATGATCGATATTATATCGACGCTCCCTACGAAAACTAGCACCTTTTTTGGCCTCCTCACGAAGACTAGCACATTTCAGAAAACTGCAACGAAAACTAGCATAACTCACAACTTTGCCGCGAATACTAGTACAATTCGCGAGGTTGCCGCGAAAACTAGCATCATTCACGAGTTTGCGCCGAATAATAGTACAATTCGTAAGATTGCGACGAAAAGTAGCACGATTCGCGAGTTTGCGACGAAAAGTAACACGATTCGCAAGCTTGCCGCGAAAACTAGCACTTCGCGTCACTGTGTTAATTTACATAAGAGGCAGTGGAATGTGCTAGTCTTCGCCGCAATCAAGCGGATCGGGCTAGTCTTCAACGCAAATCAATGGGGCGTGCTATAGTCTTCGCGGCCAACGCTGAAATGGACTAGTCTTCGTGACAATCTGAATCGTGCTAGTTTTCGCAGGGAGCGTCGATATAGTCCGGGCGCAGCATAGACATAGAGGGGGCTGTGGGACTGAGAGGTCCACAGATCCACCAAAGTTTTTCTCGTGTATTTTGACCCCCTAAATCCGAATCTGAAAGGTGTTTTGCGTCGTCGAGAAATTATTTATTAATAAAATTTATGTAAACAAATTTAAAAAACCGCTGCCAATTTATTGGCAATTAGCTTCCTCAAACTAAAGTTATTTTTCTAATACATTGATTGTTTAAATCAGTATATAGATAAATAATTGTTATTTATCAATGTGCATGTCTTTTACATTTTTACATATTTTATCTCAGAAAATTTTAACGTAATGCTGTACTCGATAAGTATAATAAGTGGTTAAAATGTTAAGCCGATAAATAAAATATTTTCTGAGAAAACGCTATTCGAAAATATGAATACAAAATCTTTTATCTCAAATATCTTTAGTCGTTACAATCGGATTTTTTTGGGCAACGAACTCGATTCGAAGATATAAAAGAACTATCTCGGTGCTAAATTTCAAGACGATTGATTGATTTTTTACTCCTATTATCGTATGAGAACGGAAACGCACTTTTTTCTAATACAATTTTTTTCTCGAAAACAAATGAAGATAATCTCTTAAAATTTTAAACAAATATTCCTAGTCTTCAATTCGTGTAATAAGTGCTTAAAATTTTAAGTCGATAAATTAAATATTTTTTGAGAAATTAAATAATTTTAATCACATTTTCCTTAATAACAAACGACAGAATGAAGATAATTTAAAAATTAAAAAAAGAAAATGTAGGTTATTTAAAGACCTTTCAAGAAAAGTTTCTAATATTAAGTAATATTGACTGTAACATATGAAAAAATAAAAAAAAAACGAAAAATTCGTTTGTTAGATATAAAAAAAAAGATAAAAACTTAAATCAGTCAGTGTGCCGAGTTTTTTCGCGAGACGAAGAGAATAAGCTTTATCTCGACGAAAATCGGTCGAGTGATTTTCATGATATAGAAAGTATATATACCCGCACGCGTGTGCGCGCGCGCACACGCACATATATATGGTACGTTTCACGTCACTTTTACCCCCCCCCCCCCCCCCCCTCTGTCCAAAAATTGAGAGGACGTACGAAAACGTACGACCACTCAAAATTTTCCTTGAAATATAGGCTTTCGAATGCGAAGTGGCAGAAGCCATGCTTTCAAGATCGCCGACCAATATGGCGGCCATAACGATAGAAAATGCATTAGGCATGTGTGTATAAATTCAGAATAGCGATAAAAAATTCATGCAGTAACTTGTCTGGCTACTGGTTCAAATTCCACCGTCAAACTTACAAAATTCAAGATGGCGGATCCAATATGGCGAACGAAATTTCAAAAATCAACGGATCCATACAAAATTTGGTATATGTGGTTTCCTTGAGTTGCTGATCGCGAATCTGGAGTAAAATCTGCAAAATTAAAGATGACATATTCAATATAGCTAGCCAATAATTTCTAGAATAAAAAAATCTCAGAACATATTACATGAAATTACAAATTATAAAACTATTTTTGATGATTTTTTGATCAATCTAGTCGTTTCCGAGTGAAAAGACAAAGCGTGTTTAGCGAACAGTGTGGTCAGAGTAGCTTCTGCATCAAATTCTATGCTGACAATATGGAAAATTATAGATTATCCTCTAAAATACTCTAAATATCAGCTATAGAAAAACAACTAGGAGGCCCGAACCTAACGGAACCTTATCGAAACCATACCCAGACTTTCGTGTGGGGTAGAAAATCGTGGATCGATATAACTCCACTGATCTATTTTGACTTTGCTAAGACTACAAAATTGTAAGACAGTACATTCTTCAAATTCATTCGGATTTTTAATAATTAATATTGCACGTTGTTGATATGTTTTTTACTACCAGAATATTGCAAAATCTGTAGTATTTTTCCAGGCAGTACTATGAAGGCATGTCCAATAGAGATTTTATCCACTTTAGGTGCTTCAGAGAATCTTTTCTTAAAAAACCTCTTAATCTTTCCATGCTCTTTTTCATCGTAGTACATTACATGAAAATTCTGGAATTTCCTATTCGCCCATTCGTAAAGCGATTCTGGAGTTAATATTGCATCGTTTGGTTGTGCTTGCAGACTGGCATGTGTAGCTTCGCGTTTCAGGATAGCTCCTACGCCATCACAAGCTCCTTTGCCATGCGCGATTGCATGGAAATGCCAATCGGCTTTAACACCAACATCTTTTATTATTAGATATGCACATTTGATACTTGTTCTTGTAATGTGTTTCGCACCATCAGTTACATACATGATTCTTTTCAAATTTGGGTATAGTTTCTTGATCTCAGGAATGACTAACTTTTGCATGACATAGACTGCGGCAGTGTCATGTGTCGTGCAATCAGATAGAAGTACAAAGCTCTTGTGGCAAGTCTCCCCTCCGTGATTTTTATAGTAACATACCACTGGATGTACCGTGCATTGACTATTATTATAGTGAAATGCTTGAGCTGCATCTTGTGCCACAAAACCAAAATTTTTTGAAAAATCAGTGTGAATTATCACACTCCGGACCAGTGAATACGACCACTGGGAGTTGGATGAAATTAACTTGATCCCTCTAACAATGATGTCGAGAACTAGAGGTTAGGCTGTAAGAATTCAAAATTTAAGAGCGACTGAATGCCAGCACCCCACATCCAGAAGCCGACAATAACAACTATGAGTAGATGATCGACATAAACAAAAGATTATAGCTAATGAGTATTTACATATGAGAATGTGAGAGACCTAGATAAATAGATGATGTTATGATGAGTGACCTTTAAAACAATGGGCATTAAGAATTATTGAATATGATTACTATTGCCATAAAATGCTTTTTGAAAAATGAATTTTGACTAAAGGGTCATTAAATTTGCATGCGAGAGCTGGGATCGTAGAGGAGAGGATCTGATATAAGATTAAAGAGTTGGGCCGCTGAAGCTCCCCGATACCCATGACGTATAGGTAATCCGACACGGCCATATATTTGGCCAAAAGAAAAACCCCTCTTCAACCAAAATATATAGACCTCTACTTTGAAAATCAGCAACCGTTAATAAAAGACCTCAAAGACCTATATTGAGAAACAGAAGGCGGTGTAGTGTGTAAAAGTAGTTGATCTCACCCAATGATAGTGGCACACATTGATAATTCCCCAAGTTGAAGAAATGCAAGTTCACTCACGAACTGAGGTCCAAAAGTTGGGAAATTTACAATGAAAGAAAATAAGCTTTGAATTTGAATTCGAATGTGAAATTGAAGATTGAAGTTTAAACTTAGAAAGGTGAATCCGTTCGCGGATCCCGAGCCGAACACAGACGCGCGCGCACACGTCCGATCGACTAGGGCTAGGGCTAGTAGGAGAAAGCGCGCGCGATATATATTCGCCTTGTTAAGCCACAAGTAGCGCCCCTGGTGGTCTTTTTTATAAGCCTCCTATTGGTGGTAAACAAACAGACGTCAATCCTCTCGCTCTCTTAAAAAAGTGATGGATGAAATGTCATCACAATAAGACTGTTTTGATTGGTTGTTGTTGACTCATTTGATTGGTCTATAAAGAATAGGCGCCAAAATATAATGTGTTTGAATTTTAAGATTAAATTCTTGAGTTGGAGTATTAAAAAATGGAATAATTAATGGAATATCCGTCCGTAACAATAGTATAAGAAAAATTTCATTATTTTATTTATCAAAATTACGTTATTATTGTATAATTTAAACTGATTAAAATAAATTTTTAAATTGAAATTAACTAACATGATCATGTTCATAACCTCAAAAAAAAAGAAAAAAATAACAATAATAGTAATACGCGCGAAGCGCGTTGAATGTAGCTAGTGGGATAAAAGTGAAAAAAAGTGATTTACGAATAAACAATTAGCAGGATGAAGTCGAAAAGATGGTGCTCAGTTCCTCAATATGCATTTAATAAAAACGCCTCAATGCATACCTTTCCAAAGGATTCCCATTTAAGGAAACAATGGATTATTGCGTGCAAGATTGGTAAAGAAGTAACCTCAAATATGTTTGTATGCGGCGATCATTTTCTTCCTCAAGACTTTTTTCCAAGTAAGTAAAAATGTCATTATTTATTTCTTTTTTAGTCGTTCTTTATCGTCATTCTTATTTTTTGAGTCAAAACATAAGTATTTATTGTAGTTAAAAATGTTGGTTGTAATGACGAATACTACAATACCTTGGATTTTTTTTCAATTCCCTATGTTTTAGACGGTCAGTTCTTTGTTTAATTTTTTTCTCTTCTTCCGAGCTTAAAACTTTATCGAATTTTCGTTTGGGCAAGTTCTGAGTTGGAATTGATTCAGCTTTTAAAACTCGACGCCTACAATTTAACCCTAAAATCATGAATATCAATAACTATAAATCTCAACGAATTTCTAAACTAAAAACAAATAAATAATGACATTTTTACTTACTTGGAAAAAAGTCTTGAGGGAGAAAATGATCGCCGCATACAAGCATATTTGAGGTTACTTCTTTACCAATCTTGCACGCAATAATCCATTGTTTCCTTAAATAGGAATCCTTTGGAAAGGTATATGTATTGAGGCGTTTTTGAACTGAGCACCATCTTTTCGACTTCATCCTGCTAATTGTTTATTCGTAAATCACTTTTTGTCACTTGTATCAGTTGTATCCCATTGACGTCTGTTTGTTTACCACCAATAGGAGGCTTATAAAAAACATCACCAGGGGCGCTACTTGTGGCTTAACAAGGCGAATATACACACCATATCTTATATACAAGGAGCGCTCACGGTCACGTGGGTCGCATGTGTTTTTCCGCTCGTGCCAACGCACTATACGCAGCCTATAGCCGAGATAGCCGTTACGGTTACGGCCCCTGTACTTTGCACGCACGCAGCACCAAGACAGATTACCATTGCCGAATGCACCAGTGTTGGGTTTTCTTTTTTTGTTTTTCTCCTAATCGCTATTAATGTATGTGTGCATGTGCCTCGAGTATTTTTTCGTAATTGAGATTGTATACGGTATATGTATAAGTTATACGAATACCAGTGAGCGATTAGTCTACAGTTTTTGTTAAAACTGTGTAAAATTTAACTTTATATTATTTTAAGAGTATTTTTTGTGCACATTGAAGTGCTTACTATGCCCCCTCGATAGGCTCTTATGGACAAAAAGCATTTTTCCTCGTCATTTAATGAAAATCGATAATTTGTTCATAAAACCACCAGAAAAATTAAAATTTAATTTCATGAAAACCGCAAATGGTGCTTTTTTTACACGCATATATATCGCATGTATTGTGGTTATTTTTATGTATCATAACATAAAATAGGTTCATATATAGTACATGATAATGTACTACTATATATAAAAATTTACTAGTCATTTGATAAAAAAATTTGGTACGCTTAAGCTACTTTTAATTTGACCAGTAATTTCGCTTTGAATATAAGCACGCGTAAGAAGCTTGTTTTCGAGAGCCCGTTTCCTCGTGCACCCAATCTATTGAAACTTTTAAAGGTGGTTTATTTATGTTTGAGTAAAGCTTGTTTAATTATTAACCCTTATTTTCTGTGAAAAATCGTGTTTTTTTGCGTTTCTGCCTCCGTTTCATGATTATGTATATGGATATCAATATATGTAAAACATCAGATTAATTGATAAATAAGGTACTACTATTTCTCTCCCGTGTTATTAGAAGTGCTTGAGTACAGAATTGTTTGTCATAAGAAATAATGTCCAGGATTATTTGAATTAGATTTATATTGTTTTGCCGCACGAGTTAGCATCATATTGCACTGTGAGTTTGAATAGGAATCATATTGTATTGGCCCGAATTGGAATTTTAATGCACGGAGTTGCGGGTTAGAATTATATTGCACGAAATTTCGAGTTGGAATTATCTTGCATAGAATTTTGAGTTAGAATTATGTTGCACTCTTCCGTGAGTTATAATTATATGAATAGGAGGCGTCGATATATATTTTTGCTTATAAACATTATATTGGATACGTGAAAGAAGTTAATGTACAATAATAGAATTAAAAATTAATATAACTTAATACTATTTTTGTGAAATTTCAAATATTTTATACTAAAAAATTGAGTTTAAATTGTATATTGAAAATATTATGTTTGCTTTTGATTTATTTTATTTTTCATATTTTTTAATTAAATTTTGTAAATAATTTAAATCATATTCTATAAATAAATTATTACAATAGTTATTATACTTGTTTTCTTCTTTTTCATGGATTTCTATTATTTCATTCAATTTGTCTAACTTTGTAGCATCTTTTAAATTATATACTTGTATGTATTTATTTTGTGTTGGATCCCAAATGTGTTTGTATCATAGTAATATTGTTATTATATTCATTGATATAATTATTTAAATGTATTTCATATTCGTTTTGTTCATTTATATGATCCTGTAACTTCGTTTAATTCATCTAATTCTCTTGCGTGTTGTATACTACTCACAATTTAATATACATATTTTGCACAGAATCCCATCTATTAAGATTCTATTAAGATAGTCCATTAGGACTAGGTTTTGAATCACCTTGTTCAGCCATCTTATATTTTACTAAATAATAGTTAATTACATTAAGAAAAGTAATTTACATTAAATATATAATTAAAGCAAATTTTAATTATATTATGTAATTAATTATTGTTTTATATTTTTTCTTAAATTATTTTGATCAATTATATTATGTTATTATTCTAATATCGTTAAGAAGATCATAATATTAAAATATCATATGAATATTTTATTGTAAATTTATTAAATTTTAAAATGTTATTATTTTATTTATACCATTATTAGTTCATTATATTATAATCTTATTATTTAAATTGATTATCTAATTTAATTATATAACTATAATGCCTTCTCTTTATTTCTAAAATTCATAAGAATTTTTTTAGATATTTACGAGAAGTCAAAGCCTATATAAAAAAATTACATAGTTACCAACACATCACTATTTTTCATGATTCTTTCTCAATTTTGAACTTTCTATAATATTACGCATCTTGGGAGGAAAAGAGAAGTCTAGAGCTGCTCTAGCAGGGGTGGTCCTCCGATCTCCCATACATACTTGGCGGGCCCGACGATTTGCAGTTTACCGGTGGGCTACTTAAATATAGAATACAAAATTTTTGCATAAATTCATTAACAATATTTATACCTATAAGTCTACTATAAATAATTACATTGACTTTAATTTTTAATTGGTACCGTTAAGTACAACATCCCTATATGTGCAGAATCATGATTTACTTTTATTACCCACAATATTTTTCATTGTGTCCGTCCTTTTTAAACGAGAATAAAATAAAAAATTCATATAAAACAAAAGTTTGAACTAAGGCAATTACCTACTAGTCTCTCTCCCACCCTATCTCTCCCTCCCTCTCTTTCCGACCTCTCTCTCTCTCTCGCTCTCTCTCTCTCTGGCTCTCTCTCTCTCTCTCTATCTCTCCCTCTCTCTCAACATCCGGCAAACTGAGTACCAAAAACTTTAATGAGTGCTTATATATTTTTTTAGAAGAATCAACACGTTTTTTAAAAGCTAATTTTTTAATAAAACTTTCTACGAAAGTATAAAATAAGGCAAGTATAGACGTTTTTTCTGGATAATCTATAAAAAACAACACAATTTATCTAGTCCTTTTATTTCTCCGAATCTCATCTATTCAATAAACACTCTCTACCAATGGTAATAATTATTTTCATGACTGTACAAATAATCTATAAAATAATAATATTTATGATTTTGTAAAAGAAATCAAATAAATACCAATGAAAAAGTCTTTTAATTCTTTGAGTCATTGTATGCTGAACAAATTATATGTAAGTACATTCAAAAAATTGTTCACTGCAAATCAAACAAACGAAAGTTGTGAAATCAATTATCGATAGTCAAGTAATGCAAACAACTCTCGGAACTACTGTATGACTGTTCTCAGAAATATATTCAAATTTGTTCATCTTTCTGAGCTATAGAAATTAAACACAAGAAAGTACTGAAATCAATTTATTGTAGTCAAGTACCGGCCAAAAGTTAACTTGATTGACATAATAGAACTTTTCGTATCTAGCGTGTAAAATTACATTTTACGCCCACGTTGTAACTTCAAAATTATTCAGCCAGCGGGCATAAAATACTACTTAGCGCCCAAGAGGCCCAATAGCTCACATACTCTTACAAAACTTTATAGAACCTGCGCACTTTACGCCCGTGTGGGCGAAAATTATTTTAATTATATAACTATAATGCCTTCTCTTTATTTCTAAAATTCATAAGAATTTTTTTAGATATTTACGAAAAGTCAAAGCCTATATAAAAAAATTACATAGTTACCAACACATCACTATTTTTCATGATTCTTTTTCAATTTTGAACTTTCTATAATATTACGCACCTTGGGAAAAGAGAAGTCTAGAGCTGCTCTAGCAGGGGTGGTCCTCCGATCTCCCATACATACTTGGCGGGCCCGACGATTTGCAGTTTACCGGTGGGCTACTTAAATATAGAATACAAAATTTTTGCATAAATTCATTAACAATATTTATATCTATAAGTCTACTATAAATAATTACATTGGCTTTAATTTTTAATTGGTACCGTTAAGTACAATATCCCTATATGTGCAGAATCATGATTTACTTTTATTACCTACAATATTTTTCTTCGTGTCCGTCCTTTTTAAACGAGAATAAAATAAAAAATTCATATAAATTTATAGTCTACTTAAAAGTGCTTTACATTTTACTAACCGTTTTATAAGCAACCTCTTGTGTATCCTTTTCCCACGTGTAAATATCATATAAGATCTCATATGAGAATTTCAGGCATCGCATATCTCGTATCAGATCTCATATGCGATGTCATCTGCAATTTTATATATTATGGGATTACTCATATGATACTTTCAGGAGGGTTTGCACTTTCTATTTAAAAACAGAGTGATAGATTCACGGATCAGTAGTTAATATCTAGAAGCAACCCATTTATACATTTTATCTGATCTTTAAACATATGAATAGTTATATGAAAATGACCATGTTTTACACCTTGAACTGCAAATCGTCGGGCCCGCCAAGTATGTATGGGAGATCGGAGGACCACCCCTGCTAGAGCAGCTCTAGACTTCTCTTTTCCCAAGGTGCGTAATATTATAGAAAGTTCAAAATTGAAAAAGAATCATGAAAAATAGTGATGTGTTGGTAACTATGTAATTTTTTTATATAGGCTTTGACTTTTCGTAAATATCTAAAAAAATTCTTATGAATTTTAGAAATAAAGAGAAGGCATTATAGTTATATAATTAAAATAATTTTCGCCCACACGGGCGTAAAGTGCGCAGGTTCTATAAAGTTTTGTAAGAGTATGTGAGCTATTGGGCCTCTTGGGCGCTAAGTAGTATTTTATGCCCGCTGGCTGAATAATTTTGAAGTTACAACGTGGGCGTAAAATGTAATTTTACACGCTAGATACGAAAAGTTCTATTATGTCAATCAAGTTAACTTTTGGCCGGTACTTGACTACAATAAATTGATTTCAGTACTTTCTTGTGTTTAATTTCTATAGCTCAGAAAGATGAACAAATTTGAATATATTTCTGAGAACAGTCATACAGTAGTTCCGAGAGTTGTTTGCATTACTTGACTATCGATAATTGATTTCACAACTTTCGTTTGTTTGATTTGCAGTGAACAATTTTTTGAATGTACTTACATATAATTTGTTCAGCATACAATGACTCAAAGAATTAAAAGACTTTTTCATTGGTATTTATTTGATTTCTTTTACAAAATCATAAATATTATTATTTTATAGATTATTTGTACAGTCATGAAAATAATTATTACCATTGGTAGAGAGTGTTTATTGAATAGATGAGATTCGGAGAAATAAAAGGACTAGATAAATTGTGTTGTTTTTTATAGATTATCCAGAAAAAACGTCTATACTTGCCTTATTTTATACTTTCGTAGAAAGTTTTATTAAAAAATTAGCTTTTAAAAAACGTGTTGATTCTTCTAAAAAAATATATAAGCACTCATTAAAGTTTTTGGTACTCAGTTTGCCGGATGTTGAGAGAGAGGGAGAGATAGAGAGAGAGAGAGAGAGAGAGCCAGAGAGAGAGAGAGAGCGAGAGAGAGAGAGAGGTCGGAAAGAGAGGGAGGGAGAGATAGGGTGGGAGAGAGACTAGTAGGTAATTGCCTTAGTTCAAACTTTTGTTTTATATGAATTTTTTATTTTATTCTCGTTTAAAAAGGACGGACACAATGAAAAATATTGTGGGTAATAAAAGTAAATCATGATTCTGCACATATAGGGATGTTGTACTTAACGGTACCAATTAAAAATTAAAGTCAATGTAATTATTTATAGTAGACTTATAGGTATAAATATTGTTAATGAATTTATGCAAAAATTTTGTATTCTATATTTAAGTAGCCCACCGGTAAACTGCAAATCGTCGGGCCCGCCAAGTATGTATGGGAGATCGGAGGACCACCCCTGCTAGAGCAGCTCTAGACTTCTCTTTTCCTCCCAAGATGCGTAATATTATAGAAAGTTCAAAATTGAGAAAGAATCATGAAAAATAGTGATGTGTTGGTAACTATGTAATTTTTTTATATAGGCTTTGACTTTTCGTAAATATCTAAAAAAAATTCTTATGAATTTTAGAAATAAAGAGAAGGCATTATAGTTATATAATTAAAATAATTTTCGCCCACACGGGCGTAAAGTGCGTAGGTTCTATAAAGTTTTGTAAGAGTATGTGAGCTATTGGGCCTCTTGAGCGCTAAGTAGTATTTTATGTCCACTGGCTGAATAATTTTGAAGTTACAATGGGGGCGTAAAATGTAATTTTACACGCTAGATACGAAAAGTTCTATTATGTCAGTCAAGTTAACTTATGGCCGGTACTTGACTACAATAAATTGATTTCAGTACTTTCTTGTGTTTAATTTCTATAGCTCAGAAAGATGAACAAATTTGAATATATTTCTGAGAACAGTCATACAGTAGTTTCCGAGAGTTGTTTGCATTACTTGACTATCGATAATTGATTTCACAACTTTCGTTTGTTTGGTTTGCAGTGAACAATTTTTTGAATGTACTTACATATAATTTGTTCAGCATACAATGAATCAAAGAATTAAAAGACTTTTTCATTCGTATTTATTTGATTTCTTTTACAAAATCATAAATATTATTATTTTATAGATTATTTGTACAGTCGTGAAAAAAATTATTACCATTATTATAGAGAGTGCTTATCAAATAGATGAGATTAGAAGAAATTAAAGGACTAGATAAATTGTGTTGTTAAAACGTAAATAAAATTTTTTTTTTAAAAACGTGTTGATTATTTAAAAAAAAATTTTTAAACTCTTATTAAAGTTTTTGGTACAGAGTTTGACGGATGTTGAGAGAGAAAGAAAGAGGGAAGAGAGCGGGAGAAATAGAGGGCGAGAGAGAGGGGAGAAGAAATGGAGGGAGAGTAGATTATACAGAAAAAATGTCTGTACTTGCCTTATTTTATAACTTCGCAGAAAGTTTTATATCAACAATATTATTATTTGTACAGTTAATAATTACATAATGTGATAACGTTATGACAGTTTATTACAGTATATTTTTAATATCATTATTAAATAGTAGTATTGGTATTATCAAAGTTTTAAATTCGAATGTTCTTTTAAGCTTCTTTTTCTATAGAATGTCTTGTGGCTTCTTGAAATTTGACAGACGTGTAATTTATGTATTTGTTAACAGTTCTACTTATAAACTGTTCAATCAAGATCTTCTTATCCATATGATTCATAAGTTCTGATACTCTGTAAAAATAAAAACAAAATTTCACAAAGTAACAATACTTATTATTATATTAATAACAGTTTTCTATAATATAAAAGTTTGCTACTTATTTGAATATTTATATTTTCATTTCAAAGTACAAATATACTTCTGATCTTGCATGTAATAACCACTGTCGAAGAAAATGAACCTACTATGGAGCGCACCACCTAGACCTCGTCAAAGGCTACCTCGAACACCTGGACCTACTATTACATGCGCCCTGACATCTAAATGCAAAAAACTACGGAGCGCAATACGTAGACATCGTCATCGGCTACCTCGAACACCTGGACCTCCTATTACATTCGCCCTGACATCTAAATGCAAAAAACTACGGAGCGCACCACCTAGACATCGTCATCGGCTACCTGGAACACCTGGACTTCCTGTAAAATACGCCCTGACATATAAATGCAAAAAGCTACGGTGCGCACCTCATCGACTATCCCGAACACCTGGACCATGTATTAGATGCACCCTGAGATCTAATCGCAAAAAATTACGGAGCGCACAACCTAGACTCCATTATCGGCCACCCCAAAGACCTAGACCACGCATTCGATGCGTTCCAATACCTAGAGGTAAAAAACTACGAAGCGCACCACCTAGACATCGTCATCGGCTACCTCGAACACCTAGAATTCCTGTACAATGCGCACTGACATATAAATGCAAAAAACTACGGTGCGCACCACCTAGACATCATCCTCGGCTACTCCGAACACCTGGACTTCCTGTAAAATGCGCGCTGACATATAAATGCAAAAAACTACGGTGCGCACCACCTAGACATCATCCTCGGCTACCCCGAACACCTGGACCTCCTATTAGATGCGCCGTGACATCTAAATGCAAAAAACTACGGAGCGCACCACCTAGACATCGTCATCGGCTACCTCGAACACCTGGACCTCCTATAAAATGAACCCTGACATATAAATGCAAAAAGCTACGGTGCGCACCACCTAGACATCATCCTCGGCTACTCCGAACACCTGGACTTCCTGTAAAATGCGCGCTGACATATAAATGCAAAAAACTACGGTGCGCACCACCTAGACATCATCCTCGGCTACCCCGAACACCTGGACCTCCTATTAGATGCGCCGTGACATCTAAATGCAAAAAACTACGGAGCGCACCACCTAGACATCATCATCGGCTACCCCGAACACCTGGACCACGTATTAGATGCACCCTGAGATCTAATCGCAAAAACCTACGGAGCGCACAACTTAGACTCCATCATCGGCCACCCCAAAGACCTAGACCACGGATTCGATGCGTTCCAATACCTAGAGGTAAAAAACTACGAAGCGCACCACCTAGACATCGTCATCGGCTACCTCGAACACCTAGACTTCCTGTAAAATGCGCGCTGACATATAAATGCAAAAAACTACGGTGCTCACCACCTAGACATCATCCTCGGCTACCCCGAACACCTGGACCTCCTATTAGATGCGCCGTGACATCTAAATGCAAAAAACTACGGAGCGCACAACCTAGACTCCGTCATCGGCCACCCCAAAGACCTAGACCACGCATTCGATGCGTTCCAATACCTAGAGATAAAAAACTACGAAGCGCACCACCTAGACATCGTCATCGGCTACCTCGAACACCTAGACTTCCTGTAAAATGCGCGCTGACATATAAATGCAAAAAACTACGGTGCGCACCACGTAGACATCATGCTCGGCTACCCCGAACACCTGGACCTCCTATTAGATGCGCCGTGAGATCTAAATGCAAAAAACTACGGAGCGCACCACCTAGACATCATCATCGGCTACCACGAACACCTGGACCACGTATTAGATACACCCTGAGATCTAATCGCAAAAAACTACGGAGGGCACAACCTAGACTCCATAATCGGCCACCCCAAAGACCTAGACCACGCATTCGATGCGTTCCAATACCTAGAGGTAAAAAACTACGAAGCGCACCACCTAGACGTCATCATCGGTTACCCCGAACACCTGGACCACGTATTAGATGCACCCTGAGATCTAATCACAAAAAACTACGGAGCGCACTACCTAGACTCCATCATCGGCCACCTCAAAGACCTAGACCACGCATTCGATGCGTTCCAATACCTAGAGGTAAAACGCTACGGAGCGCACCACCTAGACATAATCTCGGCTACCCCGAAGGCTTTACCTCGAGTTCCTCGGGTACAGTTCGGATGAGGCTCGAATTCGCGTGAAGCTAACCGCGGGTGTGCCTCGGATTAGCCTCGGCAGCACCTCGGCTGTACCTCGGCTCGAGCCGCGGCAAATCCGGGGCTGGAGCCGAGGTCCGAGCCGAGATAAAGCCGAGGTCCGAGCCGAGGTCCCAGCCGAGGTAAAGCCGAGGTCCGAGCCGAGGTAAAGCCGAGGTCCGAGCCGAGTTCTAGCCGAGGCTCGACCGAGGTCCGAGCCGAGTACTCTATACCTTTGTAAAAGTCTACATTGTTATGACTCATCTCGCGCAATTCGATCTTACATGTGAAGTGTCATGACAGAAATTTAAAAACGTCGATTTCTCGAAAACACGTACAAGTGGGTTAGGTCGTTATTCCGGGAAGCCACAGATATTATGTTCATAATATATGTAAATACATATATAGAGATATATACATAGAGAGAGGTTATGTACTAATAAACATATATACTGTATATAATAAAAAATATACATATGTTTATGTCTCTTCTTCTCTCCCTCTCTCTCTATCTATATTTTTATCTTTCTCTTTCTTTTGTCTTTCTTTATTATTATACGGCCATTATCACTGCTTAACTCTTCATGGCCATTAATTCCTGGTGATTGTATGTGTGTATATATATATATATATACATAACATATATGACGTCACAGGAAGTCGGGAAAAACCGGATGCGAGGCTGAATACCATGGAGAAAGTTAAGAAATCGGAAAGCCGACAAAAAAAAATTCAGTCCCTTATATCTTTTGAATGAGATAATCTTTTTAAATAAACTCTTGTGATTTGAGTAGAGCAATGAAATGGCTTTCGATTAAGAGGGATATGTTATATAGTTAAAACTAGCGCAATAGGTGTATAAGCTCATAGAATTTCTCGTACATCCATTTCAATGTATATCATCACGCGGTCGTCCTAAGGCTCTTCTATACTTGCCTTCGAAACGCTCCCGCGTTCCTTGATATTTCTTTCCAAACAATATTTGTTACTTCTATTTTATTTTCAGATTCATTTTGTGTGTGTGTGTGTGTGTGTCTGTGTGTGTGTGTGTGTGTGTGTGTGTGTGTGTGTGTGTGTGTGTGTGTGTGTGTGTGTGTGTGTGTGTGTGTGTGTGTGTGTGTGTGTGTGTGTGTGTGTGTGTGTGTGTGTGTGTGTGTGTGTGTGTGTGTGTGTGTGTGTGTGTGTGTGTGTGTGTGTGTGTGTAGTTTGGATTTTTACATCGTGAAAGTGCTACGTACAATTATCCATGGGAAAATAATTTTTTTTTTTAATATTCCTACACTATTAAAACTTTGTCCTTGTGATTTATTAATAGTTATAGCAAATGCTAATACAATTGGAAATTGTTTTCTATATAAAATGAATGGTAACGATGATGATTCAGAAGTATTTAGTGTAATGCGTGGTATAAATACTTTATTTCCTTTATTTTCCCCAGTAATGATTTCAGCTTCAATATTATATTTATATAAATTTGTTATTTTTAATCGTGTTCCATTAGATAGTCCATCAACGATGCTAAGATTACGAATTAGCATAACAATTGCATTTTTTTAAATTTTATTTCATATGGAGGTAAACCTTCTCGTATATTATTTAACATTTCTATCGGAAAATTTAAATGTATATTTTCATCCGTTTGATCTACTCCTTTATGTGTTGCGTAATCTATTATACTGTAATATGTTACAGTTTTATGTTCAATTAAGTTCAATATTTTATTATTTAATATATTTACTTGTTCATTATGTGAACTTAATATTACATTTTTTGAAAAATGATAATTTTTATTAATATTTTTATATATTTCATGACAAACATCATTTGTTTTCCATTTATCTGGAATTTTAAAGTGATCAATTTTTCCTTCTCCAATATCTAATAAAAATGATGCAAAAGCATTATTTTGAGTACGAATGTTTATTTTTAAATGGAAAATTTTAAACAAAGGCCAAAGATAAGAATTTTTTAAAAATCTCGAAAATGTTTACGACTCAGCGACCCCTCACCTCCCTCACGTCCCCTCGCCCCCTTCGCGCCCCGTCACCCCCCCCTCGCGCCCATTCGCCCCCCTCCTCAGCGCCCCCTTCAGCGTTGCCCCCCCCCCCCCCCCCCCAAAATAACGTATAACCAGTCACTTTTTTACGTTATTTTGAGGGGGTGAGGAGGGGGCGAGGAGGCGCGAGGGTGAGGGGGCGTGAGGGGGGGTGAGGGGGTGCTGAGTCGTAAACATTTTCTTACAACTATATAATATAGGAATATATATATATATATATATATATATTCGTAATGAATTTTTTTTTGTTTTGTCTTTTATAGTTGATACAACCAGATCAAGTTTATTCGAGTGATGGGTGTCTTAAGAAGTAGAAAACATTTTTTTTATGCAAAATGACGTAGTATTGGCGCTAATATAAACAATTAATTATTTTGAAATTTTACTAACACGTCGCTTCTATGCAAATTTTTATTATACATGCAATCGTATCGATCAAAGTCTCATTTTGTTCCTTAAGAAATTTGAGGGTAGGTTCGCGGTAATGATACTGTTGTATAACCGAATGAACGGCGCTATAGATCTCATTGTTTATCGAAATTCCAGTTGAATTTCGTGAATTTTCGATAAATAATGAGTCTAGCGCCGTTCAGATCGGTTATACAACAATATCGTTAACACGAATCTACCCTCAAATTTCATAAGGAACAAAATAAGACTTTGATCGATACGATTGCATGTAAATTAAAAATTTGCAAGGAAGCCACGTATTAGTGAACTCTCAAAATAATTAATTATTGATATTTGTTAGTATAAACGCATCCATAATCAGAGCCACACAGGGGAAAGCAATTAACAATTAGTTTAATAAGAACAGAGGATATTTATTTCATAGAACTAAAAACGTGGTTCGTGCATGATGCAACGTTACATGTCTGATACAAGAGAGCTCCAGTAATAAACCTGACTTCTGCGTAACAAATTACATACGCCCGAATAGAAATTTGTTCAGGAGTGACTAATTAGACAGGTCCTATACAGGTTTGCCTGTAATATACTATACAGGTACTGCTATAGGCGCGACACAAGGGGCTGTGCCGGTCCTGTACAGGCTTCCGAAAAAGACACCATAATCCATTTTTTTTGTCAGTAATTAGTCAGGCTATTGTATACATTGCCTGTTGTTGTGTGTAAATGTACTTGCTCAGTGATTTATATGGTAGTGAGAGTTTACTAGAAAATAAAAACTTTAATGTAGGTATTTACTGAACGTTTAAGTAGTTTATAAAGTGTTATAATTGCTCCATAATAATAGAAATATCTGAATAATAATATTTGCTCCAATAATTGTATCATGGATGACCTACGAACTTCTAAAAAAAGACTATCATCAAAATTAAGAGCTCGAAATTATCGAAAAAACAAAAAGTTAAGATCTTCCCAAAATTCTAATGACGATGTAAGTGAATCTGAAAAAGTTGAGGAACTTGAAATAGGTGAGGTTGTTAATGAAGATGTGGGCACTGAATATGTACAAGCAGATGAATTTGTTAACGTTAAAGAAAGTGACGAAGAATACAGTGATAATGTTTATTGTAATAGATTTTCTTCTAATGATGAAGATGATAATAATAGTGATTGCAGCGATGATGATGAGGTCATTATGAGTGATATGGCAAAAGACTTAAGGTTATGGGCTAGAGAGTCGTTAATTCCTTATGTACATGTAGATTCTCTCTTAAAAGTATTAAAGAGATATCATCCAGAGCTTCCATACCCACATAAAACTTTATTTAAAAAATCTTCAAATAATACTTTTAAAGTTGAAAAATTTAATCCAGAAAACCCGTTTGATACTTCTGAATATTTGTACTTAAATATTTTATAGTTTATTCAGTATTTTTAAAGATAAATTTTAGTATTTATGTGTGAAAATAAATGAATTACAAAAATATGTAATAAATAATATGTAAAGGAATAATATTAAATGCGTTTTAATAAATATTATATACAGTTATATACTAGTTCTTTATTTGGTATTTTTATTGATTGAAATACCTTTTTACACCTGTATTATTTTATATAAATTATAACTACAGGCCCTGTACGGACCTGTCTACGACCAAAATAGAATGTATATATTATATATCTAGGTTACTACAGGTAACCCTGTCTTGGTCCCACATAAGAGCCTGCACAATTTTTTGTTAACCTGGACCTGTCCAGCACCTTGTGACGTTCCTATGTAGGTCCAGTAAAGGTACCTTACTAGGACCTGTTTATTTTACTCAGGCATCAGGACAGGATCTGATTTACACCCTAAGTCAATTTCTACTATTATACGTATTATACGTCTACATGTCATTATATAAATAATACATAAATCATATTCTCAACAATATCAGCGCCAATTATACGTAATTTTGCATGAAAAACATGTTTTCTTCTTCTTATGACACCCATCATTCGAATAAACTTGATCTGGTTGTATCAAATATAAAAGACAAAACAAAAAAATTCATTACGAATAACTTATATGTCGAATTCTACAGAAAATTACCCATAACTCTGAACGAAAAATCGTAAAAATTCAAACTTGAAGCACACCTCCAACAACTGATTTTTCCTATTCTGTAGCAAAAATAATGCATGAAAAGCGTATCGAACCAAGGAAATCGGCATAGTATTTTTCAGGAAGCTACATTTAAGTTTTCTTATGGAAATTTAACATGGAAAAAATGAACGAAAAGTGGTCATTGATGATTAACCAATAGCAAGCTATTGAATCGGCAAAAACAAATTTCACAAAAAAAGCGATTAAAGTAGAAGAAAAGAGCTTTCATTTGATACTAGATTCATTAGATACTAGATTTGTTAAAATCGGTCGACTCTGTGCAAAGCTACGGGAATTTGAAAATTGCGAAAAATGACCAAAAATGAGCGACTTTTCTCAAACCCACGTAATTCTTAAAATTTTCGTCATTTTTCGCAATTTTCAAATTCACGTAGCTTTGTACAGAATCGACCGATTTTAACGATTCTAGTATCAAATTAAAGCTCTTTTCTTCTACTTTAATCGCTTTTTGTGAAATTTGTTTTTGCGATTCAATAGCTTGCTATTGATTCGACACACTTTTCGTGCATTATTTTTGCTACAGAATAGGAAAAATCAGTTGTTGGAGGTGTGCTTCAACTTTGAATTTTTACGATTTTTCGTCCACAGTTATGGGTAATTTTCTGTAGAATTCGACATATATGTTGCTATATCTGTGGCTTCCCGAAATAACGACCTAACCCACTTGTACATGTTTTCGAGAAATCGACGTTTTAAAATTTCTGTCATGACACTTCATATGTAAGATCGAAATGCGCAAGATGAGTCATAACAATGTAAACATTTACAAAGGTATCGAATATCTTTCGAACCCCACTATCAGCTGCTAGAATACATTTTTATTCTTTGTATAGACAAACAAAACAATGCAGTTAAGTCGTTATTCCGGTAACTGTGCAGTTAAGTGGTTCAGGGAAATTGTTCAAATAAGATAAATAACATAGTTATTTGTACACTTAAAACATAGAATACGAATTCTTTTTTAAATATTCATTCGCACGCATGTGCCTCCCAACGGGATATGCGTGAAGTCAACGGAATTCGGTAAACGGAATACCGAACGTTACTCGGTTACTGTTTATGCACACTCGCCCCATCGCCCGGTAATCAAAGCTGTTGTGTTACCTTCTATTATCTATTACCTTTGATCTTTGTTGCTATAAAAATAGGTATGTCATAATCTGTTTATTGCGTAGTATTAACTTCAAAACGGTGCTTTTAATTAAATATAAATATTCAGTTAAGTGGTTTTTCCGGGCACAGGTGCAGTTAAGTGGTTATGCACTTAGCTGATATTTGCTCTTTGAACGCGTTTCAGATTTTCGGATCAAGTCTATATAAAAAAGAGTAGTTAGAAGGTATAAATTCCGGTGCTAACTCAGTTTTGACCCCCAAGTGGGTTAGGTCGTTATTCCTGGAAGCCACAGATATATATGTGTGTGTGATGAACTGCCTTAAGGGGATGCCTTACTCGTACTATTACCGACCGAGCAATTCACACAGTTTCAAGCTGATTAAAAATAAAATACGTCGAATCACAAAAAATCAAGAGAACACTCTTCTGTGTTTTTTAACGTTCTATCATCCAGTCAAAGTTTGGAGTCGAAATATCAAGCCGTTTTTTCAAAAACTTTGAACGAAATTAAATTTAATTTCCCCTTAAGGGGATGCCTTACTCGTACTATTACCGACCGAGCAATTCACACAGTTTCAAGCTGATTAAAAATAAAATACGTCGAATCACAAAAAATCAAGAGAACTCTCTTCTGTGTTTTTTAACGTTCTATCATCCAGTCAAAGTTTGGAGTCGAAATATCAAGCCGTTTTTTCAAAAACTTTGAACGAAATTAAATTTAACCTGAGAAGGAATTAAATTTAATTTCGTTCAAAGTTTTTGAAAAAACGGCTTGATATTTCGACTCCAAACTTTGACTGGATGATAGAACGTTAAAAAACACAGAAGAGAGTTCTCTTGATTTTTTGTGATTCGACGTATTTTATTTTTAATCAGCTTGAAACTGTGTGAATTGCTCGGTCGGTAATAGTACGAGTAAGGCATCCCCTTAAGGAGGTTCGATAGCTCTCCGTTCGGGGGGTGTGGGGAGGGGTCCCCTCGCACCGCGCGCGCCGTTCCGCTCACCGCGCACCCCCTCCTGCAGCAACGAACTCAATCGTATGTTTACGTTGTGCCGCAGTAAGGTAAAAGTACCAGTTCTGGAACGATTTTTCGCGTCGTTTCAGTTTTTCATAATTTTAAAATGAATTAATATAAAAATATGCAGATTTTTTACATCTGTGGATTTAGTAGGGCTTAATTAACAAAATAATCACTTACAATACTGGATTTGAAGCAAATAATTAATTATATCAATAAAATAAGTCATAAGTCGAGATGTACGTATTGTGGAACGATGGTTTCGAGCGTTCGAGAGTTCTAAAGATATATCAAAATAAGTTACTTGTATGATATTTTTATATGTCATTGTTCAACAGAAAGCTTATGAATTGTAGATTTCATTTTTCTGATGACTTCCAGGAGTTATTTTGGTTTTCATATCGAAAAAAGGTGTTCCATAATTAGTACATCAATTTCAAGTATTGTCCGTATTAATGGAACGAAGTTTAACTGTGTTCCACGAACAGGGACATCATGATTTGCATATGTACCCATTAGTGGAACAAGCGTAATTATTAATATTAACACGCATTTAGCTACTTATGATATTGTCTGATTTAAAACAAATATGTTTTATTATATTCTACATTAATCATAAGTGATGTAAATAGCGTCATTCATAAAGTTTTTGTCATCTGAAATATGCGAGAAACATAACCTATAAATATCAGGATAACGTACAAATTTAGGCAATTAAAATTATTTTTAAAATCTACACATGTTTAAAACCCATTTGCTGTGAAAAGTTACTGAAGTAAATATCGTTTCAAATCAAATACATTAGTTTTTGTTTTTGTAATGCCAAGCAATAGTCCAAATTATATGATTTTGTTAGCTGTTCCAAAACTAGGCACTGTTCCGCAACTGGTACTTTTACCTTACTCCCCTGGCGAAAACAATCACATGATTAATCATATGATTTCTCACGTGATTTCTCACGTGACGATTTGGCGCGATTTCTCACGTGATTAATCACGTGAAAAATCACGTGACAATACAAACATAAAAAAATAATATATAACAATTATTCGTTAATGAAACTTGTTTCCTTAATGGATAGCAAATTCATAATCGTAGAAAAAAACGATACATAAAATTTTCAACCCAACCGAGAATCGAACTCACGAACTTTGGGTTCGCGCAGGCACGCTATCCATTACGCTATCACGCGCTTGAAAGATTGTGGTTATTTTCACCTACATAAGCTGCATTCTCCATATTTATTGCTATTTCAATTTGATTATTTATGTAAAATATCAATGGTTTGTAAAAATTATTTATTTATACACTATTTTAATAAAATGCGTAACTTATATTAAAACATTAATTCATTAAATTCAAATAACTTAAGAATGTAGTACTGGTAAAGTAGAAATCAAGTAAGTACAAAATTAATTTTTTTTTTTTTAAACAAAATACCTAATTACTTTTTATAAAATGTTACGTATTTAAAATTGTAAATAATGATCATTACGTTTTTAAAAATTTTTATTGCTTTTGAAAAATTTATTCGAATTTAATTATTTAATATCTCAATATAAATTACTTATTTTCAAAATGATCAAAATTAAGTAACAAATTAAATAATCGAAATTAAACAGCAATTAAATAAATATGAAGGGCGATTATTTATCTAGAATATCAATGATTTCTAATAATTATTTATTTATACACTATTTAAAGAAAATGAGTAACGTACATCAAAATATTAATTAATTAAATTCCAATAATTTTTTTAAAAGTAATACAAATTTTTAAAAACGTAATGATCATTATTTACAATTTTTCATATATAACATTTTATATAAATAATTCGGTATTTTGTTTAAAAAGAAAAAAAATTAATTTTCTAGTTACCTGATTTCTACTTTACCGGCACTACATTCTTAAGTTATTCGAATTTAATTAATTAATGTTTCAATGTAAGTTACGCATTTTATTAAAATAGTGTATAAATAAATAATTTTAACAAAACATTGATATTTTACATAAATAGTCTAACTAAAATAGCAATAAATAGAATGGAGCTTACATAGGCAAAAATGACCACAATCTTTCAAGCGAGTGATAGCGTAATGGATAGGGTGCCTGCGCAGGAACCCAAAGTTCGTGAGTTCGATTCTCGATTGGGTCGGAAATTTAATGTATCATTTTTTCTGCGATAATGTATTTGCTATCCATTGAGAAAACAAGTTTCATTAAAGAATAAGCGTTATATATAAAAATACAACGCGATCAAAGTTTTCGCGCTCTCATATCAAAGAATATAAGGCACGGGTCACTCCTTAGGCCTCTTCTGCATTGTTTGACTGTTACTTGCCTTCGGAGCGCTCCCGCGCTCCTTGATTTTTATGTTTGTATTGTCGCGTGATTTTTCACTTGATTAGTCACTTGAGAAATCGCGCCAAATCATCACGTGAGAAATCACGTGAGAAATCAAGTGATAAATCATATGATTAATCACGTGATTTTTTTTCGCCAGGGTCGGAATCGGCGTTGTCTATTGCATTTAGATTGCGTATAAACATTCTCCTGTATATTTGCTATATTGCCTATAGTTTTTTGATTCGCTGTAACCTTTTTTAAAGAATCGCATCCTAAGTGTTTTGTGTTTTACCAAGGTACTTCCATAAGAACCCGTGTATAAGAGTTGAACTTTGAAGTTGAATAATTTCATAACCGAGTTGACAAACGATCTGAAATTTCGCACACTAATAGAAAATCAATCGAAGAACAAAAATATTAAGTTTCTTGAATGACGTAACCTTTTTCATTTCGGTATCGAACCTCCTTATAGTGTAGGAGCCAGAGGGGTTTCCGTAGCCTTTTCAAAAGGCAAGCTGACACCAAGTGTTTTTTTATGTATTTTTTCATGCTGTATCCGAATTTCTATGGTGGATTGTTTAAAAAATCCGTCTTTGTTATAAACAATTTATTGCAAAAATATTAAATTTTCGACTTTTTTATAATAAAAAAAATACTATCGTATTCTTCAGGTCATTTTAAACAAAAAAGTCTGTTACAAGTTTTGCGTAAAAGTGCATCCCAAAGCCGTAAACAATTCTCAAAGTTTTAAAAAACGCACTGATGTCGGGCGCCGTCGCCGCCAAATTGTACACACACGCTCATTTTCTTAAACTTTGAGAATTTTTTGCGGCTTTGGAATCCACTTTCATGAAAAACTTGTAGGAGACTCTTTTGTTTAAAGAGGCCTGAAGAATACGATAGTATTTTTTTTTATTACAAAAAAGTCGAAAATTTAATATTTTTGCAATAAATTGTTTATAACAAATAAAGACGGATTTTTTCAACAATCCACCATCGAAATTCGGATTCAGCATGAAAAAATACATAAAAAAACACTTGGTGTCAGCTTGCCTTTTGAAAAGGCTACGGGAACCCCCCTAGCTCCTACACTATTAAGCAGTCCATTTTTGAACCGTGAGGTTAGCGCACGAGCGTAGCGAGTGCGATAAACACGGTGCAATAATCGACTACTTAGGTCACGGATAGTCGTGACCTAAGTGCGGACTTAGGTCACACCGTGCTATAATAGTACATTTCGATACTTGCGCACTAGTTTCGATAGGTATTTTATACCACGAGAGCCGAAAAATCATGCCAAAGTTGTGATTTTGAGGTTTATAGTGATATAATAGTACATTTCGACACTGGTGCGGAAGGTGATGATTTACTTCATGTGACGTTTCGAACGGTATTTTATACCACGAGCGCCGAAAAATCATACCAAAGTTGTGATTTTGAGGTTAGAGTGCTATAAAAAAATTTTTCTCAAATTTCAACATAGATCGTAAAACATCATTTTAAACATTTTTTTGTCTCGAAATTTTTTTTCTCCGTATAAAGCTTTCTTTATGAAGAAGTAACAAATTTTGGTTTACGAAGTTCTCATTTTGTTGAGTTATAAAAACATCGCAAACGACTCAGAACCTATTGATTCAAATAAAGTCGAATTTACGGAGTACAGGGAATCAAATTATAATATTTTCACATTCGACACGAAAAACGTGCCCAAGATGGAAACAGTAATTATTATTACAAGACGCAGAATACATATAATAGGTAGAATATTAGAATGTACATGAGGAATTGTATACAGATTATTCACAGTTAGATGGTTAAACAAATTAAAAAGAAAAATTTGAAGGCACACCTCTATCATCAATTGTTTCTCGTTCTTTAGGTTATACAATAAACAAGAAAATTTTCGAACTCTCGAAAATGGTCTTGTGACACGGTTTTAAAAAAGAATCCATTTTTCTTATATGGAAATTTAACATAAGAAAAATATAAAAAGATGATGATAGAAATCTCTTTCTCATCTCATTAGATATAATAAGTATAGATAAATCAATGATTAAATTACTGTGATATCAATTTTTGGATGGATAATACGTTACGGGCAGAATACAGTGAATAAAATAAATAAAATTGCTTCCGATAAGAGGGTGATTCTCGCACGGGTGTAATTACAAACACCCGTGTGAAGATCATCCTCTTCGCTTACATGTATCGGAATTTTGTTAATATTGTGAGCGAAACCAGCTCTTTTTTAATAGTATAGGGAACACAAAGATAGAATGATTTGCGAATGCGCCTTCATTCTCGCATGCTCTCAAATAGTGTATAAAACAATAACTTTGCACGCAAAACAAGCACGAAAAGGCGAGTTCTGCGCGTGCTCGAGATTTTTTTGCCCCATGATCGGAAAGCGATTACTCCCGGTGGGCCCGCTACTCAGGTCCAAAAACGCGAAAATCATGCCTGTTGCATCTATCTGCCTTCCGCTGCCTAACGGCGCTTGAAAATCGGGATGGTATTTTTTAAATACTTATCTCTATGTAGTCATTCTTGCAGTCCGAATTCACTGCTGGTTTTTTGTAGTTCCCACTTGAATTTTGCCATACAGTTTTTCTGTATCAAAAACTAAAGCACGTAAGTTTACGGAAGTCTTATTGAAAATGAATACTTTAGCTAGATCTCCTGATGCTCTCAATTATAATTCTAATCCTATGTCTTTATGATTTGTATGATTATACAGATTTTTAAATTAATTATTATTCGTAAAAAAGTTTTTTAAAAGGACCTGACAATTCAGGCTTTAAGCGGTATACATATGTCACAGCAAAAAAAATGAAGTTAAAAGTGGACATAAATGTATGAACGGAGATGCGTTGCTGCTTCGATGTAGTGTTACATTTACGACTTATAATACTTGCCTTCAGATATCGTGCTTTCTACCAAGGATAGTGTCTCACCTCCCGGAAAAGGATTTTGACAGGGTCTTACAAAATTATTTTTCGTAGCGTAAGAAAACGATAAAAGTCTTTGATTTATCTTTAAGCGCATCTAACTTATCTCTACTGAAAAATCTTAGGTGAGATTTTAGGTCACTTCTGAGGTGAGATGGTAAAAATCTCACGCCAAAATGTCACCTTAGATTTTGCTCCAGATGCTGCAGAAAACTTACGTAAATTAAAAATCATCTTCTTGAGTATTGGAAATTACCTCTTACGATGCTTTACTCCCCATATGCACTGAAAAAAAAATTTCGTCAATTCAACTAAATAAATTTATTTGAATTCCATTCAGTCAATTTAAATAAATATGTTCTTGAAATAAATACTAAATATTCAAGTTTAATAAATATTTATTAGAAAATCTCGATCATTTAGTAAAAATAAAATTTATTAAAAATAACTAAAGCTTTAATAAAATTAAATTTATCATTTGCTAAAATTACATAAAAGAGTTTTTTAAATATAATAAACCAATTTATTTAAAAGAAATAAATACATTCTAATAAATAATTACTTAAAATTCATAACTAATTTATTATAATATACCGAATACGTATTTCTAAATGATTGATTATTTACTTGTATACGGATGATTAAAATTGATAAATATTTATTAAATTTTACAGAATATTTAATTACTAAAGTAGAAAATTTATTACGTTCAAATAAACAATTTGTGAAAACAATATTTTTATTAACTATACCTGATAAAATTAATTTCTAAATATAATTAAATATTTATTTCTATACTACTATTCATTTATTAGTAATAATTCTGATTTCAATACTAATAAATATTTTTGGACATTTGTGCTAATACCAATTTACATTGATAAAATATTTTGTTACTTTTAATACAAGTATTTTTAGAAACGAATAATTATTTATTAGTAATCGGAAATATAATTTGGTTGAATCAGAAAAATCTGGATTTAAAATTAAATTATATATATATATATATATATATATATATATATATATATATATATATATATATATATATAGTACTATTTCAAGACATACTTTTTTTTTAATTTTACTACATTTTAGTTGAATTTTTGAAATATTTTCTCAGTATAATTATTTCGGAAGATCTATTAAGTAAATATTTTCTTAACTGAAACAATTACTGAGTAATCTGTGTACTTATTTGCAATAAATGCTTTATTATTGTAAAAAATTTTATTCAAATGTCTCTGATAAAAGTTATTTCTAAATATAAGTAAATATTTATTTCATTGAATAAAAAAATTATTTTAAACTACATAAATACACTGACATAATAAATATTTATTCAAAATAATCGTAAACAACTCACTTTTTAAATAATTATTCCTTTAATAATAATAATTATGATTTCAATAGTAATAAATATTTTTGCACATACATGCAAATGCAACTAAATTATTATAATATTAATAAACATTTATTGCAAATAAGTACACAGATTACTGAGTAATTGTTTCAGTTGAGAAAATATTAACTTCATAGAACTTTCAAAATAATTATACTGAAAAAATATTTCATAAATTCAACTAAAATTTATTAAATTTTAATACAGTATTTATTCAAATACTAATTTTTAAATACTTATTCGAATCAGCCAAATCTCTGTAGTTAGTAATTACATATTTATCTATACAAAATATATATTTGTTAAGTTCACAAACTGTATCAATAATAAATGGGTATTCATTTCTAAAAATCTATGTATTGAAACTAATACAATATTTTATAAATGTAGATTAATATATACTCAAGTCAAGTAATTAAAATTTAGATAAATAAATAATTGTCCGCTTTTACATAATCAATTTTATGTATTAAGGACGTTCTCCGAGAAAACGATTTTCTTGTGATTTTCCTGAAACTTGCAGAAAATGTTTGATTTTTAGTCCTTAGTACATGCTTCAAAGCCCCACGTCCAAAGCGGTATTCAAAATAAAAATATTTGACTTCAAAGTTTCAGCGTTAACATGGGATCGCTATCTAAGCTCGTTGGAAAAATACATTTTAATTTACTGTAAAAGAAGTTTTCTTTGTGATTTTTTGTCAACCATGGGATATAAAACAAGAAATCGAGAGGAATAATATGGTATAATTTTCAATATGGCAAGCGGTATTAATTTCGGAGACATAGCGATATAAAGACATAGCGATATAAAAAACAACCATGTTATTTGTATATCTATATATAGTCACACCGTGTAAGTGGTATTTATTTAAAATATCGTATTGACATCTTTTTTCTTACGTCGTCATTTTTTATTATTTTTAGAGTAGTGTATAGAGACTCACGAGGGTTTCCATCATAAATAATATTTTTAGATCACAATTTTTGCGATATTGATGAAGTTGAGCCAGAGAACGTCCTTAAACAAATATTTATTTGGCACAGAGAAATATATAATTACTAACTACATAGATTTTGTTAATTTCAATAAATATTTAAGTAATAGTACTTGAATAAATACTGTGTTTAATTTTAATAAATTTCAGTCAAACATATGAAATATTTATTAAAAAAATAGATTTCTACCTTATCAACATTATGTTTTTTACTTCATTACTCGGTTTTTCATTAGGCTTATGTATTGAAAAATCATTCAATTTATAGAAAAAAAACATCTTTGACATCTATAAATTATAATAATAATAAAAGTATTATACAAATAAATTTCTAACCCTTGTTTGTGTAAAGATCTGAAATCGATTTTCCATAAAGTATTAAAATTAGTTGTATTCAATAAATATTGATTACGTTTTTATTTTAATAACTATTGTTTAGATAATAATAACAATCATACTTTTGCTTCTAAATTCTTCCTAAAACCAATAAAGTATATTATTCGCATATTAATAAATGCACGTTATATACGAACATCGACTGCGTCTTTACAAGCGTGCGATAGCGTAATGGATAGCGTGTCTGCGTACTAACTCGAGCGACCCGGGTTCGAATCCCCGTTGGATTTTTCTCTGCGATTTTTTTCAAATATTATTAATTAATTAATGTGTACTATACTTAATGCGTTTCTTAGAGAAAACGTACAAAATCAACATATAATTTGTTTTCATCACTTCTGTAAAAGAAAAATACTTTAGTGTGTTGTGTGTCGATAAGGTAGGTAGCGAAAATTTCAAACTGGAATAGAAAAATAAGTAATAAATATTTGTATTTAATAAATACATGTCTGTTTCAGATCAAATAAAAATAATCAGTTACAATACTGTAATTGACATGGAGAGACCAACTAATAAATAAGTGAAATAGTATAATTCAGCAAATATTTTTAATTTTACTTTTTTATTATTTTATTAATTGTAAGAAATATTTAAAACAAGTAAATCTTTGTTTCGTTTTAAACTCTTGAATAGTATAATATAAAGTACAATTATTAATATTTAAAAAAACATTTCGATCTCTTCCGCATTTCTTAAATTTAATAAAATAAATTTTGTATGCAATTAAATAATTAGTTGATTTAAAGTCACATCTATTTTAAATGAATAAATATATAATAATTTTAATTAATACGATTTGCTGGTTGTTTTACATGAAAATAATAAAATATTTATTGCAAGTTAATTAATAGTTTCTTAAATCTAATAATTGGAAATTTAAAACAAATAAGTAATTGTTTTAATTAAGATTATATTTTTTTAATACTAATAGATAGTTAATTTAATACTTGCATATATTAAAAGTCACAAAATATATTATACATAAAAGTAAATATTTTCTTAGTTGAAATAATTAAGAATTTTAAATTAACTAAATAATTTCTCAAATCAAAATAATATTTTCCTTATATTAATAAATAAATATTTATTATAATGAGTGCGTACATTTAAATTAACAAAATATTTAATTAGTACAAATAAATCTTTACTTAAGTCAATTATTAGAACTTGTTAAATTAACTAAATAATTACTCATTTTTACTAAATCTATTGCCACTATTTAATAAATATTTATTTAATATAGATAAATATTTCTTTAGCATAAGTAAATAAATTTTGTTAAGTTAAAGAAATATTTAAATAGTAGTATTCTAATAAATAATTTATTAGATTTTAAGAAAATTTAGTTGATTTCAAGAAATATTTTTTTCAGTATGAGCTCAAAAATACATGTTTAGAAGCATTTTACACAATTTTTCAATTTTTAAAAAATTACATGAGATCTCACCTCAAACATCACCTGAGATCTCATGTACCAATCTAAAAAAAAATGAAAAGTTGTATAAAATGCTTCTAAACATGTATTTTTGAGCTCATCTGGGGGGTAAAACATCCTAAAAGGTAATTTCCAATACTGAAGAAGCTGATTTTTAATTTACGTAAGTTTTCTGCAGCATCTGGAGCAGAATCTCAGGTGAGATTTTGGCGTGAGATTTTACCTGAGATCTCAGCTGAGAAGTCACCTGTGATAACTTAAGGGATTTTCGACAAAATACAGCCCTCCTTCTTACATGTCTTTTAACATTTGCATATATTTTAGATTAGCTCATACTCTGGACTTTAGCAAAAATCGACTCTCAAAGCCTCGTCCAAGTCTTTGTCGGAAA
This sequence comes from Torymus aiolomorphi, assembly GCA_036365515.1. Classification (NCBI taxonomy): domain Eukaryota; kingdom Metazoa; phylum Arthropoda; class Insecta; order Hymenoptera; family Torymidae; genus Torymus; species Torymus aiolomorphi. The sequence continues at coordinate 88,177,774 of CM070873.1, forward strand.
ATTGATATTAGAAAATTTTTTCGAGCTGACTTATACTGAAAACATAATACTTAACATAAAACGGATCAATTGTCTTCTTATTTGAATGGCATTCTAATGTAAATAAAGCATTGTCATGTCATGTCAATATTTCTACATGTACGTAAGGATAGATGTAAAGAGTGAGAAATAAAAAATGGGAAAGAAAGCTGATCTCTATATGGCTGAGTGCAGAGCGAATACCGAGAAGAATTCGGCGGCAGCGGCAAGCGACAAAGTAGAGCGAAAGGGTCAGAACTCAGAAGCGGCTATAAAGCGGTGCAGCAGAAGGAGTGAATGGGGAATCGGTGCAAATAGGTCAGTCGCACCCACACGGGGGGCAGCGCGAGTCGCGCGGATGTCTAGCGACTAGGGGAAGGCCACGGCCGTGAGCTAAAGGAGCGATATATATGTATTATACGTTCTCGCACACATTTGGCGAATAATCCCGCAACCAAGTAACGGTAAGCCACGCTCATCGGAATTCGCACACTCGTCGCTCGCTCGCGGCTACGGGTCCATTGGGTCAGCGTCCGTCGGCGAGTTCCACATTTTAGTTACCGTCTCTCGAGACTTTGTCAGTCACTCCGTCATCCTTCCTTTTCCCTTATTCCTTTTTCCTTCTTGCACCTTTTCGTTATCCTTGTGAACTTTGAGTTATTGCTTACTTTACATATTTTGTACTTAACAAAATTAATAACAAAGTTATTTATAAAATTGTAATTGAAAAAACTAATTTATTGATAAAAAATTGTTATAAATTGAGACTGGCTTCAATAATAGTTTAGGTATCTTAATTTTAAAAGTTATTTTACATTATCTTAATTTCTATGGATGAAACAAATACTTGTAACTTTGGGAGTATAAATTTCAGTTATTACAACATATGTGCGAGATAAATTTTTCAGCGCATCTTAAATAATAAATAAATCAAATATAAATAAGGATTACAAGTAAAAAATGTTTTCTATACATACATCTATAGCGATTGTCATTAAATACTCAAAGATATAATCAGCTCAATAACAATGATAATTTAAAAAGTTAACTATGCTTGTCATAATTAAATAGTCTTGAAATATTACACGCAAGTTACATAACTAAAAAATAAAGTCTTTAAAATGTACATATTATGAATCTTTAGCTTTTTGCCACAAGCAACTCCACCTAAGCGACATTATTTGCGACGGAAATTTAATTAATAATCATTTGCTGCTTGTATTGTTTGAAAATCATCTACCTATTTGCATTCACATGAAATGTGAATTAGGTGCAACAATATTTGGTTCATTATGTATACATATGTATATTCTTTTGCATTAGGAAACTTGGCTTTTTTATAATGAAAACTATGAATTTTATTAAAAAAAGTTAGTATTGCCGCTGTAGGGATAGTTGGAATCTATTTACTCGTTTGGCTCGTTCATTCGCTTAACCGTGACATTATACATCTATATACGGCTGATTTTTCTCGTGGAACGATTCATATTGTAGATCGAGGGAAGACGGCGCTGCTCGTGTGTACATAAACGCAGAGCTACACCGGTGCTTGGGATACATTGCGAATGGGTTAGAGCGCAAGTATTTGTGGGTCAAGTGCGCGCCATTCGTTTGCATAAGCGCCGGCGGCGGGCGTCTCTCGTGTATACTTACTCACTCCGCGCCGTCGCGTTCGCGCGAACGCGCGTAAAAGGAAGAAAGGAAGCCGATCGAACGGGGCCGATGAGTCAGACGACTCGTCCTCCGTATGCGGAAGTCACGACTCACTCGATATTCGGGGCCGGCGCCTCGTGCCATGAGAGATGGAGCAGACATGAAATATGTACAACGCGATTAGTCGGCTCACTCTCCTTTCTTCCGGGCCGCGAGCTCGCCGCCAAACGTCGCGCGCTGCCGAACGGAGCCGCGCGCGCCGCGGGGGCGAGCGCCCGGAGCCGTCGCGGGGATTAGAAGGGCGGCACGGCCAGGCTCTCGGACGTCGGCGCGCCCGAGCCCGCCGCGTTCTTCGGCTTGCAGACGCAGCCGCTCTCGACGAGCACGTAGTCCTGGCCGGTGAGCGTCACCGGGCCCAGCGGGATCACCAGGAAGAGGTAGGGCACGTACGTCTGCGTGCACTCGCCGTGGACGATATCGCACTCCTTGGACCTGCAACAGACGGCCGGTGAGACAGCTGTGCCTCGCAACGGGGGAGCGCCGGACGTGGCCCGATACTCACTCGCAAACCTCGAAGACCACCTGCTGCAGCAGGTCCGGGAACTTTTGGACGATGGTCACCGGCTGGCCGCTCGTCAGACTGACGCCGTACATCGGCGCCGTGGTGTTGTATCTCGTTTTGCAGAGCCGCGACGGGGAGCCGCACGAGTCCTTGGCCGAGAATGCTCGCGCTGAAACGAAGGTGCGCGGGGATTGTTAGCGTTATTACATAAACGGGCCAGATTCAGTGGGACGACCTGCTCCGGTAACCAGCATCGCAGCAGCAGCAGCCGCTTTGCCGATTACACTCGAAAGCAGACTGCCCGCTGTCCCGTTATTACGCTATACCGCGTCGCGCGTACACGCAGCTGAGAGTCGATAACTGTATAGGCTGCGAGACTCGCCTTACGTATACGCCTCCCACTTTGCGCGACACTTTGCTTTCCCGTCTTTTTCAAAATCTTGACCCTTTACTTTCCCGTAACTAACTGACATTCTACCAAATCCGTATATACCTTCAATAACTTGCTGAATGCACGTCTTCAAGATATAAAGAAAAATATCGTTATAACTTTATAGCTGAAATTCACGGTACACTAAATGAACCATTTCACGACTCGTTAGCGAGGTTTTATGGAATCATTCTCTTCGAGCGAAAAAGTCGTTGATTACGAATAAACCGTGATCAGTCGCTACGAGAAAACTATAATTTAAGCGTTATAATCTTACAGCCCTCGATTATTGTACAGGTTGGTCACGCAATGAAACCGATACGGTTTGAGCAAAAGTGATTTTCACGTAAATGTTGAAATAAATATATAGAGCACAGAATCGAGCTATAGAGTTTGTAGTAGGAAAAAGTGGAAATCTACACAGCGAAGCTACCGCTTCAAGAAGTAAGCCAATAGAGAGACACATACGCGCGGGAGGATCGGCTGAAAAAGCGCGAACGAAAAGCGGTTTTCGTGTCATAAGGACAGAGCCGCATATAATCAAGATTGTGAGCGTCTCTCTCTCTCTCTCTCTCACTCGGGCCGTCGCGCCGTGTTGTTAGTCCCGCGTGGGAATAATTGCACCTGGCACTTGTGCGCCGGGCGCGGCCCACTTCAATTTCCAATTGAGCGAGCTCTCGCGTAACCTGCACGCACAATTATTCAACGCTCTCCTTTCGTCTTAACTTGAACTTGAACTTTCGGATCGCTTTTTTCTTCCTTCCGCAATTCTGTGAATTCTAGATTTTATCCTATAGTCGTAGTGAATGTACATCTTATATATTATAATCATGATTTTTTACTGTGGATTAATGTTATCTATCTGCATTCCCGCCGCGTACATCTATAATCAAGTTCTCCTTTCTAAAGCGGCTTCAACTATGCCCGTGGTGCTTTGTTTGAAAAGTATTTTGAAAAATGACGACACAGTTAACCGTTCAGAGTGCAAGGAGGTTCTAAAAATTTGACCCCATTCAACTCTTTACATTGCGCGATTATAAACGGACGCTGATGGTTTTTGCGAGAGTACATATATATAAAGGCAATGGACTGGCAGAGGTAAGAGATGAGAGTTTGTGCTCTTACCAGATCGTGAGCTGGCCGCTATGCTGTAATCGCCCTGGGCTGCCTTGTAGTTGTTCAGAAGCGCCTGTCTGGTTAGTTCCGGATCGATTGTGTGGGGTTGCTGATAGTGCCGGCCTGTTCGACTGTTTCCTGACCAGAGGCTTTTGAAGTTCCTCGCTATGGCTGACCTATAAGAGTGTTAAATTGAAATGGCACGAAGTGTAATGGATAAACGAAAAATAGATAGCCTTACGTGGGATATTGCATGTTATTGGGACCTAGGCAATCGATGGAGTCCGTGAGGGCGTCTCCCCAGACATATTTCAGTCCCAGGCCAGTGCCCTCGCACCTTTTCGCTGCCTCGGCGCCGCTCGCCACCAGCACCAGCAGCGCTAGATAGCTGAACATCTGTAAACGAGAGCGTTTTCGCTTTTTATTATACTTTCGACCCCGCACCTACGTGTGTATGTGTGTGTGCACGTGTGCTTGGAAGCGCCACGGGCTTCGAACCAGTTTTACGTCCTTTTCGAGGCCCGCACGTCTTTCGTTTTTTAATTGCCCTCCGGCATTTCTACCTCGCCACTCTATCACTGCAGAATGCCAGTGCATTTTTTACTCTGCAACTCAATTTTACTTAAGCTACTTAATTGCTTGAAAAAACGATGGTTTTCCTTTGATTGAGTCATTTCTCTTGAGGCTATATTTTTACGATTTATAAAAGAAAAATGGAAATTTTCTGCGGCGAAATGTGCAAAGATGAAATTTGATAATAATTATTTTTTAAGCAGTTGCTACATCTTGATAAATGCGGAAAGCATAAAGTATTTTTCTATATGGCAAATTAAGCCAGCGCGTTGTTTTGCTGCGCTATACGACTGCTGCGAATTAGCTCTGAAATTACACGTTACCGTTTTCAACAGGCTAGTCTCCATTGCCGTACAACTACATTCAAGCCTTATTGTGGAAAGTTATCTTACGCTTATACGTCAAAGGAAGTCGCGAAATTGCATAATTCCGCAGAAGCCAACGTCCTGCTAAATTTCCGGATTCCCGTTATGCATTACATTACGGGGTAGAAGAGGAGACAAGCCGCACCAAGTCGGTATCCAAGTCTCGGGATAGGTAACTAAAAAGGCAACCGAGTGTGTGCATATGGGTGTATGTGTGGCGATCCTTTTTTAAGATTAGCGTAAGCCTATACTTAGTCCCTCGGTTTTATTGACTTTGTCGCGTTTTGCTCAGACATAACTGAGCTCTTGATGACTTTACACTTACTATATACCATATACTTGTAAATTCACAAGCAAGCAAAAGGCTGCATAGTGTTGATAACGAGCAGATTGTAGGGGATGCCTTATACCGACAGAGTTCTCTGTCGTACCGACCCCAACGTCTTTAATTAAATATTAATTGTTAAAAGGTTTTTCTTAAATTCCAAGAGTCGACGCACAAAGGCAAACTTAACCTAATTCCCGGTCAAATTTCAGATAAATCTATTGAAAAATAAAGACGAAATTTGAAAAATCGCAAGATAACATATTTTGAGGTTAATATAGTAATATGCGACGTATTGCGATTTTTCACATTTTGTCTTTATTTTCTAATAGATTTATCTCAAATTTAACCAGGAATTAGATAAGAAGTTTGCCTTTGTGCGTCGACTCTCAGAATTCAAGGAAAAGCTTATAACAATTAATATTTAATTAAAAACATTATGGTCGGTATGGCAGAGAACTCTGCTGGTATAAGCCATACCCTTTGTTAGTAAGTAGAAATAAATTTTATTAAGATCAACCTAAGCTTACTTTATATTTTATTTTTAACATTTTTCTAAATGAATATTCAATGCTTCGTATACTTTATATTGGGGAAAGATGATAATGATAATAAAGGAATAATATATTCATTTTATAGGAGAATTCAAGCAGACGCAGCGGCTAGTATCGCTCAAAAAGCGTTTCTCGTTTCTGGCATAGTGTATGGTAAACCGGACCACTGTAATCAGATATACAGTTTACTGAATATCTTGCGATTTTCTTAATTTATTAAGTTCCGTATAAGAATCTATGATGAGAACACCACTTGTGAGGTTGAAAGTCGTTTTCGAGATCTTGTCTTGTTATGGATATCTAGAGTGACATTTTCTCAGCAATGTCAGCATATATTTTTAACATAAAATCTCTTCACTGCTTAATAGTATATCTCAAAAAAAAAACTTATTTGTTTGGTATTAGTGAAGTTCCATAATAGTTAATGAGAATGTTAGAAATATTTTATTACTGTTGGTGAATATTTTAACATGTATTTTAATTGTTTTTACACTCATTATTACGTCTATTATATGTAATAATTATATTAATTATATTAATCTATTATATTATTTTTTTTTATTTTTGTAAATGACTCATAGATATTTATTTAATTTTAAAAAAAGTAATTTGAGTTTTTTAGAAAAGACGGTTTGAGTATGTCTGAAAATTCTATAGAAGCCGGTACCGAGCCACTGTCCATTATTTGTCATGTACGTAGATAATATCCGCGGTGCCATTTTTAGCGAATAATGTTAAAAAGTTTCTTATCCTTGTAACGTGAAAATAAATACATTTTATGTCAATATCAATAAATAATTAATTGCTAAACACTCAATCACTATCAAGAATATAATTTAACTTATGGATTTCACAAGCGTTTGTTAATCGGCCAATAAAAATATATAATTTTATCGCAACGTAAAACCACCGAATATTTTTGTGTTTCTGGGTTGTGATCCACATAAATTCCGTTATATTATGTGTGTGTGTGTGTGTGTGTGTGTGTGTGTGTGTGTGTGTGTGTGTGTGTGTGTGTGTGTGTGTGTGTGTGTGTGTGTGTGTGTGTGTGTGTGTGTGTGTGTGTGTGTGTGTGTGTGTGTGTGTGTGTGTGTGTGTGTGTGTGTGTGCTGCATGTGAACAGTGAAGACGAAGCTAAAAAAATATGAAAGCGTATGCAATACAAAAAAGGCTAACTACTTTAACCTTTAGAGCACCGGAAAGCCAGTATACTGGCTCAACCCATGTTCGACACGTTACCCATGATGAATCGATGATATGAGATACCTTTTTCATGGGTTTTCTATGGGGGATAGAGCAGCTCAAATCCCGGTCCTCTAAAGGTTAATTAAAAGTATCAACGTATAACGTTCTGCGACGGATTTGATCCTCCTGGAATACAAAAAATAAGACGGCATTTTTTTGCATATTAAACTTGTTCAACATAATCTATCTTTAAGTCTTATTATATCAATGCTATAGGGGAGACCGAGGCTAGTTGGCCGACTTTCTACATTTTATTTTTTTTCTGCAAAACAGTATTAGTTAATTCACAAAACTATTTTAGTACATGCAAGTACTTCATATAGAGCATCTTCATGATTTTTTTCAAAGTTGTAAATTGATCACAAAAAAAGTAGAAACAAGTTTCGAATTGTACGATTTTTGGTCAACCTGCTCCATAAGTGGGATAAGTTGACCACATGCCTGTGGTAAGTTCACTGATAATAAATCATTGAGTAAATAACGATATTATTATATTATATAAAAGAATCACATATGAAAATGAGACATTAAACAGAAAATAAGCTATAATTAGCTAAAAACTATAAATTACCCAAAATGTATAAATGGAGGTTTTATTAGACTTCCTTACATTTTCTGTGTCAACATTCAAGAACTTTTATATATATAAAAAAATGTGTTAATTGGGTATTAAAATAGTAAAATGATTAGTTAAACAATGTGCCTGTTCTCAATAGGTCAGTCAACATGCCCCAAGCGAACACTAATTTAAAAATTCTCCTAATAATATTAAAAATTGAAAGATAAAAAAAATATCAAGTGGTCAAATTGTAAAAAAGCAATCATTTTGACCTACGTTAAGAAAAAATATATTAACAAAATGTTTCAAAGAATTACACGACATTTTTCAAAATGTTAAATTTTCACCAACATCTCAAAAAGTTTTAAAACTTGCGAATTTCCAAAACGCATGATGCTCTCCGACTAAAAATAAAAAAACAAATATTCCTGATTCCATTTTACATTATTGACATCAATAGCCTTGACCTCCGTTATGTCAATCACGAGTTATTAGCATTTTTCCAACCTGCCCCGCATGCCAACTAGCCCCGGTCTCCCCCACTATAAGTCAATAAAATTCAAGTAAATAAGAATTTTGCATAAACAATGAGTCGCAGTTCTAAATAAAATTTTGAAGTATAACAAAAAAATAATGGTTTATCAAAAAGAAAGTTTGTGAATCAAACAATACTATGTGAATCAACTGTTAAAACTTTTAACACATTTAGAAAAGAGTGATTCACAGTATTATAATACTTTCTTTTTCAATGACATAGAAACTCTATTAAAATTCTAAAGGCGTTACAAATTGAAACTGATTGAAAATAATTAGCGAGAATATTATTAACAATCAAGTTTAATAATTTATAAAATACGTCACTACGTGATTTTTATCATATGAATAAAAAATATTGATGGTTTTTTAAATATAATGTTTTGAATAACAACATTTTCCAGTATCACATTAGTCACGATTAACACATTAGTCGTGCCAAATAAAATTATTTAGATTATATACTTATTGATATTTTGTGGATGCACTATCTACACACGAGATATAATCGAGTCTTGTATGTATATACTTTTCTTATGTGTTATAAAAGGCAGAAATGTGTCTACGCGAAATAATTATTAGGTAGAAATCAGTAGAAAATTTGTCTAATTTGTCGGTAGTGATGAAACGCTTTTCATTTATTATTTGCGGCTATTCAATAGATTGGAAATGGAACGAAACAACCACGAAATATTTAGTTGTATTGTAATTTGACCTTACATAAAAAGCATTCAAAAGTATGGAATAAGTTACCGAAATTTAAACGGACCACATTTATCCGCCTCATTCTGCTTCTATTCTCACTGGTCATATATCATAATACCGCAAATCTTTCTGGACATATTTTAAATAAGAAAACTAGCAAATGAAGCTTGAGTGTAGCTAAACCCGGCGTATAATAATATCTTTTTCAGATAAATTATAAAATTTATTTCCATATTTGATTAGTATTAGTCCACCATTCCGCAACGCATGCACATCTACACAGCTAATTCATAATTAAAATTACGAATAAAATCTAACAAGCAATATCTTATGTCTGTGATATAATTTATATAATAATAAAGGATGACAAGAGTATTTTCAAGAAAATACTTAAGTTTGACCCTTCTGACGTTGCTACAGGTGTGGGTTTCTCCTTGTATCAGGTTTTCTCTATGCTACAGGCGCCTGTATTATATACATGATGTTTGATGGTATGTTTCGTGCTTCCATATCAAGAGGTCGGGATTAAAATCTAGCTATATAGTGTATGGGAGAGCCAATAAACAACTATAGCTATGTGGGTATGGGTTGGACAGTGAATAGAACAAGTAAAAGCTGTGACTCAAAAAAGAACCGTATTAGTAACTTGTAGCTGGTGAAATCGTGTTAATTTGGCTTCGAATGAAAACTCGATAGACGAATTGAGCATAATCTTTGTCCAGCTACATTTTACGTGAAATATCGAGGTCTCATTCCCTTCCTCGGAATTGTGATAATATCGTAATGCCGAGGAGAGAGAAAAGGTCGGCAGCGTGACTAAATTAAGAGGACGCGTGAGATGCGTCGTATACAAGAAGGAGGGCAACAGCCGCTTGCGCGCGTCGCGTTAATTTATGCGCCGGGGGAGAGACAGCCGAACTGTCCTATCCTCCGAGAGCACAAAGCAAGTATAAAGAGAGAGAGAGAGAGAGGCAGAGAGCTCCGGCAGCCTTGAATGCTCGATTTCCTATAAGGACGAGGAACGCTCTTGCGGCAGGCTAGGCATCACATGTGCGCGCGAGGGGACGGCCGCGAAGATTGCGCGGGCTGCGAGCAAGGCTGGTCGTTGACCGTAACAGGTGTCATGGACCGCAGCCACGTGAAATCCGCGCTCTTCGCGCTCAGCCGGACGTGCATTCTATCGATTCCGGAGCGATTTCACTGTAAACCGACTCTAATCTTCCGCACCTCGTGTGATGTTAATATTTCCATCGCAAATCAACAAGCCGAAAATCTGACAAAGAGATATTGACACAGTTGAACTTTTTCCTGATAAAATTATCCTTACAAATTGCTCTGAACTAAAAGCTAACTTTACCGTATCTAATATTCGAATCTATGTATATTTAGTCAGAAAGCGTGCTGGTCACTCGTCATAATCTGAAAGTATTAGCAGGCGCACTGATCTATAGGTTATATTCATCGACAGATGCACTGTTGGCCAAGAAGCTTTTTTATTCTTTACAAATAACTTGCCTTATTGCCGACATCCATTAGTTTTCCCGTTCAAGTGCAAGTTCAAGTTTACGCACTCACCTCGATTTCACTCGAAAGCATTTTATAAGAAGCGTTTCACCTTGTTCTCGCACACTAGTCGCGCGTCATTAAGAGGAAATTTGTCGTGACGACGAGGGGCCACCCGCCGCGAAGGCTTTCTTCCGAACATCCGCTTTTCCGGATACGGCCAACAGCCGGCTGTGTAATTGATCTCGTTTGCTCGCCCGCTCGTTATTCAATCATTACACAAGAGTTAGCACTCTTCGAACATTATGCGAAAGCGTTTTTTAATTGACCACTACGGGATTAACGAACCGCGTCGTTATTTCTTCTACGTTATTACAATCTTTTGATCTATTGACTTTTGTCATTAGCACGTTCATTGTTCTACTTTAAAACCAATTCATCCCGCTCCATTATAAGCGCTCAGTTTTTCTTATAGATATAACTATTATCTCATTCATGGAGTTAAGTAATACAATGCTTTTAGTTAGTTTTTTCAACCATCCCTTTTATTTAAAGAATTTTCGAGTACTTGGCCTCTCAGCTTTTTGAAAGCGAAAACTGGAGCAAAAAATTATCAAAGTAAAATCGCGAAAGAAATGTTCGTTGGCACTTTTAACCGGTACACATACAAACAAAAAAATCGCCTCACCAAAAACAGAAAGTATAACACGTCGACTTTCATTCGCTTTCGCGATTAAAAAAAGTTGCTCCGTGGGCGCTTCCTCGCCGAGGACAGGAGATGATATCTACCCATGCGGATGTAAAAACCAGAAAAGATGCACCTTGCCCTGCCTATATAAACTCACTGTTCTAAATAGCTTCAAGCCGGAGTAGTAAAAATGTGAGATTCATGCCTCTGCTTTAAAATCCGATGTATTTACCGCGAGGAAAAAGGTGAGAATACCTTCACAAGTTTCCAGTCCATTACTCAAGAATCCATGGGTGGTTAAGTGAAAAATTTCACTTCTCATGGAGATTCGGAGAGCGTATCTCTGTGCGGGACAGCCAAACGCGCCGCGCGTTTTTCCGCTTGACGGGAGCGCAGCGCGCCCGCAGCGTTCGTCTTTTACGATAGCGGTAGAGAGAGAGGGAGAGAGAGAGAGCACGTGCAGCCGTGCATTAGCGCGCTCGCGGCGCGTGTAAAGGCGCGGATTGTTGCGCGAAAGGAGCGAGTATATATGCGAGCAAGGGGAAAAGAGTAGCTATGAGCGAGAGAGAAGCGGCGGATTTTCGCACGCAAGTCACGCTAAGCTAATCCCGGGCGATGTGCCGGATAATTGCCGTGCCCGCCGCGGATCCGCGATCTTTCTTCTCGCTCTTCTCCCGACGATCGCCGCTTTGCATTATACGCGCCTCGTAACGGAGCGCGTGCCGCGAACTCCGCTTTTTCAATCAATCAGCACTCAAAGTGAAAAATAACGATTGAAAATGTCGAACTAATGCACTGTGGTATGCTTCTAACGTAGCCTGCACTACATGCAGAAAATTATGTATGCATCCTGTGCATTGAATATAAGTGGTCGAGTGATACGCTTCGGTCAGGCGTACAACATGTTCGTTACTATATTACAATCACTTGGCTTTTTAATTAAGGAATATGGTTGTGAGAAGTAAAATAATAAAAGTTACGTTGCTTGTTATTTTATGAATAAAATAACGTATATCATGAACAGTTAATATAAGGTAATATAACCGCAGGCATTTCGGCGGGAAGCTCAAAAAAGACTAATCTCGGCTTGTCTCGAGTGCTCGCACAAGGCAGAAATGGAGCTAGCTGTGGGCCGCAGCTAACGGTAATGTACAGGTAGTAGGTAGCTATGAGTGCGCGAGCACGCATTAGGCATCCGAAAATCTGAGCCGCATTTCGGAGAGCCATCCTCCCGCGTGTGCGCAGGCGCAATGCAACGACCGCGTAATAACGGTACCTCCGCGCGCGGTTATTTCGGCGGTGGTGGTCCGATCATCACACCCGCCGGCTTTTCTTAAGTAACACAGTTACGTCACGGGTTACTACTATACTGAGACTCTTAGTTAAAATAAAACACGGATCGCCCGGTCTATATTTTCCGTTCGATACAGGTCACGCTTTATTGACTACTCCGCGATGGCTATTATACCGTCGCGCTACAATCCGTGAAAACAACGGCTTTTTGTAGCCTAACGTTTTCTTTTTACAGCTTCCAATCGGACTATCTATTGATTTACGGCGCCTTGAGCGCGTTAGTCGTCCGTTTAACTAAAGTCAAATTCGGGTGATGCACCTCTTTGGAACAAGCTAAGGATTTCGTTCGGGCCGACTGAGATCTTGAAAGGGTCCCGCGATCGGCCCGGATAATCCCGGAGCGCGCAACCTCACGTATGCGTGACTCGTTTGTTCCCTCCTGCGCGTGCGTGTGGCCACGATCCAGCAGTCAGTCCGGTAGATAATCCAGAGGGCGAGAGAGAAAAGAAGCTTTTCTTCCTTCTACCGCGATCTTATCTCCGAGTTTACTACCTAGACGTTGCCCCGAGAAAGATCGCGTCTATTCGCGGACGGGCGTAGACGAGCGCATTTCCAGCCGGCCCTCGTGCGCTTTCTTTTGCACGCGTTTATCGTAATTGGATGTAGGTATGTAAGACGTACACACAACTATAGTTAGAAATTCGAGTTACCACGAGTCCCACTAAGTATTAAACTTTGTCAAACGACTTGGACAGTGCAAAAGAGCAAAATGATTGGAAAATGTATTTAACCAGCTAGTACTCACTCTGGAGACGGCTATCCTTGGCATGGCGTTGTTGAGCTTACGTCTGCTGGCTCGTTAGGAGCTGACAACGGCGTTTGAGGAAATTCAAGAGAGCGTGTAGGATCGAAGGAAAAGGAGGAAGCGCGAGGGAGGAGGGAAAAAGTGGAGAAAGAGAGAAGTAGGTCAGAGGGGTCCGTCCTCGGGCGCGCGTAGAGGTCTCATGTCACTGCACCGGTTCTTCTCCCTCTCTCGTTCTCTCTCCGTCTCTCTTTCACGGCTCTATTATCGGTATGCTCGGCTGGGCAGAGGCGTGCGCGCAGGGCTCGAGCGCTTCCTCCTCGATCCTCGCAGGTGGATGTCCAGAGGTTGACTGGTAGGAAGTGCGCGCACGCGTCAGCTTAGGAGAGCCCCGCTCGACTCGAGCGCGAGCGGAGGACGGGAGAACGTGAACCGGCTACCGAGCGAGCGAGCGCGAGAGAGAGAGAGAGAGAGAGAGAGAGAGAGAGAGAGAGAGAGAGAGGAGAGCCGTGCTCGCCCGCTCCCGTTGGACCCTATTCCGCGGCTCGCTCTCCTAAACGTCTCTTTCTTCCTTTCTTTGCTTCCTCCCCTCTCTCTCGTCTTTTCCTTTTCTCTAAATACCTCACCTTTTTCTCGTTTCATCCTTCGTGCCCGTCGCTCTTAGTTATGCCTCGGTACCCGTAGCTGCGAGCAGTCGACGACTCGTTATCGGGCGCATTTTACTTTTTTCCCCCGTCGAGCGTGTTACATGTACTTATACCACTCAATGAATTCCGACTTCAATCGTTTCTACGCTCTTGGTTAAGACGAATACATATATGTATATATATAAGATGCCTAGTACAGTAGATCCAACCACACATATCTGCGGTTTTAAATTCGCCAATTATTAAATTTCATTAATCATTAATGTTGAGCATACTACTATACTGCAATGACTATTCACTGTAGTTTCTCTCAATATCACATGAACTTTCACAAACTTTTCTTTATCTTTATCCAATACACCATTAACGGTTTAATTTTATCCTAATACGCCAGATCCTAACACTTCAATCACTTAAACGGTCACTAAAATTAGCTAGAAAGAATTAATTTTCGTTTAACAGAAATTATAATATATTAAAAAAAAATCATGAAAAGCTGAAAAAACTTTAAAGATCTCCAGAATAACATAAACCCTTTTTTAATACAAAATTTCACTGTAAAAAAGTTACATTTGCTAGCAAAATAAAAAGAGTGCAAACAGTAATTAAAATAAGTAATCAAAACACACACACATAAACTAAAAAAGTGTCTCGTATTATGATTAAATATTTATTTATAATTTTAACAAATCTTTCTTTTTTCGACATATTAATAACTTTATCTGTAAGGTTTATCAAGGTAATATATTAAATACTTAAAGCTACACATTTTAAATAAAAAGTTACAATATATTTTTAAAAAAATTTTCTGAAATAATCGAAAGAGCTTTTTATAATTTATTTAAAATGTTAGGTTATTTTTATAAATCAAAATCCTGTATAATACATACATTATGTAACAAAGAACTAAAATCGTAGATTATTCCCGCGGGTCAGTTCACTGCCTCCCGTGCATGACTGACTTTAGTCCCGTGTTACATATAGTACTTTATTGACATCTCCATTGTGGCCACTTTATAGATTTGAAAAGTTATTTTATACTTATGAGTTATAATTTTGTTAGTTTTAACCAAATTCCCTATAAAAGTAAAAAAATTAGGCTATTATGTTACTATATTCCTATATGCGGGACATAAAGTACTTTATTCCCATCTCTACTATAATGGCCATTTTATAGCCTGAAAAGCCGGGCAAAAGTGGCATCTGATTCCCTCTTTTACGTTATTCCCGCCTATGTGGGAATAAAGTAAATTAGCGGGAATAAAGTAACATAGTATAATTTTTTACATTTATGGTGAACTGGGTTAAATTAACAAAATTATAATTTATAATATAATATAAATTATAAATAAGCCTTGCCAAAGTGTTCTACGGTATCAGAAAAAATAAAAATTCTGACTTTGCTACCCTCATCCCTAACGAAAAATGAAATTTCATTCTTATTTCCAGACATAACAATGTACATGATAGCAAGAGCGAAAAGTCTTGCACAAGAAAAGGGATTTTACTCGGAACCAGAAGCGTGCACAGGCCATCCAAGTGATGAAAGGATCGAAAAAATTGTTATGGAATATTATATAAATGACGATTTTAATTGTTCAAGGCAGAGTCTTCATAAGAGTGGCGTTATTATTGTTAAAATAAATGATAAAAAAGAGAAGAAAATTAAACGTTTCCTTACTCGGAGTCTGAAAGCAACGTATGAAACATTTAAAAATGATTATCCCGAATTGAGAATTGGTAAATCGAAGTTTTATAGTTTGCGATCAAAATATGTCTTACTTAGCCCCATCAAAGAAGTTTGTCTCTGTATCTATTGCACAAATTATAATTTATTTCTTACAAGCTTAATTAATTTCAGAGGAAGTAACGTTACAGAGTTGGATGAAATTCGGTCAGAAATAATAAACGCGACAATGTGTTCTGAACCACCTGATTTATGTTATTTACAAGAATGTAAAATGTGTCCAGGCAGTAACGGAATTACGTTTCATGTTCTAAAACTGCAAGATTCAGAAGGCACAGAAGAAATTACATATGCTTTGTGGGATAAAGGTAACTTGATTAAAAAAATAGTGTCAATTTCTGCTTTTAAAGATGAACTTTCGGTTTGGACCATGAAGATTAGTACTCACATATATGTAAAAAATATACAACGGAAAGCTATAAAAGCAGAAAGAGAAAAGCTAAAAAAGACCCATATCATTTAGTTCTTCAAATAGACTTCACTGAAAACTGGGCTGTGATTAAACATTAGATTAACATAATAAAGCTGTTCAAGGAAATCATTGGGTTAATGATCAAATTTCTATTTTCACAGCAGTCTCTTATCAAGGGGATTCGACACAAAGTTTCGCAGTCATAAGTGATGACCGAAAACATGATTCAGCGTATGCTTTGCTAGCAGTAAAAACAATTATAACCTACACTGTTAAAAATTATGAAGTTTCATTCACTTAAATTTAACTGAAATTTAATAAAACTTTTGAAGTTATATTCAGAATGTATCTTAAATTTCAGAAAATTTTTAACAGTGTACTTGAAAGCCAATTGTTGTGATTCAATAAAAAAACGCTGCCAATTCATTGGCCCGTAGCTTCCTCAACCGTAATTTGTTGATTCCTTTAATTAATTTTTAATAACAAAATTTATAATTTTTTAAAAAATTTATTGCATAATTATAATTAAATTCATTTATGAATATTAAAAATTGTTAATTTTTATATTTATTTATTTATTATTTATTTATATCAAATTTATATACATTTTGAGCTGATAAATAAAGTTATCATTTGAAATAGAAGTAAAATATCTATATTTTATAATAAAACCAATAGCTATCACGGTTGTTTTGTTATTAACAAAAACGTGTTTTTTTTTATATTTCATAATTCATATTTTTTAAGAAAAAAAAAATTTATAGCTATCATTTTTCTTTTGTTATTAACAAAAACGTGTTTTTTAAAAAAAGTTCATAACTCACAAATAAATTATAATAATGCAGAATATAACGCATTCATAATGCATAATTCATAATTATAATAGATTATAATAGATATAATTTTTAAACATTTTAATTCATTTTGTTGGTTGGTTTTTTAAAAATAAAAAAAAATCATCGAATGCCTACTCAATGACGTTTCCTCATTCCACACCACCTAGCGGTAGATTTCGTATCGGTAGGTAGCAGTAGCGGAGTTATGGGTTTTTTAAAAAAAACACATTTTTGTTTTTGATGACAACTAAAGAACCGTGATAGAAAATTAATTTTTTTTAGAAAATATAGGTATTTTAATTATCTTTCGAATGCCACCCACCCCATTCAGATACATATAGCCGTTCTCGAGAAATTACGATTTTTAAAAAATGTCAAAAAATTTTTAACCTCAAATATTTCTGAAATTTATGGACCAATCATTTTGCCCAAAGAACTCGACCGAGAACTATAAAAAATCGACATAGGCAGATTTGTGTACATGAGAATTGTGCACCGATTTATTGTGCACAAAGAAAAGAAAAGAAAATTTTGTTCACAAAACGTTTTTACTTTTGCACAAAATTTTTAATCAAAAGAAAAAATAGAAGTTCGTTTATGGAGTGCCAATATTACGAACTTCTATTTTTTTTTTTTGATTAAAAATTTTGTGCAAAAGTAAAAACGTTTTGTGAACAAAATTTTCTTTTCTTTTCTCTGTGCACAATAAATCGGTGCGCAATTCTCATGTGCACAAATCCGTCTATGTCCATAATAAGTCGGTACACAATCAACTGCACTGTACATAAATAACTCACGTGCACAAATCAGCCCATGTCGTTTACGAGTTATAAGCTTCTAAAAAAAAACACGTTTTTGTTAATAACAAAAGAACCGTGATAGCTATAAACTTTTTTTTTTAGAAAATATAGGTATTTTAATTTTCTTTCGAACGCTACCCATCAGATTCAAATAACTCGATCCTATCATTAAAAAAAATCAAAAAACAGTTTTGAGAAAATCGAAAATATGAAAAAAAAAACGAAAACGCATCGCCCCAATCAAAAAACGGATTTTTGACCCGCCATCACGCAAAAAAAACAAAAAAAATGAGACCTGTCCGGTCAAAATCGACCGAGTAGAAGCTGAGATCCAGGCGTATAGACACACACACACATACACACACACACACACATACACACACATACACACACACACGCACACACACACACACACATCCATACAGACATTTTTCAAAAACCATGTATTTTGATTCCTAACACCTCGAAACACAATTATAACATGTTTTTACAACAACTCAAAAATTTACTATCACAAAGCTTCCTCTAGGAGGAAGCAAAAATTACCGTTGTATCAGACGGCGCCGCTAGCCATTTTAAAAATCGCTTTCAATTATATGAATTAAAATGAGCACCATTTCATATAAAATGGTTGTTCTCTGCTACTGGGCACGGTAAAGGAGCTCCCACATAGCACGAAATATTGCTGAAATGTTTCTGCAAGGTTTCGTGAAATGTTTGCAACCTTGCAGAAATATTTCACAGAAAGATTGCAGAAATATTTTTATGTCCGCATCTTTTTTCGTTCAGCAATATTTCATGAAATATTTCTGCAAAGTTTCGTGAAAACTTGTAAGAAACGTTTCTGAAATATTGCAGAAAACTTTCATGAATAGTTTGAATAATCTGAAAACCTGACATGAAATATTTCAGAAATGTTGTGGTATTATTTTTCGTAATATTACTGTAAACCTTACAGAAATATTTCACAGAAAGATTGCAGAAATGTTTTTATGTCCGCATCTTTTTTCGTTCAGCAATATTTCATGAAATATTTCTGCAAAGTTTCGTGAAAACTTGTAAGAAATGTTTCTGAAATATTGCAGAAAAGTTTCACGAATAGTTTGAATAATCTGTAAACCTGGCATGAAATAGTTCAACAATCTTTCATGAAATATTTGTACAAAATTTCGTGAAAACTTGTAAGAAATGTTTCTGAAATATTGCAGAAAAGTTTCACGAATAGTTTGAATAATCTACAAACCTGACATGAAATATTTCAGAAATGTTGTGGTATTATTTTTCGTAATATTACTGTAAACCTTTCAGAAATATTTCACAGAAAGATTCCAGAAATGTTTTTATGTCCGTACCTTTTTTCGTTCAGCAATATTTCATGAAATATTTCTGTAAAGTTTTGTGAAAACTTGTAAGAAATATTTCTGAAATATTGCAGAAAACTTTCATGAATAGTTTGAATAATCTGTAAACCTGGCATGAAATATTTCAATAATCTTTCATGAAATATTTGTACAAAGTTTCGTGAAAACTTGTAAGAAATGTTTCTGAAATATTGCAGAAAAGTTTCACGAATAGTTTGAATAATCTACAAACCTGACATGAAATATTTCTGAAATGTTGCGATTTTATTTTTCGTAATATTACTGTAAACCTTTCAGAAACATTTCACAGAAAGATTTTAGTAATATTTTTATGTCGGAATCATTTTCGTTCACCAATATTTCATGAAATATTTCTGTAAAGTTTCGTGAAAGCTTGTACGAAATGTTTCTGAAATATTGCAGGAATCTTTCACAAAGTATTTGTATAATCCGTAAACTTGCCATGAAATATTTCCGCAATATTTCATGAAGTATTTGTGCAACGTTTCTTGAAACCTTTTACGAAATGTTTCTGAAATATTTCAGAAAAATTACAAAAAGAATAGTAAGTAACATCTTCTACTTTTTAGAAAGTTTGTAGAAACGTTTCATGAAAGTTTTCTGGAATATCGATAAATTGTTGGCAGAAAGCTTTCAGAAAAGATTTTAAGTAATTATTCAAGAAACCTTTCTGAAATCTTTCAGAAACCTTTTTTCAAGTTCTTGAAAGAAGTAACCTTGAAGCTATGATATATTAGAATTCTCTATAAGTATTTACAATTGTCGCATATTTTTCACAACTTAATTTCTACATTTAATCGCATTGTTATAATTGCATAAAATATTTTACATAAAAATTTTTCGACCTCACCGGGAATCGAACCCACGATCTTTGGGTTACTACGCACGCACGCTATCCGTTACGCTATCGCTCGCTTGAAGGACTTCGGACATTTTAATCTATATAAGTTGCACTTTCCACGATTATTTAATTGTTATAATTTTGATTCTTTTTATTTAAAATAATTATGGATTTAATAAATTATTTATTTAATTCGTTAAATTGAAACAATATAGTGTCGGTAAGGTAGAAATCAAACCTGTATACTGAATAGATTCTTCTAAATAACGAAAATATTAACTTGAATTATTACTCTGAATAAACATGTTTTAGTATTTAAATATATTCTGAGTATAGTATTTAAATATATGGTGAGCGTCAAAATTGTGTTTCACCAAAAAACTGTTTAAAAATTATTCGAATAAAAGAAAAATTGCAATGTCGATAAGTAGGGATCTGCGTTTTCGTAATTTTTCAATAAATATTGCAGCAAACTTGCTAAAACATTTCGTGAAATTTTGTGTCCTCTATTTAGTGCATACACAAAATATTTCAGAAAAGTCTCAGAAACCTTTCCTGTAATGATAGTGGGAACTTTTAACGCAACATTTCTTGTGATTACAAGAAATTATTTTTTTTAATTTAAATTTATTTTTAAAAAAATAAAAATTGTTAATTTTTAATTTTAAATTGATTTAAAAAAATATTGAAATCTCTTTTTTATTATAAAATTTATGTAAAAAATTCTTTAAATTTTAAATAAAAATTAAGATTTTACGTAAAATATTTCTGCAAGGTGGTGGAAATATTGGTCCAAAAAGTTTATGACGGAGATATGAATATTTCGAGAAACTTTGCAGAAAAGGTTCTGCAAGATTTTGTGGAAAGTTTCGAGTATCATTCCGAAAAAGGTTTCTGAAACGTTTCTGCAATATTTTATGTAAGGATTGAGCAGAGGTCATGAATATTGCACGAAATATTATGGCAAGTTTTCTTCAAAATTTCATGAAATATTTCATGCAGGCTTCTTGTTAAGAAACTAGAAACATTACAGAAAATCTTACAGAAAGATTTCGGCAGTTTCTCGAAATTATTCATAATCTAGCCTGGAAATTTTTCACTGAATATTTCTGCAGCCTTGCAGAAATATTTCTTGAAAGTTTACAAGAAAATTTGTGGAAATCTTCCCACTATCATTCCGAAAAAGGTTTCTGCAACATTTCTACAATATTTCGTGTAAGGATTGAACAGAGATCATGAATATTTCACGACATATTGTGGCAAGTTTTCTGAAATATTTCGTAAAATATTTCTCGCAAGTTTCTTGTTAAGAAACTACAAACATTACAGGAAATCTTGCATAAAGGTTTCAGCAAAGTTTCACCAAAGATTCATAACTTAGTCTGGAAATTTTTAAAGCAATATTTCTGAAATAAACAAAACCTATGAAGTTATATTTAAATAAGTGTTCTCGACGACACAAAATATTTCAGAAAAGTTTGAGAAACGATCTCCGAATGATAGTATACTACCTATAGGAATGTTCACTTAACTTTTCATGTAAACTTTCGATAAATGATTTTGCACGGTTGCAGAAACATTCGTTGAAACATTTCCAGGCCAAGTTATGAATATTTAAAGAAACTTTACCGAAATCTTTGTCCAAGATTTTATGTAAGATTTCTAGTTTCTTATCAAGAAGCTTCCATGAAATATTTCATGAAATGTTTCAGCAATCTTGCCACAATATTTCGTGAAATATCCATCATAAGTGCCCTTTGAATCTTTCAGGAATGGCTGATGAAAGTTTTCTACAATGTTTCTTGAAATATAAGAGGAAATGTTTCAGCAATGTTTCTGTATTATTGCCGCAATGTTGTGTCAATCTTCTTGAAATATTTCTTGAAATATTTCATGGGAATATGTCGTGCTATGTGTGCGAGAATACTCTGCGCGGAAATGTTCTAAAAACTTTCCTTGAAAAAATGCTTGAAAATTTTCTAATAGAAATATATCTATTCCAAGTGCAATAATTTTCCAAACTAATATAAAAAATATTCGAATAAATCCTAGTTATTTAAAAGAAAATTACGGGCAAAAGTTCCAGAGAACATTTCACGGAATATTGTGGCAAGTTTTCTGAAAACTTTCATGAAATATTTCATGCAAGCTTCTTGATAAGAAACTAGAAACATTACAGGAAATCTTGCAGAAATATTTCGGCAAAGTTTTTCGAAAATATTGATAATCTAGTCTGGAAAATTTTCAACGAATATTTCTGCAACCTTGTCGAAATATTTCTCGAAAGATTACACGAAAAGTTGTGGAAACATTTCTTCTTTTATTCCGAAGAAGGTTTCAGAAACATTTCTGCAATATTTTGTGTAAGGGTTGAACAGAGGTTATGAATATTCCACAAAATATTGTGTCAAGTTTTCTGAAACATTTCATGAAATATTTCATGCAATATTCTTGTTAAGAAACTAGAAACCTAACATGAAATCTTGCAGAAATATTCCGGCAACGTTTTCATAACTTGACTTGAAAATATTACAACGAATATTTCTGCAACCTTGCAAAAATGTTCGAAAAAGGTTTCTAAAACGTTGTAGAAATATTTTAGAAAATATTTATATCTTTCCTTGAATAGAAATCGACAATATTGTAAAAATTTCGTTTTAGAACAGGAAGCCGGCATAAAATAATTCCATAAATGTTTCACAAAACTTGCCAAAATATTTCGGGAAATGTTTATGTCCACAAATATTTCTGAAAAGTTTTAGAGGTATTGGTTGAAAAAGTTCGTTGTATCTACGTGGTATCTAAATATTTCGAGAAACTTTACAATTAGAGACTTTCTTCAATATTTCAATAAATGTTTAAGAAAACTTGCCAAAACATTCCCGGTCAGAAATATCCAGCTAGGAAATCCAGCTGGATTTCCATTGGGAATTCAGCTGGATCAGGGTGGATTCACATGGAGTCACATGGATTTCAGTAGCTTTTTTAGCTAGATTCCTACTTCAATTCATGTCACATGGGAAATCCAGCAGGGAAATCCATATGACATCAAAAGTAGGAATCTAGCTAAAAAATCTACTGAAATCTATGTAAATTCACCCGGATCCAGCTGGATTTCCCATGTGACATGGATCCAACTGGATTTCCTAGCTGGATATTGTTTCGTGAAATGTTTATATACTCTGTCCTATCCAGACACATAATATTTGAGACAAGTTTCAGAAACCATCTCCGTAATAAAAGTGGGAATGTTTGCACAATTTTCTTGTACGTTTATGGAAACTATTTCAGCAAGGTTTCAGAAATATTGGTTGAAAAAGTTGCAGACCAAATTACGAATATTTCGAGAAACTTTGCCTAAAACAAGATTTTCTGTAATCAAGGAGCTCGCGTGAAATATTTCAATAAATGTTTCAGAAAATTTTCCAAAATATTTCATGAAATGTTAATGTCATCCGTCCAATCCAGACAAAAAGTATTCCGGAAAAGTTTCAGAAACCTTCCATGAAATGATAGTCGGAAGGTTTCGCAACATTTCTTGAAATCTTACGTAAAATATTCCTGCAAGGTTGTAGAAATATTGGTTCAAAAAGTTTGTGATCGTGATATGAATATTTCGAGAAACTTTTCTGAAAAGTTTCTGCAAGATTTCGTGTAATTTTTCAAGTATCTTAACAGAAAGCTTGCCTGAAATGTTTCAGTAAATGTTGCTGCAAACTTGTCAAAACATTTTCCATTTCGTGAAATGTTTGTGTCCCCTGTCCAGATCATACACAAAATATTTCAGAAAAGTTTCTGAAACCTTTCGTGTATAATAGCCGGAATGTTTACGGAACCTTTCAAGTTTCAAGTATTCTTACAGAAAATATTTCTGCAAGGCTGTGGGAATATGAATACAAAAATTTTTGTACCACCAAAGGAATATTATAAGATACTTTTGCAGACAACTTTCTACAAGATTTTGTGTAATGTCTGAAGTATCTTAACAGAGAGCTTGAGTAAGATATTTCAATAAATGTTGCTGCAAACTTGTCATAACATTTCGTGAAATGATTGCGTCCCCTGTCCAACCCATACACGAAATATTTCAAAAAAGTTTCAGAAACCTTCCGTGTAATGATAGTCTCAAGGTTCACGCAACATTTCTTGGAATCTTACGAAAAAATTTCTGCAAGGTTGTGGAAATATTGGTTCAAAGAGTTTGTAATCGTGATATGAATATTTCGAGAAACTTTTCAGAAAAGTTTCTGCAAGATTTCGTGAAATGTTTCAGTAAACGTTGTCGCAAACTTGCCAAAACATTTCATGAAAGGTTTGTCTCCTCTGTCCAATCCATACCTGAAATATTTCAGAAAAGTTTCAGAAACGTTCCGTGAAATGATATTCGGAAGGTTTACGCAACATTTCTTGGAATCATACGCAAAATATTTCTGCAAGGTTGAGAAAATATTGGTTCAAAGAGTTTGTGATCGTGATATGAATATTTCGAGAAACTTTTCAGAAAAGTTTCTGCAAGATTTCATGTAATATTTCAAGTTTCTTAACAGAAAGCTTGCGTGAAATGTTTCAGTAAATGTTGCCACAAACTTGCCAAAACATTTCGTGAAAGGTTTGTGTCTTGTCCAATCCATACACAAAATATATCAGAAAAATTTCAGAAACGTTCCGAGGAATGATAGTCGGAAGTTTTACGCAACATTTCTTGTAATCTTACGCAAAATATTTCTGCAAGGTTGTGGAAATATTGGTTCAAAAAGTTTGTGATCTCGATATGAATATTTCAAGAAACTTTTCAGAAAAGTTTCTGCAAGGTTTCGTGTAATATTTCAAGTATCTTAACAGAAAGCTTGTGCGAAATTTTTCAGTAAATGTTGCTACAAACTTGCCAAAACATTTCGTGAAAGGTTTGTGTCCTCTGTCCAATCCACACACAAAATATTTCAGAAAAGTTTCAGAGATGTTACGAGGAATGATAGTCAGAAGGTTTACGCAACATTTCTTGGAATCCTACGCAAAATATTTCTGCAAGGTTGTGGTAATATTGGTCCAAAAAGTTTGAGATCTCGATATGAATATGTCGAGATACTTTTCAGAAAAGTTTCTGCAAGATTTCTTGTAATATTTCAAGTATACTTACCGAAAGCTTGCATGAAATGTATCAGTAAATGTTGCCGCCAACTTGCCCAAACATTTCGTGAAATTTTCCCATTGGATGCTTCATGAATCTTTCACGAAAGGTTTCTGAAAGTTTTCTACAATTTTTCTTGTAATATTACAGGAAATATTTTAACATCTTTTCGTTATTATTGGTACAATATTGTGGCAAGTTTTCTTTGAAATATTTCATGAAATATTTCAGTGCAATATTTCGTGCTATGTGCGATGGTGGGGGGGGGGGTCCAGAGTTTCGACGATTCACTATAAAATTGAAGTCAACTATAGACGTTTTTCAGTTCGACAAATGATAATGCAGATTGTTCTTAATTTCGAAATTCTAAATTACGAAAATCATATTTACGATTGTAACACTTCACCTACTGTTCAAAACATCGAATTTCATTAATAGAATTTTAATAGGGGTACAATATAGATAATTCGAAATAAATCATTAGAAACAGCTTATATTTGCTTTGAAGTCGTATTGATGAAATTCGACGTTTTGGACAGTAGGTGAACTGTTACATTTGAAAATATGATTTTCGTAATTTAGAATTTCGAAATTAAAAACAATCTGCATTATCATTTGTCGAACTGAAAAACGTCTATAGTTGACTTCAATTTTATAGTGAATCGTCGAAACTTTGGACCCCCCCCCCGATGGTGTGGGTGGACTTATAAAGCATTATGCTACTTCGCATAATCTTCGAGAGCCCCATGAAAAATCCATTCAAAATTCCAACGATTTTGTAAAGCACGTTCAAAAATATACAGATGCAATTAAAATAATACATTTACAAGACGTTGACGTAGAAGAGTTTAGAAAAGTAAAAAATGTTGATTGGCTGCTGCTCCTAAGTATCCTGGAATTCAAGAAACTCATTTATAGATTAAAGAAACGTGCAATGATAAAGTACATTGTTTGACAACAAAGACCGCTGATCGCCCCTTTACTGAAGTAAGAATAATGAAGCCGCAAAACAAAGGTAGTTATAAAAATAAAAAATCTAAAAGACATAAATAAAAAAAAGATACAAGCATATGTACGCATATCTGTATATTACTTATATACGCACAAAGATAAACATCTTTATATTAACTGTTATATCATTGTTATATCACTATATATAAGCGCTATAAGCGTGAAAAATTTGTTTGTGTGTTATCTCATTAGTGATCGCTATCCCAGTGGAAAACCCGTGAATCTCACAAACACGCCTAGATAGCTATTTACGTCCTCTATCATGACAAAAGAAAATTGAGAAAAAAAATCGGCTTTTTCGAGAAAAATGCATTTTTCTAAAAACTGCATTTTTCAGTAAAAAGTGCATAACTCGGGCATTTTTTATTTTTTTTAAAATAACATGCAGTCCATGAAAGAAGGCTCAAACCTGAGTGAAATTTTGTGTTACGCGCTAAAAAACTTAAAAAAATTACATTGAAAAAATTTATTTCTAAGTAAGGATTTTCTCGGAATTTTGCGGCATTGCTGAACGCATGAAATTTTGTTGCACCAAAAAAATAAAAATATACGGGTCAAATAATTTTTGATGAAGAACATAAATACTTTTTTTGAAACTCCGGGCGAGAAGTTCGATTTCTCGCACGCTGTGTTAAACGATGCGTGCAAAAATCTCACTTCTCGCACGTCGTGTCAAAAAATACGGTTCGACACTTGTGTGAGAAGTTGATTTTCTCCTCGTGTGACCTTTTCACCCTCGCTTCGCTCGGGTGCAAACAGTCACACGAGGGGAAAATCAAATCCTCGCACTAGTATCGAAATGTACTATATCCCAAAATGATCGGTGACATATATAGGCATACGCGGGCCACCTGATTTGAGATGGATTCTTTTATTAAATAATAGTATCTATTTACAAATAATTTATTAATAATAACAAATTATGTATCATAAATATCCTATATATTATGAATATTTAGCTTGAAATGAAATTTGTTGTAATTTTTGTTTTGGAAAAGATAATTTTCTACTATAGTTAGTAAATAAACAATAAGTGATAGTTTGGTCATTGTACACATTTTAACATTAAAACAAATTTTTAAAAATAGCTAAGGACATTATTATTTAATAAAACACTGTACTACTATTATTTAATAAAAAAAAAAAATTTAGAGTTGGTATGATATAATTTTTCCATATCGCTTTTATAGAAGCAGTAGATCAAATACATCGTTGGAGGAGTTCTTGGCTGCATATGGCCGTCGGTTAACGTAAGTTAAGCAACAATCGGCGCGGTTAATACTTGGATGGGTGACCGCACGGCCGTATCAGTTAAAAAAAGGCCTTTTTAAGTCAGTTTTCAATTTTTATAAAACACCTCCTTCCCGAACGGAAATTTACTTAGGGCTAACACTAGGGCCTTGTCCGATGCCTTAGAAAAATTACAAGGTCCTGACATGGCACCTCGTAAGACCCGATGTAAGGCGAGTAACGGGGCGTCTACGCGGCCCTCTGGCAGTTTATTCGGACTTGTTATTTCTTCTTAATTTCCTGGATTAAATAATTAATCTCGCGCAAAGCTCTAAAGTCGCTCGAAATGATTAAGAAATCATCATTAAGTTGTTTTAGACAAGTTACCCGCGTAATAACGACAACATAATAATACCGTGAAAATTTATTGTAACCCCAAAAATGAAATCACGTCAATGCGATTTTAAGGCTTTCGTAGGGCGGGGATCCGGGAATGAACGTCAGGCCATAGTCAGGCCGACATGAAATAGCCCTTATACGGTGTTTGTTCGGCGTCACTAAGGCCCTATCATTACTATCAGGGTCGGACGGGAGCGCCGTTACGCACCTTGCTAGGGGCCCTTACGGGGCCCTTTCTACATATGTGTGTTCTGTCTGTTCTAGACAACTTCTCTCTATGTCTGTCTCTGTCTTACATAAACGGAACAGATCTATCTGTCTTTGTCGGGAACACACAGAACACACAGAACACACATATGTAGAAAGGCCCCGGAGAACCTCACTGGGCCCTTACAAACATTTAAGGCAAACCCTATTCATTTTCTGTTCGGGTTATTATTTGCACCATAATAGTTTTTTTATTTATACAAGCGATATTCAAACTAATTAGTTTTTCAAAAAAAAAAATGATAATTACAAAAAGTGCTTAGAATTTATCAAAGAATACAATAGAATTTTTGCAGTTTTTGGAGACAATTTTGAAAATATTTATACTCGAATTTTTCATAAATTTAAAAAAATTCAAGATAAATTCTGAAACAATTCTAACGCATTCTATGATAAGCACTTTTTGTAATTATCATTTTTTTCGAAAAGATAATAGCTTTTTAGTTAAAGCGTCCTAAACATAATGAACAAAAATTCTCGTTTCGAACGCCATTTTGGATCATTCAGGTAACAAAATTAACTTTCCAAGGACAATTTTTTGAAATTCAGACAATCCCTCCACCATCTAAGTTGGTTTCAAGATGATTGCATAATGGGCAGTTGATAAAAAATCCAATAAAAAAAAAAAATTTTTTCTGTTTTTTACACTAGAACTTCATTTTTGAGTAATAAAAAATTTTTTTTCTAATTTTCGATGTCACCATTGGAAAGATCAATGAAAAATCTATGAATATCATGTGTTAAAAAAATTTTTAGACCCAAATTTATCCCACCTAGAAACCTAGAGCTCTAAAGAAGTGGTGAAAAAGTGTCGCCGTAGGCGTTAATGGGTTAAACGTAAAAATGTCTGGCAACTTTCTGCTAATTAAATATCAATGTAAAAAATTTGTTTTTTTTATTCACTTTGCCTCCATCTAATCGACAATTATTATTCCTTTAATAATTTATAAACCGTATTCTTTACTTTTTAATTACTTACATGCCTTTACAATCAAGTTGGACCAGTGAAATGTGTCTGGCAGAATTACGTCGAATTAACTTACATATAAAAAGTGTAATAAAATATACCATTTTTAGTGTATTTCTAATATCAAATGATATTATACAAACTTTATTAATGCTTTTACTTACATACAATTAAAATTGTTTCTCACATTTCACAGAAAAGATATTTCATGCTTAAATTCTACATACTTTACCAAAGAATTCCAAATACATGAGAAAAATTATAATGTAACAACTGTTTTGTTAAATGTAAGGATTTATACGTTTGAAAGATTATTAGATACATAAATTGTAAAGACTACATTTATATATCAATCACATCGAAGAACTTTTATACCACTCTAACCTCAAAATCACAACTTTGGTATGATTTTTCGGCGCTCGTGGTATAAAATACCGTTCGAAACAAGTGCGGAAGTTGATTATTTACTTCATGTGACTTTTCGCACTCGCTTCGCTCGTGCGAAAAACATCACATGAAGTAAATCATCACCTTCCGCACCAGTGTCGAAATGTACTATTTATTAATTTGTAAAATGTCAAACAACGTCTCTGATGTTAGATTCAATTTAGTACTAATATATAAAAGCTAAGCGACGTGTTTGAAAATAAATACTCTCTATTTCTCAATACAAAATATTGAATGATTGATAATTGTTTGAAATGACAATGAAATTAAAATAGAGTATTTATATTTAAACCTATTTAACGCGAGTTTATCGATATAAACTTAATAAACATTCGTAAACAATGGAACGTGGAAACAAGTGCTCTGATTTTATTACTAAGCTTGATACCCCCACATGACAAGTATCGTTAATATTTTTTACTACCTAAATTTGTGCCTAATAAGTGTAGGAACGGTCTACATTATGTTGCATATATTTCCTTTGTTGTGTAAACAACAACATTAAGTCGGGTCTTACGTAAACGATTGTATTCGTAATCTAAATTCATAGTAATAAAAATATTCTAAACTTTCTGCCGCCATTATATAATGCTGTGCAACTCATTTTCTGTACAAGATATAATACGTCAATGTATTAAGTGAAAAATGATTAAAATCTTAGTTGTCAAAATTCTAACGAATTTCATTTAATTTTAACTGTACGTTAGTCTTCAAATTTGATAGAATTGATGCTTGTGTCTATCTGTCCACCTCGATAACTTCCGCGTTTTTTCTTCGTTTTTTCGTGGCGAAAAGATTTGCCTCTTGTATATTTCAAATCCAAATTTGCTTTCTCTCCCCACGAACCCCTTGCGCCTCTCTGTAAACATAATAAGTTGTTCTTATGTCAAATATTACCAATATTCAATAACTTTCGACAATTTCAGAACTGACTATGAATAATCACTTTTTTCTTCTCCAAACGCTAATTATTAACAATAATAACAGTCTAGTATAAATGTATAATATAAGATTCTTAAAACTGTTTGAAAAATATTAATGTAAGGTATATAAGTGTAGACTTTCACGAAATACAAATAGTGAATTTTGCGATAAATAATATTTGCATTTCACTTGGAACTTATATTTCGTTTTTTTCCTTAAACTCTTTTTATTTAAGAAATTAAGAAAATAAAATTTGTCTTAGAAATTTAAATTATTATTTATATTTTCTTTTAAACTCTTATGAAAAAGTTTTCAAGTTGTGACATGATTTTTATACATGTTTTTCATAACATTTATGAAAGAAACTGATATTCATTGGTAGAAAATTTAATGCAATAATTCAGGGGATGTATGGAAGAATGGTTAAGGGACGGTCTTCATAAGTATGCCTGTGCCTAGGCTCACGGACTCTGACTCAACAATGAACCAATCGGAGCTAAGCCTCCAAGCTCGAGGCTTGACTTTGAATACTCTGATTGGTGTAGAGTTAAGTCAGAGTCAGTGAGCCTAAGAACAGGCACACTTATGGAGACAGTCCCTTAGTTCTATTGAATATACATAAGTGATGTACTGTTGTAGAAGTACTGTTACTTTAAGTAATATACTTTAAGTAATAGAGATCCTGCGTAAAGTGAATGAACCTACTGATTTTTTTTAGAATTTTTCTTACCCAATACATTCTATATCACTCTATATGAACTCATTCGTCGAAAGTAATCTTTTTGTTCTGTGCTTGCATGTCATTGTTTCCAAAGCTTGTCCTATTATTGAATCCTCCTTTTCCACCTTCTCCGTCACCCCAGGATTTTCTGAATCCATCACCTCTACCCCTGCCG
The DNA here is from genome assembly GCA_036365515.1 of Torymus aiolomorphi. Lineage (NCBI taxonomy): Eukaryota > Metazoa > Arthropoda > Insecta > Hymenoptera > Torymidae > Torymus > Torymus aiolomorphi. The sequence continues at coordinate 88,208,633 of CM070873.1, forward strand.
CCCCCTCGGTCGTTACCACCCCACGATTTCCTATTGTCACCAAAACCACCTCTACCTCCTCTGTCGCCTCCGCCTCGTCCACCCCTGAAGCCGCCTCCACGACCGCCTCCTCGATCGCCACCACGACCACCTCTAAAACCTCCGCGGAAACCACCCCTGCCACCGCCATCGCCATCTCGACCACCCCTGAAACCACCGCCCCCGCGACCGCCACGGAAACCGCCACCTCGACCCCGGAAGTTACCACCATCATGCTTCTTAAACTCTCTGTCATTTCCTTCCTCCTCCTAGAACAATCAAAGAGAAACAACAGGTCAGTTGCCGTTCTATAAGTGAAATTTCTCGAATTAAGTTAAGATTGTTTTTTAACTCTGAAATTGAAACAGCTTATTATTTTAAAAAGCTTTACAATTTATTAATTCAAGGGTGAATGCAAGGAAACAAATAGGAGCGTTAGCATTACACAATTTCTATTTAATTAACTTGCAAGAAGTGAGACTTTTCAACAAAATCGGCAAATGATCTGTCTCTCTCTTTTATTGTTTCCGAGCATTTACCTTTGCTTCAAAAGAATTGTTTGCCAGCTGAGGATCCAACTCTACATCGTCATCTTTTACACGTCGGAAGGGTGTATTTTTCTGTGAATAATGTATACATCATTATAAATTATTTTAAGTAAAATTAAAATAAAATAATTTGACTTTAAAGAACTTTGTGTAATATTATTAAGAATATAATAGTATATAAAAAGAATTTTATTCTTTATATTTTTTTTTTTAAGTATAAAATGGTACGATTTTTTTAAATTAAATAAAAATCGACAATTTCATATTATGATTTTAATAAAATGGAAATTGATTAAATATATGAAAAAAATTTTACTTTGTCTCCATTCTGCACACCACCTTTTACAAAATTATTGTAATTATTTTTTGCAGCTTTTTTGGGTGGTTTTACACTTTCTTCTTCTTCAGCTTCATCATCATGTTTCCTTTTTCCATGTTTAACAGGCTTTGTTTCTTCCTTTTCATCAGAGTCATCAGAGTCATCAGAGTCATCACTTGATGACTTTTGAGAAGTCGTTTTAGGCTGAAAATTTGTATAAAATGTTTACTTAACAATAACTTGCTATTTTATTAAGATATTAAACAAATAGTTTATAAATATTTCATGAAAAATATGAAAGTAATCACAAATAAATTGAATTAATTAGAATGTCTATGAACATTATAAAAGAAACTCATTCTGATTTAATTTATAAAAAATTATTTGATAGTCATATTAATATTTCTAAGTTAATTTAAAAGAAAAGTCGATTTACATTTATTATTATTTATTATTATTATTTATTAACCAGTAATAGATAGTAATAAATGCCTTTGTTAACTGAAAGCATACATGGTATGCTTGAAATAACATGCATCCTACAGAGGTATAGTCATAGATATAGTCATAGGTATAGTCACCTGTGTATAGATCCAGTATATATAAAATAAAAGACTTACAAACTAACTTAAAATCTAAGATTCCAAGATATATTTTCTGGAGCAGATTAGTGATGTAGATATTAGCCATACTTCAACATCAGTAACCTTAATTATTCTAATCACAATATTTTAAAATATATTTGTACTTATCCATTTCTCTACCATAGACAAATATTAATTTATTAGATTAATGGATAAACAATGTTATAAAAAGTGAGATATAGGATAATCATTACCATAGTTGCTGCAGTTGTTTTTGCTTTTGGTACCTTTGCAGGTATATCTTCTGATTCATCACTTGAATCATCACTCGAAGACTTCTTTTTTTTCGCTGCTTTCGCTCCAAGTTTTGCAGGGTGATGCATAGTTACTGCAGCTTTCTTTGTAAGTGGTTCTTCTGCACTGTCATCTTCACTAGAAGATTCTTTCTTTTTAGCAACAGATTTTGCTACAGGCTTTGCTGGTAGAGGTTTTTTAAGTGTCTCCTCTTCATCACTACTATCATCGCTAGATGAGTCTCTTTTATTAACAGGAGTTGACTTTGCTGTTGGTTTTTGAGTTTGCTTTGGTGATTCCTCTTCAGATGAATCATCAGAATCATCTGACTCTGTTTTAGTAGCAGCTTTTGGTGGTGCTTTTGTTAACGGGACTTTGTAGATAAGTTTTACTGGAGTAGGTTTTTCATCTTCAGATGAATCTGAATCGTCACTAGAAGACTTCTGTTTAGCAGGAGCAGGAGTTAACTTGACAGTGGGTTTAGTTTGAGGTTTAATAACTGCCTTCTCATCCTCATCCTCATCCTCACTAGAGGTATCATCTGATGACAATTCAGCTGTGGCCTTTGCCGGAGGTTTAACTGGTGTTTTAACTGGAGCCTTTGCTGGCGTTTTCTGCAGAGCAGCCTTAGAAGCTGGTTTTTCATCTTCTTCTGAGGAACTGTCATCTTCATCTGATGAAGATTCTTTTTTCTTTGTCTGAACTTTAGCTGGAGTTGCTGTAGGAGCTTTATTTGGTGTCTTTTGTGGGGCAGGCTTAGAAGCAGGCGTCTCATCTTCACTTGAAGTATCATCTGAAGATTTTCCTTTTTTTACTGGAGCTCCTTTGGCAGGAGTTTTCACTGGAGCTTTGGCTAGGGTTTTCTGTGGAGCAGGCTTAGCAGCTGGTTTCTCATCTTCGTCTGAGGAACTGTCATCTGATGAGGATTCTTTTTTCTTTGTTTGAACTTTAGCTAGAGTTACTGCAGGAGCTTTAATTGGTATCTTTTGTGGGGCAGGCTTAGGAGTAGGTTTCTCATCTTCACTTGAAGTATCATCTGAAGATTTTCCTTTTTTTACTGGAGCTCCTTTGGCAGGAGTTTTCACTGGAGCTTTCGCTGGTGTTTTCTGTGGAACAGACTTAGCAGCTGGTTTCTCATCTTCGTCTGAGGAACTGTCATCTGATGATGATTCTTTTTTGTTAGTTGTAACTGGTTTTTTAGCTGGTCCTTTACCATTGACCATTGGAACTTCCTTTGGTGTGTCATCTTCACTTTCTGAACTCGAGTCTGAACTATTACTCTGTTTCACAATTTTCACAGATACCTTTTTAGTTGAATTTTTCTGGAAATACTGATAAACTTCTGAAATAGAAGGGCATCCTTTTCCTAGTGCAGGCTGAAAATATCAATTCATAATATTAAAAAAGATGTATGTAAAAGTTTTACATTATATTCATTGTAGAAATTGTCAAAGACTTGTTGGAATTTGATAAAATATCATCGTCATTTTAAAACTTTTATTATTTTATTGGCATGTAAGCATAATGCTTGAAATTTAGGAATCAGAAATTAAGGGCATAAGTACAACATATTGACAAGGGATTTCGTGAGTAATATATTGCCTACATAAATTTTGTACTAAAAAAATGTTTGCACGTAAAAACATCGTGAAAAACGAGTAATTTCTAAGATTTATCGAAATAAAGCAAGCAACGATGGCCCACGTGGTGCCGCATACGAATGGCGGTTCGTATAGTATGGGCGGCATTAATTCCGATTTCCAAAAAAGCTTGAAAATACTTACAGCATTTGTCTTCTTTTGGAAGACCTTTGCTAGCGTCAAATCCTTCTTCAGTAAATAATCATAGACAAGGGCTGAGATGCCCGACTCCTCGTTGATGGCCATGGCGGAGGTGTGCGCGTAAATGCGCTTACAGAAAATACGGGACACGGCGTGGTCTGTACCAATAACATAAAAGGAGGAGAATCCGCCGCGTGCCGCCAAGTCTCCGCCACGAGGTCTAACTTCTAAAGGGCGCTACAGGCAAAAAGAAAAAGCAAAAGCAGAGGAACAGATATAAGAATAACATGGATATGTATATCTATATATATGAGGAACAGGAACAGCTTCAGGGACAGATCTAGGTGTTCATTCTAGCTGTTCCTGTTCCTCATATATATAGATATTCGTATCCATGTTAATCTTATATCTGTTCCTGTGCTTTTGCTTTTTCTTTTTGCCTGTAGCGCCCTTAAGGGCCTTCACACAGCTCTGAGGAACAGATATAAAGTACAACAATAACATGGGTTATATATCTATATATACGAAGAACAGCAAGGAACAAGACTCTTGTTCCTTGTGTATCTCGCTGTTCCTCATATATATAGATATACTAACCCATGTTATTCTTGTACTTTATATCTGTTCCCCAGAGCTGTGTGAAGGCCCTAAAGCCTTCAGCCGGATTCTCAGTTCCACCTTCCAGTTCCATCTTCCACGTACTCACGGAGAATTTAGGGTGCGTCTACATAAGAGAGACAGCTTAAGAGGCGTCTACATTCAGATGTTGCGACGTGTTGTATGCGTGTTGCGCTAAGCCAAAAAAAAATCGTTGTCCGATATTTAGCATACTCGTTACCAATGGCAGAAGATTGTAGTCATAAGGCATAGAACATGCAATATTGAGTTGCTGTTATACGCGGGAGCGGGTGCGCTGAGCGCATGAATGCGTGCAAACAACCGTACCATTGGGTACGCGGCCCAATGCTGCGTCTAAAGCCTCGGTGGCACGCGCACTCCCGTGTATAAAGCATAGGCTGCTTCCACATCCATGCTCATTGCGCTCACACTCACGTTCCCGTGTATCAGCATATACTTAAGGCTCGGTCGCACGTTACGAGCGCTCCCAAACTCTCGTTCTCAGGAACGCTCGTACGAGCACATGGATGGGAATCAGCCATGCCATAGGGTTAGGATTTGGGCGACCGATGGTGTAAGCGTCAAGCACGAGCGTACCCTTGCTATCCATGATTCAGTCATCAAGGCTCCCGCCACATAAGAGCAATTGCACGCGAACGGATGCGAGTGCGCGCGGCAGCGCGCGGGGGCCTTTCTACATATGTGTGTTCTGTGTGTTCTGTGTGTTCACGACAAAGACAGATAGATCTGTTCCGTTTATGTAAGACAGAGACAGACAGAGAGAAGTTGTCTAGAACGGACAGAACACACATATGTAGAAAGGTCCCGGAGAGAGCACACGTGTTCGCTTCTCTTTGGTTGTCGTAGGTGTGCGCGCCCACTGAGATCAATGAGAGAAACGAGCGCTTGTGCCTCTTCGCGCGCGGCCTTTCCAATGGTGACATCAAAAATTAGAACAAAAATTTTTTATTACTCAAAAATGAAGTTTAAGTGTAAAAAACACACAAAAAATTATTTTTTTTAATTAGATTTTTTATCAACTGTCCGTATGCAATTATCTTGAAACCAATTTAGATGGTGGAGGAATTGTCTGAACTTCAAAAAACTGTCCTTGGAAAGTTAATTTTGTCACCTGAATCAGGGCCGGATTAAGCCATGTGAGGCCTGTAGGCTAAGATATGGTGGGGGGCCTATGTAAGGGGAGCGAAATCCTGAAATATCTTTTCTCATAGCTTTACCTTTTTTTTGTTTTCATTATTCACTACTGCTTATAGTATTTATTTCATATTGTTTCGTGTATGAGACACGCTATATAAGTACTCAGGGCCGCGCAGAAAGCGGGTGTGGAAGGCATGCATCGCACGCGGGCAGCACTTCCAAGGGGACGGAAATTTAGAAATCAGAATGACATTTTCTATCTGAAAGTATTCGTATCTTTGTAACCTACTTACTTCAAAAATAGCGATTTTGTATATCCTAATAATGTATATCCTAATTATTTTTAATAAATCAGATAAAAATGATTAATCAAAACCATACAAATTTAGCGACTTTTAAATATATTTAACAACTTTTGAATAATTTATTTATTTTGATTTGGATATAAAGTACATACTTCAGGGATGCAACTCCATATTGTTAAACAAATAGAGAAAAATTATCATGAAGAAAGGGGAGGATTATATAATAATTTTATTTAATAAATAGCAACCGATGGTTTGGCAGGTAGCGCAGTCGCCACCTCGGCCGATCAACAGCTTTGGGCGTGGTCACTACTTGGATGGGTGACCCTACTGAAAAATCTCAGGTGATTTCTCAGGTGAGATCTCATCTGAGAACTTGCCTGAAATCTCATGCCAAAATCTCATGTGACTTATCTTAAAAAATAATTTAGATGAGAAATCAGGTGAGATATCATCTGAGTTCTCAGAAACATATTTTTCTAAGTTAAGTGACTTAAAATCTGACTTAAATTTAAATGAGAATTCAGGTGAGATATTATCTGGTTTGTCATTTACATCTTTTGATATGTTAATTAAGATAAAAACCGATAACTTACATGAGAATTTAGGTGAGGTACGGGGTTACGAAATTTTCAATTAGTCGATTGGCAACTTATTAAAATTTTCGTTTTCAATTAAACCGTACATTAATTAATAACTAAATTTTAGTATTACATATATGCCGGTTTAACTAAAATCTTAAATTTAGTTTTTAGTTACCCGGTGTCCAAATTGCGTTCAACTAAAAACGCTGTCGACAGCGTTTTTTTCTGCGACTTCCTCGTGTGATTGGTTAGGTGTTGAATTGCCTTCTGCCGAATTGAGCGGGAGGTGTGGATAAATACAGTTTCGGTGTCTTAAAAAATACGGAATGTGACCTAGCTATCCAAACTGAATTATTCCAATACACCGACCATCCCGGAGCGGGTTTTCCTAATTAGAGGATTTATCCCATATGGTTTGTCTATAGGTTTTCCTCGCCCCACAGGCATAACCCTAGGCGAATGCGATATGGATAAGGTATATAGGTTATGTGTAAAAAAATAGTTATAATTGGAAAATAAAGGTGTGGAAGGATACGCGCTAGGCCAATAGGCTACGTTATTTATTTAATAGCATTTTTAGGAACACCGATAAAAATTTTACTCATTTTTATTCATTACCAATCAACAAATACACAATTTTAACTTATAAATAAAGTATTTATAAATAAATAAAATTCACATAAATGGAATATTATGAAGACGCGAGGTCCACGTCGAAGAGGAAGGCACGCAGACGCGCGACAGTAAGCGAGTTGATCATTTAAAAAAGTCTGAAACACAATTAACCGGGGGTCGTGAGAGGTCCACGCTAAAAAGAGAATTACGTATAAGATGTCCGGTAGGAACTGAGCCGATTATTTTAAAAAAGGAAGTTACGTAGGTGGGCGATAGTAACCGAATCGATTAATTAAAAATTTTTTAGACCCACACAGCCGAGGGATGCGAGATCCACGCAAAAAACCGCTGCCAATTCATTGGCACTTAGCTTCCTCAAACTTAATTTTTTTTATTCTATTATATAAACTCTGAAATTTAAAAATTATATTGTAAACAATTATTAAATTTTAAAATTTTAACTTATTAAATTATTTTAAAAAAAAATTCAAAATTCAAAATTTGTTGAAATTTTCATGTTTATAATTTTTTATAATCTTATCAATTATTATAAATTTGCACAGAAGGAACTAAAAAACAGTACTTTTTCTCATTAAAGAAAACGCTTTTATTTTTAATTTTTGTGAAGTAATAAATATTAGAAGTAGAAAATTGGTGTTCTAATTTTTTGTATATAAATGTAGAATTTTGTACAAAAATATCTTCATAAAATAATTGTGTAATCTTAATGAAATTTTGTACATATACTCTTCATAACATGAGCTATAAGATAGCCTAGAAATTTAAAGTTTGTTTATCCAACCGTTTTCAAGAAAATGAGATTTGAAAAATTTCAAAACACAAATTTAACCTTAAATATCTTAGAATCTTATGAACAGCTTTTCTTGGCCAACGAAAAGGGTTCAGAAGTATAAAAGAGCTAACTCTGTGCGAAATTTCATAAAAATTCATTGATTTTTACTCTAGTTATCGTGCAAAAAACTCCCTTTTTTGCGTGGGCCTCGCGTCCGTAGGCTATTAGAGTTTAAGAATTTTTTAAATTATCGTCTCACAATCGCACGTCCGCGTGTCTTCCTCTTCTACGTGGACCATGCCTCTTCCTGCGGCTATTTGGATTTAAGAATTTTTTAAATAATCGACTTGGTTACTAGCGCACGTCTGTGTCACTTCCTCTTCTACATGGATCTCGCGTCCCACAGCTATTAGGGTTTAAGAAGTTTTTAAATAGTCAACTGGCATACTATTTCACATCAGCGTGCTTTCTTCACCTACGTAGACCTCGCCTCTCCCTGCTTTATGGGCTTAAGAATTTTTTATATAATCGACTCGCTTACTGTCGCACGTTCACGGAAATGTCTTATTTGTGTTGGCCTCATATGTCCCCCAGCTATTTGGGTTTAAGACTTTTTTGAATAATCGACTTGCTTATTGTTTTACGTCTGTGTGAATTTCTCTTCTATGTAGATCTCGCGTCCCCGACTATTTGGATTTGAGACTTTTTTATATATTCGACTTACTTTTTGACGCACGTCTGCGTAACTTCATTTTTGCGTGGATCTCGCATCCCCCAGATATTTGGGTTGCAGACCTTTTTTAATGATTGGCTCTATCAATTTTGTAAGTTTGAGGTGGGGGCCCCAAATGGTGGGGCTGCCGCCTAGTCCGCCTAGTGCCTAGGTCCGGCCCTGACTTGAATGATCCAAAATGGCGTCCGAAACGAGAATTTGCGCTCATTATGTTTAGGACGTTTTAACTAAAAAATAATATAAGCTTCTCGAAAAAATGATAATTACAAAAAGTGCTTAGAATTCATCAAAGAATACAATAGAATTTTTGCAGAATTTTTGGAGACAATTTTGAAAATTTTTATACTCGAATTTTTCATAAATTAAAAAAAATTCAAGAAAAATTCTGAAAAAATTCTAATGCATTCTTTGATGAATTCTAAGCACTTTTTATTGATTTCAATTTTTTCTGAAAGTTGATAGTTTTTGAGGAAAGTAATCTTTGAAAAAAGAAAATAAAATGAAAATTATAATCTTATCAGTTTTTCGATTTAAGGCTTAGTTTATTTATAATAAGCTCATAAATATTTGAAAATTAGTATTTTATTTTTATATTTTAGTCAATCAATTTTGGGTCAAAAGTTGAGAAACAAGGTTATAACGTTTATGAAGAAAAGGATTATTTAGATTATTATAAATAATAAATGCTAATATTTTTGAGTATGAAAAACTAGTGCACTTCGTTGATAATCGATAAAATATAAAAAAGTGTGCATTTTTCAAATTGTTTTCAGAAAACGCAAGTAGAAGTAGTTAGCTGAGTTTCAGATATTGCAGGTGTAAGATGCTAATTTTCAAATATTTATGAGCTTATTATAGATAAACTAAGTCTTAAATCGAAAAAATGATAAGATAATTTTCGTTTTATTTTCTTTTTTTAAAGATTATTTTCCTCTGAAACTATCAACTTTCAGAAAAAATTGCAATCAATAAAAAGTGCTTAGAATTCATCAAAGAATGCATTAGAATTTTTTCAGAATTTTTCTTGAACTTTTTAAATTTATGAAAAATTCAAGTATAAAAATTTTCATAATTTTCTCCAAAATTTCTGCAAAAATTCTATTGTATTCTTTGATGAATTCTAAGCACTTTTTGTAATTATCATTTTTTTCGAAAAGCTTATAGTTTTTTAGTTAAAGCGTCCTAAACATAATGAGCGAAAATTCTCGTTTCGGACGCCATTTTGGATCATTCAGGTGACAAAATTAACTTTCCAAGGACAGGTTTTTGAAGTTCAGACAATCCCTCCACCATCTAAATTGGTTTCAAGATGATTGCATAAAAGACAGTTGATAAAAAATCAAATTAAAAAAAAAAAACATTTTTTTCTGTGTTTTTTACACTTAAACTTCATTTTTGAGTAATAAGATTTTTTTTTTCTAATTTTCGATGTCACCATTGGAAAGACCGATGAAAAATCTATGAATTTCATGTGTTCAAAAATTTTTTAGCCCCAAATTTATCGTATCTAGCGAGCTCTGAAGAAGTGGTGAAAAAAGTGTCCCCGTGGGCGTTAAAGTGTTAATCTTCTGCCATTGGTAACGAGTATGCTAAAGATCAGTTAACGATTTTTTTTTTGCTTGACACAAGGCGCATGCAACACGGCGCAACATCTGAATGTAGAAGCCTCATAAGAGCGAATCCACATTGTGTGCTGTGCGTCGTATGCCGTGCGTCGTATGCTGTGCGATTTGTGCCGTACCAAAAAGAAAGTGTTGTTCGACATCTACATATTTATTACCACAGGGGCTGGATTCTGGAGACGTCTCGCACTCGAGACACAAAAAATAAGAGAACAACTTTGTCTCGGGAAACGCGAAATCGAGACAAAATTGTTCTCGGGCGAGAACAACTTTGTCTCGCACAACTTTGTCTTGCACAGTACGGCGCACGCGCTCGCTTCTCTCATTGGCCGTCGTGCCCGCTGACTGGGGCTAGATTATGAGGCTGTTTCGAGCCGACACAGAGTTTGGCGACACAACTGTCACAGCAAGGGCCGATGTTTTCAGATGGATGTTACTTTGAAATGTAGGAACGTAGGAACTTCAGTCCACTAGAGGCCACTTTGACTCTGGTTCCTACGTTCGTACGTTCCAAGGTAACATCCATCTGAAAACATCGGCCCATGCCGAAACAGTTGTGTGTCGCCAAACTCTGTGTCGGCTCAAGACAGCCTCATAATCTATCCCGTGTCTCGCTCGACTCGGGCTTCCAAAACCTATTAAAAAACCAAAAAACATTGGCTTTGTACATACGTGTCGTGCAATTTCAGCCGACACAGCATGAGCCTGATTCCGTACTAAAAATGTGTCGTGCGACACAGCGACAGAGCGGCACAGCATGCGCTCGCTTCTCATTGATCGTCGGAGAGGGGCGGTGCCTGCTTCTCTCGTTGAAGCGGGCCCCGCCCCTCTCCGATGACCAATGAGAAGCGAGCGTATTCTGTGTCACTGTGTCGCTGTGTCGGATAAGTCGTTGTGTCGCACGACACATTTTTAGTACGGAATCAGGCCCCAGGGGCTTGATTCTAGAAATGTCTCGCACTCGAGACACACAAAATCCGAGAACAACTTTGTCTCGGGAAACGCGAAATCGAAACAAAATTGTTCTCGGGTGACAACAGCTCTGTCTCGTACAACTTTGTCTCCCACAGTACGGCGCATGCGCTCGCTTCTCTCATTGGTCGTCGTGCCCGCTGAGCCTGCTTGCAACCAATGAGAGGAGCGAGCGCGTGCGCCGTACTGTGTGAGACAAAGTTGTGCGAGACAAAGTTGTTCTCGCCCGAGAACAATTTTGTCTCGATTTCGGATTTCCCGAGACAAAGTTGTTCTCGGATTTTGTGTGTCTCGAGTGTGAGACATTTCTAGAATCAAGCCCCAGGGGGCTTATTCCATAACTATCTCACCGAGTGACACGCGTGAGATAAGCGGTCTAGATCAATCAGAGAGCTCCTTTAAAGAGAATATCGTCTATCTCACAAGTGACACGCTTATAGAATAAAGGCCCAGGATAAAAAAGAAGCACCTATACTCTCTTATTGAGCAGATCATAGATGTCAAACATAGGTAACAGTTACATAGATGTCGAACAACACTTTCTTTTTTGTACGGCACAAATCGTACGGCACACGACGCACAGCATGCAATGTGGATTCGCTCTATGAGCGAGTCTAAATAAGAGCGAATCCACATTACGTGTCATGAGTTTTGTGCCATGAACTTTGTGCTATACCAGAAAGAAAGTGTTGTTCGACATCTCTGTAATTGTTATCTATGTTTGACATCTATGCTCTGTTCAATACGAGAGTAGGTCCTTCCTCTTTATCCTGTGGTAATAAGTATGTAGATGTCGAACAACACTTTCTTTCTGGTATGGCACAAAGCTCATGGCACAAAACTCATGGCACGTAATGTGGATTCGCTCTAAGAGGCACATGTGCCTTGCGCCTTGCGCCTCAGGACAAAAAATCGTTGTCCGACATCTAGCATACTCGTTACCCACGGCTGTAGATTAACATATTGGGCCTTCACAGAGCTCTGAGGAACAGATATAAAGTACAAGAATAACATGGGTTAGTATATCTATATATACGAGGAACAGCGAGATACACAAGGAACAAAAGTCTTGTTCCTTGCTGTTATTTGTATATATAGAATATAACCCATGTTATTCTTGTACTTTATATCTGTTCCTCAGAGCTGGGTGAAGGCCCATTGAACTTCTGCCATAGGTCACGAATATACTAGATATCGGACAACGATTTTTTTTTCGTTAGGCGCAAGACGCAAGGCGCAAAGGACGTGTGCCTCTTATGTAGACAGTCCCTTAGGGTGCGATCCATGGCGTTCCTAAAAATTAGACGGAACCATTTAAGGGGATGCCATACTCGTACCATTACCGACCGAGCAATTCACACAGTTTTAAGCTGATTATAAAAAAAGTACGTCGAATCACAAAAAATGAAGAGAACACTCTTCTGTATTTTTTAACGTTCTATCATCCAGTCAAAGTTTGGAGTCGAAATATCAAGTCATTTTTGCAAAAACTTTGAACAAAGCGAAATTTAATTTCGTTCAAAGTTTTTGAAAAAACGGCTTGATATTTCAACTCCAAACTTTGACTGGATGATAGAACGTTAAAAAATACAGAAGAGTGTTCTCTTGATTTTTTGTGATTCGACGTATTTTATTTTTAATCAGCTTGAAACTGTGTGAATTGCTCGGTCGGTAATGGTAGGACTATGGAATCCCGTTAAGCCCGTGAGTGCGAGAGAGAGAGATTCTTCCGTGAATGTCTCTCTAGCTCTCACGGGCTTAAGGTAATTGTGTCCTTAGGGTACGGTCTACAATGACGGAGGGTGTTCACTACAATAGTTAATGCATCATAGTCTAAAAAAATCAGAGTAGCACATGTGTGTATAAAAGAATGTGAGTACAGTATATGCCTATAAATAATACACAAGCATACAGTTACTTGAAAAACGCATTTTTTGTATGTTTTCCTCTCTCGAATTTGTCTTAGCTCAAATATTCCATACTTATACGACCTTTACAATAACTTTTCTCGGAAACTATACGTGTCATATCTCTGAATTTTGGTGACAAGCTTTTAACCATAACGATAAATAATAGGTTATAGCATTTAACAATGAATTTAAATGCTATTTTTCCGGTGGTTGTTCCTATGCTTCCCATGTTAAAATGCCCAACTTTGATATGGAATATCTCAAAATCGGCACGTGTCATCTCTTGGAAATTTCGCACACGCATGGGCATCGGCAAGACAAACGTGTACTTTGAAACGTAAGTTTCAAAAGGTTCCTAAGAAACTCATTTTTTGACACACCTACCTTAAATGGTTCCGTCTAATTTTTCGGAACGCCATGGGATCGCACCCTAAGAGTGCCGAGAGAGGGGGGGTTCATACCAACCTCGTAACATCAAAAAGTGTAGTAAAACATCTTTCTGTTTAGCTTCAAAATTTATATTAAATGTGTTTGATGTTATGAGGTTGGTATGAACTATGAACCCCTTCTCTCGGCGCTCTTGCTTTGTCACGATGGACAAAAACCAGAAAATCATCACGCGTCTCTCTTATGTAGACGCACCCTTACGAATCGAATATCGATGTCGGCGATTAATCGATCACTGGAAAAGGAAAGTCCGAAATGACGTACATTGACGGACAAAAATTATCGCAGAAATCGTCATTTAGGCCGCCGCTACATAAGAGCGTTTGCACGCTGGTGCACGCGTATGCAACTAGGGAATATCTAGTAATTTTCGATGCAGCCAACGTGAAAAATTTAGTGCCTCCAAAAAAAGCTGTTCATTCTCTGCTTTTTTTTAGGCACTAAATTTTTCACGTTGGCTGCATCGACAATTACTAGTTATCTTACGCGTGCATACGCGTGCGCCCGCGCGCAAACGCTCTTATGCAGCGCGGGCCTTAATATTATTACAATAAACTATAGCTCTTAGAAGTTGGAACCCCGTATAAAAAAGCTATCAAATATTATTATATGATTCGATTGCGCGTAAAAAATGATTAATAAAAATGCAAAGTAGACATTTGCGCGGGTTTCCGTTTTTAGATAATAAAAAAAAACGTTCGGGTGCTAGAAAAATGAAAAGTTTTAATTTTATCATAGAAAAATTGATAATGAAACAATTGTTTCAATGGTAATCGATAGTTTTCAACACGTGCACACAGCACCCGTAATTAGTTTTGCAATAGACTTAATATTTATATAATTATCAAATCGGTACTTTAAAGAGATATAGTCTCTTTCATCAGAGTCTACACAACATGACTAAAGAAATAATATCCCTCTCTGCGTGGACAGTATTAAAGAGTCGGTAACAAGAGGAATATTATTTCTTTAGTCAAGGACCGCAGTATCTAATTCTCGATTCACGCGCATGCGCATGATCAAATACGTGAGTACGAGTCAGTGTGTGACTGAGAATTTGAAACTTTTTTTATTGCATAAATAATTGGCCTATAATAAAACAAATTACGGGTGCTATTTGCGCGTGTTGAAAACTATCAATTACCATTGAAACAATTGTCATTATTTATATTTCATGAATTGTTTTAAACATGTTCAGCTTTATATTTAATTATAGTGAAGAATAAATTTACTTTTTTCAGTTTATTTACTTCATTTATTTTAATACATTTTTAGTGTTTTACTCAAATATAGGGTAAGTGTGCCAGTTACTGTGCCCGTTTCAGTTACTGTGCCCTTAAATCATTTTCATTTATAGTAGAGTATAATCATATTTAATCATAAATATCTAAATTTTTATATACAGTTCAATTCATGCTTTTTATTGTTAAACCTACAGTATGACTTAATTATTCTTATAATATATTTCAAATAATTTATTAAATTTCTCATCGCGATTTCTATGATTTTCTTATTGAAACGCTTAAGAATATGCCTATACAAAAGTGATTGAAAAACTATAAAAATAACATTTTTCAGAATAAAAAAATACACTTAATGTTTATAAAACCCATCTAGTTGACAAAAGAACAATAAAAAAGTAGTTTTGATTAATATTATTGTTTAATTTAATATAATGCAGTAACTAAAACGAATTTTCGGCATGTTTCTATTACTGTGCACAGTAACTGGACAAGTTTTCATGAATGTATTTAGTTACTGTGCCCCCTCGTGGTAGGCTACGCTAACCTTACTTTCTCATGCTTCGTCGCCTGTGCAAGTCAACTTCGACGTTCATTGCTTACCCACAGAGCAAATAACAGAGTTTTTAATATATTTAAAAATAATTTAATATATTTTATTCCCATCTTTATTTTATTTTCTTCTATAATAAGTAAGTACTTCTATACGTAGTAAATCATAGCAACGGGAGAGAAATGGATGATTTCCAGCAGGGAGTCTACTAAATATAATAAAAAAAAAAAAACAAATTTCATGTTTAAATATATTTTATATAGTTTATGCAGATGCAGATGAGTAGGAAAAAAAGACACAGGATTAAATACAGTGTTCAGAATCTAAGGCACAGTAATTAAAACACTGTACACTAAGTGACACACAGTAATTAAAACAATGTACACTAACTGACACACAGTAATTAAAACAATGTACACTAACTGACACACAGTAACTAAATTAATGATACAGTAACTGATGCAAAGGCTTATGCTGTTATTTTATTAATTATTTAATATTCCTTACATAATATTGTATTAAAAAGGTGCTTATTCTGCTCGCAGAATATATAATTATCATATAAAGGTCTTACAGCGAATCCACATTACGTGCCATGATCTTTGTGCCATGAGCTTTGTGCCATAACAAAAAGAAAGTGTTGTTCGATATCTATGTAACTTTATCTATGTTTGATATTTATGCTCTGTTCAATAAAAGAGTAGGTACTCCCCCTTTATCCTGTGGTGATGAGTATGTAGATGTCGAACAACACTTTCTTTTTGGTATGGCACAAAGATCATGGCTCAAAGCTCATGGCACGTAATGTGGATTCGCTGTTAAGATGATTAAAAATTGAAAAAAAAAATAGTAATTGATTAAATACTACGGACATCGCCTTAAGGGGCACAGTAACTGGCACACTTACCCTACACATTGATAAAATTTTATATATTTATTTCAGAAACCAACGACAGTGTAAAGCGATTTATCGGATTTGGAAACAGTCGAAATGAAACGTTTGGCTAAACGATCATGATCAGCATTCTGCAAATATACGCGGCTTTCCCTTGGCTTCGTAGTTTTTCAGTTGATTCTTCGTGTCGATATAAAAATATATCGCGTGTAGATATGGAACTCACGTAATGAATATGTGTATTTCATATTAATTTTGCTTTCTATGGAAAAGGTTTTGGTTAGGCAGCAGCGCTAATCGTGATAGTGGCGCGTTATTTATCGGTTGGTATAGTGACCGTCCTTCTTGAGAGCGCCACGCTGTCGAGTCCCGATGCGAGACAGTTACCGCGCGCGAGTTGCAAGATTGTGCGACTTGGGCGCGCAACCGTCTCGCATCGGAAGCGTGGCGCTCTCAAGGACGGTCACTATACCAAATTACCAACCGATAAATAACGCGCCAATATCACGATTAGCGCTGCTGCCTAACCAAAACCTTTACCGTGATGATGAATTGCTTTTACAGCATAATTTTTTAAGGTGATCAATTTTTAAAAAATTTTTTCAGATCTATTTTATTTCAATAAAAATTTTAAAAAATTTCGTAAATAATATTTAGTGTTACTCATTTCAAATAATTCTCTAAGAAAGAAACATGAAACGTGAGTCTTACATATTTTTCAATAACATATATTATATAATATTTCAAAAATGGCTCCATGCTTCTCCTATTAATGGCGGACGTAGTAGTATGACGTGCCTTGACCATCTGTACCCCTATGTGCTTGCCAGCGCCCCTAGCGGAGGAATATACCCTATATAGGAATATACAATATACCATATATAGGAATATACCATAGATGTATATTTGTGACGGTCAACATACGAGATTTATTTTAAATAGAATAGTCGACCCGCGAACATTAAATGTTCAATTATATTCATATTTTACCACATCTTGTTATAATTTTTTGTATTAGCTACTTAAGTGCAATGTAGTAAAAGATAATCAAATAAAAATTTTAAATCAATCATGTAAAATAAAATTAGGAAGGCATTATTTTAGCATTCGGTAAATTAAATTTAATAAAAGGTTTAATAAACGGTTTAAATAAATTAATAATTAATTAAAAAACCTTAATAGTACATTTCGACACGGGTGCGGAAGGTGATTATTTAGCTCATGTGACGTTTTTCACACGAGCAAAGCGAGTGAGCTAAAAATTTTCTTACGGCCTTTCCTCAATGCGAGTGATAACAGACAAGTTACATGACCGTTGTTACACGAAAAAAATTTTTTTGTCCAATGTCTACGCAATTCATAATCAATGGTAGAAAAAGAACAGACGAAAGGTCTATTGTAGGTTTGTAGTCAACCTCGTCGACTCTCCTCTACGCCCCTGTGGCGAGGCCGACGAGGATCTCAATCATATTTTCTGGGCGTGCTCTCGCTTCGACGCCCAACTCTCGAACCTTTTCCGCTCTCTCGCCAAACTCAAACTTTTCCCCCCTTCATCATTTCCGCCTTTCTCTATAATCCATGCAATGATATCATAAACATTCTCCTTCGCTTTTTATCAGACTGTGATCTTCACATCTAATCTAACCTAATTTCGCATTTTCATTCTGCTCTCCGTTTCGCCTTCATGCTGTCAACTTTCCCTCCACCCTCTCTTCCTCTGCGTCCTCCCCCCGGGCCCGAGATTCTCGGACCCGGGGGGGGGGGCGCAGGGGTTACTTCCCTTTCCCCTCTTTTTTTTTATGTTGCAGGCCGAAGGTGTTGTGGTCCGTGAAATATTCAATTTCATATCTCCCGCCTTTGGCATCTGGCGCCACTAACCACAAAGAAGAAGAAGAAGGTTTGTAGTCACTCTTTTTCTACCATTGGTTATGAATTTGGTAGATATATCGAACAAAATTTTTTTCGTGTAACAACAGGACATGTAACTTGTCACTCGCATTGAGGAAGGGCCATAACGCACCGTTTCGAACCGTATTTTATATCACGAGAGCCGAATAATCATATTAAAGTTATGATTTTGAGGTTAGAGTGGTATAAATAATTTAAATAATAATAAACAATAATAAATAATAATAATTTTAAAAAAATACTATAAATAATTTAATAAATCTTTAATAAAAGGTTTAAAAAAGATTAATCTAGATTTATATATAAATATAAATACAGAAAAGTTATTTTTATTCAGGGGCAATATGATATTTATCAGGAATTCTGGTTATATTAGTATTATTTATTTTTCATAGAAGACCACCTACGCTCAATATAACCTCGAAAAATCATAATAATTTTTTTATCTTTTGAATATTAGCATATGTAAATAAACTTGATTAGAGTCTTCAATGAAAAATTTGCACGCTTTTCATGAATGTGTCATGTTGTTCTAGATATATCTTTCTTTAGCACAATTATTTTTCTATAGGTATCATCATCCTGTTCTGTTGTACAGAACGTGATACGTAATATGGAATCAATCTAAAAAAATGCGTTGGCCGTCAAGTACTTAGTCATAATCTTCATATTAATCCGCCCCTTGAAAAGTGTAAGGGTAAATCTCCAGTACAAAGGTGCTCAGAAATAGTGTTGGTGATTGATCATAACTCATGAGTATGACTCATGATATGACTCAATTAACAAAGCTAATTATAATTTTACAATAATAAACTTAAAAAAAGGGGATGTAAATTTAACGATTAATTTTCGACTATTTCATGTACAAAGAATAAAATAGAAATGGTCGAGATAAGTGAAAAACTCAAGCATTGCAGACGAGGCTTGTGCTGGCGGACGCAACTTTACGAAGAAAGCGGACAGAATCGCTGACGGTCATCGGGGTTCCTATCTAGAATCCAGAGAATCTCCTTCGTGATTCGTGAATCGTGCAGTAGCCAAAGCTAGCAGCAGACTGGCGCTGTCGCGGCTCGCGGATGCACCGCGAGTGAGTGAGAGAAAAAGAGATAGCGACCGCGCCGACGACGAGGTGCGAAGTTGACGTCGACGAGTCTATACATGCGTCTCTGCGTGCACATCGTGTCCTGGGCGTGAGGTCAGCCGTGCGCCCTAGAGCACGAAAGGGGCGCTGGCGCGAGAGAAACTCGTGTGCGCGAG
Source organism: Torymus aiolomorphi (assembly GCA_036365515.1). NCBI lineage: Eukaryota > Metazoa > Arthropoda > Insecta > Hymenoptera > Torymidae > Torymus > Torymus aiolomorphi. The sequence goes on from CM070873.1 coordinate 88,227,788, forward strand.
CCAGTGTTCCAAGAGGCGGTGACAGCGACGACGTTGCCGCACTCGTATACGTGCGCCAGTTCGCTAAGTGTGTGAAAATACGCGTTACGTGAAGCAGGAGTGTCTACGTCCACTGGCTGCAAATCTACGGAGCAAGACAGGAAAAAAGAGAAGAGAGGAAGAGAGGACGATATCGCCGTGGCGCGCACCTACGTCCTCCCACTGCCTCTCGTTCTCTCTCTCTCCCTATCCTCCTGCAAGGTGCGCAAGACTATAGTGAAAATATAATTTAACACGTCCGGACAGAGTGTAGGTATACGAAAGATATCCACTCCCATCAACGTCCTCGCCACTATCATCATCATTATCGTCATGTTCTTCCTTCCTCCATCTTCCATCTTCGTCTTTCTGCTCAATCTCGTTTCGCCGAGTCCTGCGTGTGTGTACACTATAGTATCTCGCATGCGATGTGAATGCGAGCGAGTGCGTGCGCGCGTGTTCTTAGTGCGGGAGAGAGAAAATCTGACAACGAGAGAAAATATCTAGGATACGTATGAGGAACGAAGGTATTTTTTCAGATTGAGGAATCTCCCTTCAGTGCTTATAGATGAGTGTATTATTCAGCGAGTGGCCCGCGGCTGTCAAAGCGCCAGTCGATAAACTCGTTTTCGCCACTACTGTGGCACTGTGTACGGATGCGCGCGCGCGTGTGTGCAAGTCCAATGTATTGTGTTCTCGTCAAACCGAGATATGTGCTCGGTCGATTTCGCGATCCCGGAAGATTCGTGGCCATGCTGGACGGTAGAAGTAGACCTATACAGAGCCTCTCCAGCTTGGGATAGTCTCGTTACCACGATTCTCGGAGTTGATGCGCTCTCTAAAGCCGCGATGATGCATCATCTCTTAAATTTGCTCAAGTCCTCGCTCGCGCGCGGAGCGTTCTCTCCTGAATTATCTCGCGGGCTTCGGGGAAAATCGATACGCGGTAGTATGTGGCAAAACGCACGAGTTTCGCTTCTCCCTTTCTAGCGCGCGACCAGTGCATATATATGTTTGTGTGCACGGTCAGTATAGCTCCTTGTTTCTGTCTCGGTTTCTCTTTTCTCTTCTCCCTCGCAGACTTTTTTCGCCGGACGCTCGGCAGGGAGAGTGAGCAAGAGAGAGAGAGAGAGAGACGTGTGTGCTTGTGACGAGTTTTGCCCTTTTTGGACGGTAAAAATAGCCATGTCGCTGGGAAGGTCTGCTCCTAGGCGATATTACGAGCCCGGTCGTTGCTCGGTGCTCTTGCGACTTTCCCATCTTCTAGTATGAGTTTCTTGAGCGTCTAAGTACTGAATGAATGAGTACATGATACGAAAATCATTTTTTAACTATAGTATATCAATGAGAATAAAGTTAATTAAAAGAATTTACAGATTTTCTGTGTGATTCTTCATGCATTGTTTATTGTTTATCATTTGTTTTGGTATAGTGCTGTTATTATTATGAAATTGCATACTTAATTTTTTTCGTTAAAAGTATTTGGGTACATTTTAAAAGTTGCCAGAAATCAGTTAACTGTATTTAATATTATTTTTAAATAATATAATAATATTTAAATCTAGAATAATCGTTTATAAATTTTTTAAATACATTTAAAAAACCACACAAACGACTTTTTAAAAGATCATCATAAATATATAACTAATTGAATTGTCTGGATAATCTTTTGATTCAACTAATCTTTTCTTTGAAAATTCCTTCATAATTGTGTTGAATCTATACATCTTTGTTCTAATATGTGATTTCTAATATCCATTTAATTTTTTTATAGGACTCAGTGAAGTTATTTGTTGAATTGTTTGGTGCATAAAAATGGATGTAAAACAGAGATTGACAAACTGGTTAATCCTGTTCTTGTGGATGTTATGATTATTGAATGTGGAGTGTGATAACACGCCTCTTCAAGAATAAGCCACAGGACAGAAGTTTCAGTCCTAAACATCAGGCCTACCAGCCCACCAAAGACGAGCCAGTGGCCAAGATAGTTGTCGATGTTTCCAATACAATGGATCGTAATACAACTGATGAGAGACGAAAAGGACATGGAGTATCCAGTGATCAACATTCAGCAAGTGGAGATTCCGAGCACTCATCTGATTCTTACGATTCTCGACAGGTGAGTAACTTTTACTTCTTCACAGAATTTCATTTAACTATATTTTAAACGAAGGTGTTCCATCTGTTGGATGTTTAACAACAACCTATTTTAAAATCACTTTTTGATGCTGAAAGGGAACTTTGACATAGACACAGTTATATGTACATTTCCTGTAGAATATATTTATGATTATTTATGTAATAATAAAATTTCATTTTCATAATTGGAAAATGTAGATATAATATGTAGAAAATTTATAAAGATGATTGAAGTTAAAAACAAAGAGTTGCAGTCATTGCTATAAATTCTTTTTAAATATCTACAATCTCTCTATTATTAAAGTGAGGAGTAGCAGAGATAATTGACACGCTGAAAAATTTCATTTTTGATATTCTGTTGAATAACAAGTAATGTTTTAAGTAAGCAAACTACATTTTTTAACTTGTAGTTTGCTTCAATTTTTAAAAGATTTATTTGAAAATTAAAAGATTAATACACAATAACACAGCTAAATATTTTTTGATCTTTAAAGAATTAAAAAGCCAGTTTAATTATTCTATGACATATAATATGAGTATAGTGAATGGGATAAATGTATTTGATCATTTCCAAATTTAAAGCCAAATTATTGATATAGGTTTTGAACAACATAGAATATTCAATTTAATGATTGAAAACCTTATTAGTATAGGAATATTTTATTGTAAAATAACAAATATCCTTTCTAGCATAATCGAAATGCTTTTCTATCCAGGCCAATCAATGATTCTTATCTGCACAAGAATGATGCAGTTGAGTGGCCTTTCGTCGGACATTTTAAACCAACGCCATAATTTAGAACTCATTGAAAAAAGATGAAAGAAATGGCATAAATAGATTTTTTCGCATACCACGCATAAAGTATTGTGTTTACTCTCTGATATCAGGGAGTAAAACGTCGCATGTACTCCCTTTTAGAAACTGCGACGCCCATGCACGTTTCCCTACTTTTTCCCGGCTAGCGCCGCCTGCGTGTTGCTGCCCTCGCTTTGCTCGGGCCGCAAGTCACTGCAGGTGGCACTAATCGGGGAAAAAAGTTATAGACACACGAGCATAAGCGTCGCAGTTTCTAGGAGTAAGGTTATGTAACGTTTTCGACCCTGAAATCAGGGATTAAGCACAAATATCTTTTCGCCGGGCATGCGAAAAAATTGTATATTTCTCTCGCACTGAAAAAGGAACGGTTGAGGATTTCTACCGAAAGGTGTACAAAATATCGTGCGAGTTGGCGTTCCCGTCGTGCTTTGGTGCTTTGCGATAGCATAATTGCTCCTCCACTTTCGGGACAGAAATTGCTCCGAATCGTACACTCGTTATAGCGACGGCAAGGCACAATAGTGTTCTCTCGACCTGGGAGCAGATAATGTACTGCGACAGGGCGCACCGCGACCTTGAGACGTAAACAAACGTTTAACATGAGAAGTTATAATGTTGATTCAACTGAATCTCGCTTACTGAACTAGCCCAAGTTAGAGTTACAGGAGAGCGCAGTAGAAGCAACGTTATTTTTTCTTCTCCGTGCAAATAAATTGTCTTTTTCCATCGGAAATAAAGCATGTAAAATCATAACTTATAAAACGTACTGCTATTTAATTGTGTCAATGTTGTATTGCAAAGTCTAAATGTAGGGGAAGGCGGGGCATGGCGTGTCAGGTAGGTAAGTTTGGCACCCTCATATTTTTAATATTAATGAATGCAAAAAATGTAATTTTTACATAAACCTAATTAGATATGCTTTTAGAATTTTCCTCTATACTTTTGAGATTATAGATAATGTTTAACATTTAATTTAATAAGATTGAAAATCGGTGCTTAGAAACAAGGTTGACTTCATTTTTAAGTCGCTTGGAGCAACGAGAAAATGATTTTTTTTCTAAATGAGACCAAACCTATTTGATAGTTTCAACTTTTATCTTTCAAGCCCTGTTTTTGTTTTTTTCAGAAAATCTTTATAAATAATATAATTAAAAAATGAAAATGGTATTAAAATGGGGCATGACGTGGCACCCTGGCGGGGCACGCGTGGCACACTCGGGCGTATCAGTGCGCCGCGGCGGCCGCCGAGCGAAGTGATGTAACCTACAAACCAAAAGTGGAGCAAGATGGGTTAACAACTACGCAGTGCAATAATTTAGTTTTAAGTAGTTTTTAGTTTCAATTATTACATTAATAAGTAAATAACGATTATTTCGACTGCGTATTAAGTTATAGAGTAGAAAAAACAATGGTAAGGAAGGAATCAATTGTAGATACTCAAACTGCCTTTTTCAATGGTCAGGTAGTTCAAATATGCTACATAGATGAAAATGATGCAAAATCTTTAAATTTAAACTTATTGTAATAATAATGATAATTTGTTAATCAAACAAAAGTATTATGTTGTGATCATATTTTATAAGAAGGAATTTATAATATAAAATCATTTATTAAAATGTAATAATTTATTTTAAAATAAAAATTGTTATGTTCCTTAATAAAAATAAAATTTTAAATTTTCAATAGACTGATTAATTATTTGATTTTTGAAAATTTTATTATGGCATAATTATTAAAGTATTAATTACTGGAAAAAAGAATTGAAAAATACCTATAGTAAAATATTAAATTTGACCGTGCCATGCGTGCCCCGTCGGGTGCCACAATCCACCCGCCGGTGGGGCACGTAGAGCATTTTTTCAGAATTTCTTTTCTGTATTTTATCAATAATTAAAAGAAAATGAAAAAAAAGTTAATAGTTTATTTTATTTTATTTTTTTCTGATCTAATTATTCCGTTTTTGTACATTTTGAAATAATACACGGTTTAGTTGTTATTTTTAATCAAAGTTAGGGTGTCACACGTGCCCCGCCCTCCCCTATACGCTAGGTAAGTATCTCTGGCGCCGGACGGTCGCGCCGCCTACTGGATTTTTTTTAATTTTGGGATTGAGCACGGCAAGTTACATGTAAACACATGTAAATTCAATTTGTATTTAAACGAATTGGAAGGGCCGTCAGTGTAATATAATTATTCTATTAGTATAATACGCACTTTAATAAATACAAGCATATTTAGACATTTCCCACGTGTATGGTTCGCTTTTGAGATACTCTTAGCTTTAACATATTAAGTATACCTATATACATTATATATATATATATATATATATAGGTCAGTAACGTAAATACTAATTAACAATTGTTGATATTTTGAAAAGCTGCCACGTCTTAAAAATGGTTGTATTGATTAATTTAAATATAGCTTACATAATTACAATAATATTTTGTATGATGGATAGTTCTAAATTCGTTAAAATAGGAACTGAATTTACATTTGTTTGCTTGTAACTCGCCGTGCTCACGACCCCATAATTGAAAAAATCTTCGGCAGCCGACGCTCGCCGCGATACTTACCTAGAGTATTGTGCATTTATTATATGTATAGTCACATACAGTAATTTCAATACACGCAATGATTTTAATTATAATCTATAAATGATGAATGCAAACTACTTCTCTTACGCGGCGCAGTTGTTTTCTTTCTCACAAGTGTTGTTTTCTCCCTCATATGCGGCAACTATCTCGCCTGAGTACCGCGGAGTAATTTTTCTCCCGAAAACGGGGGAACGGTTATGCCAACAGTGGAGGGAGAAATTCTGCGCCGCGAAAAGAGCAAGTCGAGCACCGCTGCCGTTTCAGTGCGGAAGCAATGAAGGCTATGAACGTCCGCGAGTTGCTGTTCCTCGCTTCGCTCGGGCATCAAATCCCTCACGGGCGTACATAGTCTACCTTACTCCCTATCCGTATGAAAAAAAAGAAATGTATAAAACCTTATACAACCGTACAAAACTGTATAAAAACGTATAAAACCGGATCTAAACATTGGTTTTTGGACAACTTTATATATTGAACATTTCTTTGTTTTTACTAAATCATCAAATCATCTTCTTTTATAAATTATATTCACACAATTTTATTATGCTACATTATTCTGAAATAAAGTTATTGAACATTTTTTTACAAGTAGTTCAAATGATTTACTTTTCACTTTATTTATTTAATCGAAATAATGAAATATAATGTTAAGAATTTTAAGTATACCACTTATAGACATCAAGTGATCTTGATGAACTATAATAAATTTAAGTTTTTCAAAAATAATGAATTATTTAAACTTTAGCAAATGCAAAATGGTAATAAATAGTCTAAGGTTAGCAAATGCTTTTTAATCACATATTAATCTATTTAGGTCAGTGTCACGTCATCAGAAATTTAATTCTCTTATTACGTGTAACACGCACGCATATTTGCCGAACATTTATTAATTTTCACACGTAAAAATTCTGGAAAAATTTCATTCTACAGATGAAATTTTTCTAAAATTTTAACTTTTGGATTATTTTTAGCAACTCTTTAATTTAAACATTCGATTTTTAATTAACTTGATTGGACTTCAGGTAAATTAAGAATAGTACGTTCTGCAATTAGGGAAGAAAATTGACTTTTTCTAGCGAGGATGATAATTGAGGACGAGAGATAGATGAGTGCTGAATATCATCAACCAAGTCTGAAAAAGTCAATTGCTCCCTTGTTGCACATAGCACTTTTTTTAATGAGTGCAGGAAAATTAAAGTAACAGGAGGCTAAATTAAAGGAAAATACTCGATTTTCCATTCGCCGTTTTAAGGTAGATTCTCGTCATCATAAACGGGTCTGATTCGATCGCGTTCCCGCGTACAGTGCGCATGTGAACAATCCACAATAGCGGTTCGATCGAACGGAACTTATCGAGAACGGCTTCATTCGGCAACCGCCTCTAATAGATAGGTATATATAAGTATCGGTTGCGCGCGCTCCTTTCAAGTTTCATCCGTGACGAGAGAGGTCTTTGAGAGCCGCGAACTCATTACTCATGCAGCGCGAATCTTTTGCACTTTCCGCTATAAGGATTATCGCAAGTTTTCCGGAGACACTTCTCATGCGTATTCGCATGTGCACACACCTCTGTTTACACGCGTTCGCCTTATCAGGCCAAACACCGCAGCAGCACACGATCTCGAAACATTTCGTCATTCGGCAAACGCATGAGCGCGAGCTGCCGTCGGGGAAACAAGTCAGAGTCGCTTTCTCTCCCCTCCTCTCGCCCCTCTCTTTCTCTCTCTCCCTCTCGTGGTGTTTAGCTCTGCATCAGTAGTACCGATACTTCCTCTTGACTCACGTAAGGCTTCCAGAAGGAGAGAGAAAATACTAACCGTCTACTTATTTCTACGGGGTTTGTTTATCTTGTTTCTATCCTTTTGATCGCACTTTCCATATACCTATAGAAATACCAACAATCATATCATTTGCTTCATTTTCTATCACTAATGAATGAGCTGAGTCGCTTATTGTGTTTTAAGCGAATTCCCACTTTTATTTTATTCTGCTTTTTGTATTGCTAGCAGTAACATAGTTTAAATTTAAAAAAGTGGCTGCCCGCGCTCCACGATAAGCATGATCCTCTCTTAAAAAAGTGATGACGGAAATGTTCCTCTCTTAAAAAAGTGATGACGGAAATGTTCCTCTCTTAAAAAAGTGATGTCGGAAATGTCAAGCCGAAATAAAACGTTTGCGATTGGTCAAGTCCGTTTAAAAGGAGCCCATGATTCGTTGCCGGGACGTTAGATTTTTGCTTGAGGTCTTAGCTGATTCGCCCTCTCTTAAAAAAGTGTCGACGGTGATATTGGTCCAAATAAAACCCACAAAGTTTGGAATTATGCAATATTTAAACTAACAAACAAAAAAGTATTAAAGTTTTATCTGTAGTTAACAATGAAGGATTATGAATACTGTTCTGATTACAGTTAAATTTCTAACCTCAAAATTTTTGTATTCTAGAAACAAACTAAAATAAATTCAATCCAAGTTTCAATAAAAAATATTGGATAAATTTGCGTACGTTAAAAAGTAAAATGCCAGTGGTAGAAATTTTTTATAATGAACATATTGCTATAAAACGTAATTCTTCTATATAGCACTAGGTGTACGATTGTTAAAATGACAAAACAAAAAATGAAATAAAAATTTGTAATGAATTTTTCAAAATGTATATGCTTGTAGTTTTACTTTATTGCTTTTTAAAAAATGTGAACTGCCGTTAGGTGTGAAAAAGATTTTTTTTTTTTTTTTTTTTTTTTTTCGAGAACAAACGAATAGGGGGTCTGCAAGAAGCCCTATAAAATTCTGTAAAAGCAAACAAATCCCATTTGCATTCACTTGGCTTTTCAGATCGAAGCTAAGCTCAAAATGTTCTCCTATAAAAAGTTTTGACGTTGAACATAACTAATTTTTTTGTAAGGTTTTGTTCTGAAACTTAATTTTTTTATTTCAATTCAATGAATAGTTCATGCGAGATAAATAAATAATAAAAAATGCACTGTATACTTTTCTGAAATGAATTGTTTTGGAAAAGATCACGCTGTATAAATTACAAGAGCTTGTTTCACTCGGTAAACTTGTGCTCCTAAAGAGCAATTGTTTGGCAAGGATTTCGCTTACTTTCTTCGTTCAAGGGTATGACGGTGTTTTAGATATGAGATGGATTCATATGATGAGTCACTTTTTACAGACCATCCTTATTGATTTTTTTACCCAAGAGACTTGTGAACATTCTACCTACGTTTTCGAAGGTTGTCTTCTTCTCAGCTCCAATTACTATAGAGCAATTTTAGTGTGTAACTGTAAATACTATATTGGAGTCTGACGATGTATTAATAATTAAACTGATCATTAATCTATATACATTAATAAATCATTTATTTTCAATCATCACTCTGTGAAATTAGTAGGAAGATTTTCTATAGGTACTGCGAACATCATCCTGCCCTTGTTCTGCATCTTTCAAAGCACTTAATAGTTAAAATATTTTCTGAAAATTTTTTTTTGTTGACAATTTTCGAATCACTTAAAAGCTAATAATTATAGTAAAATATAGATGTTATGTTGGGCTAAGAAAAAGGTGTCTCAAGGTCCAGCCCTTGTCTTTCGATATATGCACACTATAGGCAGGCGACACTCGACGATCAAACTCTTGTGCGGGCGTCTTCTCTGTTCTTCGGGCACTGCGCGAGCTCACCCATACACATGCACGCACGTGCACACCGAAGCGCGAGCCTTGCATCTTTCTGGAACAATGAACTTTCTCACTCCTCGTTTAGTCTTACGTAAGTCCGAGAGAGATAGACACACTGGCTGTAGCCGTGCGTCTTTATATACGCGCACCGTGCAGTTGCGCGCACTCGACAGCGTTTATATAGATACACATATTCACACACACATACACACAGCATGCACGCGCGTGCGCATATACACACACACACACACACACATTCACACACGCAGCAGACACACAGACACCCACACACACTACACACACACGCACGCAAGCACGCAGGTGCATAACTATATATATATGAGAATCGGTACGAGACTGCGATTACTTTGATTTTGCCGCAACGTACCTCAAACAGATTGTCGCATCAGTATGGTAGAGTCGCAATTGGTATGTTTAAGTACTGGATGAATTTCCTACACGGAGAGAAAAATTTCAGTAAAAATTACAAAAAGTTCCGCAATTTTTACTGAACTTTTCGGTACTGTGGTAACAGACTGCCAAAATGAGCGGATTTACTTGACTTTCTATACTTTTTATAGAATTTTCAGTATAAATTACCGAACTGTTCAGTAAATTTTAAGAGAAGGTTTGGAAGTTTTCGTTGGCGTAACGTGCGGTGGCGCTGTTGACTGTTGTGCGCATGCGCGTTCTTGAATTTCAGCGAGAATTACCGTGCACAACCGGTAGATGGCGAATATTGAAACTCGCAAGTGACCACGACTTTCCTCAGTTAGTATATAAGTCCGCTGAGTTTCTAAAGTTCATATGTAAGCGTTTGCGTATTGCGAAATGTAAGGCATTACTTAGGTTATGTGTAGTATAGTAGTTAGATATGTTTAGGACTTTAGATATAAAAATTTCCTATGTAAAAGCGGCGTGCATATTTACATCTTATCTTACACCACAAGGAAAGCAACACTGGATTCCCAACTATTAAAATGGCGATAATTGCGATTAATATAAATTATTCCAATAAATGGATAAATTTTTTTTAATTACCATATTCGCCATATTCTATAAAATTTATAACTCAAAAAAGAGTAAAAATTACGGAACGGTTCAGTAAAAAGTAAGTGCTTAGAAAAATTACCGAACTGTTCTGTAAAATTTACAAAAATGTCAGTCTGTTACCATAGTACCGTGAAGTTCGGTAAAAATTATCGAACTTTTTGTAATTTTTACTGAAAATTTTCTCTCCGTGTACACGATTTAAAAGGAACGTAAAATTATTGTCTTCTTATCTCTCTGAACTAAATTCAGTGAGAAATCACTGTTTTAGAGTGTAAAGTCGGGCACTGTCGAAATAGTGCATATTCACTCCGAAGTAGTGTATATACACTGAATTATCAGTGTATCCACTGTTTAGTAGTGTACACTGAGAAAAAATTTTTGTAAAAATTATTATTATTTTGGTAAAAATTACCATACTGTCTTATAAAGCCACACAAAATATTACCATACTTTACAAGAAATTTTACTAGAAATATAGGAAAATTTACTATATTGTATTATAAAATTTACTGTAAAGTATGGTAATTTTTTGGGTTTTTACAGTCTGTGGTGGCTTTACTAGAAGTATATGGTAATTTTTCCAAAACTTTTTTTTCAGTGTATATACGCTATTTCAGAGTGCAATTCATTAGTGAATATTCACTAACTCTACGGTGGAGCAATTTCCACTAACGTTTAGTGGTTTTTTCACTAATTTAATTTTAGAGAGCATATTCACTATTTCGACAGTGCCCTACTTTAGACTCTAAAATAGTGATTTTTCACTGAATTGAATTTAGAAAGTATATCTTACACATACGTCGATCGCTTCTTTGTAGTTTTTCAACTTTTTCTCTTTAGTTAATTGAATTGATTTTTCGTGTTAACCGATTGCAATCTTAAGTGCAGTTCTTGGCCATGCATCTCGGTTTTTATTAAATATTCTCTCTATATAAAGTTGAATTAGTGAAAAAGCAATAATTATTAGTTAAAATTTCTCCACCGCCGATTTTGTGAATATTCACTAATGAAATACTAAATATTCACTAATTCTTAGTGGAAATATACTATGTCATTAGTGAAAATTTACTATTTAAAAATAGTAAATTCTTAGTCTTAATTCCTTTAAGAATTAGTGAATATTCGCTAATTCGGTGGTGGAGCAATTTTAACTAATAATTAGTGGTTTTTTCACTAATTCAACTTTAGAGAGTTTATACTTTCGATAAGTTCGAAATAATAAAAGATGAACGTTGTTGAGCGTTCATGAAGTGGATAAAACATTTATTGATTAATATAATATTTCTCAATTCTACAAAATGCATTTGAACCAGCTTTTTAAAAAATTTAAATATCTATAATTGTCTGTCATTTGTCATTAAGGAAAACATCGAATTTTTTTTTACTTTATATCTTTAAAAATATTCAATATTACTTTGCAAAAATGTTTGGATTATTAATTTGTTCTCATAGTTTCAGTAAATATGTTTCAGTTGTCTAGCGATAATGGGTCTAACTAAATAGCCTTCTTATACGTAGGGCAATTCAATTTTCAACACAACCCCTTTATTAGATGCACGGATATTTATGAATCCATTGTTTTTTTTTTACAACTTTCGGATTGCAATTTTACAAGAATTGTTTATATATTCACTAAAAAATTATAGAGGGTGTAGTATATGGCATAGGCAATGTATATGTAAAATTTGATTGAAATTTCATAATTAGTTTCTAAAATATTCGAGGTAAAAGACTTAATTATTTTTAAAGATTTATTATAATATGATTCGTCATATCCTTAAGATTACATTGCTAGGTATAATAATATTTTTCGACGTTGAAAATTAATATAAGGAAATAATTAATTAATTTTGAGGTAGCTAAGTGCCAATGCGTCGGCCGTTGTTTTTATAGTTATTTTCTTTAGTAATGAAAAAACTCGTCACTTTTACGGTTATAAAGTTTAATATTCTAAAAACAGTATCTTCTCTTTAAATATATATTACAGTCCTTGAAATGTACGCGTACATCAAGATGTTAAATAGACTTTCATAGTTGTAGTAAAATTAATCACCAGATGATGTCAGACTTTGCGAAAAAGTTATCGCTGAAAGGCTATGTGACACATTAAACTAGAATAGAAAATTGTAATATTCACTTTTCTGTTTTAGTACATTTTACTGAAATTTTACGACTAATGATTATGAATTCGATTATGTTGCCTTGTAATACATACAAAAAAGTTGTAATACAAATTTCTTTGATTACCAAAATAAAAGAAGGTGTGGCACTCGATAAGTTGTAGAAACGAGTAATCAGATTCATCGTGCGCGAAGCTCGATGTGTTCGTAGCAAGCTACACCATCAATTGAGAATAACTGCTTAAAATAATGTTAGTCAAACAAAGACGCTCAAGCCCAGCTCATTCAAATCCGAACCGAAAGAATTAATTGAAAAGAATTGTCTCGCTTGTCAGCTCCGGATCGCGCGATATTCGAGCCCAACAGTTTCTAACGCCAGCCTGATGCCGCCTCCACGAAAGCATAGACTCAGTGCCATTCTCCCGACGTAAGCAGCCAGAAAATCTCATATAGACCGAGGCTCAATAACAAGCGGCGGTATTCCAGTCACTCTCCTCGTGAAACTAGCACGCGCACGAGAAGAATCCCACGCGCGATTTCTCGTAATATACGTGCAGCATATACACACCGAAACAGAAAAGAACTTCCTTCGCCTTATTTATCCGGTTTTCATTCGGGCTGCGCTGTAGCTATTGTATCGCGATAATAAGAACAGCTCCCCCTTCGACGAATGTAGCGTTAGGTTGGAGAGCACTTTTCCCGAAGCCCCTCGTGCAGCGACGTCGCCCGGTATGCTGCGCCCTGCTACCGACTGCGATAACTCAGAAATCGAGACGCTGTGTGTACGTGCAGGTGTGGGGCTATAACGTAACGGCGTTTACTTTAATCGCGATAACATTTATCGCGTTTCTTCTCACAAGCGCTGCCGTACACATGTGCATACTAGCTGCAGTCCTGCATATATATATACCACCACTCTACAGCCAGGAGGTAGAAAGGGAGAGAGCAGGAGAGGCTGTTGTAAATACCGATTTTAATGTAGCGGTTCTTCTGCACGCGTTTATGCACTCCGCCTTTTTAATCCTAACGTGAGGGATCGTTGAACTTGCGAGTTGAGAGAAAAATGTCAAGTTATTTCATTTTCTTCGCCTCTTCAGGATGTCACAAAGTCAATAACGCGATATTACCTTTCACCAGTATTGAAGGGAAAAACTAAATTAGTTATTTTCCTCACTATTTTAAATGACAAAATTTAATTAAACAAAATATTATATTGAATGCATTTTTCATAAATCGCACAATGAATGAAAATGAGGTACTTCATTCTGCAAATGAAAAAAAGTACTCGATGAAATGACGTGAATAACATGTAAAATCATAATCTAGACGTTATCATCGATAGAATCTCAATCACGAACTGTTTTTTTAATATTTCTCGCGAGATGGCGAGCAACTCGTTTCAACTCCCAGTGCGCACGTGTATAGTCCACGGGGGGTGTTTCTTGCACATGTAATGACTGTCATGGCACTGCAAGAGTATACGTCTGAGCTTGCAGACAGATGGGTGTAATAGAGTGCTCGCTTGTCGGTATGTGCACTAAGCCTTTAGAAGGAATTGCACTTGCATTGCTGAAATCGACTGATCTGCTAATAATTTTAAATCATTTGTCAACATCGCCAATTCTCAATAGGTTACTCAAAGGATTGATTTTATAAATTTTATTCGGTTTCAACTTTGCCCTTGAAGTATAATAGAGTTAGCTATGGCAAACAAAGGCCATTGAAGACTGCATATATTATGTTCTCGACATCTTTGCTAGACGATTTGGTAGTATGATGTCAGAAAAATTCTGGTGAATGTGTCTTGTGTAATGTATATACTTACTTATTGGCGAAAGAATAGGATGTTTCAATAAAATATAGATTCCTATTCTAGTGAATAGAATAGATGTATTGCCAATACAGCCCAGTCTTTAATCTATATCTGAAAATATAAACTATGATGTAAATATTCTACTTAATAAATAAAACAAACTACACTAAATAAAAAGCTTTTCCTTCACGTCTAGTTCTTTTTCTACAAGTTCAACCATTGCAATATTTCTTTATCTTATCGAGTCAAGTTGACTGTTATTTATTGCACTGTGACTACAGTTTTGTCGTATAAATTTTTATAGGCTTACTCGAGGTTGTTGAAAATAATTTTTTTAGATTAGAATGTTTACTAATTTTTTAGAAATTATTTAAACAATTATCTGCAAATGTATAACATGAAAGAATGGGACACGTGTGCAGTATTTCATTACATTTTGCTTCTTGAGAATTAAAAAAGGAGGACGCAAACTGTTTTAAAACTGCGACCGTTAATCGCAGCTAATTAAATAGAATAGCAATAGCTTAAACATGTACGATTCCCGAGTCATTGTTTAAAGTTATTGTTCCTGGAAAAAGGGGGATCTTTTGAAAAAGTATATTAATAAAAAAAGTCAGGGAGCCGCAAGTGACTGGAGCCGAGTACAATGCCAGGTAACCGGCAGCGTGAGGGGCTCTAGTAGCCGTAGCTATTCAATTAATAGTTCCTTCGTAAAAATTCTTGTTTGCCTGTGACCTCAACTCGGAAGTGCATGGAGAAAGATCGAAGTGATCCGATACGTTGACGGTTGGCTTTCTTGTAATTATATGCATCCCCCCTCCGGCGAAATATGTATCCGAGCTGGGTGAAAGCCATTTTTTTCGGCTTGTTTGCCTGCGTCGCAGCGGCACTTTAGCTCTCCTTTTTAAGAAAAACGAAATATCCACGCGTGGGTGTGTACACATAGTCGAGCTCGCTCACGCGTGACGCAGTGCCGTTCCATGGATTTTCTGACCGTTCTCTCGCATCGACTGGCGAATTTGTTGCTTGATTTTTAAGTATCGAGGGCGAGCTCGAAGCATACTTTTCTTTAAATTTTTTCAAATTTGTAATTTATTGCCATTCGAGTCAAAATCATCACTTGTTATATTCGAAAAATCAGCGTCAAAATTGCTGCAATTAGCTAATCTCTATTTACTCACTAATTACTGTAATCAATACGCCTATTAGTCAACTTTTAACTTTAAGAAAACAATTAATTAAAAACAAAAGGTCAGGTAAATATCCATTTTAAGCCAATATAATACGTGACGAAAAAGTGGAATAATAATAAGATGTTAAAAGAAAATTTTATGTTTTTGCATTTCTAAATATGAATATGTATTAAACATATGTTGAAACTTGCACTCCTCAGTGAGTATTTTCATTTATCTTGCCTGCTAATAAATGTTGTTTCTAGTATTGTTTCCTATAATAGAGGAAGCTTTGCGATGACGGAAAAAGTTTTCGATAACAAATTTACGATGCTATAACTTTGACAGTTTTCATTCAATTTTCTTCGGGTAAGGTAAAAAATTCTTTTTATTTATTTTTGATTAGCGCCTGTTAATAAAGCTTGACTTTTTTCGACTTTCCGTTGATAACTGTCACTTTCTCCAATTCCACTGAGCATGCATAACTTGGATCGACCTTTCGCCAGCCGAGGATCCGATAGCAGCAGCTCATCGGCGAGAGATCGACCTCGAAAGTTAGGAGGCAGCGAGCGTGCATTGAGAATCGAGTAGCCGCGAAAACGAAGCAAGAAGATAATCCTTGAAAGGGCGCCGGCGCGATTATGTTCCAGAGGAGCAGCTCGGAGGCACTCTACGCACGCGAATGTGCAATACGATCGGCGGCAGTAGCACGCCATTAACCTACAAAATCAAAAGAGGCCTCGCGGGCAAGTCAATATAAGCAATGCTCGGCTGGGATGTGCATTGAAAGGCTCCGCTGCTGCTGCACGCGTTCATACGCGTCGAATAATGATTTAAGCCCAACCCAAGCGAAGAGCGTGGCGGTTACAACGCTTCGATCGCCTTCTTCTTTCTCTCTCTATTTTTTTTCTGCTCTCGACTGCCTCCTCGACGATCGATCCGCGACCAACGGCGGGCTTTATTCTTCAAAGTGATTTTCATACCTTTTCAAAATTTTGCATGCACACTTTTACACTTAAGTACTGGAAATTTCATCATTTCGTTATAAGCACACTCAGAAAAATGATCCTCCTGTTTTGAAATAAAATTCCTTCCCAGAAAATCTTCGGTCGACAAAAAAGGATTCCTCCTGCGCGAAAAAATGTCCTCCTGTGCGAAAAATCATCATTCCGCTACAGGAAGCTTGACTTTCTGTTGCAAGATAATTCCTCCTTCCATAGAAAAATATACTCTTGGTCCTATTTTTAGCCCGAAAACCTCTTCCGACAGGCAGATTCTCGTTGATACAGGAAGATCGTTTTCTGAGTGGAGCAGAAATATACTTGAAGAACTCGTCAATATTCAAGATAATAATTTCCGAGAGACACGATCTGTTTTAAAATGAACAAATAAGAGTATTACAAAAAAAATTAAAACAACATTTACGAAAAAACTGGCGTCGAAATATTTCAAATTTACGTAAATTTTCTTTGTGGCTCACATCCTTAATGTGATTCAGCACAGTAGGGCATATTTTAAATCCCCTTACAAAAAGGGCATCAACAAGCTGTCTTCTAACCAGCTGTCTCATTTTGCTTAACTTGTATAGTACACAGACGATGAGAAAAACAAAGCGACATAGAGGGGACTATAGAGCATATCTATGTATTATATGGTATCCAGGTATACAACAACAGATGCTCGCATACGGAAAAGTTGAGTTTTTCAAACAAACAGCGTATAATACTCTTCCCAGGTTACCAAAGTGACAAAAATATATTTTAATTAAATAAAAAAAAAAGAAAGAAAAAAAGTTTTCTATTAGAATGACACAACTGTTTAGTAAAAACAATAACATTACACATAAAATTAATAAAATATTTACCATTGTTTAAACTATTTAAATAGTATAATAATGCTTAAATCAGTATTGAAATTAAATAATTTATAAAAAAAAATGTTAAGGTCCAGTTTATAGAATAAGCTGTTATATTTCGAGTCAGCTTAAATGTGTCGCAGTTGCTTCTAATAGCACTCCATAATTAGATAGCACTCTGAATCTAACCGCGAAAAACCGGGCTCCAGTTAAAAGCATAGCAGTGAGAAAGGTCATTAGAAAATGTTGTCTTCTTAATATTTAATTCCAATCAATTAGGAAATTCTTGATTCTTTCTTAAACAAAATTTAAATATTTATTCCCAACCTGTGTTATAAGCATATGGAATGTTTGTAGAACAGTAAATAAGATATCAAACTCTTAGTTTTACTTGTTTTATCTTTCTCTAGTACCTCAAAGATTAATAAGTTTGCATAGCATTCATTAGAAAGCTCGTACTAATTTGGTTCACGCTTGAGATCTAATTGGCTGACTGCAATTTTGCGAGGGTAACTTTGTATTTTTTTTGTCTGCTCTTACAAACTAGCGAATCTGTTTGTCGTTAAAAGCGAAAAAGCAATTGGGAAGCTATTTGTCTCAATAGGCCGAGAAAAGTAAGATAAAATATAACTATTCATAAAGCGGTTGGAATCTTTCAATTAGCCAAAGTTTGGAGGGTACCCAAAGTGCGAGTCGGTAAAAATGGTGACGATATTGTTAAGGATGGAGACTTGAAAGGCCGTACGAGTAGAGAAGTGGCGTTGGGCTGGAGTGCTAGTGAGTTAGTTGGCAATAATAAAGTGGGCGCGCGCGACAGAGCGATCTCGCGTTGGTGCATCGCGTAATACATGCATAGCAGGCCGCATAGCGTGCCGATCGGGCTCCTTTTCTTTCTAGGCGACTCGCTCCCGTCCCCCTCCTATGAGCCGCGGGGAGATAGAAGGCTGGCTCTCGTCGCGCGATCACCCCGGCCGCGCCACCAGTCCGTTACGCTCTCCCGTACCTTCCGCATCGGCGTCCCGGTGCCTAGGGCTGCGCGAGCGAGGCGCGCGCGCGTGTGTGTGCTGCTGCTGCTGCTGCTGCCGCTCTGTCATCGGGGGACGAGTTTCCCGAGCCTCCGGCCCCCCGCCGAGCTCGGAGAGTGTGTCGCTGCAGTGTCATCGCCAGTAAAAACCGAACCTACTCCTTTCCTTTCGCCTTTGCCTCGCCAATTGCTTTTTTTTTTTGGAACGAGCGGCTCTTTTCCGGATAACTGACTATTTAATCTCACCGACACGCTGGATGGAGGTCTCACTTTTTTCAAAACTCTAAAGTCGCAGTATCTAAAGTAACCGGTGACGAGTTATGAGCTAGCCAACGGCTTTATGCTAATCTGTGCAAAACATTATGTAAATACGTTAGCCTGTTATCGATAAAGAATTTACTCGTCACATATAGTCTCAATCTACCTCGAGTATGAACCGATAGAAATCTCTCTGGAGACGCTCAAAAAGTGCATGCAGTTCCAGCCTCTCTCTCTTTCGACTTTCTCGCGCGTTCACGGAACACACATACACATGCGCGCACTGCACATAAAACGGATCGTCGAGATTCTAGCGGGCTCATTCGGCGCTATTAATCACTTATTTTTTAACACTCACCGATAAGCCTCTCGGCGTTTACGGGGCGAGCGTATAAAAGAGCTGCATCGTTCCTATTTTCCTTTTCTCCCTGGCTCAGGTCAAGCCTGTAATAATCGAAGAGAGTCGCGCGCTTGCCGGGTGTCATTATAACTTTGCTCATTGTACCCGTAGAAAGTGCCTTTCGATCTAAACGAAGACGACGAAGAAATCGACGTGCCTTCCATCGTGCAACGACAAATCTTTATATCTGGATCTCTATGCACGGTCGTACAGAGTGTTTGCAGAGAAGAGGATAAAGAGAACCCAATGAGTGTTATCGCCTAATAGTTCGTTATGAAGTGAGACGTAAGGAATTGCGTGCTTTAGTTCTAGAAAAAAATAAAAAATGTGCGGTGTTGCGCGGGTGAAGGTTTGAGCTTTGAATGAGATCTAGATCGGAAGCTACTAATCGGAGGCGTCATGCTAGCTCTAACGGCGACGCACCGGCCCATCAAGCTGGAGACGGACGATGTCAGGGACATGACGAGGAACATCAAAGTCACTACTATTTACGTGAGTTATTTCCTGAGACTTTGTTCTTGTACATCTTACCTGCAGCCCGATATTTATTCAGTTTCAATCTTAATGTACACGTTTGAATATTTCGGCTCTACATGTATAATTGCTCTCTGACCCATAGTAAAATGCCTTTTCTCAAGTGAAACTATGCATGTTTTTGCGGTGATTGATTATGCTCATTGACTGTCAAATACCTTTAAGCGTGGTTTTTAACAGCAGTAAAGATAGTCGTTAATTCTGGTTTTACGAAGGAAACCCGCTTCTCATATAGAATGTATACAGAGGGGCTTTACTACAACAGTTTTCATTTTTTAACAGTGCATAACAAAAAAATTTATGAGTTAGTAGTAGAAATAATTTCAGACGCAAGTTTACTGCTGCAAATATTAGGACTTTGCATATAAAGAAAGTAGGATTGGAAATGTTGGTTTGATAGAACACTAGTGAAAAGTGAATTACACTTTATAAAAGTCAAATGTTTAAATTGAAAAATAAAAGAGAAAAGACGCGCCACGTCGAGGGGCTGGGGGTCTGTTATTTTCTATTGCGCAAAAATGAAGTCGAAGGTACATAATTGTAGAGCGGCAGCAGCTCGATCTCAGATAATCCCTTTTCCCGGCAGCGTACTGCGCGCGAAGAAAAAGCGAGAGCGAAATAGCCGCGGAGAAAAAGTGCGCCGCGAACTATGCGGAGCAATGCGCAGCCCATATAAACGGCAAGGTGCGCACGAGCCCGTTTTCTCGCCAAGGCTCTGTAGGTGTGTTACGCGAGAGCGTCATTCCGATCCTACGCAGTTTCGGCAATCCCTTCGATCTCGCGCGCGCGCACGCTCGTCTGTATCTCGAAGGGAAGTGCAGGAGCGCCGAGAGCAGATAATTACGCTCTGCGCTTGACAAATCGTGCGTTCCAATAAGGAGCTGCTCGCGCTCGCTCGCTCTCGCGCTTTTACGAGCGCTTCTTTTCATTGTCCCTCTTTTTTGAGCCGTCGAGACGCTTTTTTTTTATGTCAACACTTTATTGCGCCGGCTCTTTTCACATATACCTCCTTCGGAATTTTATTGCAATTTCTGCCCCGTTTCGAATAAAAATAAATTACCCTCACACTTTTTTACTGCCCTGCAATGCTTGTGCACATTTTACATTTGTTTTTTACTACACGAACCAACATATAAATAATCAATTCAACTATCAAGAAAATTTTGGATTTTGGTCTTATACGTTTTATATTTCACTGGTTCACCACTTGCAAAAAATATTTAAAATACAACACTCAGCTCATTGAATTGTCTGGGGCTTTTAACAGTTTTGAATGTACATGAAAATTCCGTCGATCTCGCGTTCAAAATCTCACTACGTCATCTCGAAACTTGTTTTCTGCTACCTTCCTTTTTAGTGACATTGTTTTCACACACACTCTTAACGCGAGAAGAAATCTTCTCAAGTCACACAGTGTGGGCGTGAATATTAACATAATTTATGTGATTCTTTATTTTTTCCTTCGCGCTTCGTTCTATTTTTACCATGACGATACGCAAACAAGTGCGCGTATGATGATTTTTTTCTCTCATTTGCAGTCTGTGATTAACCTACTAATTAGTTGTGCAATGCTGCGAGACGCGAGACGTCTCCGGACATTGATAGAAATTTCGCAAAAACACAAAAGCATGACAAGCGCAGGGGAGCTTTGACTTCAAATTGAATTACACCGGCTTTTACAAGGTTTGAAACACGCTTTCCCATTTCCTGATGTGTTATTTGCTAATTTTTGAATCCAATTTTTTTTTTTTTTTCCCTTTATACACATAATTTTAATTTTCTATACAATCATAATTAGTCAATCACAAGGCTTGTTTTTTTTTTTTTTTTTCAAATAATTTAATTTAAATTAAAAATATCATACAAATAAGAATAAAAGAATATAATATGCCACAATTTTTTTACAGTTCCGTCTGAATCATGTACTATAATTATAAAATTCAGTCACATAAAACTATCTGTTTTGAATAAATTTTAATTACATAATGTAGAACACACAAAAACACACTCATAATATTATACAGATTTAATTTTTTTTTTAAGATATTTGTTTGTTCAGTATAATAACATATTTTTTTGTTCCGTATAAGCAAAGGTTTATAATTAATAATTATAAACCTATTATGCAATCTTATTACAACTCGGCTGTGTTTGCACTGCAGAATTTGGAGTTGATTTTACTCAAAGTTTCTCTCATTTTTTCTTTCCCCTTGCATACTATTTCGGTACTTCCTTCAAAATGGCGGAGACATGGTTCAACTTGCTCTTTCTCTCGCTATAATTACTTGACTCATTCAAAAAACAAATTGCCTTACACCTTTTTTTTTAGAAATGTCAGTGTCATTACTTAACCTTTTAAATGGCTTTTGTACTTCATAAAATGAAATATTTAATTTTTATAAAAACTAAATATGTTTTATGAAATTATTTATGTCTCCACTACATACTAAAATCAGTAGTCTTTTTCAATAAGAGAACAATTGTTTTGTATTTTTGAACTATAAATGTAATAAGATTTATTTATTTTACCATAAGTAATATTATAATTTTCCGATTAAATATTAATAGTAAAACTTACAAATTACAGTATACCATTTTCTTAGTTATGTATTTCGCAATAAAAATTAGGTTCATACACAGAAAAAATATCCCATTAATAATTAATACATTGTTCATGGAAAATTACAATATTGGCTACTAATCGTCGGAAAAACTCGCATTCTATTAAATAATAGTATTCACTTCACCAATTTTTACTATATGGATATAGCCAAGTGAAAATTCATAATGAAATATTTTCTTCGTAGCTTACATGACCGGTATAATCATTTTCTTAGTCGCACTTATATAGCTATTCTTAAATTACATAGTGAAATTGAAATTAGAAACAATTTTTCTTATCTGAAAAAATGGGAGGCTAGGGATTCGAACTCGAGCCTACAAATCCGGGAAGGTGCACTCTTAATCGCTACGCCTCAATGCACTTGTCAGAATGGTACACAAAACATTTGTGGAAATACAAGAACATAATTATATTATAATAAGTTTAACGTGATCAGAACAATAAAATATTTTTTTTTATGTTAGAACGGGTTACCGTCAGCTTGTATCAGTTGTCATTCTCGTGATTTTAGTAAAGTGCATGATTTCTATCAAACTGTAGCGTATCTATATTAGTGTATTGCATATCTAATATCAAATATTAGTGTATTGCATTAGTGGTTACCGTCAGCTTGTATCAGTTGTCATTCTCATGATTTTAGTAAAGTGCATGATTTCTATCAAACTGTTGTGTATCTATATTAGTGTATTGCATAACTAATATAAAATATTAGTGTATTGCATAGTAAATTTTTGAATACTTTCTACTAAAAATTAATAAAATCTGTATGAAAAATTAATTTTAATGCCAATGTACTTAAATTTTAGAGCTGTTTGCTTTAATTATTAATAGACCTGTATCAATAATTCCTGAAAGTATATTAAATAACCTCAAAATACGAGTCTGTCCCTATTTTAGTAGAAAATACAGTAATTTTTCATGGGACATTTTCCTCCGTGTAATATAGCATTTTGATTTTATTATTGATGTAAAGTATTCAAGCTATGCCTTTGCGGGTGAATGATCTAAATTATGTTTGATCAAGTACAATAATAATTATCAGGTGTTCTATTAATGGGATTTTTATTATTGAGAATTTACTATTTTTATGTTGTAATACTTTAAGTACTGGTGAAATAAATAAATAAATAAATAAATAAATAAATAAATAAATAAATATACTTATAATTGCTTTATATCATCACTTCTTGAAAAAACTATTTTATTTTAAATTTGGTTTATTATATTTAATATCATTTGAATTTTAAATAATGGTAAACTTTCAATTTATAAAATATTACATGTATTCATTTTATGTAGATATTTTAATTTACGATTTTTTTTTCAATATCGTATTAAATGAAGGTTGAAATCAAAATGTAAAATCCTGTCGCTTGAGACTTAATTAAGTGTGATGAATCGGCCATTTTAGAAAAGTTTCTCTTATGCATATAAAGTTATGAAGTATGTTTCGAGTATGATAGAACGAAGTCATTTTATATGAAGTAGTTATTAGATTATCGACGTCGAATAAATATATTTAAAGAAAGTTTGATAAATGTATAAAGTTGTAAAATAATAAATGTTATATAACCGTCATAATTTTGTTATTTTATACGAAAAATACTATTATATACATGCACTCATACGGATAATGTTTCTTTTTGAAGGTAAATACTAAAATATTCTGAAAGATCTGTTGAAAAGTTTAAAATGACTACAACATTTGCAAAATTTATATTTTTTTCTTGAATTTTTTTTGCTAAATCAATAATATATAGAGAACTGTGTTTAATTAACTAAAACGGATTTTCGACTCTAATCCTATTGCCAAGACCTGCGAGATTGAGGTCTTTGTTTACACTTTCATTTTCGAAGAGAGCGTCGGTCGGGTGAAGCAAATGAAATTTCACCGCGACGAAAATCTCTTCCTTCCAAGAAAGCTTTGACGTCTGAAAATATTCATGGGTCGCGCAGTCGCTCGTCACGCGGCCGGCAGCAGTTTCTCGTCCGCGCGCGCCTTTCAAACGCGGCCCGATGTAATGCACTTCGGCCACGCTGAAATGGGTCAGCCAGCACTTCGCAGACTCTTCCAGTTCTCAACTCGTGTGAGCGGCAATCCAATCAGTACTTCCGCTTCACCTTAAAATCACCCGTCAGTTTGCGCATATTTTATTTTCTTTTCAATACATTGCTCACCTTTTATTTTGCTTTAATAATATACCGTTATTTCTAACTCCTGTGTAACGTATTTTGCTAAATCAAGTGAGCGTATTCTGTTAACAAAATTTTCTACTATTAATTTATACATATATGTGTGTGCGTGTGTACACAGATAAAAATGTCAGTTTCATTTAGGATACCCTCCGGCTGAAAACGACCTTTAGCATGAAAATTTATATAACTAATGTAAAGGAAAGTATTTTATCTTCCTATGAAAATTTTCAGTTTTGATCAGATTTGCACCGAGTAGAGCTCATTGTCTTCCTTGTACAATTTCAGGTAGAGGTTACGGGAATATCATTCAGAAATTACAGAGTGAAGCGAAGAAGAATTAAGAATTATTAAAGAGTGAAGCGTGACTTACTATTGTTTACAATCTTTGCTTTACTCTTTCATAATCTCTGAATGATTTTCTCGTAATCCCTACCCAAAATTGTACAAGAAAGACAATGAGCCCTACCTTATTGGAATCAGATAAAAACTAGAAGGTTAACCCTTGTTTGACGCACTGGGGTGCAAACCAGCCCAGGACCATTTTTCCTTAATTTTAGGCATGTAAACCTTAAACGGGTCTATATAGCGAGTTCGAAATAGTTTGATAAAGCAAGTATCTTCTCAAGCCAGTGTTACGTTAGGACCGTTAGTCTGTTTCCGGCAACTGTCCAAAATGCAGTGGGATTTTGGATCAAGATTTTGGATCCGTAGAAGTCAAGTAAGGGTTAAGTGACTTTCCTTTATGGGGGCAAGCCTTAGTTAAAAACTGAAAAAGTAAGATTTGCTTTAATTAGTCCAGTATCTTTTTTGATTAAAAACAACATTACCCGTTCAAAATACATATAAAAATCAACATTTTAAGTCCTGAAAGACTTCTTTATTTCGATTCGTAAGTTTGTAATAGCCACTTAATTTTAACGCTATTTTGTGCATATTAGCTCAGTTCTCACAGATTTCCATTGTAATTCAATTAAATAATAATGGTAAATCTGATTAATGGTGTAAAATAATTATAATTATTCACCTATTCAGAAGTTTGCCGCGCTTAATTTGTGAAAAAACGTATTAGGAAGATCTCCAAGAAATTTTGAACTCATTTGGTCGATCGGTTACAGAGAGAATCTCTGATAACTGAGCTAATATGCACAAAATAGTGTTAAAATTAAGTGGTTATACAAACTTACAAATCGAGAAAAAGGAGTCTTTCAGGACTTAAGATGTTGATTTTTATGTGTATTTTCAATAGGTAATATTGTTTTTAATGTATACATACAAAAAAGATGTTGTTCTAATTAAGATTGAATCCATCTCAAATCGAACAGCCAGAGTATGCCTACCTCACCGATCATTTTGGAATCAAAGTATAGCTGTACTTCTCTAAAAATTATTCGACACGTATTTTTTCATTTTTCGATTGTACTGAAATTGCATCCGGTTGGCAATGTTAAAAACTTTTTACAAAATCTTAACTTTGAAATTTTATTTTTCGAGGTCATCTTCAAACTGCTGCCATTTTACGAGTTTTTTAAGCTTTTGAGTAAACTATACATGGTTATACTCAGTTTAACGCTCTCTTTAACCCCTTGCGTGATATTTGCATAAAAATGAAAACATGCATAAGTTATACAGTTTTTACTAAAAAAATGCACTTTTTGGAAAAATACATTTAAAGGATCTCTTATTTGCCCCTTCAATGAGAAATATTTATGCTTTAGACACTCCAAATTTTATTTAAATTTTTTCTTTATCACACCAAATATCTTAGTATTATACAAAAGGTCATATATTATTTATTAGAACTATTACAGTTATCAGTTATTATATAAATTTCCTTGCAAAAAGTTGTTTTCAGCCGGTGAGCGTCCTTAAGCATTCATTAGGTGGCTTCCTATACCGTAACGAATTTAATCCTTGCAGAAATCTTTAGGTGCAATATTCTCATAACTAAATTGTAGTGTATGTTGATTAAACGACTAATTTACTAATTAAAATTCATTAACTTTTTCACTTAATTAATGTTTAGAAAAATTATTTATTTTCACCGCAGTGATGTACGCAAAACTAATCAAATGAAAGAATTGGATATTAAATTAAAATTTATAGAAAATCTCACATACGATTCAGCCAGAAGAGGGTATTTTTGTAGACTTCTAAATTTACAGATTGTTACTTATAAAAAAAAATTTAATAACGAATTAGAATATATTTTGATAAAGATGAATTTTTCGAACGGTCAACTCCTAATAGTACATACAATATAAAAATGTCTGAAAAATGACATAGAGGAATACAAATTTGTATTGTTATTGCTTAAATAGGCTAAATCATTTTTTCTCATATTATTGAAATGTTGAAAATTTAATTATTACCGAAGTTATAGCCGTGACGAATAGATTAAAAATCATAAAGGAGTGAAATTTGGTTCCTTTGGAATTTCATTTTTCAAGTAAATAACATATTTCTATAAATTCGAGTAATCTATTTTAAATTGTTGGAACTCTCGTTTTTTCTGAAAATATTTTGCACTCGCAATATTTTTTTATAATCATACTGACACTCTTTTGTGATTAACAATATTGTTTTTAAATCTTTGAAATCTACTTTGAAATCTTTTTTATTTTCTGAAAAAACATTCATCTGAAAATTTAGCATTCTAACAAAATACCCCTGTCGATTCAAGCAAACTGTTCGAGCCGAAAATTTTACGTATTTTTTTTTGTTAGTTCAAATTTGTGTACCAATTAACATTTGGTTTTCTTCAATCAAATCAATGTATAAATTGATTGTTTACAAGTTGAAAAACGTACCATAAAAGTTCAAACATACTTGAACTGCATGATTTCAACAATCGCACAACGCGGTCCGATGTTTTAAATTACTATAGTTCAGTGCGCGTTGAACTTCTATAGTTCGACGCTCGACGCGTCACACTTTGATATTGGGAATCTAAGAGGTCCAAGCTTTGAACTGTATGAGTTCAATTAGCGTCTGAACTCTGATAGTTCAAAGCTTGGACTTCTCAGATTCCCAATATCGAAGTGCGGCGTTCAAAAATATTTAAACTTATACATTCCCAAATTTTTTTCCGTGTAGGGATTGAAATTTAAATATTGAATTAAAAATAAACAACTTCCCTTTATTAAGAAATTTTTTTCTGTATAGAAGAAGTACTGCGAATGTAAATCTAAGCTCTTTTCAGGGCTAAAGTTAACATGTTCACTTAATTTTAAGAGTATTGGTACACCTCGATGAAGATGTTCCGTCTGTTACTGTAGGTGCATGATAAATAAATAATGTAAAATGTACGAGACGAACTTGCAGCATTTCAGATAGCCCTCTTTACAATACATTCTTTTCTTTAACAAATGCTTTTTTAAATTTGCGATTTTATGTGTTTCTTTAGCGTGTAATAGCATGTCGCGTGCAACTGTCCATCGTCAAATAACCGTGTAAAGACAGCAGCGCGACCGCGCGCCAGGTGACTTTCTCTGCCAGACGTTTCCCTCCAAACATCCATCCCGCAGCGCGCTTTCCCAAAAACTTTGAGAAAACAAATAGAGCGCGTTCAAAAGCTGTGGCCTTGCAACATAACTGTTTAGCGCACGTTGTGGTCATTAACCCCGCGCAATTAACGCAGGCTGGGAGAAGCGGCTGAGCCTAACTACACGTATGTAGACGCGCCTGTTTAAACGGTCGCTGCGCTGGTGGAGAGACCGAGGATCAAAAAGCTACTGCTTCGTTGGCTCGCTCGTGCAGTCAGGTTCTGCGGAATTTCCTGTCCACCGTCTACGTGCACTTACTCTTACGGCAAATTATCCTATACTGCTGTAGTTTCCCTCCTCGCTGCGCAAGCAAGACTTGAAAATTCTTCCTTGGCGAATACGTTGATGAAAGCCGGTGTTCAAAGAAACGTATTATAGGGATTGAAGAATCGTAATAATCAATGATCTCGTCTAACTACTTTTTCTTCTATGTTGTTACGAAAGATCGTCTTAGAAGTTTGTACCGATTTTCATTCCAGACTGTTCAGATGCGTCTCGTGTATAGCCATTTAAGACCTTTAGTGATTTCGAGTTTGGAACTTTGTTTCGTCTCAACAGTGACAATAAATAGCAACAATTTCACGTTCTTGTTATGATTGAGTTTTAGTTGGTGTACATTTTTTCGGAACAGGCAAGAGTTATTCGTTCAATAATTCTTTCGGAAGAAATGAAATTACACATTTTTCAAAAGGAGATGTAGAAATTTGCAGCTAGGCTGTTATTACAGTGAACTTTGAATAGGAAAGTCGTGAACCACCAAAGGTAGAGCTGCAGACACTTGTTTTATATATTCAGTTACCCAGCGTAATCTACACGATTATCAGACGAGAAATGCGTGTATGAATTATAAATTGAATAATTAATTTCTTACCTTTTTTAAGATGAATTGAGGTTTTTTATGGAAAAGGAAGAGCAGTCCTTATTTATTTGTAAATGAAAAATACGTGTAAAAAGTCAAATATCATTCACAATTAAAATTGTTATAGACTTTTAACCGGTCAGAAGTTTTCAAAAAATCGTGAGCGAAAGGGTACATGCATGTACAATAAGAAATATTGTTTATTCTATTTTATTTATGTAATCTTGTTGTAATTTTACAGTTTTGTTTCATAAAACATTCAAGCAATATTGTATAATAATCATCGTCATCTGTAAATATATGTGTATATTTCCCGCACGCTCGGCAGAAAGCGTGTGCTCGAAATCGAACTTTCCACACGTCGTATCAAAAAGTTCTGTTCTCGCTTCGCTCGGGTGTAAACCACACGAGACGAAAATCTACTTTCCCGTACATGTATCGTAATGTACTATTTCGCAGTATCGGTATGTTAAAATGTGAGTAATAGAAAGGTTAGAACGTCAATTCGCTGAAATTTATAACCAGTGCACGCGATCAGAACGATCAAAGCTGGAGCAGAGGCTAACAGAGTTAATAAAGAGCACGCGCAATGAAAAATAAATCAGGAGCGTCGGGAGGAGCGTTATCGAAGGAAACAAGACGTTAATTATATTCGCCGACAAGAAGGATGTAATACCGAAGCTTCGGAAGCGATGCCTGCTCTCCGGAAAAAAACGAGTGAGACAGACGAGAGGAGGAAGAAGCGGCTTGCGCGCGCGCGCTCACGTTTAACAGTTAATGCGATCATCGGTGCGTGCCTAGCGATCCACATGCGAAACAGTGCGAGCTCTTCCAACACGGGCAGCGCATCTTCCTTCCTCCTTTGCACTCAGTTGCCGCGGCGATCGCGCGTACACCATAGCAACCGGACGCAACTGCGGCAGCAGTTTCTTTTTTCCTCTCGGTGCTCGTGTTCGTCGCTTCTTTTTTCTCTCCGATTTCTGTAGTGTCTCCTTTCATTCTTCTTTCCCGCCTTCGATGAGAACATTTCTTCCCTCTCCGAAAACTATTCCAATGGCTATGTCCCTTGACGCGACTAGTTTGTGCTATTTCTTCGTCTTTCTATCTGAACGTCCCTGTGAACTGATTATCGTGTAGTGAGGTTTTTTTGCTCAGACATCACAGAAGTTAATAAGTGGCTTGTTTTTGCGGCTGTCTTGTGTGGCAAATTATCAAGAAATAATTATCTTTAATAATGTATTGTAATATTGATTTGTAGTTGAATGTAACTTACTTTAATGTTTCTTTTAATAATCGCAGTAGTAAAAGTTTGACTATAAAATATGCTTGACTACCTCTTCACATTATAAACTGTTAAGTATTAATTCGTAAGAATGGATTATGAGATGGGTGCATTTTCAAAGAACTTTTAGAATGATATAAGTATTAGTAAAAGCTTCGAACTGGTAAATCAATGTCTGAATGATCTGGATACTACGGTTATTTCTGGTAAGAGAACTTTTCATAATACTGATCGTTATAAGTTAGAAAACAATGTAGAATTTAACTTAATTATTTACAATAAAAAAATCGTACAATGCTTTTAAGTACTTAATATAACCTTGGATAACTATAGATAATTATTTTATTTTTTTTATAAATAATATTTATTTATGAAATTTTTATCTTACAATAGAATTTCCTATCTATCGCTACATATACCTAATAAAAAGACTGATTATGTATAGTATATTATTTGTAATTGAAAAAACATTATAGGTACAATTTGACGCAATTTACTCGGTTAGAATAAAGAGTCGTTTTATTTCAAAAGCACTTTCCATGGTATGCGCACAATAGTGGCGGCCTGCACGCACATACACGCATGCAATGCCTTACGCATCTCACTTGACATTGCATCGCTGAAAAATTCCACGAATACTTAGCGCGTTTAAGTCAAGAGAGCAAAAATAGTCCAAAATTAGCTATTGTCTTTACATAGTCTTAGGCAGCTAATGTTGGCATTTTCTGTTTTCAATCGTTTACTTTTTTCGAAATGGTCAAACATTAGCGATTAATAGCACATCTAAACAATATCTTATATATGAGTAAATTGAGTAAATTCATTTAGCTTTTGGCCTAAAAGAAAAAGTGACATTTTTTTAAGGCACATCTTTTGGAGCATACTTTTCTCATTTCCATAGTTACGAAAAACACGAACAAATACGCGTACCTCATTTTCATTTATAGGTATTCGTTATAATTGAAAATGCGTTAACAAATCATATTGAAATTATTTTACAGATGATATTTTTTCTACTGGAATGCAGGGTGTATTTTCCTATTTTTTCTCACTGTAAATATGAAATAAAAATTTAACGGGTAGATAATATCTTAACAATTGTTAAACTCTACAGTTCACACACTGAGAAAAATGATGTATTAAAAATTACTAAAATTATTAAAAATACTAAAATTATTACTATATTTTATAGTAAAAATTACTATGTACATAGCAATTTTTATTATACATATATCAATTTTTAATATAAAATATAGTAAGAATTTTGGTATTTCAGATTTGTCCCCACGTTCCTATATATTATAGTAATTTTTAATACATCATTTTTCTCAGTGCATCTATGCTAAAGAACATAGTATGCTTTCTGTGGATGTGCCAACCAATAATGTTGTTTTTGATAACGAGGTACGTGTTGATCTGTCCTTTCAAATGCATTATAGTTCTTTGTAGATGGGGTACACATATTTGAGATCCACCATTTTCTTTGTTTTTCCAAAAAGAATATTTATCAACATGAATATTTACAAAAAAAAATTGTTATTTTTGTAAAATCGATTAAACTAAAATTTTTTGAGTATTTCCCAGATCCCTGTACGATTTTTATTTTATTTATATTTTTTTCAGATAAGAGGCACATATTTGTGGATTGAATTTTCTGAAAGAGTAGGATATAAAGATGGTCTGATAAAGTTTTGGTGTATTTTTTATGAGCAAATTAGTTTAAAAAACATAAAAATAAAGCGCAAAGTTAAGAGAATCTTGTTTAATAAGTACATCCTGCTTGATCATATTAACTAGGTTTAATAATTTGGAAGTCCTAGCTCCATAATATAAAAGTTAAAATTTCGGTGGATTTTCTCATATACATGTTTGACAATTCAATTACATTTTTAAGTGATTATTAAATGATCTAATTTTAAGTAGAGTTCCATACGCTGTAATTTAATTCATTAGCCTTATCTCATAATGAGCTCCTTTAAGTTCATCATAGCTTTGCACGGAGAAAAATTTCAGAGTACAAATTACAATTATTGTAGGAAAAATGACTAGTTTTTGTAGTTGCTCAGGACAAACTCTAAATCTTACAAAATTTGCTATAGTTTTAGTATTTTTTTGCTGTATTTTCTGTAAATTTTATTATTATCTTAAATTAATTTATTAATTAAATTAAATGAAATAATAAATTAATAATTTTTAATGCAATTGTAATATTATTAATTTTGGATATTTTACTGAAATTTGTATATGTACTGAACACGGATACATGTATCAGGATATGTATCAGTTTTAAAATTTCATAGTGAAAGATCGATTGCGTAAGTAGATAGCGCGCCGACTTCTATGCCGAATGTCTTAGATTCAAATAATATCGTTAACATAAGGTATAACATTTTTAATTTATATATTTAATTCTTTTATATATATATATATATATATATATATATATATATATATATATATATATATATATATATATATATATATATATATATATATATATATATATATATATATATATATATATATATATATATATATATATATATATATATATATATATATATATATATATATATATATATATATATATATATATATATATATATATATATATATATAAACTAAGCCATTTACCGCGCGCGCGTTTGTGTGTGTGTGTGTGTGTGTGTGTGTGTGTGTAATGTCCCAGCGCTACTATAAAATAGCTTTCGGAGCGCTCCCGCGCTACTTAATAGTATAATTTTTAAAACATAAATCGTAAATTTTCCTACATAATTTCTCTGTGTGTAGTTTTGTAATGAATTATATTATTTAAAAGTGTTTAGATCTTAACACACTTTTTATGTTACATGGATCGATTCATGTGGTTTCATTTAATTTATTTATTATATACTTTGGATTTATTGCGCGTTAAATTTGTCTGAAAATAGACTTGTCATTTTTTTTACAAATAAGTTGCCGCAATCTAATAGCGCAATCATAATCTTAAATTCTGATTAAAATAAAATTTCAAAATAATCAACGTAAGTTTCTCAGCGAATCACAATAATGGATTTACATGTGGAGGACGAATGGTTTGTCAATGAGCAAGAATCTAAAGCGGCGATTTCTGCTCTAAACAAATCTACCGGTGATATGTTAATTATTCATGCAGACGTATGGAAAGAAGGACTTTTTGCATTTCTCTCTCTCTCTCTCTCTCTCTCTCTCTCTCTCTCTCTCTCTCTCTCTCTCTCTCTCTCTCTCTCTCTCTCTCTCTCTCTCTCTCTCTCTCTCTCTCTCTCTCTCTCTCTCTCTCTCTCTCTCTCTCTCTCTCTCTCTCTCTCTCTCTCTCTCTCTCTCTCTCTCTCTCTCTCTCTCTCTCTCTCTCTCTCTCTCTCTCTCTCTCTCTCTCTCTCTCTCTCTATCTCGCTTTCGGCCTTCCAGCGGAGTGCCGCTCATCACAACAGTCGCCTACGCGCTCTTTTTTGCGATAAAATGCGGTGCAAGTGCCGTGTGAGCGCGCGTGCAAGAGAGAGAGAGAGACTCGAAGTACAACTGTGAAGGAGAGGAAAAGAGAGAGAACGAGACAGCCACGAAGCACGCATGGGCATAAAAGGAGCGGGACACGTAACCCGTCGCCGCTGTGGTTGCTTAGCCGCCTCAGCGCAATGTTGCGTCTATACAAGAATCCGGCCGTCTAATGCGAAATTTTTTTTCTCTTATTGTGTTTGAGCACATTTTGCAATCCACAGATAACAGGTGCTTTGAGATCCTCGTTTTGCTTCACTTTGCATAGCCGAGCAGGCACTACGATAGTCTCATTGAATCGCTTATCGTGTAGGTGTGAGGTTGTATCGTGGGAGATAATATATTTGCATTGTGCCGTTGTACTATATCCTTGAGAAGTCTAGATGATGAAAGTATGCACCTCTTATTAAAAGAAAACAAAATTAATCGGGGTTCATCAAAGACAGTACTCGTGTTAGCTTTAAAGACTCTGCGAATACAATATATATAGATACTGCGTTTGTTGTATCGACACTTCGGTCAATCCTGTTGTGGTGTTCTTGCCTGCGTGGCTCTTACGAAATCAAGTGTGTATTATAAATGGTTGGGAACCCACGCGAAGAGCAGACATTCCACTTTTCTGCGCTTTATTTTCATTCATGCATCTTAAATTTTTAGTGACGCAAAGTATAAAAATTTATTTTTTCTTGACGAAAATGGAGAGGTAGTTTAGAATGCTTTTTTGAAATTGCGTGGTTAGAGCACTCATCTCCTAGAATACTAACTTGGGTGGTCGTTCTGTTTTAAAAGTAATTTTTATATTTCACTATATAGAAAAGAACATAAATATTTTATTGTAGATAGATATTATAATGGAGAGAAATGAGGGGAAGAGAATAACTTCTAACTGAATTTGATATACTTTAGCGGCGAATCTTCCGAAAAAGTTGAGTTACACATCAGGGCCCCGGTCAAGGCTATTTTTGCATTCGCATTTACGATTCTCTCAAGAGTGCGGTGCATCAGTAAAGCCGGATTTCCGTCGTCGGCGCCGTTATAATAAACTGTTAAAAACATCGTCGCGCCGCGCGCCAGCTTTACTACGACTCTGTAGTTGCAGAGCGGCTGCTACAAGGGGGTAAAACGAATCACCGGCGCGGGACAGCGAAACCAAACATTGGCTCTGCACTGGTGGTGCGCTAGACTTGACGGCCAGCAACATAAACACCGCTCGAGTAGAAGCCGTATTAAGATTCTTCGATCTTCGTCGCTCCGATTATTGCGTGTCGTTGACTCTGTCTTTTCGAATTGCAGCAGGCTTTACTGCTTAACTCGCCGTTCAGAAATATTTACTTCTAATACTTCTAATAAAGTTGTATTGGGACTCGATTCTATAATATATTTATATTATTCTTGAGTATAGTATTAACCTTTAGGCGATCGGGGTAGCCCCGCACTTACCACTTGAGCTTTCAGGAACTTTATAATAGAAAAAATCCACAAAGTACAA
Organism: Torymus aiolomorphi; assembly: GCA_036365515.1. Taxonomy (NCBI): domain Eukaryota; kingdom Metazoa; phylum Arthropoda; class Insecta; order Hymenoptera; family Torymidae; genus Torymus; species Torymus aiolomorphi. The sequence continues at coordinate 88,262,765 of CM070873.1, forward strand.
CTTTCCAACATCAAAAAAATCCTGACTGCCTAAAGGTTAAAAAAGCGATCTATGTAAGTTAAATTGAACAAAATCGTTTATGACTAAACCTTTTTTCAAGATTCTATAATTCAGATTTTACCCTAGAGATAGTATGTGTAAATGAAAAGGAGGAAAATAATCTTCCTTCATCAAACCATTCTCGTTAAGTCGTTAAAGTTGTTCTCTTGCACCCAAACGTTTGAAACTCTTCCAAGTTAAAATAATTAATGAAAGTAACTGGCGTTTCCGTTTCTTCGCTGTTTACTTGTTATTGTAGAATGATTATGGAAAAATAAAAAATAGCTTTTTCTTAAATATTTCTATATACACTGAGAGAAGATCGGCGCGTGAACTACTCCCTGAGCTGAGCGACAGCAGCGCCCATCAAACGGCGCTGCCAGAGCGCCGAAAACGCGCAGCTGTTGTGCAGTTCACACGCACAGCAGTCACTCCAACGATTCGGCACGTGGTCTACATTTTTTTCGGAGTACTGGCTATTCTTTTTTTGCAGGACTGTAGCGCCTGTAGCTACTTTTTTACGGTACAGTGGGTATACTTTTTCTTGTAGCAACTTTTTTTCATGAAAAGATGTACCCTTTTTAGCAAACTATTTGTATACAAAAAAGTTATTAACAAAATATCTTGGGGGAAATATACTGTTAATATCTTAGAAAAAATAGAAATAAAACAAACATTATTCTTTACTTGCAAAGTGTATAAACTTTCATGGCAAAACAATGATGTTCTGAATATTATTAAAATATTTTTAAGAAATTGTTTTAGAAATTTTGTTTTATTTTTAAAATTTATCCTCTTTTAAAATGATAAGTAAAAGTCGGGGTTGGGTACTAACTAAGGTAAAGGGCCCTATTATGGAACACATCTTGAGGGTCAATGAGGTTTCCTATTTAATTTTAACTGAAATAAAGCTAATAAATTAAATTCTTTTGTATTAGCTTGTTATATTATCTTTACGAATGCAATTAAAATTTTTTAAAGATAAAATTCAGCTAAATTCATAATTATAAGTAAGTATAAAAAGAGGATCGTCAGCACGGCCGTATGTATCGTACAGCGTTGGAACGAATGGCCCGGTGTTCCATCAGTTTTGTCCCAATTATAAAACACTCTTTTCCAGACTATTTATTGAAAAAAACTTTTGTTTTAAACTTTTTATGCTTAATAATGATGCAATATCTGTTACTTGGCTTTTCTTTTACCAATCAGGCCTTGCAAACGAATATAAACGTTAATTAAAGTCTTAAATAAAAATCATAAAACATAACCTCAAAAGATTAACATGATTGTCTTTGATCCCTTGGTGTAGCAGATCCCAAATCCAGTTGTTCGATAAGTGATTTATGGGCTAGATTACTTTACCGTAGGAAATACTTGGACTCAATGGACCACATAACTTTATATTTGACATGATTCTTTGGATTTATAATGTTATATTTTGGTAAAAATATCCATTCTCTTTCATTTTAGATTAATTATTTTTTAAAATCATTTGTATTTTCTTTTAAAACCCTTTTTTGAAAATGTAATTTATATAACCATTATAAATCCAAAGAATCATGTCAAATATGAAGTTATGTGGTCCATTAAGTCTAAATATTTTCTGCGGTGAAGTCATCTAGCCCATAAATCACTTATCAAACAACTGGATTTGGGATCTGGTATACGAGGGATCAAAATCAATCATGTCAGTCTTTTGAGGTTATGTCTTATGATTTTTAATTAAGGTTTAAGGTTTATATTCATTTTTCAGGTCTGATTGATTAAAATAGAGTTGAGGAACAAAGATCGCTCCATTATTAGCTTCAAAACATTATCCAAATTTATGTATTTATGCATTTAATACTCATACTTATGAATATCATTTTTGTATGATTGTTTCGCAATATAATTATATCCAAAATTTAATTTTTTTTTTTGGTGTTCCATGATAGCGGACACTATATCATAATAGGGCCGTTTACCTTGTACACAAAAGCAGCACATAACCTCAAACTACAACCACTCCAAAAACAAATTTGTCGATACAAATTAATTCTGTAGTTCAGTTATTTATTGCACAAACTTATACTTGCAAGGAATTAATCCTTGAAGTCATTGGATAAAATTATAGGGCAATACTTAGCAAAAAAACTATCCATTTCCGCATAGAACCAGTACTTCGTTTAAAAAGTATAATGGTTACTCTTATATAGAGGTTGCCTATCGCACAGATAGGTCAGCGCTGCGCCTATTCCGAATCGATGTAGCTAGCGCGCCGATCGGAGTAGCTAGCGCGCCGATTGGCAGTACAGCCACTAACAGGGTAAATCGGAGCATCACATACACCTAAAGAGTAGATGGCGCGCCGATATTCTCTCAGTGTAGATGTACACTTAAAGATCTCTTACACATATATGCATTCTGCAATAAGGGATGTCGAATTTATTATAGGTGCCTTCAAGGTACTCTGCGTCGCTTTAATTGATTTTTAAGTAAGGTAACTTAGGGTAATTCGGCCACCTTAAGCAGAAGATTTTCTTTCTCTTTCTGTAAATGCGTTGGAAAAAAATTGCAAGAAAGTCTTTAAAGTATACGAAATATACTACCAAGAAAAAAATTAGGAACTCCTCAAATGTGATGGATATTTCTTACCACTTTCATAAAATACGCTCGAAAGGTAAAATTTTCTCTCCTACTTTCACACATGAAAAAGGCCATATTTAATGCCTGAGTTGAGAAAAATATATTAATGTATGTAATACTTTATATCAATCCTGTCACAATTAATAACATTAAAATTACTATATATTTAAATATTTTATATACATATCTAACTAAACCTTCTTTTATGTTACAGGTGAGTCTTCGCAATTGTCTTTTTTTCTAAATCTTCCATGTTCCGTAAGTCCAAGTTGACATATAATATCATTTTAACATAACTACAAAATTTAATGCATGAGAAAAATAGAAAAAAAGGTTATATTTGTTTTCTGAAAGTAAAAAGACTTCTCGAAAAAGCTCATTTCACTTTCGGAATATAGTTATGTCTTAATTTTATTTTTGATAACTAACAGTAATCATACCATGTTTATTCCGGAAGGTTTTTTGTTGTGACAATAATTCCTCTTGCTTTTATTTGAATAGAAGAATAATCATAGACCATATTATTATCAGATGCAGTCGTAGGAAGTCGTTTAACCTTTAGACTGCCGGGATTTGAACCTTTAAACGGCCCTTTAGAAATGGCCAAATTAGTGTCTTGTATCACGTATCAACTATATACAAAGTTCATGTCAGAGGTCGAACCTATATACGAGGGTCATTTGACAAGTACCTAGCCTCACCGCCAGATGGTGCCACTATCGCACCAGAAATACACTACAGTGCAGTATCTTCCTGTAAACGGTTACAGACGAAATTTCAGCCGGATCGGAGTTGTAGTTTATTTTTGAGAGCGTGTGAAAGCAAATGTGTCCGTTGATTTTTGAAAAAATGGAGAAAGAACAATATCGGTCGGTAATTCGATTCTTGTTTTTGGAAGGGAAATCGCGCAGTGAAATTAAAGAACGCTTGGATGCAGTATATGGGGATGCTTCTCCTTCGATGGCGACCGTTAAATTTTGGTATAACGAGTTTCAACGTGGTCGTACGTCGGTTTTTGATGATCCACGCCCAGGTGCTCTGAAAACAGCCACTACGGAGGAGAACGTGACAAAAATACACGATATCGTTTTGTCAGACCGCCGATTAAAGGTGCACGAGATAGCTGCGATAGTAGGCATCTCAGAAGAACGCGTGTGGCATATCCTACATGATATTTTAGGCATGAGGAAGCTGTCAGTAAGGTGGGTGCCGCGTTTGCTGACTGCAGACAACAAGCGCATCCGTGTGACCAGTTCAGAGCAGTGTTTGGAGCTGTTTAATCGCAATCCAAAAAAGTTTTTGCGTCGTTACGTGACCGTCGACGAAACATGGATTCACTACTACACTCCAGAGACCAAGGAGCAGTCAAAACAGTGGACCTTACCCGGTGAACCTGCTCCGAAGAAGGCGAAGACGGTCCCGTCGGCCGGAAAGGTGATAGCCACTGTTTTCTGGGATTCTCAAGGTGTGATTTTTATTGACTATCTGGAGAAGGGCAAAACGGTCACAGGTCAGTACTACGCCGAACTATTGAGCCGATTTGACGCCATGTTAGAAGAAAAACGGCCCCATTTGTCTAAAAAGAAAGTGCTTTTCCACCACGATAATGCACCGGCTCACACTTCTGCACTCGCCACGGCTGCCCCATCCACCGTATTCTCCAGATTTGGCTCCGTGCGACTTTTTTTTGTTTCCGAACCTAAAAAATTCGCTCGCCGGGAAGAGATTCCACTCCAATAACGAAATAATCGCCGCCACGGAGGCCTATTTTGCAAACCAAGAGAAAACATTTTTTTCAACAGGGTTAAAAAAATTGGAACACCGCTGGACCAAGTGTATTCAACTAAAAGGAGACAACATTGAAAAATAAATTTTATTTTTTGTAAAATTTTGGTGTTTTCATTTGTAGGCTAGGTACTTATCAAATGACCCTCGTATAGGCTTTCCGGCAGGATACGGTAAAGAAAAAAATTTTCTATTATAGAATTTTTTTTACGCTTAAAACTCGATGAAAGTATCATATTATTTAGGTTTTCGGGGTCGCTGATCACGAATCTGGAGTCAGATTTGATAAATTCTTGTCAGGGAGCCTCCAACCCTCCTTCCTCCCCCCCCCCCCCCCCCAAATTCCCCTATTTTTGAAGCTCGGTGAAAATGTTACTCCGGGGGTTTTTGGGGTCGCTGATCACGAATTCGGTGCCAGATTTGATAAATTTGTGTCAAAGAGTCCCCAACTCCTCCCCGAAACCCCCATTTTTTTTAATTTTTGAAAAAAGAGGTAAATATGTTGATTTTTCAACTCTCCTTTAGAATTACCCAGAGCTAACGACATGGACGTAGAGAGTAAAACCTCCAGATTGGCAATTTCACCAAGTTTTAGAAATATATCAAAATTGGGCATTGGGGGGGGGGGGGTATTTCGGGCCCTATGAAGTAAATTTATCAAATTTGACCCCAGATTCGTGATCAGCTACCCCGAAAACCCCCGGAATACTATTTTTCACAAAAAAATATTGATTTTCCTCTAAAGCCTATATATCGCCGGTGTCTGTGAAAAAAAAATTTGTGCTCAAACGCTATGAAAAAAAAACTTTCTTATGTAACGCCGTAAAAACAAACACATACACATAAAACACCGTGAAGAAGAACACCCGTGCGTAAGAAGCCGTGAAAAAAAACACACGTGCGTAAGACGCCGTGAAGAAAAACACCCGTGCGTAAGACATAGCGTTAATTTACATAGTATTTTTTTTCATAGCGTTCTCATCAAACTGTTTTTTTTTTCACGGCACTTAAAGAGAGGGGTTTTTTTCACACCAGTTTTGGGCGTGTTTTTTTTCACAGACACCGGCGATATAGGCTTTCCGGCAGTCTAAAGGTTAATACTAATAAAGGCGTAGAATAATAAACTAGTAGTGTATTATTACTCTCATACACCAACACACACATACACACACGCACACGCACGCACACGCACACACGCACGCGCGCGCATACATTTTATTGTTCCGTAAAAATAAGGAATCCGTAGAATAGTAACAATACTTGGAATATGCTTAGAACGATTTCAAAATCCACTTATCTTATTTTTATTTTTATTTTGTGGACAGTCATAAAATACTATACTGTTGCTGATAAATTCGACAACGGTGTTGATTTATTAGTGTAATTTACATGCATTATTGACAGTATCTTGTTGATTGGAGTCTTGAATTTGTTTCCATTCCTTAGAATTCACAAATACAAATGTTGAGGTTATGTTTGATAGTCAAATGTGTGTCCAGCTTTATATGCCCGTTCGTAGTTTGATATACCCGAATGCGGGACACAATGTAATTTCACTGTCCAAGTTTCGGATTCACGGCGATATGGTATTGCTCCTGATTTGACTAAATTCTGATAGAGTGTCAATTCGCCATAAAATGGCTAGGAAATGTTCGAAAAATCATTTCACAGATGGGGAAAAAATGGACGATTTCCAGCAGGGTGCTTGAGATGGAAATTGAACTTGACATAGAGAAATTCTAAAGGCATAAGAGGAACTGTATTTTTACAGTTCCCGAGAATTTTTACCCGCTAAATTGTATCGACGGTAATCAGACTGGTTGGTGCAAAGTCAATGTAGGTATGCATGTACATATGGTTTTTTGCAATATTTCAAGATTACTTGGTAGGCTACCAAAAACTTACATAATTGTAATTTTTTAAATTTATTCTTGTATATTCAGGTGGAATAATATTTATGGTTGTATTTATTTACCTTAGAAGTTGAGATTTTTATTACATTTTTTTTCAATTTTAGTATTATAAGTAAAACCTTTTTTATTAAATACTTTCTATAGCCTTTATGAAACGAAATAATATACTATAAAAAATCTGTATAGTTGCAACTTTTGGCTTCAAACTTTGATTCAATTGAAATGAGTGGCTGTTATGTAGAGTAATCCTGAAACTAGTTCAAAGTTCATCAAGTTCCGAAGTCGAAATAAAACTTTGGAGCAATCGATATCTAATTTTCATTCTGATGAAATTATCATACGCTCCAAAATGGATACACACGAGTATAATAGATACACTGTAGTTTCGTATGTACTCACTAAAAAAGTAAATCTCATGCACATTTTTGTGTTAATTCTTGTTTTTCCTTTTATAGTACTTTTCTTAGTACATTAATGTAACACTGCAGGTCTTTATTAATTTTCAAATGTGAAGAGTCCGTATCCTTTCCCACAGCGAAAGAGCAAAAATGTCGGGCTTTCACTTCATTCCTTCATAATTCGTCGGAATCTGTTGGCATCGCGGAACAGTTACTTACTCCCTCCTCTCTTCCGCAGAACTAATTCCCCGTCAAGCCGCGACGATAAAGTCAAAATAAGGAGCAGCATCGTCGGACTCGAGGATATCTCGCGAGTCGTTATCATCCCGAGGCGTTCGAGCTCGAGGTGTGCACATGCGAAAGTAGAAAGAGTAGAAAGGGGGGTGAGGGGAGAAGTGGAAGGATCGCTCGCGCGCCTTTCTCCAAAGTGTGCTATAATGCAGCATGTGCCGCGCACGAGAGCTGGGAGCCGGCTTTTCTCGCGCGAACCCTACCTACCTCTACACATGTACCTCTCTCTCTTTCTCTCTCTCTACTTCCCGCAGCTTGAGGCGCGACCGCGATCGACCGAGCAACCCAGCGACCTACTCAGGAGAGAGTTCGCGGTGAACCTGAAAACCGGTGACAAGAGCTTAGGAGAAAAATTTTTTTATTACAAATTAATGTATTTTATTTATCAAAAATTTCTAGACCCGTCTATTAATGGGGCGACCAATTTGCACCCTATTAATATTAATAGCTACTGTAATCGTGTCTGCTACACCAGATAGTAAAGTAAAAATTCACGATGAACAAAAATTGTTTTCGCAATCTGCACCACCCACTCTACTTAAGTCTCTTTTTATTGTCGTTTTACTTTGCTATTTAATTCAAATTGAATTTAGAAATAAATTTTTTTGTTAAGGGTTATGAATCACCGACGCATGATGAAATTTGACTCATTTTTTCGTGTAGTGGGCAGTAACATTTGTATTCCTTTTACTACCTTTTATTGAAACTTGATGTGTCAAAAAGACTTGAGAATTATATAGTAAAATTTAGGATATTTCCTAATAAAATTTTTTTGAAATATATGTTAAAAATTAATTTTATGGTCTACTAAAATTTCATCAGTGAAATTCTTAGTATATTAAATAGTATATATTTTAGTATAGTAATATACTAAATTTTATAGCTTCTCGTACTACCAATTAATAAAATTAAATATGAAAGAATGAAATAAGCATGGCTTCCGATTACAATATGGCGCTGATTAGCAGAATGCCGAGCGGTGGCGGCCGTGGCTCGATGGTAGCGTTTCTGACTCGCGAGTCGGCGGCTCTGGTTCGATCCCAGGGTCCGTCACTTTTTATTATTAAAAGTTGCGATAGCTCACTCGTAACAATAAATTAAATAGTTACACAGTCGAAAATATAGTAATTTTTAATAAAACGTTTTTCTCCGTGTAGAAAGCGACGGCGCAAGAATACATATCACATACCGGAGGAATAGCTGTGAGTTTATACATGTCGCTGTGTCGGCTTGAATTTTACGCTGATTGCGAGGAGGCAAGGACCATATTGGATCTCTTACACTTAGCACATGATTTGAATCCAGTTCTTGTTCATTTTCGCCCAAGCTCGAATGTTTCATCAGATTTGGATTAGGTTTTCCTCGCAGGCATCGATACTGGCGGTTGTATTTTATATTCTAATACGGATATCGTATTACTGATAACTTTTAATTCATTTAAATAAATTGTACAGGTATGATGAATTAAGGTAAAATAGCCATTACTGGGACACTTACGATCACCTAGCTCTTGTACATATGATTTCAGAATAATGAACTGTTGTTTCTTGTGAAATAAAAATTGCAACAGATAGTTTATACTTCGTTTAATTAGCTTCGCGAATAAAAGAATGTTGTTAAAATGTTATAAAATTAAAAAAAAAAAATATACATAATACTATTCACCCTTTAGTGGGACACGATTTTTCGAGATACACCCTAAAGTGGGACAACCAAGCCAATACTAGGACAATGTTAATCTTATGGGGTAATCAAACTTCATTCTAAAGTGGGATAAACTGCCAATAGTGGGGCAATTTAAGGTTATATTAGCGAATATGTAATACTCATTTATAGTAAGTTTTCAACGTTCTACCAATACTTGGCCACATACATTGAGTAAAAAAATAAGGGTTTGATACGGCGCTATAAATACTTATGTCAAAATCAAGGTAAAAGATACTATGTAACTACAGTTCCAGTATAGGCAACTACATGAAAAACTTGTTTTAAAGTCGGACACCTAATTTTGAAATGTATAATAATTAAAATCGTTATAATGAATATTTATAGCACAATGTGACCTAAGCCCGCACTTAAGTCACGCCTATCTGTGCGATAAGTAGCCCATTATTGCACCGTGTATATCGCAAAAAAGGACTGCTTAGCGCACGGATAGGCGTGGCAGCGGGCTTAGGTTAGGCTATGCTATAAAATATTGTACGATACTAGTCTTAAGTAGCCCATTATTGCACGGCGTGAAGTTAGGGCCCGAGCGCGGCGAGGCCCATGTATCGTAATGTACTATTATTTCATTTATAAACATACTAAAAGTATGTATAAATGTTATTTTGTTCATTATTCAGCGAAAATTCACAAATTAAGAGACCACAAAAGTTATACTAACGCTCGCCAAAAGCAAGCAGAATGGCAAGTTCATACATGCTTGATACACTGTATTGAAAGAGCACTGTTTATTATTTTTTCTTTTAAATTCATAACTTTTTGGAATCAAAATAAATTACGTAATTGAATAAATTAGAACTTAAAAACGATTAAAGAATTTTTACTTTTATGATCTAAGTTCATATGTATTGTATTATTAATAGTACTTTTTTCGAAGCTGATGGCCAAAATTACTACCAAATTCGTAGTTAGTAGGAAAGGAGAGAAGAAAAATAACTACGGTTTTTTATTAAAACGACGTTTCGGACATCCTTTAATAACTATGTCCCTCTTCAGAACACTAATGAAAATTACAAATTAAGGTAATTAATAAAATTGTTACAATGAACTTACACCAAAATAATTACACATAATTATCACTCACACAACTCTTATATATAAAAATACAATTCACGGAAAGTTATCCGTTTGTCAGTGAAATAAAATTACAAACATTTTTTCTTTATATAGGCGAACAAACATTAGTATGCGTAAAATGGGTGTATGTGTTTAAGCCGTCAAAAGTGACTAGGTGGGGCGCTAATTCTTCCAACGGGTATTGACATCAGAGAAAGGTAACAAGGGAACAATACATTAGTGGGGATGCGGCTAAATAGAAGAGACTATTTTATATATGATGACGTATGTATTACATACTCGATAAACCTACGCTCCTAATACTTACTCAACTGACATATTTCACTTACATGTTACGAAGATAGAAATTCAAAGTTTTTAATCATTAAATTATATTCTTTTGGAAGACTATTAATTTCAAATTGTTTATTTAAAAACATATTCTGTGTGTGGATGTGTAATGCTTCAGAAAATAATCTTTTTTCTTTGTTAGTTTCATGATCTAAAATCTTACACCCATTTTACGCATACTAATGTTTGTTCGCCTATATAAAGAAAAAATGTTTGTAATTTTATTTCACTGACAAACGGATAACTTTCCGTGAATTGTATTTTTATATATAAGAGTTGTGTGAGTGATAATTATCTGTAATTATTTTGGTGTAAGTTCATTGTAACAATTTTATTAATTACCTTAATTTGTAATTTTCATTAGTGACCTGAAGAGGGACATAGTTATTAAAGGATGTCCGAAACGTCGTTTTAATAAAAAACCGTAGTTATTTTTCTTCTCTCCTTTCCTACTAACTACGAATTTGGTAGTAATTTTGGCCATCAGCTTCGAAAAAAGTATTATTATCACTACTGCCATTAGCATCTACATCTACTTATTAATAGTATATTTATTACTGTCCCGGTATAGGATGCACTTTTTACGTTGTCCCAGTAATGGCTATTTTACCTTAGTAAATATTTTACGAATTCAACAGCTTTTCTCGCCATATAGACAGGGAGAGAGAGAGAGAGAGAGAGAGAGAGAGAGAGAGAGAGAGAGAGAGAGAGAGAGAGAGAGAGAGAGAGAGAGAGAGAGAGAGAGAGAGAGAGAGAGAGAGAGAGAGAGAGAGAGAGAGAGAGAGAGAGAGAGAGAGAGAGAGAGAGAGAGAGAGAGAGAGAGAGAGAGCAGTTTGCCGATTGTGAGGAAAGAAAGGGAACATCTCGGCCGCGTGCTAAGAAAAGGGATAACTCAACCGAGCACTAAGGATTATTCACGAGTTCTTCTTTTTCATTGACGTTTTAGTTGAGACCGTTGTAGAACAATTTTCAATACGTATACTATATTTGTTCGAAGCATGGAATAAAATCAATATTTAAAATTTTATAATCAAAATAAAAGATTTATTTTTTAACTATAATTTAGAATTCACATTGTAAATGTTAGATATGTTTTTCTCAATTATATCAAGCTAAAATTAATCTGAAATATAAATTTCAAATCCAGCTCTCTTTACCTATATAACTAATTGAATGATTGAATTGAATATCGTAAGTAACTGTACATTTAATGAAGCCATTAATAATTAAACTATTCACAACTGGTGACATAATTTTATATTTGCAATATATGATAATGTTTAGGCTTTTATCTTCTACGTAAACTAATAAAAAAATTTGTCGAAATAATCACTTGAAGAATGTTATTTCACAAATTCACAAAAATTTCAGTACTAACAAATCCACCCGTAGTTTTTTAGCAAATGTTTCTACTGGATTTCACAATAATTACAAAGCAATATGTCTAATTTTTTATTATAGGCGTAGATCAGGAAAATATATCGAATTCATGTTCATTCGATTTATTTTATGGGATTACAAAATCATTATAGACCAAGAACATAGAACGTGCAATATATTCAGTGTTTTATTAGTGTAATAATAAAATTGATATCAGAATAAAATGTTTGTAGAGTGTTAAAAAAAGTACAATATAAAAAAATTTCTAAAACTTTTAATACAGATTCTAAAAACTATAAAATTATTTTTATGTATAATATGCTTTTTGCTCCATGAAAATGAGAAGGATACAAATTTAACTATAGTAAAAACATCCAAGATGATGAATTTTTTTAATCCAAAAGATTCCCTAAATGACATTGCGTCATGGGGATCCGTCGGCATGTAGGCATATACGGTTGCTTACATTTCTGCCGCGAAACAAGGTAGGCTGCTCATATGCATAGGTTTAGCCAAGGCGCGAGTAGGCAGGCGGTGTCCGTGGCCGGAATGCATGGCAAATTTAAATGACTTCTCTTCTCACAAAGGCGTGACATATCTACTCAACGTATCTCTTTATATTTTTATTCGCGTTGAAATTGAACGTCAAATGCTACGGGTGTGCAGTCGGTCCTTCAGAGATTTTCACATTGCACTGTTATTTAAATGTTTAGAAATGCTTTCATTGCCAGGAACGGCAGTATAAACAGTAAACAGAAAAAAATGTTTTGCTAACACCTTTATTATTACAGCTTTAGAGAAACATAGGAAGTTATAATTTTTCTTTTATACCTAGAATGTTTTGGATATCTTCTATTCGTCAATTAACGTTAATTTGAAAAATCTGCTATAAAGCAGACATAAACAAATTTGGTTCTTTTAATCATGTATTTAAGTGTTTAAATCCGTAAGTTTATCTAAAATAAAATAAAGCAGCTAATTATTTTAAGCTGATTATTTCAAGTTCCATTAATTGTGTATACTATAAGTATTTCGTTTAAGTTTGAAACTTAATGTACATTGTTCCACCCTGTAGTTTTTTGATTTTCGAAATACTATTATTATACTATTATTATTCTATTATAGCAGTCCGTGACCTAAATCCGCACTTAACTCACGCCTATCCGTGACTTAAGTAGTCCATTATTGCACCGTACTCATCGCCGAATTTTTAACTTTCAAATAATGTTCAATTAATTTAATAATCCGGTAGTAAGTACATATAACAAATATACATTAGAGGGAACATAAAACAATTTTTTTCAAACGAATTGAAGCAATAGTTACTATGATATTGTTAAAGTTAAAGACAAAAACTTCAATAAGTTACCTAATTTTTTTTCTTTCTTATCGAATCTTAACGAAATAAAGCTTATTTTGTTCGTTAAGAAATTTTAGGGGGAGTATCGATGGGAAAATTTATGATACGAGTTACCAGTACGGCGCAATATCAATTTGTTTAAGAAAAGTAAGTCAAGTTGTAATAACCAAATTGATATTACGTCGTATTGGTAACTCGTATCATAAATTTTCCCGTCGATACTCCCTCTGAAATTTCTTAACGAACAAAATAAGCTTTACTCGTTAAGATTGGATAAGAAACAAAAAAAAATTAGGTAACTTATTCAAGTTTTTGTCTTTAATTTTAACAATATCGTGGTAACTATTGCCTGAATTCGTTTTAAAATTTTTTTTTATGTTCCTTCTAATGTATATTTGTTATATGTGCTTACTTTTGGATTATTAAATTAATTAAACATTGTTTAAAAGTTAAAAATTCGAAAACTGCTATTTCGACCAAGAGAACGTCCTTAAGGCACGAATAGGCACGATAGCGGATTTAGGTAAACGTGGTATAAAATATTGTACGACTCTAGTGCCTTCAGTGGCCCATTACACGACCCTTGCTACGCACGGGTGCTAATTTCACGACGTGCGATAATGACCCCCTCAAGGCACTAGTATCGTACTATACTATTAAATTACTGTTTCTCAAAATGTAATTTCTTTGCTTGGAAAATCTCACATTTATTTTTTAATGTATGTGGTTGGGATGGCAACTATTGCAATTGTGGTATTGTCAATTAAAATCGAAAAACATCAATTTTTATTTTATGGGCTATAAAATGGCCACGGTACGAAGTAATAATTGTAACTCTGATAAGATTAGTTATGACTTCACGAATATATTTATCCAAAATACATGTGATGCTTTCAAATCATAATTTTCTATAATTTTTATTCTAAAAATGAATGTAATGAAAAATTAAAATTCTTTTATTCCCATCTCTACTATAATGGCCATTTTATAGCCTGAAAAGTGGGCCAAAAGTGGCATCTGATTCCCTCTTTTATGCACATTATGCGGGAATAAAGTACTTTTCTCGCATTATGCGGGAATAAAGTAACATAGTCTAATTTTTTACGTTTATGGTGAATTGGGTTAAAACTAACAAAATTATAACACATAAATACAAAATAACTTTTCAAATCTATGAAATGGCCACAGTGGCGATGGGAATAAAGTACTATATATAACACGGGACTAAAGTCGACTCGCTTCGCTACGCTCGCTTGAGCAGTGAACTCACCCGCGGGAATAATCTGCGACTTTAGTCCCTTGTTACATAATGTACTATTAATCGTTTTATAGTGATCTTTAAGGAATCAGTTTAAAAGTATTCATAACGGCATAGTATTAACATCTAAAATTCAAATAGATATGACAAAATCTACAAAAATTCTTCGTTTCGTTCCCGGAATCATCGAAAATCTTGTCTAATGTTTTTTTCTCTTATTTGCTCTTAAAAATTCTCTTATTCGCTACAGAATTATTATGGTGTTAAGGATGTACCTAAAATTCTGTGTCATTTCTTTCTCGGATTGATTTTTAATCCTGTGGATAATGAGCTAAGCACAAGAAAAAGAGAATCAATAAAAAATCAACTTTAAAGTTTTTGTTTCAAATACTATAACAGAACTCAGAAAAATGCTTACTTTTAATCGAGATTCATTCTTCTATGTAAACTGGTGAAAATAATATGTCTGGCACTGATCCCTGGATTTTAAATTTTTCTTTCCGAGAAGCTTTTGATCAAATTTTTTTGAAAATAGGACCATCAGGTACTTATAATTAGACAAGCCTCTGGTAAAAATTTCGTTTCCATCCGTCCCAATTACGCTAAGATAATCGAGGAACGTACATACATCTCTGGAAATATTTAAAATAGACTTATTTTGGTGGAAAACAGTTTTTATATATTAAATTGTTAGTATTTCAGGTGCAACAATTTTCGTTGTGGCGAAACCGAGCAGCGATCATGTCTAAAAATGAAAAAAATTTAAAGTTCTCTTTCGATGAACACGTTACATTTTTTATTTAATTTTTATCTCATCCATCATTTATAGCATCAGCGAAGAAATAACAGTATACTTTATGGGTGCCTAAACTGCTTTATAATTGGCGCATCCTCCATCACGAACAAACATTTATAAATTTCGTGTGCCAATTTGAGGGCAGTAATGTACAGCTGAGAATGCAGGCTAGTTCTGATTTTTTCGATTTTTGAATCATCGACACATCACGTGGAAACAATGAACTCGTCTTTTTTACACGAGTAATTTACGGATCGTAGTTTCCATAATAATAAAGCCGCAGCTTGGTGGCTGTTCACCCGGACGAGACTGACTCGGCTCACTCAGGCTGTCCCTTTAGTCGACTCTCCTATCATTCGATAAGAATCGGCTGACTTCGCACGGGTCCGCACCCGAGCCTTCTTTTCTTACGTGTTTTTAACTAACGTTCAAGTTCCTTGTTTTATTGAAAATCAGAATGGCTGAACTCATTTGTACTTGCATCGAGTTTTTACGTAGCAACAGATACTATTCTACGCACAAGAAGTTTCATAAAAAGTCTACACTACTTGTTGAAATATTGGTATAGAGTCATCATTAAAAACTTGCAATATAAAACAATAATTTGTAAGTAGTGTAAATTTTGAATCGATTGAATGTTTAGGATTTCATATTTCACCACGTGAATCTCTGTAGGTTTTTGGACATTTCTCTATGCCTATTACCAAAAAGTGTCTAAATTGGTCGATTAATAACTTGAAGATAAAATATTAAATATCATCGCTTATAATTAATCTCAAATAACTGTACAGGAAACTTTACTTATATTTATTAGCTATTAATTGCCTATTCTATTAGACACTTAAAGAGAATTTTGAATAGTTGGCGCTAGACTAGAGACAAGTAATTGTTTACTAATGTTAAAGATGCATTTATAAGCATTTCAAAACAATTTACCAACTGTGTAAGTTTGTGATTCATTCATCCATTTCAAAATTACCTATATATCGCAGGATTACTAAATCAACGCGAGCAAATATATTAATTAAATCGAATTGGCAACTCATTAAAATAAATGATAAAAAAGATGCGATAACTCAAAGAAGAAAGAAAAACGTTTGAACCGTTTAATTCTTGGACTCATTATTTTCGAATTAATTGTTCATCCTTGCTTTTATTATATCATGTCATGCCACGCGTTCAAGAATAAAAAGGGACTAACTTTCAAGAAATAAAATAAGCAAATGAAACCGTGAAAACGATTGTATCCATTTTATACCAAATAATAAGCACAGCTTCGATGATGTGCTCTGCATCGACGATGACGGAACGTTTTTTTATAGACTCAGACTGTTGTGTGTATATATATATATGAGATCCGACACGGCTGGACAGGCGATAAGTGAAGACGATGACGACGTTTGCATTTTTAAGGTGTGTTCAACATCGACGTAGCAGACTTCCTTCTGGATTCTGGTGTATGTAGCCACTCAGTGGTGTTAGCCGGCCGCGTACATAGTCTATCTATACCTATAGATATGCACATTGCATGTTTTTCTCTTTTATCAGATGTTTTTAAGCACATAATTGATCTCAATATTTTATTTTTTTCCCGCATTTTAAAATTTCAATTAAAATATAATGACTATATCAGAATCATATTCTCGTTGCAATTTCTATATTTTTATTGACTTGATCTGCGTTTATACAGTGAATTAATTTGTTTTATTTTCAAACACTTAAATCAATTGACTGTCATTATCAACCTTTTCTGCATAAGAAAACAAAAACGATAACAGATATGTTATGGGGATAATATTTATAAAACGAATATTACTAGATATAAGTAATTCAGAAAATGCTAGTATATTTTCAGAATTTAATTTTTTATCGTATAACATAGAGTCCTCTCTTACAAAAATGATGGATGAAATCTGTCATCACAATAAGACTATTTTAATTGGTTGTTGTTGACTCATTTGATTAGTATATATAGAATAGGCGCCGAAATCTAACATGTTTGAATTTTCAAGATTGAATTCTTGAGTTTGAGTATTTAAAACTGAATAATCCTCTCTTTAAAAAATGATGGATGAAATCTGTCACCACAATAAGACAGTTTTCATTGGTTCTTGTTGACTCATTTGATTGGTCTATATAGAATAGGCGCCGAAATCTAATATGTTTGAATTTTCAAGATTGAAGTTTTGAGTTTGAGTATTTAGAACTGAATAATTAAAATAGTATAAGAAAAATGTTATTATTTTATTTATCAAAATTACGTTATTATCGTATGATTTAAACTGCTTAAAACCAATTTTTAATTTGGAACCAACCAATTTGTTTATGCAAGTTGATAATTTGGCATCTGATAGGTCAGTTGTTCTGATTGCAATATATCCGGGTTAGTGTAATTTTAAATGCAATCCAAGTAAAGACTTTTTTCATTCTTAAATACATAGATTTTATACTCGTTTTAATGACAAAATAGCTGGTTTTAGTGAATTATACCTACACTGAGAAAAAAATTGTGTAAAAATTACTCAAATTTCAATAAAAATTACTATACTGTCGGGGAATCCTACCACAAGATGACAAAAGTGAGATATTTACTAAAATTCGAATAATTTTTACATTAAAAGTATGAAAAAATACTAAAAAGTTGAATAAAAGTTATTATACAAAAGTGTAAAAATTACTAAACAGCATGATAAAAATTAGAGATTATAAATTTTACAAAACTCTAATATAAATTTTACCCAGAAAATTAGTAAATTTTATTATACTGGATAATAAATTTTTCCTGTACGATATAGTAATTTTGGAGTATGCAGTACACTGCACATGCGCGCTGCCATCAAAACAATGATGCCAACTCGTTCTAACCTGCAATTTGGTTCAAGAAAACTTGCTTTATAGATAGTATTAATAAGTTTTTTATTAATAACTGTGATCAACATTTAAATAATTGTCCATAGCATCATATCGAATTTGTTTTTAAAGTTTCAAAAAAAATAATTCACTTTTGTAATTATTAATCTACCGTAACATATGTAGATAATTCGAATTGTCCCATGTAAGTTCGTCAACGGCGCAAATGGTAAGGAGTTCGTTTGTCAATCCGGAGACCCAGGTTCGAATTCCCCAAACCGACAAAATTTGTTTCATTGTTTAAATTTAATATTATTTAATCTTATCTGTTATTTCTTACATATAATTAATTCTTAATATAAATCTCAATAAATTCTTAATAAAATGAATAAAATCGGTTAGAAAATTTTTTTTCGGAAATTTTTCGAGAAAGTATGAAAATTACTATACTATTTTATAAAAATTATTAAATTGACTTCTTGTGGTCGGATTACCCTTAAAGTATAGTAATTTTTATTAAAATTTGAGTAATTTTTACACAATTTTTTCTCAGTGTAAAAATATGTCTTCATTTTTTAGTAAGATATGACACTCTTTTAACATACACTGTAGCTAGTACAGTCTGAAATGGTCAGAGCAATTTTAATTGCTGACTGATTTCTTACCGACTGCACTTTATTTAAAAAATATTTTTTGATGGATCATATTTGGTTTTACGACAATTCTGATGCTATCATTTATAAAAATTATGTTGCTATACCGATTGACTAGACCTAAAGCGCTGCTATACTGATGTGAGTATGCCAATTATTCCAATCCCAAATGATAATTTCTTGTGATAATTTACTTTGTTTTGAAAAGATTTTTGGTTTAAACCAATCGGATGGTTACTAAGCGTACTATTAAGACGATAGTTAGATTAACTAACGTAGATTTTTACGTTGCTATTATAACTATTAAGTTGGTTATACTAACTATCCTGTTAGTTCTGTGTTCTTTGACCCATTTAGATGGTCACACTACCCAATATTTTTGTTACCGCAATTTTTTTTTCTCGTGCAAATGTAAAGATTTAGACGAATAATAAACATTGTTCTCATACTAATAATTCAGATTGTATTGGCCGTAACGTCCCTGCCATAAGTTAGTTTTTCACATTAAAACTGCGATAAATAATTATGTAAAGCAATTGACCAATTTTTAGTTCTCGCGATCAATGTATTAATGCAATTAGAATATTATAAGCTTTAAAAATCAAAAACCCAAGCACAATTGTAAACTCGGCACTATTTTTTTTAAATCATTAAAATGCACTAATTTCAACGTAATGACGATTTTTATCAAAATAGTGCCGAGTTTACAATTTTGCTTTGATTTTTTATTTTAAAGCTTATAATATTCCAATTGCATTAATATATTGATCCCGAGCACTTAAAATTGATCAATTGCTTTACATAATTATTTATCGCAGTTTTAACGTGAAAAACTAATTTTTGGTAGGGACTTTACGGACAATACAACCTTAAGGCCAATTAATTTTCTTAATAGTTATTGAATTTATTTCTACACCGCTTTGTTCGACCTAAAGATTTACCGTCCTGTTTTAAATGCATTCATGAGTCATGCACGGAAGCCAGGCTAACAGCTTGTAGCCGATTACGCTCGACGCTGGTGTACCAAAGTTTTTCTTATACAGGGTGACTACTATTGGAACAGTCACCAGTTAACGAACATTTTCTTTATATATATGAAAATATTAAGCTTTTTATATAATGTTTATCCAATATAACGATAATTTTCGAATCCTTGAAAATTTTGATTTCATTTTATATAAAGATTCTGCATAAAAGAAACTATCTTGTTAAGAATAAAATCAGAAAATCGCCGCTATTAAGTGTTTATTCACTGGTGATGTATTCCTTCACTGGCGATCGCTTCCTTTACTGGTTTTTAGGAGATATTTACAAATTTTCATTGAATAAAATTTTTACTTTGATTCTTTATTCAAAATTTGCTCACCGACGTAAAGTTTGAACATTTTAGAATCTAAATTTCAAAAGGGTTTTACTTTTAATTAATTTTTAAACCACTTAATTAAATAACAAAAGTTAAAAAGTTGAAAGTTACAATTTCCTTATTCGTTTCTTCACTGGTGAAGTCACCCTACTTTCTTACAAATTCTAATAACTCAAGCGTTAGTCAGAAAAACGGCAAATTTAATTGTTAGTCGCGTTTTCTTTTTTTATTTTGTTTATATAAAATTAATTGTTTTGTTAAAATAATTCAAGTTAAAAGAAATATCGTCATGGGTCTGAAGTTCGCATCGTTGGAGTGCAACGAAATAATTTTTTACGATTGATTAAATTAAACAATGGAAATTTTATCTAAATCTTTGTTATAAAGTTATTTTATACTACAAAACATTAAATCTACACGTAAAATTAATATTAACTAGTATAAACTTGAAGTAAAATGAATTGTTTTTTTTTTATTTCGTTGCACTCCAACGTTGCAAACTTCAGACCCATATATCGTCATCGTCATAAAATAAGTCATTGTCTCATACTATAAAATGAAAATAATATATAATTCTGAATTTCAATACAAACTAATAAGCCTTGATATTTTAATTAAACTTTAATATCATCAGCAGACTTGCTGCTGCACGCGCTTCTTTTCATTCCCGGTTCTGATGCTCGTCAGTTTTTTACCCCTTTGCAGGGCGCGCGCGTGTGTGTGTGTGTGTGTGTGTGTGTGTGTGTGTGTGTGTGTGCGCGCGCGCACGCGCGTGTGTGTGTGTGTGTGTGTGTGTGTGTGTGTGTGTGTGTATGGTACTTGTCCCTATTTGTGTGCTCTGTTATTTAAACGCCATATACAAATAAGCAGATACTAAAATAGCATTGAAATAATTTGTTTCCAAATATTAGACTATGTAGCTTTTATAAGATTTAAGTGTCAAACTTTTTTAGTCAGTAATAAGACTGCAATAATGATTTAAAAAGTACAACATGTGATTTGGAAAGATTCATTACTTTTTCTTACTCGAAGGTGATATGAATCGACAATCTTTATTGTAAGAAAAAATAATGTATAATACTAATTTGAAGTATAAAAAGTGCTTATCATATTGTAAAACAACTTTAACTTACACAATAAACATTTATAAAAAGATTTAAAGATATTTTTCATATTTTAAATGACTGTCCACTAATACAGCACGAAATCAGCATTTGTACATATTTGTGTGTGCCGATAGAGCATAAACATAAACTTCGTTAGGTTATACGTCGCTCATATCTGGTTGTGTATTATTTTGCAATAAATAATTGCTAAAAATTCTGTTCTAAAGTAGTTGAGGTCACTGATTACAATCCTTCAGTCAGAATTAAAGAATTCAAAATTGCAGCTATTGTATGCAATTTTATCCGAAACACATTTAGTCCAAATGGCCGCCAGATTGGATTCGCCATTTACAAAGTAGGATGCCAACGGTTAAAGGTGGAAATTGCGCCCACGGGGAAACGTATAAAACCTATCTCATAATTTACGAATTGTAATAACATGAATTTTTAAAAAATAGCTTCCTAACCTGAAGGGAACCTGAGATATTTGACTTTAAAGTTAGCAATTTAAGTGACTGTATAACTGTATATTTGACTTTATATTATGTATATTTGGTATTGACTTTATGTATATTTGGTAAGACAATATCCATATCCAAGATATACAGTCGCGAGGTTAAAGTGCTAACTTTAAAGTCACAAATATCTCAAGTTTCCTTCAGATTAGGAAACTAAATTCTTTTTTGTTCATATTTTTACAACCGTTGAATAATGAGATAGGTTTTGTATGTTTCCCCGTTGGGCAATTTCCATCTTTAACCGTTGCCTCCTTAAACGCGAACATAATTACAGCCTATCTACCGTGAAAAAGAGTCTTCTCTCTTCATTATTCAAGAAAGGATTCCTAAGTATCTACTACACAGCAGAAGTGATTTACTTGTTCTGCTAAAATATTAAAAATTTGTTGGCAATAGTTAACCTATCGACCCAACTTGATCCGACGTTATCATTAGAAAAAATTAAATGATGTAGAATTTAGTAATGAATAACCCACGAAGCTATTATTATAATTCACATTCTGTAAATTTTCAAAACTGATTAAACTTTTCTTTATTAACCCGTCGAGTATACACTGGGCCGTAACGACCTATGGACGTTTTTGTTTTCAAAAATATTCTTAGATTTGAAAAGATAATTATTAAAAATTTATAAGGAGAATAAAAACTGAAATGCATATGCTCATACGAAAAATAAAAATGATTCCTAACCTAACGATTGAAATGGCCGCTCCCTATACGTTATTCTAGTGTTCACACTCCAAGACTCTATAAAAGATATATGTAGAATAGCTTAAAGATTACTAAAGCATAACGTAGTAATAAAACTATGTAACATTTAACAACTTCCGGTTAAATTAATTATTTTCAATAACAGGAAAAGGTGCAGTAAATCCTTAGGAGGGCCTTTGGCAAAATTAAACCAATATTTTTGAATAACATTGAAATACATTGGATTAACATTGGATTTGAATAACATTGAATAACATTGAATAACATTGAAAAACAAAATAAATTGGGCAATTTGGTGGTGGGGGGCAGTCAGATAGTCCTTTGCTAATAAAGTTTTTTTCCAGGTTTTAATTAAGTTTTTATTTCAGATTCTGCGGGGGTGATTATAAACAAGGGCAATCTGACTGCCATAAATATTAATTATTTTAATTTAATTTATGACTGTAAGACCGATGGAAAAATTCATCAGTTGATAGTAAGTTGCAGTCGACATAAGTAATATTTTTAATGATAATAACATTGAAATACGTAATAAATAATTATTATTATAGAGTCTTATAGGAAAATGTGATTTTATTTTGTATGCATAATTTTTGTTTGCATAATTT
This sequence comes from Torymus aiolomorphi, assembly GCA_036365515.1. NCBI lineage: Eukaryota > Metazoa > Arthropoda > Insecta > Hymenoptera > Torymidae > Torymus > Torymus aiolomorphi. The sequence continues at coordinate 88,285,551 of CM070873.1, forward strand.
TTATACTTCCAGGCTATTTTATTCAGTAAGCAAATGGACACATTCTAGAGATCATCAGGAAATAGAATTAATTGAGAAATATATGGGTCGACGAAGGTTTAGCAAAGTTCTTTCATATTAATCTCGGAAATTTAAGCAACATACAGCTTTTTAAATTTCTTAAAGTTTCCGAATTCTTTGTGTAATCAAGTTTTATATTTTTTGTATCTATAAATTAATTAATTCTTCTTTAATTTAGACTTTAGATTACTTTGCAAGCAATGATATTAATATTGGATATGTAAAATATTGGGAGCCCAAAGAAGCACCCATTAAATACCCTCCGTAGCGAAAGGCCTTCTTTAAAATCATTGAGAGTTTTTTCAATTAAAATAAAGGAAGCACGATAATGATTTAGTTATCAAGATTTGAACGACTAATACTAATCGTTTTTGCTTAAAAAGATATTTTCAAGCAAAAATAACACCATTAAGTACTATTATAATAAAGTAATTCATAATAAAGTGTCCATGTCGTGAAATCTGTTCTATAATTGGAAGGTGGCTAATAAACTGCTAATTTATAATTATGATTCAAGCTGAATAGAATATCAATAACTGTTTTGACAAGTTAATTTTTTCTATTTATAAACTTTAACATAAATCATATTGCTAGTAGTAATGTTGACGATAGAGTGCCTGGAAGTTCAATTTATCAAGGCGTGAACCTGTAGCGCATTCGCGTAATGCGCGTATATGCGCATCGACGTGCGTATATGTAAGACTCAAGCAAACTTCCTTATAGACGCAGTACACAGACATGCCCGTTCGTCCAGCCATTACGGAAGGCTTGTAGCCAACGGTCCGTGAAGCTATCCGTTCGTTGTCGTCTTTCTTTCTCCCTCTTTTTCTCTTATACACTCTTGCTCTACAGCTCCAGAGGGACGGCGAAGCTCTTCGGCTCTGCCGATATTCTCTCTGGCAGCAGCTCGGAATCAAGCTGCCACATGTGGCTCGTCGACTTTGCTTCCTATACATCTCACGGAGTTGTCTCGCGACCTCTTTTTTTACGCAAGTAAGAGCGTGCACCTAACAACGGCAATCTTCGTGATGCTTATGTCCTTCCGCCATCTTCGCGCTAACTCACGAGCGTATTTGTCTTTGGTTCATCAATTTAGTCTTTATTTTTCACGTTCATCTATTTTTCCTTCGTCTAACTTTTCGAAAAAATTGTGGCGAATCGTAGCGACTATATTTTTCTTTTTGCTTAGAAAATTGTGTATATGTAAACCGAATGAAGGTATTGTTGGGATGAGATCAAAATTGGTTAGTAGATTCAAAATGAATGATTCAAATTTAAGTATATTTATTAAGACATCTACTGGCCAAAAATGTTGTTGTATTCAAGAAAACAACATTGCTGTCAAACTATAAAATTATTTTATTGATTTGTTTAGACATTAAACAACAATAACGTTTTTATTCAAAGTGTGTTGCTTCGGATCAATTCTTATTCTTTATAGTACATTTGAAACTACATTACGCACGCTAAACCAGGATATCATTATTCTATTGGAATATTCTATAGGGATTCAAAACTCTAACAATACACCTTATAGCTTAGTGATCAAGCAAATGATTTGTTCCTCTTATGGATTTTAATACTACTTAACATTTATCCTAATGAATGTTTAAAGAGTTAGAAAAATATGCAGTTGAATCAAACAGTTTATTTCCTACCTTAAAAGTCTACATGTAAGCATGTGTAATGCTGACGAAATCGCATTTTTTATAGTGACATGATTGGAATAAAAGAAAATTATTATTTTCTCAATTATTTTAAAATTCATCCAGATTCAAGTGCATATTATTAGATGTTATTATTTTTTTATTAATATACTTATAAGGGAAACACCAGGGATGCGGGTCCTAGATTTTGATTAAACTATGTACCTTTTTATTCAGAAAATGAATGGCCACACATGTACATGCGTGTATCTCGACGTTTTTGTGAATGGACTTTAGCAACAAGAATAACATTGTCTGGAAAATCTAGGGCAATTATATAATTACGGAAACATCAGTAACTTCGTACTTAAGGTAGTTCTCTAATATATCAAAAAGTGGGTTTCGAAAGTAACAAAATTCTAGCGTGTTCTTTAAAATCTAAATAATTTTTCTTTATTTTTTAAAATGTAGGTTGCCGACCTATTTTTCAAGAAAAAAATTATTGAATATGGTTACTTTTACATTGAGAGTAAATGACGCCATATAACGCATAACAGGAAGTAATAGTATTACTTGATAAAAAAGTGGGTTTTCAAAAAGAAAAACATAGCTTAAGAAAGATAAAATTCAGCTCTTTCTTTTAAGTTTATCAAATATGTGTTAAGCCGACCTTTTTAAAAAGATATGAATGATTATGAACACAAATAGCAGACGACATGCATGAGAGCGAGAGAGACAGAACGACGCGTATGGCATGCGTATGGTATAGTTTGTGCTCTCGCTGAGCGCACAAACTATAACGCGTTAGAGAACTACCTTAACAGTCCAGAAAAGCTTGGGACACACAATATGAAGATACCAATTTGGAATCACACATAGGATTTCATGATTTTATTCAAAAAACATTTCCCAGAGTTTCATCGAAATCTAGGACCCACGTTAGTTCAGAACGTACTAGTTACTCATAATTCTTGGAAAATTCTGCAGAAATACATTGATTTTGTTGGCTGGGTTCCACATTGCTTAATAGAATCGAATTAAATTAAATAATTGTTATTATATCCTCGCGTATACCTGCACTCAGTCGACTCAAAAAGAGACTACTAGAATTAGCCAGTCACCCGTTTCCTTTTTTTTGCCATGAGTTCTTACAATTGTTGTGACTTGTTATTTTTTTTATAAACGTAATTTCACGCTTCACAGCGTGTTTTGTTCGCTTTTGGCGACATTGCATCATCTTTTGGTCCTCTAACTCCCTTACCAGCCATATTATCCGACCATCGTTTATCTAATGGAACACCCCTTTCACTATCCAAAAATTATCTGAGCTTTTTATGTTCAAAAGCAATGTAATTTTTTTGAAAATTTATATTTTCAATTCATTTTGTATCAGTTTTTATATTTTTGTTATAAATATATTAATTATTGCAACCTGTATTTAATTTAGTTTATCCTTTTCCTCTACTATATATTAAGGAGCATTATTTTAAGATCAATGACGTCATTTGATAGTTCACATCCTTCTCTTATAACGAACATTCAACTGGCATATTTTAAGAATACTTGGTGCCCTTCCTAGTAGACGACGTCTCGCCGACCTGGAGGAAACCCTGACACCTGGACATCGTCTACAGGGAGTTTCCGGTTTTTTCGATAATTTGAATCAATACCTGGTACCCTTTCTCGTAGACAATGTCTTGCAGAACTGGAGGTTGATACGCATTTGATACTTGTTGCCACGTTTAATAAAGCAGCAATAAGTAATTTCTTTCACTATATGTTGGATTATCGATAAAAACACATCATTTTCATTATTTTATTTTATTTTTTTTTTTCATATAATAACGCTCTGCATTCTCATTTAAACTTGGTAATTATAATTAACAATCATTTTATAATTCCTGATTATTAGAAGATTTGTAGTATTTTAATGTTAATTTTTTTAATTATTCTCTGTCTCCTTCCCACATATTATCATATTTCAGATTTTTACGGGACACCCCCATGGCGTTAGCGTGGATGCGTTTGATCCTAACACACACACACACACACACACACACACACACACACACACACACACACACACACACACACACACACACACACACACACACACACACACACACACACACACACACACACACACACACACACACACACACACACACACACACACACACACACACACACACACACACACACACACACACAGACATCCCTTACAGCATACTGTTTCTGCATTCGCCCAACGTCCGCACATACACAAAGCTGCTGTGCTGTGGGGTAACCTCTATGCTACAAGGCAAAAACGCATGTAGCTGAAAACACCCGCCATTAGAAACCGCGGGCAGAGGCATCAAACTAGAATGCACACATTCGAGAATACGCTCAGGTTATCTTCTGCTATTGCTTTATAAACAATATCTTATTGATAGACAATAAAATTAAATGGGCTCTCGCAGAGAGTCGGCCATCCAAGTGTTAAAAAACTGCATATTTTTTTTACTTCGATATTCGCCCGGCCATGTGCCCTGAAAAGCCATTTTTAATGTGTCATCTGCGATTCGCGGTTTTATATATCCGAGACAAATAATCTATTTTTTCCTGCAAAAAATGACAGAGGTACTGAGGTAGGGTAGAAGTACCGGTTCTGGCTACTGTTCCGTTTTTGACCACAGTACCCTCTTTATAATTTAATTAGTTCACGGCTAAGCTCTCAACGCCATAGACTGCGTAATTTTTCTTCAGAGAAAAGAGAGCCGTGGCCACGGCCAGTTATGGCCATGGTCATAACTGGTGTTTAGATGGCCAAAACCGGTGAAAAACGGGTTTTTACGATATATTTATAATTTTTAATTTTTATTGACCTTCTTGTCTTTCTACAACGTGTAATTTATAAAATTTAATTGTTATTAGATCTAAAAAAAATTGCACGGTGATTATACAATACCTGAAAAACAATTAAATTTGTATCTAATGTCATGAAAATCATTAATGTGGCTACGTTTTTTGTAAAAGCTGAACTACATTACAACCACATTGCAAAAATACTACATTGGAAGTGGGTAAATTACAACCACATTGTAAAAATATTACATTGGAAGTAGGTAAATTACAACCACATTGTAAAAATACTATATTGAAAGTAGATAATTAAAGTGACCATCATTGAAAGTAGTAAAATTCATTTACTACTTTCAATGTAGTAAAAATACTAACTTCAAAGTAGAGAATTAGCTGGATTTGTAATAATTTTACCACTTTCAACGTAGTATTTTTACAAAGGCTTTTTTACAGTGTACTCGGATGGGTCCCTCAGACGGGAGGCGGAATCTTGCCCATAGACCGCCGCGACTCCTACAAATTTTATTTCGAACAAATAAAAAATAGTTCATTGTGCAACTAGGGAGGAAAGTTGATTTTTTCTAGCGAGGATGATGTTTGAGCACGAGTACTCGATATCATCATCCGAGACTGAACCCTTGTTGCAAGTAGTATTTTTTTTAATGAGTGGAAAAAGATTAGAGTAACAGGAAGCTAAGTTCTCTTCCTCTCACCATAGCGGGGATATATGAAAAAGTTCAAATCAAGGAAAACAAGAGTCGCGGTGCCGTAAAGACCCCCCCCCCCCCGCCTCCATTCGGGAGACCCGAGTTCGAATCCCGGCATCCTCGGTGATAGCTCGATGTCACTCCTGACGGCAGCCGCTCTGCCGTATCGAGAGCACGGGCAGGTAGCAGGTACGGAAAGATAGCCTGAGTATATTATCGAATATATATTGAAGTTTGATTTCTCTGATCGTGTTCCTCGAGTGGCCTTTTTCCCTCGTGGAATAGAGGTTTCTCCATGTCACGGAAGCTGTGCGTATGCAGGAATAGTGTGGGGTGACGAATATGAGTGTTAGGACCAAACGCACCCACGGGGTGTCCTGTAAAAGTCTGAACGCCAATGATATATGGAGATTCGGTGGTTATAACAGATTTTTTCTCTCAGTGTAGGAAAGAAAATTAAAAAAATATTAAAAAGAATCAACTAAACTAGTTTGATGGACGGCGTCTGACGTGAAAAAGATACGTCGTGTCAAAAAATACTATTCGATAAGCGAGCGAGAAAGCGATTTCAACCTCGTGTGACCTTTTCACCCTCGCTTTGCTCGGGTGCAAACGTCCGCCCGAGGCTGAAATCACTTCCACGCACTGGTACCCTGGTGGAAATCCAAAACATTTTCTAACTAACAACTGGCTATTTACGTTAGAAACTTGCTATAAAATGGGAATTTTCCTTGTCCAGTTTCTAGCTCCCGGTGAAACGCTTTTTTCCCTATTATTCGAATATTTAATAGATTGAAAAATAGAATGAGTTTGCGAAGACAAGCACAAGCTTGTTCTTGAGTATTTTAAAGATATTAAAACTAATCAGTTTTTTTAGTCTGGAAACGGCTAGTAGAAGGCCTGTTGTTATGACAGGGAGTGAGAGAGACAGAATCTAATGGCAATAAATACATTCTACGTAATATCTTCAAAACGACTGCTGTAAATGGTTTTTCTGTCTGCTCATATTGTTTATATTTTAGTAAGCTATCAGTTACAGTTGAATACCGTCCAATTTAACGTCAATTCTTTAAGGGGGTGTTGTACTCATGTACTCTGTTTTACCGATAGAAGACGGTAAATTCTATATTATTAAAATAAATATATCGGATTACGTCTTATAAGGAGATAGTTGCCCTGCGTAACGTAATAATCTACCATCCTACGCAGTTTTGAGCCCAAATATTAACGGCACCTTAAAAAATTTTTCGAACGAAATTTCGGTTATTTTTGTTCGAAAAATATTTTAGGGTGTCATGGATATTCCGGCTCAAAACTGCGTAGGATGGTAGATCATTACGTTACGCAGGGCACCTATCTCCTTATAAGGCGAAATTCGATATATTTATTTTGATAGTATATAATTCACCGTGTTCCGTCGATAAAACAGAGTACATGAGTACAACACCCTCTTAAATAAACTTAAAAGAAAAATTTGGAGGTTATATCCAATCTATTAAATGTGCGAATAATGGGAGAAAAAGCGTTTCACTGGGGCCTATTAACTAGCCATTTTTTCTATACCTATTTATTGAAATTGTGGCCATTTCAGATAGACAAATTTCCACCAGGGTATAGAAATGTACTATTTTTCAATTCGTGTGCGAAATTCTACTTCTCATGCCTGTTTATAGTGTGCGAAGTGCCTGATTTGCGCATCGTGCGGCCCGCAGTGTGTGAAGTGATTACTTCGCACACTGGGTCGAAAAACGCGCAAATTGGGTACTACGCACATTATATATAAACAGACACAAAAGTAGAAAATTACGCACACTGAGTTAAACAAAATAGTGTACGATACGAGTGCGCGTAGGTGATACACGCACTTGTGCTTTTGACAAATAGCACCCGTGCGTAAATCGTCTACTTCGCGCACTTGTATCGCAATGTACATACTATTTGAGTATAGATTTGTGCATGAGTTTCCTGCGAAAGTAGAGTCTTGTAACTCAAAAATAATGACTGAATGTAGTAAAACGTCACAAAAGTTATACAACACTCAGCAGAGTCTATGTCCTTTAGTTTCTTCAAAGTATGGATAATATGGGTCTACACTATATTATTTATTATCGCTGTGGTCAAGTCGCTTTAAATTTGGAATTTTCTGAAAATTAAATTTCCTTAGCACATTAATAAATTAATCATATTTATTATAGTTCATGCAGTAAAATATTTTTTGTTCACAGGCCAAACAACGTGCCTCCGTAAAATGGCTCCTGTCAAAGGCGTACAACAATCGCGTCCCCGACCAACTTCGGGAGCCTTATTATCGCGATCACGAGGTATGAAAATGTACTATTTAATATCATATTTCAATTACCGACAGACTGTTGAGTTAATATATAGTGCTGTCCGAAGTTGCACTGCTTTTTTAAATAAAATAAATTATCACGGCAAGAGTTCCAAAGTACAGCGAAATGATAGTGCACTGAGAGAAGAATATGTTTATATTTAACATGGTATTTTAACTATTAACATATATATTTTAATAGTTACAATGCCATGTTAAATATAAACACTTTGAGAAAAAATTTCTCTCAATGTGTAGTCGATTATGCTGACTAGACTAATCAGAAGTTCACTAATCTAGCACGCAATTCGCGACTTTTATATTTTGAATATCTTGGTCTTCTTACATCACACTTTAGGCAAACAGAGTGAGGTTATTGGGGATTGTCTGCGTTCACTCAAGCGATCGACTGAGGTGTGTAAAGTAGTGATGTAATAAAAGCTTTATTCATTTCACAGGATCAGGAGCACTTGAAGCCGCAAATTGTGCACGCACTCTCCAATGCGGAACTCTACTGCCTGGCCTTGGCGGCCATCTATTCGGATCCCAATTACCACAACCAGAATCACACTGGCATCCTCCAAGCCCTCGCGAGAAAGGGCGTATACGTCGCCGAGCCAAATAACACGCCGCTCACCGAGACGATCCTCATCCAAAACTCACCACTTAAAATGGTAACCCGCCCTTTTTATCTCATCTTTCAATTGTACGTTGTGCAATAAAAATAGAAAGATCATTTCTCTTAATATCATTTCTCAGCAATTTCATCGGTCTGAAGTCAGCAACGTTGAAGTGCAACGAAATAAATAAAAATTGATTTTACTTCAAGGTTATAAAATAACTTTATGACAAAGGTTTAGATAAACTTTTCATTGTTTAATAACTTTAATTAATTGTAAAAAGATATTTCGTTGCCTCCTACGATACAAATCGCTTACTCTGCATTTCACTTGTTTGTTTAATCTTCTCCTAAGATAAACAAAGTCGAATACTGCACATTTATTTAACGAGCATTTAAGTGTAGATATCACTGAATAGAGAGCAGTGTTAAATTTCATTGATACATTTGCAGCCTGTGTCACGCATTGTCGACCAAGCAAAGAGATTTTGCCTTCTCAGATATTCTGAATATACTCGTTGCCTAGATGGTCTCTCCGTGCCGAAGTAGTGAAAATGGTATTTGGTTTATTTCCAGTCTGCGCATATGGCTGTGATAGAAGGCCTTATGGTCTTATATGCAAAGGAGGTGGTGACAGGTGAGCGCGTGACGGCGGCGATTCAGCGCTTCGATCCTCAGGCGCAAAATGTCGAGTCAGCCGAGGATCACGAGAAGGGCCTCCTGCTTTGGATCAGTCACGCCTGCTCGGCTCTCATCGGCAAGATTCAGGCGGAGGAGGGCTCGAGCGGCGATAAGGGCCGGCTACCCGAGCTGCCCGCGGCCAAGGATCTCCAGTCGTTGTGCGACGGCGTTGGCTTGGCTGCTGTCGTCGCCTACTACTGTCCTACAGAGCTCAACTGGATGGACATTCGGGTGTCCAAGAGACCCTCCGTCGCCGACGCCCTTCACAATCTCTCCCTCGTGCACGCCTTTTGCATCAGATGTTTGCCTTACCCGATCTTCCACATGCAGCCAGAAGACGTCACTTACATGAGGGGGTACGCTCAACTCAAAATATTTATTTTCTGCCATTTAAAGAGAGCGTTGCCTAGTTTTAGATTTTTATATCGTATTCAAATTTTTTCCCTAAGTCCCCTTTAAGTTTATAAAATTTAATATCAGACTATTTTCTACTTTTAGAAAACTATAATTTTATATTAATTGTTTTCAATATTTACAGATGAAGTAACGGCCTATAGAAAATATAGATTTCGAATAGTCTTTGAGCTCAATATGTCGTATTTTTTACTGTTATTTTTTCTAGAGATCTACGCAAGCTTAAATATGCGATATTTGGATAAAAAATACTGATTCCTCAGGAAATCATAAACAATTATAGACAGTACAAGAAGTTGATAATAAATTATTTTTGAATATTTTCTTGTATAACGTAAGTTTCTTTGTAACTTTCTGAGGAATCAGTATCATTCAACTATGGACAACTTAAATCAAGGTTTTCCTCTTTACCGTAAGAAACTTTCGCGGTCATTTCTATTTTATTAATATTTTTAGAGTTATGATCCGTGGTAGAGACATCACGTTTTACCAAAACACCGCATATTTTTGATAAGGTAGTTTACATCTCAAAGAGAAAGGTCCATTGTCATGAGTTACGGGTGCTGAGTTTCCTATTTAGGTGCTAGAAATAGATTGTCAATATTCAAACAATATAAGTTTCAAATAACTTTTTAGCTTCATTGGTGTCGATATATAATAACATTGATAAAATCATTATAAATTTAGGCAATAATTATGCTTTACAATAAATTTTCATTGTAATCAACCAATAGTATTCTCGCTTAAAGTAACACAAATAATTATTTCAAAGATATGGTGATTACAATTAGTATCATTTATTAAAGATAAATTATTTTGAATCATATATGAATAGTACATTACGATACGGGTGTGGAAGGTGATTATTTACCGTATGAGACGTTTTTCGCACGAGCGAAGCGAGTGAGAAAAGTCGAATCGTAATGTACTAATATATATTTACAAGTTTTACGAATAATTAACTTATGAATTTTACTTTTTCAGGTCTATGAAACAAAATCTTGTAGTTTTTCTGGCCGAAATTTACAACGTTTTGGAGATTCACCCCGCAAAATGCGTTCGTTACCCCGGCGAGGATATAGCACAACAGTACTTGGATGGTAAGTTATCAAATAATGGCTTGAAAGCATACTGGAGATGTTATATAGACAGGCGGCGAGCGGCTATAAGGCTAAAGGGCTCCCTTTCTTTGTATTCCGTAAAAGAGAACTTCTTGGCGATGGGGTACAAATGAGTGGTGGAGGCTAGCTCGCACGTTTATGATACGAACTTGCTCTAGATTTATTCTTTTTTTTTTACGACTTATTATTCATGGAATTCCAATTTGATCGCATACAATTGTAATTAGTGATTTTTTTTTCATCTCAAGATTATTACTTAATAGTATTTTTATTTAAAATATTATTACATTCTCAGTCCATTTCAATGGTTTGTAAAATTTTAAAGAATGTTTTGTAAAGTACAATATATTCCATTTTTATTTTTTCATCTATACAACATAAATAAAGTATATAATCATCATGTAAAACTAGCATCGAATTCTGAAAAGAATGGCTTAATCAGTTGTCTGCGGTCAAAGTGGTGTCATGCTTTTTATTGGTGTCTATATATATATATATATACATACATAGTCTTGAAATATCGTTGCACTTAATTGACTGAAATGCTCAGTGGCTGCTAACAGACTTCTGAATTTTGACATAAATGTACAAAATATCTTGTGTATACGAATATAAAAATAAGAGAAAAAAGAAAAATGAAGTCAAGTCAGAGGAATTTGCAGCAGGATGGAGATAATAACAGCACTCTCTCGTGAGAAATGTAATGAAATTAATGGGCGATATGTAATTTCCATATATCTCTATGGCGTATCTACTACTCTCGCTCGTGATGCTTGACTCTGTGACCGACGCGTCTCTTGGCATTCTTCTTCTTGATGAACATAAACCAGCGTGCCCGCGCAATAGTTACGGCGTAGCTCATAAGCGGAGTCTGCCGCAGTCCGTAACTCCGATACCTGATTTGAGAAGCAACCTCTCCGTATCCGCTCCGGGCTTCACAGGTATCCGCACCCTACACCACCAGCAGCAATTTCATCGAACGTTATCAAATGCTGTTCTCTGTACTATATCTATCTTCATTAAATACGAGAACAGCTGTTCTTACGAAGCACCAAGACGACTTGAATGTGTTCATGATTTCGTGTTTTTTGTACTTTTTTATTCATTTTTAGAGTAAGTCCTTCGACTAGGCTTAAGGGGTTGCAGTATCAGCAGTTTTTGACAATATTTAATCGCAAAATTCGTTGGATTAGTTATATCGTTAATATCAGTAAAATGAAAATCATTTATGATTGATGTATTTGTAGTATATTACGATACTAGTGCCTTAAGTGGCCCATTATTGCACGACGTGAAATTAGCGCCCGAGCGCAGCGAGGGTGATAATTCACGTTGAGCAGTGGGCCACTGAAGGCACCAGTATTGTAATATACTATTTTAAAACTATTCCTACACTTTTACATATCCAATACAATCAAAATTTTTCATTATTTTAAATGTTATTTCTATAGACCGTTACTAAATCTCACTTTTTTTTCAAAAAGTAGAACCTTAGCATACATATCCTTCAAATGAATTTTCTATTTTCCTCATAGTACACAAATTAGTCAATTCTTAATCAGAAATTAACTAAATTTGATTGAATGAGCCAAGTTCTGGTTAAGAATTAACTTTTGTACAATTACTACCAGTGTTATAAAAAACTACTTTAATTTTTTAATTGTTCATATTTTTACTAGCTGATATCCTTTTTTAATTATAATATTGAACACTCATATTCCACGGTTCCATAGGACTGCTCATTTGTTGTACATATATATACTTAGGGTTTCTCTTTTTACACAGTATACAATAAAAGCGAGATTTAAAACGCATTCAAATTTCAAAAACTCGGGCATCCATTTCAATGTATGAATAGCGCGGTCAACCCTCAGGCCTCTTCTATACTTGCCTTCGGAGTGCTCCCGCGCTCCTTGGATGCCTTATACCGGCAGAGTTCTCTGCCGTACCAATCACAATGTTTTTAATTAAATATTAATTGTTATAAGCTGTTTCTTGAATTCTGAGAGTTGACACACATAGGCAAACTTATTATCTACTTCCCGGTCAAATTTCAGATAAATCTATTGGAAAATAAAGACGTAACTTGAGAACTCGCAAGATGCCGTATTTTGGGCTAATAATATGATATTATGCGATGTTGCGAGTTCTCAAATTACGTCTTTATTTTCCAATAGATTTATCTGAAATTTGACCGGGAAGTAGATAATAAGTTTGCCTATGTATGTCAACTCTCAGAATTCAAGGAAAAGCTTATAACAATATTTAACGGGGTGGCATAGTCCTACCATTACCGACCGAGCAATTGGCACAGTTTCAAGCTTATTAAAAATAAAATACGTAAAATCACAAAAAATCAAGAGAACACTTCGCTGCGGTTTTGAACGTTCTATCACTCAGTAAAAGTTTTTGCAAAAACCACTTGATATTTCGACTTCAAACTTTTACTGAGTGATAGAACGTTCAAAACCGCAGCGAAGTGTTCTCTTGATTTTTTGTAATTTTACGTATTTTATTTTTAATAAGCTTGAAACTGTGCCAATTGCTCAGTCGGTAATGATACGGCTATGGCACCCCCTTAAGGGGATGCCATACTCGTACCATTACCGATCGAGCAATTCACACAGTTTTAAGGTGATGCAATACTGACACTATTACCCAAAATTTGGTTCCCGTTTTTCTCATTCAATTTTTAATTTTAAGAAAAAAACTCTTTGATACGTTGTAGTTCTTTATTAAACTTAAAACGTGTCAAAGAGTTTTTTTCAAAAAGTTTAAAATTGAAGGAGAAAAACAGGAACCGAGAATTGAGTAATAGCGTGGGTATCACATCACCTTAAGCTGATTAAAAATAAAATACGTCGAATCACAAAAAATCAAGAGAACACTCTTCTGTGTTTTTTAACGTTCTATCATCCAGTCAAAGTTTGGAGTCGAAATATCAAGTCGTTTTTGCAAAAACTTTGAACAAAACGAAATTTAATTTCGTTCAAAGTTTTTGAAAAAACGGCTTGATATTCCGACTCCAAACTTTGACTGGGTGTTAGAACGTTAAAAAACACAGAAGAGTGTTCTCTTGATTTTGTATGATTCGACGTATTTTTTTTATAATCTGATTGAAACTATGTGAATTGCTCGGTCGGTAATGGTGGGACCATGGAATCCCGTTAACGGGATGCCATAGTCCTACCATTACCGACCGAGCAATTCACACAGTTTCAAGCTGATTAAAAATAAAATACGTCGAATCACAAAAAATCAAGAGAACACTCTTCTGTGTTTTTTAACGTTCTATCATTCAGTCAAAGTTTGGAGTCGAAATATCAAGTCATTTCTGCAAAAACTTTGAACAAACGAAATTTAATCTCGTTCAAAGTTTTTGAAAAAACGGCTTGATATTTCGACTCCAAACTTTGACTGGATGATAGAACGTTAAAAAACACAGAAGAGTGTTCTCTTGATTTTTTGTGATTCGACGTATTTTATTTTTAATCAGCTTGAAACTGTGTGAATTGCTCGGTCGGTAATGGTACGAGTATGGCATCCCCTTAATTAAAAACATTGTGATGGGTACGGCAGAGAAGTCTGCCGGCATTTGCTTTTTCTTGTACTAAAATATGTACATATTTATGTAAACCGATTTTAGAGTCGCCTAAATTAAAAAATTACTTATTTTTCTAATATGAGCAGTTTTACAAGTAATATTTAATTAATCAGTCGTAAATCGTAAATCTTACATTTGATGGAAATAAATTAAAGTTATGATAAAATAGACGCTACACACATACATTTTGTAAAAAATGTACAAAAAAAATTCAAGAATTCTAATTATTAAAATTAAAATAGGCTATCCCATAAAACTTCATTTAACTTAAAAAGTTTTTGAAATAATATTAAAGAGAAATAAAAAATTCAAAATATTGGAAAAGCCAATGCGATTGAAAATATGCTGAATTGATTTCGAAGCACACTCCTTAAGCATTTAAACATTGGCCAGTACTTGTTTATTAGCTTTTATTTTATCTTAAGTTGGCATGATTTTTCTTAGTTTGCATAGATATGTTAGTAGGAGCTACATCAGACGAAGGGCTTTTGTATGTTCTTAAGATTTACTTCATCTAATATGTTCGTTTGTATTTTTTGCAAAGTATTTCATTTTATTTTGATTCATCTATTTTCAGTCGTTATTTTTTTGTCTCTATTGCATTCTTTTTCTCTTACTTTCATTATAGTTGTGTAACACCACCTTACAACATTTCCAATGTTATAATTTCAGGTAGTGAAATTCAATTCTTTTCCAAAATGAATGTTAAAGAAATGTTATTTGCACATATTTTAACTTAAACTTAAAAATTTCATTATAGCATAGTGTATTGTCGTATGTAATTTTACTAACCACTAATAACTTTCTTGTAACAAAATAGCACTATGATAATTAAAAAAAATAACATTTTTTATCATTTATAATCATATATTTATTAATAATAATTAATTTCTATAGATTTTTAAATTTTTACCTGTGCTCACCTATATAGAAATATTTTTCATGAATGAAATTATTAACTGCTATGTATTGTACAATTAATTCACCATTTTTTAATCTATAATATATTATCATATTCAATGTTATTGTTTTGAAGTTGAATTTTATTTTTTAACAGATTCAGTACGGATAATGTATAAGAAAAAATATATTAAGTTTAGAAAGATTAAAAAGGAATCGAAAATTTTTTCAGTTTTAGTTATTCCTAATGATGTGTATTATTATGTCTCATATGAAAAGCGTTATGGGAAAAAGTTTTAGAAGTTTTTTTGTTTTACAGCAATCTAAAGTATGTTAAATTTTGAGAATCATATTTGACTTGTGCCATACTGAACCTGTTAATGCATAAAAATATATTATAACTTATTTATAAATCTTATTAAGTATAAAATTAATCATTCAAGAAAAATAAATTTTAATTGTTGGCACTTGGTTTGTATTTTAGTTTTTTTCTAGTTAAATATTAATATACACAATTTAAATTATAATGGCGGAATATTTGTAAAAAGTATAAAATATTATAATATAATGTGTACTTATAATATGAAAGTGGCTTTATTAAGGTAAATTTTACTGAGCCAGAATTTTATGCAAGTGCTTTTATTAAAAAATAAAAATCTTTTGGGAGATACACCCCAATTTTAATTTTTGGTGATGTATCTAGATTATTTTATTAGATAAAAAGAAATATAAAGAAAAGGAAATCCTTATTTTCTTTTATTGAAACTTAAACAGTTTTTGGACAGAAAAATATACTTCGTCAAATATTGTTTGGTTGTTCATAATTTTACAAGCTCACAAAGTGCATGGATTTTGATTTAAGCCTACTTTCTACCTCTGGTGCTGCCATCGAGTCTCCAAAAACATTTTGTTATGGCATTTATACAATATATTGCAATTTTTTGAACATATATACGCAAAAATGACTAGAGGCCTATAGGGTGTGAGTAATTCCAAAAGACCAACCGTGGAAAAAGTTATCGCAAAATATCGAGTGCTCTCGTAAACTCAACATTTTGCGATAAATTTTTTCACGGTTGGTCTGCTGGAATCAGTAACTTTCTCTAGTCATTGTGGCAAATGCTCAACAAATTGCGGTATATTGTATAAAGGCCATTATATTATTTTCCCCTATTTAATATGCTTAAAACTGCAAAAACTGAGTTTTCACACATGTAACAAGCATGAAAGGTTATTGTAAATTTTTTTTTATTAATTACATGAATGAAATAAAAGCTTCTTTTATAGAAAAAAATTCCAATCGCGGTGACGAACTCCAAAAAAGCTACAACCGAATTTTCAATTTTTCTATAAAAAATATGCTTTTATTACATTATGGTAATTAATACAAATTTTTTACAATAATCTTCGATGCTTGTTACACTGTTTTAAGAGTGCTCTCTACCTAAACCCCAACTCCGGAATAGATCGCAGCGCCCCCATGACTTCATTTACGTATTTTCATTAATTTAAGTGTACTTATAAATTTTAAATTAATCATAACTCAGTTTTCCCACGTGTAAAAGTTAATAAGGATTACTTTTAAACAAGTTTCATGAATTTAAATGAATAAATGCACTTGTATTTTGTAGAGAAAATTCAAACGTTCAGTGGACATTTCTGAAAATGACTCCAAATTTTTCTCTACAAAATACAGATTTATTAGTGGAATTTAATTTGGGAAAACTCTTGTAATCGTGTCTTTAATACTAATTACACGTGGGAAAACTTTATTTTTACGTTAATATTGCCCCAAATTTTTTTAATTAACAAAAAACACTTTTGACAGTAGGTGGCGTTCCAATCGGGGTAGAGAGCACTCTTAACGGGGTGCCATAGTCCTACCATTACCGACCGAGCAATTCACACAGTTTCAAGCTGATTAAAAATAAAATACGTCGAATCACAAAAAATCAAGAGAACACTCTTCTGTGTTTTTTAACGTTCTATCATTCAGTCAAAGTTTGGAGTCGATATATCAAGTCATTTCTGCAAAAACTTTGAACAAACGAAATTTAATTTCGTTCAAAGTTTTTGAAAAAACGGCTTGATATTTCGACTCCAAACTTTGACTGGATGATAGAACGTTAAAAAATACAGAAGAGTGTCCTCTTGATTTTTTGTGATTCGACGTATTTTATTTTTAATCAGCTTGAAACTGTGTGAATTGCTCGGTCGGTAATGGCAGGACTATGGAATCCCGTTAAGGGGATGCCTTACTCGTACTATTACCGACCGAGCAATTCACACAGTTTCAAGCTGATTAAAAATAAAATACGTCGAATCACAAAAAATCAAGAGAACACTCTTCTGTATTTTTTAACGTTCTATCATCCAGTCAAAGTTTCGAGTCGAAATATCAAGTCATTTTTGCAAAAACTTTGAACAAAGCGAAATTTAATTAAGTATGGCATCCCCTTAACGGGATGCCATAGTCCTACCATTACCGACCGAGCAATTCACACAGTTTCAAGCTGATTAAAAATAAAATACGTCGAATCACAAAAAATCAAGAGAACACTCTTCTGTGTTTTTTAACGTTCTATCATTCAGTCAAAGTTTGGAGTCGAAATATCAAGTCATTTCTGCAAAAACTTTGAACAAAATTAAATTTCGTTCAAAGTTTTTGAAAAAATGACTTGATATTTCGACTCCAAACTTTGACTGGATGATAGAACGTTAAAAAATACAGAAGAGTGTTCTCTTGATTTTTTGTGATTCGACGTATTTTATTTTTAATCAGCTTGAAACTGTGTGAATTGCTCGGTCGGTAATGGTACGAGTATGGCATCCCCTTAAGGGGATGCCATACTTAATTAAATTTCGCTTTGTTCAAAGTTTTTGCAAAAATGACTTGATATTTCGACTCCAAACTTTGACTGGATGATAGAACGTTAAAAAATACATAAGAGTGTTCTCTTGATTTTTTGTGATTCGACGTATTTTATTTTTAATCAGCTTGAAACTGTGTGAATTGCTCGGTCGGTAATAGTACGAGTAAGGCATCCCCTTAACGGGATTCCATAGTCCTACCATTACCGACCGAGCAATTCACACAGTTTCAAGCTGATTAAAAATAAAATACGTCGAATCACAAAAAATCAAGAGGACACTCTTCTGTATTTTTTAACGTTCTATCATCCAGTCAAAGTTTGGAGTCGAAATATCAAGCCGTTTTTTCAAAAACTTTGAACGAAATTAAATTTCGTTTGTTCAAAGTTTTTGCAGAAATGACTTGATATATCGACTCCAAACTTTGACTGAATGATAGAACGTTAAAAAACACAGAAGAGTGTTCTCTTGATTTTTTGTGATTCGACGTATTTTATTTTTAATCAGCTTGAAACTGTGTGAATTGCTCGGTCGGTAATGGTAGGACTATGGCACCCCGTTAAGAACACCAATATTAACGGGATTCCATGGTCCCACCATTACCGACCGAGCAATTCACATAGTTTCAGATTAAAAAAAAAAATACGTCGAATCATACAAAATCAAGAGAACACTCTTCTGTGTTTTTTAACGTTCTAACACCCAGTCAAAGTTTGGAGTCGGAATATCAAGCCGTTTTTTCAAAAACTTTGAACGAAATTAAATTTCGTATTGTTCAAAGTTTTTGCAAAAACGACTTGATATTTCGACTCCAAACTTTGACTGGATGATAGAACGTTAAAAAACACAGAAGAGTGTTCTCTTGATTTTTTGTGATTCGACGTATTTTATTTTTAATCAGCTTAAAACTGTGTGAATTGCTCGATCGGTAATGGTACGAGTATGGCATCCCCTTAAATAGGTGAAATTAAAATAATATAAGAAAGTGTTTTTGGAGACTAGATGGAAACACCAGAGGTAGAAAGCACACTTAATAAAGTTTAAAATGTTTCTTTTTTTTATATGAGTTTTTACTGAAAGTAATAAAAACTATAGAGTTAATTTTAATTATAATA
Source organism: Torymus aiolomorphi (assembly GCA_036365515.1). Taxonomy (NCBI): domain Eukaryota; kingdom Metazoa; phylum Arthropoda; class Insecta; order Hymenoptera; family Torymidae; genus Torymus; species Torymus aiolomorphi. The sequence goes on from CM070873.1 coordinate 88,304,462, forward strand.
TAAGTAAGATAGTATTCACAAAAGCTTAAAACATTCATCTACTAGATGAGCCAGCTAGTTACAAACAAGTGAAACTGTTCAAAGAAGTATATTTTGGATCGAAAATGTTCTAGAGCTTTGGTAAAGAAAGCATGTAGAATTTGTAAGAACAACTATTTTGGTTATGTTTGTATTTTTAAATCTGATTGAACAAATCATTTTTACTTTTTTATGGAAATAAATATAATAAAAAATTGCATGGAAATTGTGACGAACTTGTAACGTTGCATTATTATTCTACACATTAAGTTGTAGATGATAATTACACTACAGAAACATATGTAAACAAATTGTTTTCCTTATTTGATTATTAACATATTATTTAATAATTGTTTTCTACTTATTAAATTTTATTATACAGTATTTTTGAGCTAATTTATTGTTTCTACTGAAAGCTATTAATTATTAACTAAGTCTTTTGAAACATAAATTTTTCTTCTAAATTTTTGCATTAAAAAATTAAGAAAAATATTATCTATGATGTCAAGTTTAAAATAAATACATCTCTCAGTCTAAAACGCTAGAGCCACCTTAAAAAACTAGGAAAAGAGCTCGAGACTTGAAAAAGAAATAACTATTGCTTGCAAATTTTTTAAGTTAGTATGTGTTTGTAGAATTATAGGTTGTAATAAATAGTTAATAATTAATATTTAGATTATCAAGAATTAAACACGATGTGATCTTTTTTATTCTAGTCACAAAACCAATGGTACAAAACACAGTCAAAAAGTCTCAATCCATGCAACAAACTATGGAATCTCAACTGGGTGATGAAAGGTATGTAATATTTTACATAGATTAATCAATTCATGAAAATTTTTAGCAGAATTGTATTGTGATTAAGTTTTTTGTTCACCAAAAAGTTTCATGTTCATAAGATAAATCATTGTTTTATACATTATAATTAAATTTATAAAATAATTGATGAAATTTTACTTGATTTAGATAATAATCAAATGTTATATAATAACTGGTCTTATATAAAAAATGTATATATAAAACTTCTACTTTAAATTATGATTTGTATAGGGAAACTCAAATGGTATTTCATATATCTATTCGATTTTTACAAAAAATATAATTATTTACAGGAAAACAATTAGTGAAGAAACGTTTTCAGGGCATAGAAGTAAAGGGGTACCGACGCTAAGTTCAGTGTGTGATGATAAAACTTTAATAAGAATGGATGCCGCTGGTCGGCCAAGTAATTGGGAAGACCAGAGACGAAGCTCGTACGCTGGCCGAAGGTCGAGACGCAACAGTGTTACCACCGCCGAAGACTCGCAACTTACCATTGAAAACTTCGGAGGGTCCCAAGTGAGAAATAATCTTGTTCACCAGACCTTATTAAAAAAAATTGAGACTATTAGAGTAAGACTAGGAATTATTTACTTATTATTTTAGAGCTTTTTATTTCATTTTTATAATTTTTTCTTTTTATTTTTAAAATTTTCAACAAACATACATGCTTTGTAATCGGTCAGTCATTGAACCATGTTGCCGTGCTCACTAAGAAGTGCCGTAAGTGACATTTGTACGTATAATATCTACAGTAACGTAAATCATTTTTATACAAATATACATTACTGTTTACTCTCATAATTTAATACAAACAAGTGACTAGAATATTTTCGAAACTCATATCTATTAAACAATAGTCAAGAATTTGTAAAATACTCATTTTTGAAAATTTTACTCGAAAAAAAATAGCTAATATTTCAAATTGAATGATTTAAAAGTATAGACTATATCAACTTCAAATATTTTATTTAGTCACTTTAATTATGCTAAAGGTACCTTATAAATTGTTTTATTTCATCAAAACATATATGTATTAAATTTTTACAATGGTTTTTAAAGATGTATACATTTCATTTTTTAAATTATCTTGAAAATATTAAAAAATAAACAATCTATTTTTCTAATACAAATGTGGGTGAAAATAATTTATTATGCAACTAGTGTGAGAAAAAAGTCATACATGAGTTGCATATGCTATTTTTTGATCGACTTTGCGTGGAGTCCGTGAGTGAAATAATATTAACTTCACACATGTATTATTTTACTTCACGCCCGAACTTTACGCGTAGTCGATCAAAAATTATTTTTTCATTTTCCACATTTAAATAAGAATTTAAATTAAATTGGAAAAATTTATTTGTACTAAAATACTCTTTTCATTGTACAAGCACATATATAGAAATTTTAAAATACTATACGTGCCTTCGGAGCGCTCCCGCGCTCCTTGATGTCTAGGTTGAAGGAGATGTTCAACCATAAAATAATTAACCCAATTTCTTGATTTAATAAATTAATTTTTAAATGTTTATTTGGAAAAATGCGAATTTTAAGCTCTCCGTACATATAAAACACAATGAAAAGTAAAATTGTGTGCATTGATTTTGCTGTATATAAAAAGGGAGCGCGATCAACCATATCAGGCTTTTTCTGTACTTGCGTCTTATAACTTGCCTCCAGAGTACTTTTTGTTAATACTATCCTCAGATTTTTTTTCGAGCGATTCCATTAATTTTTAAAGAATATGCAAAGGAAAAACTTTTGCCTAATCTCATTTTTTATTGTTATAAATAATCTGAGTACGTTTTATCTATAAATATTTACAAAGTATCATACATCCTCTTTTTTATGAATATTTTTGATTTACGTTATGATATTTTTGTTAATGTCATTTTTTAGTTACGAACTTTACGAAAAGTAGCGTATTTAACTTCTTACGAAAAGTAGCCCATTATAAGTCATTTTGGCGAAAACAAATACATTTGATTGCGTCTATACGCATAATAGTACATCTTAGAATATTCTTGCAAAGATTAGCACATTTCGCGATATTTCAAAGTAAGCTAACACATTTTATGCCGTTCCTTTGAAGACTAACATTTGTATACCCTTTTACGATAATTGCAAATAACTAATTAAAAACCCGATAATAACTAAATAAAAAAAAATGTAAAAAATATGCTAGCTTTCTTAAAGATGCTATATTTCCTAAAAATATATTATTTTCATGAAAACGCTGTTAGATGTCCTAGTCTCTGTAGGGACGGCAAGAAACCCCCTAATCTTTGTATGGACATTATGAAATATGTTAGTCTTCATAGAAACGCTACGACATGTATTACTTTTCGAAAGGCACGTCGCTTTATAATATAATTATTCATTGTATATGAGTATGTGTTACTTTTAATGATATTTAAGGATTGTTAGTGTTTAAAAAAATTATGCTTCCAAAAGTCAGTCACGAGCTTTCTTAGCGAGTGCAGTACGCCGCCACAGGACGTTAACAATATGAGGTGTGGGTGTTTCTTTTATGTTTTTAGGATAACCTGCACAACATTGGACGCAATCCTGACAAAGTACTCGGCAAGCATACAAGACACCCTCGACTATTGGCTGAGCCAACGTTGCCAGCACGGTCAAGCATCCAAGATGCTTATGGCAGCGGGGTTCATCGTATTCTCGCCGACAATGGCCATGGTAACGACGATTTGCCTCCTCCTTCACGACTTAGGAGGCAGAAATCTAATCCGAATCTAAGTCGCCATGTATCACTCAAAAATATACTACATTCCACGGAAAACGAAACGACGGAAACCGATGCTGCAACCATAGCGTCAAGTACTGGCACAAAAATGGCAAGTTTTGCTAACTTGAGTAAAAGTTCGGAAAAAGGAATTAATCTTACATACATGGATCAAGAGAAGGAGGAACAGTCGAAGCAAAGTTTGACGACGGTAAATAATACGAAGCAAGGCCAGAGCAATGGCAATGGCTTTGTTGAGAAGAAAACAAGTTTTGCTACTTTGCCCAATATGACTACGTGGCAGCAGCAAAGTAGTAAGCAGAGTCAACAAACTGAACGACATGCTGGAGGTTCTTAAATTTTTAAATTTTGATATCCCCCAACGAAAATTATAAAATGTAGGGAAATATAAAAAATCGAATTCATGGTAGCAACATTGTCGCTCTGCGTCACCGCTGCGATAACGACAAATGCTGCGCGCGCCTTTCAAATATACACTAACAACGTAAATAATATCTCATTATTAATACAAAAAAATGAAATATAGCATTAATATTTCATATACAGGTCTTCTATTCTTATAGTGTCGTGTCTAAACATAATATTATGCCAAGTTTGATTAAAAAATGTTCACTTAGTATTTTTGAATATTTTGACAATTTTCATTTCATAAGCTATAAGTCCTACAAAAAAACTTATAAGAATTTTTTATGTTCAAAATAGTCTAAAAAATATGAAACAAAATATTTTGTACAGTAAGTAATTGTTAACAATAATTTGTTTCTAACAAATTGCCTGAATATTCGTTATCATTCTAATATAAATATTTGGATTCAGGAGACCGAAATGCATAAAAATGAAGCAGCGGTATAGAGCCATAGATCAGCAGACAACCCCAAAACCTGTCGTTGTAGTGTATATTTGAAAGGCGGATGCAGCCTCAATTGCTGTCCCAGCAGCGACAAAGTAACAATGTCGCTATCAAGAATTCATCCCTTAAAAAAATGTAAAGAAGTTTGAAGAAATTGTAACTTTTTGTTGAATTTTGGACACATTATGAAGTTTTACGTTTTATTTCAATTTGAATTACATTTATTTATATTTTCTAATATTTTTTAATATTTTTCTATGGTTACCTACTTTTTATTATATTTTTAACTTTTAAAAAAATTTTAAACAATAATAATTTTTATATAATGCTATAATTTAATCAAAATATTATATATTATATTATATTATAATATAAAGTAAAGGAATGTAACTAATCATGATAAAAAGTATAAAAATTTGTAAGCTCAAAACTTTATGAATTTTTATGTTCTATTATATATTCTTATATTTTTTTCATATTTTATATATTTTTTTTTGTTTTCCATATTCTATTACATATTGTTACATTTCCCTAAATAAACATTACAAAATTAATCTATTAAATTTTTTTTATGATTCAGAGTCCAAAAAAAAGAAAATATGTTGAAAAATGTAAGAAATTTTAACAAAGCTTTCAAAATCAAACATATTTAAGATTTATTTTTCAATTTTTTTCTTCTACAATTTTTCATGCATTTTTATTAATTTGACGATATGGATATTATAGAGTTAGATTTTAATTGTGTGTACTAACGTTTACTGATTGATATTTTAAATTTATTTTTTTTTTTGGGTATCCGTATGATGTTGTGTTTGTTAGATCATAAACTAAATCTGTTTTTGTTGACATAAACTTAATTATTTTAAATTTATAAACAATAATTTTTTTTATTTCATACAGAAGAAAACAATGGCAGTGCAGATATGGCATCTCAATTAAATAGCATTCGATTGAAATTAGAAGAAAGAAAGCGGAATATAGAAACTGAGAAAAGAAGGATGGAAATGATAATGTCGAAAACACGGCAAAAAGTTGGAAAAGCTGCGTTTTTACAAGCTGTTACGAAGGTTAGTTTTTATTTTACTTTTCTTGGAATTATTTTTTTTATTACATAGTTATAAGGCTAAATTTCCAATAATTGTTTTAGTCAGGAAATAAGTTTGTATTTTTTTTTTAATTTAAATCACTTTAAATTCCTTTAATTCGCATACTCTATTCAATGCCTGTTTGCATGTATCATATTTGAATTTTTATATGTGTTATTAATTTGATGTTATTTAAATGATTTTTGGGATTGGTCATAGGAAACTGTAGAAGTTTATATCTCCTTATAAAATTAAAGTGTTTGTTTTAAATTTTCAAACAATTATTGAATATAGATTACTAGACATATGAGTAGTTTTTAAAAAGTTTTGAAAATAAAAAAATCTGATTTCAAAATATTTTCTTTAACGCTAATAATAAAAATTTGATTAAAATTTCAATATAGTTTTGAAGATATCTTTATTTATAATATGATTATAAATTTATGTTTACTATACAATTAATTTTTAAAAAATGTATATTTATCATTGAGATACAAATTTCCTTGTAATTCCCAAACATTTTTATATTATACTAGTTCTTACTGATCGTCTAATTCTGTATATAAAATCATTTTTATGTTGAAGTAACGTTATTGCTGCCAACCTTCATTGAATTTCCGTAATGATTTTGTTAAAATTAAACGAATATGCAAGATTGACTATATATGATTTGGTACTTTTATTGTCAAGTAAATATGAATGTTAAAAATTTATTGAAATATTTTGAGCTTTTTTAATAGTTCTTTTGCACAGTGTAGAAATGTAGAATGGAGAATAAATAAAGGATGGATATGCAACGAACTATGTTCATATAAGCATTTGTAAATAGCAAACTTAGTTGAATTAATATTCTGAAAATATTACATTTACTCGGAAATATGAATAATATCTATGAATGGAATCGAAAATGCTATAGTGATATCCAAGTGGTTGTATATCCGTCTACAAATGAAAATCGTAGCTGAAATTTGCTTGCATTACTGTTTGTTTCCCTAATCATATTGCAATGAGTTATTATTGAAAAAAATATAGAAAAAAAAAGAAAAAAAATATTTACAATGAAGTTGGCTACCGGGTGATAGACGTCTTGTCCAAGACGGTGGGTGGTGTTTTTAATGGTGGTGGTGGTTTGTGAGTACCTAACACGGCACGCCTGTGGTCGGGCTCGTTGCAGGGTAAAGTTAAGTCTCCCTCTTCGTCGACATCGGGCGGAGACAGTCCTGTGGAGATGGGTCCCCCTACCCCAATAAGCTCAGGACAGGTTGGGGAGGCGAGCGCTGCTGATGAGTGCGCCTCCTCTGCCTCTTCACCTCACGTAGTAGGCACACATCATTTACCACAAGAAAAACCACAACGACCTTTCTCCTTAAAGGTATGAATGAGTGTTGCACATACAACAGCAATTGAAAAATTTAATGCTCGATGTTCATCAAAATTGAGCCAGTATTTTTATTTTAGATAATCGATAAACTCGGCATTTATGTGAATACTTATCAAATTTAATAATCTACAATATTGTATGATTTTAACAAGTACTATAGAAAATAAAAAGATGTTTTTTAATTTCGTTGAAGGAGAATGCCCATGAGTGGGTAGTATCTAAGGAAACGTAAGGGAACGTACAAATCACTGCTAATGTTTAAAGCTTGTCAAAATATGAAAGTAAAAGAAATTTTGATCACGGGGATGGAACGGAAAATGTAAAAAATAACGATGAGAGATAAAGATAGTAGAAAAATCCGACATACAGCAATATAAAATAATATAATGAAATAGTAAAACCAATTTTTCCCCGACTCCACCATAATGGCCACTTTATTGATACGAAATGAGAGACAAAATTAGCATTTTATTCCTTCTTATCCTCACAATCCTCAAAACAGGGGCGTACAGTATTTTTGGTAATACAAGCACGATTTTTGTGTTTTTCTTTACCTAGAAAGAAAAACGCAGGATTAAGGTGACCATTTTAGTCAGGCCAGCGAAAAGTCATCAGTGGGCGATAAAAACTGAAAAACGCCCGATTACATTTTTTATTCCTGCGAAACCGGGGTAAAATATTGCTCTGTTTTGCGGGAATAAAGTATAAGAGTGAATAAAATCTGCTTTATCACGATTTTCGGGTCAATAAAGCGGCTATTATAATGGGGTCGGTAATCAAATATTTGATTCTGATCTTCACCATAATGGCCATTTTATTGCCTGAATAGTGGGACAAAAGTACGCCTAGTTGCCTCTTTCATTTAATCCAGCGTTTGCAGGAATAAAGTAACTTTGTCTCATTTTTTACATTTATGATGAATTTGGTTAAAACTAACTAAATTATAACACATAAATAAAAAATAAGAAAAAATAAATAGAAAATAAATAGAAAATTTATAAATGGAAAAAATTTAGTTTTTTATTTTTTTATTGATAAACACATAAATAGAAAATAAGTAATTGGATAACGTTGTCTCATAGACCCCCACTTCAAGTCAACAAAGTGGCCACAGTGAAGCTGGGAGTAAAGTGCTACATGTAACACGGGAGTAAAGTCGATCATTTCCTTGGCACTGTCCAGTGAACCTACCTGAATAATCTTCGACTTAGTCCCTTGTACCACGACATATTTAAAATGTTGTCTAATGTAGTCCCACTTTTCCAAGTCAACAAAGTGGCCACAGTTAAGTCGGGAATAAAGTTCTATATTCAATACGATAGTAAAGTCGATTTACTGCGATTTTACTCCCTTGTTGCGTAATGTACTATTCAAATATATTCTTTCTGATACACAACAGTTTTTATGGATTCTTAACGGGATTCCATAGTCCTACCATTACCGACCGAGCAATTCACACAGTTTCAAGCTGATTAAAAATAAAATACGTCGAATCACAAAAAATCAAGAGAACACTCTTCTGTGTTTTTTAACGTTCTATCATTCAGTCAAAGTTTGGAGTCGAAATATCAAGTCATTTCTGCAAAAACTTTGAACAAACGAAATTTAATTTCGTTCAAAGTTTTTGAAAAAACGGCTTGATATTTCGACTCCAAACTTTGACTGGATGATAGAACGTTAAAAAACACAGAAGAGTGTTCTCTTGATTTTTTGTGATTCGACGTATTTTATTTTTAATCAGCTTGAAACTGTGTGAATTGCTCGGTCGGTAATGGTACGAGTATGGCATCCCCTTAAGAGGTTGTGGTACTCATGTACTCTGTTTTACCGGCAGAACACGGTAAAACAGAGTGTATGAGTACCACACTCCCTAACGGGGTGCCATAGTCGTATCATTACCGACCGAGCAATTGGCTCAGTGTCAAGCTTATTAAAAATGAAATACATAAAATCACAAAAAATCAAGGGAACACTTCGCTGCAGTTTTGAACGATCTATCACCCAGTACAAGTTTGAAGTCGAAATATCAAGTGGTTTTTGCAAAAACTTTGAAAGAAACCGAATTTTGTTTTGTTCAAAGTTTTTGCAAAAACCACTTTATATTTCGACTTCAAATTTGTACTGGGTGATAGATCGTTCAAAACTACAGCGAAGTGTTCTCATGATTTTTTGTGATTTTATGTATTTCATTTTTAATAAGCTTGAAACTGTGCCAATTGCTCGGTCGGTAACGATAGGACTATGGCACCCCGTTAAGGGGATGCCATACTCGTACCATTACCGACCGAGCAATTCACACAGTTTCAAGCTGATTAAAAATAAAATACGTCGAATCACAAAAAATCAAGAGAACACTCTTCTGTATTTTTTAACGTTCTATCATCCAGTCAAAGTTTGGAGTCGAAATATCAAGTCATTTTTGCAAAAACTTTGAACAAAGCGAAATTTAATTTCGTTCAAAGTTTTTGAAAAAGCGGCTTGATATTTCAACTCCAAACTTTGACTGGATGATAGAACGTTAAAAAATACAGAAGAGTGTTCTCTTGATTTTTTGTGATTCGACGTATTTTATTTTTAATCAGCTTGAAACTGTGTGAATTGCTCGGTCGGTAATGGTACGAGTATGGCATCCCCTTAAGGAGTGTGGTACTCATGCACTCTGTTTTACCGGCAGAACTCGGTAAATTCTATATTATTAAAATAAATATATCGAATTACGTCTTATAAAGAGATAGTTGCCCTGTGCAATGTAATAATCTACCAGCTTGCGTAGTTTTGAGCCCAAATCTGCGTAGGCTGGTAGATTATTACATTGCGCAGGGCAACTATCTCTTTATAAGACGTAATTCGATATATTTATTTTAATAATATAGAATTTACCGTGTTCTGCAGGTAAAACAGAGTACATGAGTACCACACCCTCTTCAAGCCATGTAAGTTTTATATAAGGATGCATGGGCATTCTCCCTTTTGTTATATTGTTATAACGCGAGTAAAAACTATTTGAATTGACTTTTTAAAATATGTTTCAATAATAGCTAAATCGTAATTAACACCTTTATAAAATTTTTACTGTAACATTTTGAGTACATTGTACGTTAAATTTTTTTCTGTGAGCACATATTATGCCGGACATCTATAGGTATGTAAGGTGGCGTTTAATTTCATTTTCGCCACTATATTACGAACATTACGTGTAAACCTTACAGTGGTTTATTCTATCTATTTCTTAGATTAAAGATTGAGCAAAAGTATACATTACAAATTTGAATAAAAATTACGAATTCGTTGCTTCAGCAAGGAACATAATTATTATACCCATTTTTTCAGTTATAATACTTTTATTTGAAATATGTCTTTCCATATTAAATAACAAATTTAAAAGGCTCATAAAAGAATTTTTCTTTAGAAGTTACATTGAAATAAATTTGCATAATATAGGAAATAAAGTATTTTATTCCCATCTCCCTATAATGGCCACTTTCTATAGCCTAAAAACGGGGAAAAAGTTGCGCTTGATTCCCTCTTTTACTTTATTCCCGCATATGCGGGACATAAAGTACTTTATATCCCGCATATAGGAATACAGTAACATCGTCTAAATTTTTACGTTTATAGGGAATTTGGTTAGAACTAATAAAATTATAAAACATACATTCAAAATAATATTTCAAATCTATAAAGTGGCCACAATGGAGATGGGAATAAAGTACTATATGTAACACAGGACTGAAGTCAATCATTCCCTTAGGGATCTCACCCGGGGGAATCATCTGCAACTTTAGTCCCTTGTTACATAATGTATTATTTTTCAACATGAGCATAAAATAAGGCTTCTTCCATACCTGTAAGTTGAGTAGAAAATCGCGCATTTTGAGTGTGTTTTAAAAAAGCAAGTAATAATATTATTCTTCGCTCTCTATTTAAATATTATTCCCCATTGTAGTGGGGGATAATATTTATTAACTGCGTTATGCACGACTCGAAATGCATAATCACCTACCCAACTTGCATGCGTAAAAAAGCCTAATCATATCCTCGTTAAACAAATGCGGTGCGTAATACGGGATGAAAAGCTATTTTAAGCGAGGGTGAGGTGTTCAGTACGAGTCAGAGTCGAGAGAGAGACGAGTGCTGAAAACACCTCACCTGAGTCTGATATAGCTTTTTTTTCCGTATTACATATTCTCCCCTTGTTGCACAATGTACTAACATTTCGATGTATAAAATAAATTTTATTTTCAAAATTTATTTTAGTTTAAATTTGTTATTATAATTACGCGATATACATGGAATTGGCTAATAATAATAATTTTATAAAAGGAAAATACAGTTCAATAATAAAAATTGCAATAAAAAATTAATTTTACGATAAAATTGTATTACTGATAAGAGGTTACAAAAATATAAAATTTAAGGTACCAGTACCTTAAAGCTACTGTAAGGCATTTTTATATTGTTTTAAAATCCTGCTTCTGAATGGCTTATATTCAATTTTCGTTGCACCAAAAATGTTCCTGGTAGTGAGCCGACAAGTAAAAAGAAAAGCCTTTTAGAACATTAAAATAAAATTGACAAGACCGTAGCATTGTTAAATAGTTTAGTTAATGGAATTTTTATTATGTTATCTACCGGAAAAAAATTGAAGTAAAAGACCTTAGACAATCACGGACATGATATCATCTCCACGGTATGGAACTATTTTAATACTATACTTAATGTGACTCCAAAATGGAAACGTCTCATTCAAAAGAAAACTGGATTAAAAATACTAGTTTTTTTATAAGATCGCGTCAGTTATTGAGGAATCTCGGTGAGTGATAATATACGTTAAGGATATGCCTTATACTGACAGAGTTCTCTGCCGTACCGACGACCACAATGTTTTAATTAAATATTAATTATTATAAGCTTTTTCTTGAATTCTAAGAGTCGACGCACATAGGCAAACTTATTATCTAATTCTCGGTCAAATTTGAGATAAATCTATTGGAAAAGAAAGACGAAATTTGAAAAATCGCAACGTCAAATATCATATTAACCCCAAAATATGACATCTTGCGGTTTTTCAAATTTCGTCTGTATTTTCCAATAGATTTATCTCAAATTTGACCGGGAATTAGATAATAAGTTTGCCTATGTGCGTCGACTCTCAGAATTCAAGAAAAAGCTTATAACAGTTAAAGGCATTGGACACTTAGAGATGTCTTGCGCGGAAATGGTTGAACGTGATGAGTCAGTGTGTTGACAAATTACAATTAAAAAATGAATCCAAAATGATCAAAATTTATATATTATTATTTCTATACAAGCATGAAAAAAATATTTTTTTTTTTATTTATTTGAATATTAGTTTTTCATATTCTAAGCGCTACTACAAAAAATCAGTATATGATATATCATAATCTTATATACTGTCTGTATAGATTAGTTTTGAGAAAAAATATATTAGCTGGATTACACACACGCGCACACGCACACTTTTTTTCAATTATTTATTGTTATATTGATGCCTGGTAGGAAAATTGGTACATTTCGCAAAACTGCAATGACAAAAATTAGTATTGCACTTGACGGACTCTAAGCTGTTACATAATATTTTTAACAAAAATTTGACCTTTTCTAGAAACGGGATACGTAGATATGTCTAAAATCACAACATACATAAAAAGAACGTGATATTTCATTACACAAAAAATTAGTGTTATTGACAAGTTTGCGTTAAATACTAGAAAACTAGCATCATTCGTGTATTTGCGCTGTTTTTTTAGTGCGAATCAATAATTATTTTTTTCCTTGTTTAAATCCAATTCCATAATAGAAATTTTCAATATGAATATAAAGGAAGCCATTGTTTACTACTTTAAAAAAAGTGAAAGACAAATAGTGTAAACCATTAATATTTTGTTGTACTTTTTAAAAGAAAAACGTAACCGGTATTAAAAATAAATTTGTTATCGAACATGAATAATGAAATGTTCTAATCCTACCGTAATCTAACGAATCGTACTAGTCTTCGCCGTAAATCCTGAAATACCCTTATATTTTTGCAGGAAACTGAATCGTGCTACTTTTCGTACGGGCGTTGGTATATATACACGGAAAAAAATACCTTATGAAAAATTAGTGGAATATCCACTAAAAATGACTAGAGTGTTAATTAAAAGTGGGACATACTTGCATTCTATCAAGTTTTATAATATATTATAGTAATTTTGACGCGAGGTTGAAATTCATGAGAAAAAAAAACTCCGGAGAAGGAGATTCGAACCCTCAACCCTCTGACTACGAAGCTGCGCTCTTATCCACTCGACCACTGCCGCACTTATATAAATAAGGTTTCGACTTGTCTACATATGGTACACCCTGTTTTACCGACAGCCCTCGCGCCAACAAAATTACTATTCTGTCTATTAAATTTTTAGTATAACTTGGACTAAAAATTAAACTAATTCTATTAATTTTTAGTAGATAATATGGTAAAAATTATTTTCTATTCCGTTAAAATTTAGATTTAAAATTTTTATCATATTATCTACTAAAAATTAATCGTAACTATAATAAATTTTAAAACTTTTTCTATTAATTTTTAATAGAACTATGCTAATAATTAGTAGAAGTATGCTAAATTGCTCAAGAGTGTGAGTATGTCCCATCTTTACCTGAGATTCTGGTAATTTTTAATAAGGTATTTTTTCCGTGTAAAATTCTTTGTTAATGTGTATTAAAAAGCTTGACCTAATTAAAGAAAATGTTCGCGTCTTGATGTCAAAAAAGATTTAATCCGATGTCTAATCATATGGGGTAGCCGATGATGATATCTATGACAGAGACGATGGGCTCCGAGATTTTTCGTGACGCAGCGTCAAAAAATCATCGAATGCTGTGGCGACTGTACAGAGTAGCCGATTATGATGTCTACGTGTTAGGAAAACCCTAACTAGGAGTGTGTACTACCGGCGGGTTAGGGGTTTTGCTTAAATTTTAAGACATGTTTTCCGAAGTGAAAATATAAATAAAGCCATAATAGTAGACCGTAACGCTCTAAAACCTCAAGTTATGGGTATTTTGAGTTTTGTTTTAAAAAAATGTTGAAAAAATGACTTCAAACAACAATAATAAAAAAATTCGCAAAGATCTACCTTCAAACTACCATAACTTTCGCAAAAATTAATATTTTTTAATTCTGAAAAAAGTAAGTGAAAGCTCTCCTTCTCTAGTTGTATTTTCTATTTTTAAAATTGTATATACGATTTCAAGATTGTGCGCCCTTCGTATATAAATTTTAAGTTTACTCTCGAAATTTTAGTCAAATTGGTTAATTATTCGATGATAAAACTTTGAACAACTAACTGACGTGGCCTCAACGTGCACTTAATCATTTTATTAATATTAAATCTACTTTATATGAAAAATTTTCCAATTTATTAAGTTATTTTTAAAGATAACGATATTTAAACATATTGAAAAAAAAAAAACATTAAATATATTAAAATAAAATGCAAGATCGATGAATACATGCTACAGCTTTTTTTGTAAGGTAATACCTCTAAAAATGAGTAGATTAATTTTATTATAAGTGAAAGTTACCTCTTTTAGTAACTAATATGACACGTTTTGTGTATTACCGAGCGAGATTAGGAGCGATGATGGAATGTTCGTCCGTCCGTCCGTCCGTCCGTCCGTCCGTCCATTCAACGCCCGTCTTCTACCCAGTAGTTCATGTGTATAAGGATTAAGGGGGCCAGCGGGGGTTAAACGTGAAAATTGAAAAATCATAAATTAAAATTGAAAGCAATGTATTAATTATATAATTAAAGGCTACTTTCCTAAAAGACTATACAAATAACTAATTTATGCATCCATACATACCAAATTTTCCTCCGGATAGCTGGAATGATCGTACGAGTCTTATATGTCCAAAATTGCTTGGCCACATGATTCTGAAGAGAGTTTTGAACGGATTGGGCATTGGCTTGAAAAAATTCACAGATATTCTACAACATAACGTGATGGACTAAGCGGAAGACTTTTCTGAAAAGAAAAAATCATTCCCAATGAAAAAACCGCTGCCAATTCATTGGCACGTAGCTTCCTCAAACTTGATTTACTGATTCCTTTAATTAATTTTTACTTCCAATATTTAAAATTTCATACTTTATTTTGTACGATGTAAACGGCTTAAAATCGTTTTTATAAGTCTAACAACTCGTCAGGAGTTGATTTTACACGAGAATATTAAATAGTAAAATTTTTTGTTTTAATATTATCCACAACTTTTGTATTTAACATTTTCGTGTAAAATCAAATCCAATCAAGTTATAGCCAAAAATCGCCCATTTTATTTATAACTCCTCAAATATTTTAAATATAAAAGTTGTCGATAATATTGACATAAAACTTTTTCCCATTTAACATATTTCTGTTAAGTTAAATCCTATCAAGTTATATAAAAAAAATAAGAAGGTTCTACTTTATTTTTACTCTTTCATACATAGAGCCATCCTCAATACATTTTTAAAAAATTGGGAAAATTTTATGGAAAATATTAACTTGAAATTTTTTTAAATATCTTTGAAATTTAAGGACCAATCATTTTGCCCGAATAACTCAACCGAAAACTATCCAAAATCCACCTCTACGAGGAATTTTGAAGCGCTTAAGTCAATTTTTACTCCCGCAATAGTTGGACATACCAAACTCATTTTTTTCATTTTTCAATGTTTACGTTTTTATTAATAACAAAAGAACCGTAATAGCTAGACAAATAATTTTTTTTAGAAAATATAGGTCTTGAAATTCTCTTTCGAATGCCGCCCACCCGATTCAAATACATAAAGCCGTTCTCGAGAAATTACGATTTAAAAAAAAAAGTGAAAAAAATTTTAACCTCAAATATCTCCGAAATTTATGGATCAATCCTTTTGCCCAAAGAACTCAATCGATTGTGATACAAAATGTACCACTAAAAAAAATTTCAAACTGATTAAGCCAATTTTACTCTAGTTATTGAACGACAAAAAAAAACACTTTTTTTTATAAATTATTTTTTTCTCCAAAAATAATGAATAAAAAAACCTAAAAATTTAGTAAGTTATAGTACTCAGTATTCTTTATAACCAAAAAAATATTCATGTTAATATCTTTTTTTAATTTTGAAATATAACCTATTTACTAAAAATGACGTTTTCATGAATAACTTATGACGAAATATAGCTAACGGCTTTTTTTTTTTTTAAATTGTAGAAAATTTTATTCTGTATACAGAGAATTTATCGTATATAAATAATATTTGTTCTAAATATAAAAAAAATTGAAAATAAAAATTTTGAAAATTTAAAAATGGCGATAAAAAACAAAAAAATCGATTTTGACAAAAATAAAATATTGACCCCAATTGTTGAAGCAAAATCTGAAAAAATGATCACTCTCTCGTTAAAATCGGTTGAGTAGATCATGAGATATCAGAGTATACGGACATACATACACACACACACACACACACACACACACACACATCCATACGAACATTTTCTAAAAATGGTGTATTTCGATTCCAAATTTTCTCTACAACATTCCTAAGACATTATCTCACAAACTTTTTTTTTTACTATCACAAAGCTTCCTCTAGGAGGAAGCAATTTAGTCAATTTTTCAGATTTTCAATATTTTTCGGCATCAATGAATTTTTATTTCAGTTCCTACTTTTACAAAATCTGCTCCGCTTAGTCCATAACAGATATGTTGTAGAATATCTGTGAATTTTTTCAAGCGAATCCGTTCAAAACTCTCTTCAGAATCATGTGGCATCAATTTTGGTCATATAAGACTCGTAGGATCATTCCAGCTACCCGGAGGGAAATTTGGTACGCATTGTATACTTACCAACGATATTATTTTTGTAAAAAGCTATTTTTGGAAGATTTCACGACTTCCAAAAAAAGAAGTTGTAACGCATCTGGAAGATAGAAGGTTACTAATGCGTCGTATTATTAGTGTAGTTGTTTTCATGAAAATTTATTGTACTTGTATGTGGCCTATTTACTAGTATTATTTTTGTCGTAAAATATTATATACATGAAAAGCCTAGATCACCTAGACAATGTCATTGGCTACTCCGTACACGTAAACGCCACGTCTGACCATTTCCAACATTGGAACACGAAGTCTCGGGAAGCACCATCCAAATATCGGCATCAGCTACTCCGACTACCTATAGACTTTTAACAAAAGGTGCAATTTTAAAAGGGTACCTTTTTAGGCAGTTTTGAACATTGCCAGGCTGCGCTCTGCTTTGCACACTCATATCGATTCTCTCAATAGCAAGCGAAATGTATCAGTATCTAGGTATAATTATTATATATCAGCTTTCGATATTTTATAATAGTATTAGAAAGTTATTTACTATATGAAAAAATATGAAAAACTAATATTCAAATAAATAAATAAAATAAAAAATATTTTTTTGATAATCGTATAGAAGAAACTAAACTAATGTTTAAAAATTTTAATCATTTTGCATCGATTGTGGAATTGTTATTTGTCAAACGTAGATGTTTAACATTTCCACGTTAAACACTATTGTGCCCGATGTGAGTAGACTCCATCCAGGCGCCGCCATAACTCATGGTTCACGGGATTACTGAATAGCCGGCACGGGCACGTATAAAGCTAATCTTTAGATTATTTTAAGTCAAACACCCATTGTGTTATTTTGTTACCAATTTGGCTTTAGCATACCTAGTTCCATGCGCTGATTTATTCTATTTCAAAGTTTTTCGGAAACTCTAGAAATTTTGGTCACATTTTACTACAACATTTCTTTCCGTGATGGTGTTATAATAGCATTAATAAAGATAATCATAAAATTCGCTTTGAAATTCATACACATTATAACATTCACTTTTATAACTTGTCTATTTTTAATTATGTTTTGGGGCATGTATTGTTTATAAAATCTGCACTTGTAAATTACAATTATTTTTTAGAAGTCATTGTTTATTTTGGTGGTGGTTATTTTAACAATTATTTTAATTCTTTTAACATTAATTATATAATTTGTTTATATTACCGTGTTTTTTTATTTACGGGTGTTAAAACATTTTTCTTTAATTTTTGTGCTTGATCATGAAATATATTCTGATTTAGGCTCACTGATTAAGGAAAAATATTCAGTATATGTTCAGAATTGTTAATCTGAACTTAATATGATTGGTCTTTATAAAGACAGGAGCACGTGGAAATACGATAAGAGAGGGAACCTTGACATCCGACATAGTTACATAAAATATTGTTCTATTGATCAAACAGAAGGACAAATAAGAAGTTTCAGAAGGAACTGCTTTCCGTTTTAGGCATTCCACTACTACAATCTTACGCTCTAATGTTTGAGTTTAGTATTACCTTTGATATTTTGAGTTTTATTGTGATTGCTAACATGCTACGGAAACGTTAGTTTTGAAAAAAAACGGAGATAAAATGCAAAATAGAATTTTGTTATTATCTTAATATTTAACACTTACATTAAATAGTTTAATTTTTATGAACTTGTAAATACACCAAAAAATAGAATCAGTGACCAAATGAAATTCTGAAAAAGTGCATTTAAACTCAGTTATTGTGTTAATTGTTAAATATTATTACATATTGATGTGTTAAATAATTATTTAATTAAAGATTAAGTAAAAGACCATTTATATTTTTATATTGACACAAGTAGATTTTGAATAAAGTTTGAATATGATTAAATATGGATTTGTGGAGAACCTCAAAATGTTTCTTTTTGCAAAGAACGGTAAACAATTACTTCTTTAAAAATAAACTTCTTTAATAGAAAAATTTTAAAAATTCAAGAAAATAAAGCAAATTTATTGTTGTTACATATATAAAAATACATTCTACAGGAAATCAGCGAAGGTGTGCGAGATGTCGAGCACAAGTGGTTGGATCAGGGTGGTACGCCTTTCGTCGAAACGCGACGAACGCCAGATATCGAAAACATGGATATCGATCAATACCACCAATCAATATCACAGTTAGTTTTTGAAAATCATTGTATCACGAAACATTTTTCTAAAAAAGGTATCATCAATTAATTTTTTTCAGAATGAACAGTAGTTTGAGTGAAATTCAGCATGATATTCAGCGTTTAGCCAATCAACAAAATCAAATTCAACAGCAGCAAATGCATCAACAATTTCAACAACTTCAAAGTCTCAGTCATCAGCACATGCATGTAGGTTTAAACATTTTTTTAATTTTAATTTGGATTATAATTATACGCAGGAAAATTTCGCAAAAAGTTTCGTAAAACAACGCTCACTAAATGATGCATCTGTCCTAGCGGTACTGTAGAAAATAATTTTTCGCTTAAAAAGTTGTTTCTTAAGAAATTTTATTGTAAATATATTGTGATACCATTATAGTAATAATTATATTTTTAAGACGTATGGTGTGCCTCCACAAAACCCAATGGCTTCTAGAATACACGAGTCACAACAATCACAATTTTATCTTCATGATCAACCACAAGTGCCAAGACGTACGTGGGGTGAACCACAGCCAATACAATTAGGAAATGAAATGTCGAACATTGGATACAATCAGTCCATGGACTCTCGTTACGTTCACCCTTCAGGTAAGTGCGTTCAACGTGTGTCAATTTTTCTTTATCCGTAATAGTTGAATGTAATTAGTGTATGTCCTACTATCTAAGTTATAAATATAAAGAATATGCTATTCAATTTTCCGATGATTCCATTCATTAGATTTCTCCAGAAATGGTTTTGAAATTTTCTAGCCTTGTTCTTATTAATTACTAAAGTAAAAGATGTTTTTGGAAAAATTTAATAGGCGATTTTTCATACCATTGCGGAGACTTAACAATGCGCTTTTTTCTAAAATTTTATGTTCAATTGCGAAAATAAAAATAAAATTATGGTGCCGATAATGTAGAGTTGATAAATATTTTTATATAAACCTATTAATATTTTAAATAAAATAGTTATTACTGAGCAGCAGTCTAATGATCATTTATTTATAGCATATCAGCAGGATCCACGGTTATATCAAGATACTCGGTCGTGGGGAAGACCAGTTCCACAACAAAAGGCATTTATGTTACACGATACGTCACAGGAGCAGCGATATCTTAATGGTGGAGAACACAGTCTTTCTAGTAATCAGCATCATATGTCTTCATATTCAATGGGGCAAACCCTTTTCAGCCAAACTCCACCTTCTTCAGCTAGTCCACAACATCGTAGTGCTGTAAGTACTTTAACATAAATTTATTAAATACAATTATTTTATTATGACAGTATAATAGCTATGTTTAATAAGCTAGCTAGCTAGTTGGATGTTGATCAATAAAATTTGCAAACAACCTTTTTTATGTAAAAACAAAAGGATTTCAAAAAGTCTAAGTAACATCTTAGACATTTGACAATATTATATCGTTGATTGGTTCAAATACGGTACGAACTTGGAGTCTTTATCGAATAGGTATCACCTTAAATGGATCTCAAATTAATTGTTATTAAAGTATCTAAAAATGCACAAGTTATGAAATCATGCAACTTATAATTCAGCTATGAGTGAAAAATCTCTTAAACAATCCCAGAAGGAGGGGAGTATTTCCTTATGGACCGCTAAATTTTCAGATAAAAATTTTTTCAGAAAGTAAAAAAGATATTTCAATAGTACTTTTCGTCACTTAGATGTAACGTTGGACTTTATGCATCGAGTAATCGGCGCAGCCGGCCGGAGTACGTCGTAGATCACGAAGTCGTAAAGATTTTCGTCCATGCAGCGAATATTATTTTATTTTTACAGTATGCGTAAAGTACATCTTCGCATCGTTTGAGTGTCCGAAGTTGATTTTTACACACCGAAAACGATGCCTAAAGATGCACTTTACGTATGCTATGAAAAAGCACTATAAGTGCAAAAGATTTGGGTATGCAAAAACATGAGTAGTTATTATTATTATTTCAGATTTTAAATTTACTATTTGTTAACCATCTAAAAATTCAGCAGTCCAACAAAATATCCCCTCTTAAGATTATAATGAACATTATAATGAAACATTTTCTTGGCGCAATTTTTATGTATAGTAGATATGTATTGATAGGTATTCTTTTCACTGAAAAACTTCTCACATACTCACCTGACCGCTAGGCGGGTAACAAACCAGTTGATGATGTAATGTATACTGACCGATACGCCTAAACAGTCGATATGCAAACTCGCTTCCCACAAGGCTTTCCTATCCCGAACCTATAAACATCATCGACACGCGTCAGTTTTCTGATCTTCATTGAGATGGAATATATATTTGTTTCGTTCATTTATTAGTGAAACTTGTGTTTGTGGAAAGATGGGTTCTAAAATTATAATGTCAATATTAGATTATCACATTATCATAATTTTACATTTGCAATTATGTTATATAGCACATTTATAAGGAATATTTCACGTATTAACTTTTTTGTATTTTTTGTGAGTGGTTCGATAATTTTTACTTAAAAAATAATTACTGTAGAAACTGGATAATAATTCTTAGTATATAAAATATTTAAAACGTGTATACAAAATAATTAATTTTTTTTGCAAGTAGTGTTGTATTAAAATTAAATAATTACACTTTTTGAAAATTTTTTATTTCGTTTTCTTTTTTTTTTATTTCATTTTTTGAAAATAAATGTTTATTCCATAATTGCTTGTTAAAAAGACGTAAAATGAACGATTTTCACATTTATACTCAAAGAATTTATTATAAGTTCATGCAATAAAAAAGGCTGATCTATTTAAATGTGAGTACTAATTTTCAATAGAATTTTACTTACAAAGCGCGGATTACTCTTAAATTTCAAGATTTACATTCATAAGATAAAGTATTAGTATTATGAAAAGCTCACTCAAAATTTTCTAAATTATTTTATTTTTCAAATAAAGAATTTCAAACTATCTTTAAAAAATTCAACTTAATTATTTGACTATTTGTAGAAAAAGTTTTGAAAAACTAACTTACATAGACGATGTGGGTATGCGTTTTTGGAAAGGGGATGTTGAACCAGAAAATTACCCTATTATTTTTTTTATTTTTTTAAATTTCATTATTTAAAAAATTTGTTTTTAAACATTCATTTGGAAAACCGCGGAACGTTTAAGGAGTGGGATAGCGCAGCACGGGGAGTCATAGAAGAGAACAAATCAAGTAAAAGATATAAGTGGCGTTTATTCTCCAGACAAAAGTACAAATGTAAACAAGAAAATGACGCGCAGGTCGAACGCAATGTTCGCGGACGCGGCTATAGCTGTTCGCACTCAGCTAGCTAAATACAAATCGCACGGTTATCTGGAGAGAGAGAAAAATACAATCAATTCGCTTACGCACGCTCGCCGTATAACATAATCTTGCTAAATCCTACCTGGCTGGCCAGCCATCGCTAAAGGTCTAGGTTGCGCAGAGAGTACGCAGCTATCCGGCTTTTCCTTAGGCGTGCACCAAGTAGCCTCGACGGTGCTTCATTCTGCTGCTCTTCACGGCTTCCTGGCACTTGGGTCTACACGAGCGCACGGATCACCACCTCGTAATTTCCTTTATCACTCTCGCGTAACTTTTATCTCGCTAGTCCCCCGGACTCTTCACTTGGAGAAAAGCGTGTTCACGGCGCATGTGGCTTCTCGGCGTGCCGAAAGTCTACTACCGGTCCGCGCGCTCTCTATCGCTCTCACTCGGCCGACGGTAAACGCGCGTCATTGCCGCTTTTCTCGCGCCCTGACTCGCACCGACGGCGACGACTCTCACCGTTAACAATACCTATTAAACTGAGTTTTTAAAATTCAAATTGCAGGTCCATCAAATAAGGCAGCTGATGAGTGACAGTGCAGATATAAAAAGACAAAATCCACATCATTCGACGATGACATATGAAAGTTCCATGGATAAAAGATTGAGTTCTATGCCATCAGAAAATTTAGAACATCAAAATATATCATACTTAGGTAAATTTATAGTCGCTTATATTTATATCTTCTAAATTTTATGAATGTAAAACGAATCGTTCCATTATTTTAGAAAATGACGAAGACTACACTCAGGGCATTCGAAACTTAAATATTACATCTGGTAGTCGAACATATAGGATACCATCTCCTACAAGACCGTCGATATCGAGAAATTCGTTCCAACCTCATACCTCATTGCGAGAAACGACTCCATCGCCGTCTGAGAACACTGCGGAAGTTGTACCATTAGAACCAAACGATGCTGGAGAAAAGGGCTTTTACATTTCATTCGACGATGCACCTAAAAAACCTAAGCCTTCTCTTAGGACGAAAAGAGCTTCACCAAAAAAGGTACATATAATTTAATGTTTTTAGAATAATTTTCACTTAATTTTATTACTGATATTTTCTTGAAAATTGATATAGAATATTTTTAATTTCAATTCAGAAATATCTAATTAATAATTATAATTTCAGGAAAGAAGCGTTTCTGCATACTTGGATCAAGACGACTACCTCCAACGTTATGAATCACCGCCTGCCAGTGCGACACTAGGTCGGCAACGTCAAGCAATAGCTCAACGAGATCTGGAGAGAGAAAAACAAAGACAAATTGAAGAACGTGAACAACAACAGCAAGAATTACGAGAGAGGGAATTACAACGCGAGGCAGTTAGAGAGCAACAAAGAGAAAGGTTAAAGAGTGAGGGTTCGGATGTTCGTCAAAATAACAGTGTTGGTTTAGTCATAGGAAATCAATTGGCTAATCTGGACCCCGTAAGTGAAACCGTATGTCAGAAATGCTATTGAAGTAATACGTACAATCAATACTATTTTTAAGAGAAATGCAAAATTTTTCTTAAAATATTTTATACCACTCTAACCTCAAAATCATAACTTTAATATGATTATTCGGCTCTCGTGGTATAAAATACTGTATGATACTGGTGCGTAAGGTGATTTCACACCCGTATCATAATGTACTATTTATTTCATTTATTAATAATTTCAACCTTTCGGCCCAGAAATGGACTCGGTTTACAGAATAACTTAATTACTTTACCATACTGCATACGTCATTCACACTTTTTTTTTTCTTTATTTATATTCTTATCATAATGTACTATTTTTTTCAATTTTTTATTTAACTTAATTTTTCAAAAGATGTTACAATTTTTTTTTTTTAAATACAAACCATCATTATTTTCTCGCAGAATTCCATTGACGAAATGGAACGTAGAAAGGAAAGAATAATGCTTTTGTCGCTGCAGCGTAGGCAGCAACAAGAAGAATTAAAAGAACGTAAAGAAGCAGAAGCACAAGCTCGTCGAGAAGAAGAAAAATTAAAAGAAGAAGAGAGAGCTAGAAAAAAAGAAGATGAAAAGCAACGGAGAGCAGCTATTCTAGAACAATATAAATTGAAAAAAGCTATCGAAGAAGCTGAAAGAGAAGTAAGTTTCAGTGATTCATATCATTTAAAACCTACTCTGCTCTACCAGTGATATATATCAAATAGTTATATGTCAAGTAGTTTAGCATATAAATAGTCACATAAGAAAAAAGCGTATTTTTCACTCACAAGGAGAGTGTCTCACCTCTGGATCATGAATTTGGCTAAAACTTCAAGATGCCATTTTCTGAGTCAAAAATGTGAAATCTTGTTTTAGGATTTTGTCCATTGGGTTCTAGAGACAAAAATAGAGCAGTTTTTCGAAATGTCTAGGGTATCCACAGAAACCTAAATTACTCGATAGCTAAAAGTGTCAGTAAAATCATGAAAAAATAAACATAAAGTAGTCAGACAAAGCTTTAATTCTATCTTTATTTCGTTTAAAAATATTAATTCGACAGGAAGTTATAAGCAGTTAAAGACAACGTAAGAAAATCTTGAAAAATATCAACCATGAAAAAAAGGAAACTTTTAACTATTTTTTTGCGCTGTCATTGATTGCTTATAACTTTCTGACGAGTTAATCCTCTCTTTAAAAAGTTACGACCGGAAAGTGAAGCTAAAATAAAACGATTGTGATTCACTGATTCTTATAATCTGTAATATCTGATTAACTAATGTTCCATGACTTAAGAAGATATGTCATTGGTTTAAAGTCGCTGCGATTTTTAAATATTTAAACTTTGAATTTACAGATATTTTCAGTTGTGATAATAAATAATATTCTTATTGTTTAACATTTTCTAATCTCAAAATTTAATATCCATAAAAATTATTGGTAAGATTAATATAATTTAAATTGAAATACAAGAAGTTTATCGTTTTCGTATAAGAAGTAGATTTTTTTCAATAGGTAAATAGGAAATGGTTATAATTCTAAATTAAAGTTTGAAAACGCCTAGGAAAAAGAAATAAAGCGCGCGAAGCATGCTAATATTTTTAAACGAAACAAAGTTTAAATGTCGAGGTTAGCTATCGAGTAATTCGGTTTCCGCGGATAGGGGAGAGCGGGGCATATGTGGCACCCTAACTTTGGGATAAGTTTATATTGATATTTTAAGTATTTTAACAATTTCAAAAAAAGAAATAGTTAAACATATTGAGAATTAGTATCAACAGTCAAATAATATTATTTTTCAGTATATTTTTAGTTTTAAATCGAAAGATCAAATTCGTCAAAATGCTCTACGTGCCCTAGTAGCGGGTACGTGTGGCACCCGGGTGGGGCACTTACAACTGCGGCCTCGTCTAACTTTAAAATTTCTTCTGATCAGCTGGCCTGACCAAATTTGCGAATATATTTCTCATATATAATATAAATAGATAACTAATATTTATTTACTTACTATTCATTTATATTTTTATCAATTTAAATCTTTATAAGATTCATTGGAAAAACAAAATTGATAAATATTTTTGAAATTTAAACATATTTAATGACTACAGGCAGACTGTTCGTTTAATTGTTATTTACAAATTTAATATAACTAATTTAACTTAAAAAAAATTATTGAAGTTTTACGATAGCACAATTTTGGCAATGTCGAGAAATGTTTAGTGTAGCTTTACCAAAGATTCTTAATTGTTGATACAATTTGTTAATAACAATTAAATGAACAGTCTAATTATATTGTCATTTAAAGATTTTCATCTTTAAGTTTTTAAAAAATTAAGAAAAACTAAAAAAAAATTTTGTTGTGATAATTTGCAAAAATATTATTTATTATTAATAATAACTAACAAGGAGTGTATCTCAGATCCGGGTCATGGATCCTTATCAGTTCGCAGGATCTTTCTTCTTTTACCTAAAAATGAAAGCCTGTGCGATACTAGACCCTAACGCTTTGAGGATTCTGAGATACAAGTCCTTGAATTATTTAAAAATTGAATGGTATTTTCCACTAAAATTACAGTTTTGGCGAATGAACCTTCCTCTAATACCTATAAACAAGCATACAGTCATGATTACTAGTTTGATTATGGTATCACATGGTAAAATGTATAAAAATCTCTCATGAAAGTATCCTTAATTATTTTACATTAAATTGTTTATTTGGCGATAAAACCGTGTATTTATACCTGTAAATAAGCATTCAGACATTATTATCACTTAAGTTATGGTTTTATTTGGTAAAATATATTATAATTTTATATTTTATATTTTATATCACAAAACTACTATCTTTAAATTTACATTATCTTTTTTGAAGTCATATAATGCCTTCAAGGCGACAATTGCTTGTATTGCAATTTAAATGAGAAATATTGGGAAAGAAGGTATTGTATGACTTCAAACAAGGTAATGTAAATTTAACAATAGTATTTTTCGGAAAAATTATAATATATTTTATTATATAAAACCATAACTTAAGTGATAATAATATCTGAATGCTTATTTACAGCTATAAATGCAAGGTTTTATCGCCAAATAAGTAATTTAAGGGGGTGCGATAGCCGTGCCATTACCAACTGAGCAATTGACACGGTTTCAAACTTATTAAAAACAAAATACGTAAAATCTCAAAAAATCAAGAGAACCCTTCACAGAGCAGTGTGCGCTTGATTTTTTATGATTCTACGTATTTTATTTTTAATAAGCTTTAAGGGGATGCCATACTCGTACCATTACCGACCGAGCAATTCACACAGTTTTAAGCTGATTATAAAAAAAGTACGTCGAATCATAAAAAATCAAGAGAACACTCTTCTGTGTTTTTTAACGTTCTATCACCCAGTCAAAGTTTGGAGTCGAAATATCAAGTTGTTTTTGCAAAAACTTTGAACAAAGCGAAATTTAAATTCGTTCAAAGTTTTTGAAAAAACGGCTTGATATTTCGACTCCAAACTTTGACTGGGTGATAGAACGTTAAAAAACACAGAAGAGTGTTCTCTTGATTTTTTGTGATTCGACGTATTTTATTTTTAATCAGCTTGAAACTGTGTGAATTGCTCGGTCGGTAATGGTAGGACTATGGAATCCCGTTAAACTGTGTCAATAGCTCGGTCGATAATGGTAGGACTATGCCACCCCCTTAAGGGGATGCCTTACTCGTACTATTACCGACCGAGCAATTCACACAGTTTCAAGCTGATTAAAAATAAAATACGTCGAATCACAAAAAATCAAGAGAACTCTCTTCTGTGTTTTTTAACGTTCTATCATCCAGTCAAAGTTTGGAGTCGAAATATCAAGCCGTTTTTTCAAAAACTTTGAACGAAATTAAATTTAATTTCGTTCAAAGTTTTTGAAAAAACGGCTTGATATTTCGACTCCAAACTTTGACTGGATGATAGAACGTTAAAAAACACAGAAGAGAGTTCTCTTGATTTTTTGTGATTCGACGTATTTTATTTTTAATCAGCTTGAAACTGTGTGAATTGCTCGGTCGGTAATAGTACGAGTAAGGCATCCCCTTAACGGGGTGCCATACTCGTACCATTACCGACCGAGCAATTCACACAGTTTCAAGCTGATTAAAAATAAAATACGTCGAATCACAAAAAATCAAGAGAACACTCTTCTGTATTTTTTAACGTTCTATCATCCAGTCAAAGTTTGGAGTCGAAATATCAAGTCATTTTTGCAAAAACTTTGAACAAAGCGAAATTTAATTTCGTTCAAAGTTTTTGAAAAAACGGCTTGATATTTCAACTCCAAACTTTGACTGGATGATAGAACGTTAAAAAATACAGAAGAGTGTTCTCTTGATTTTTTGTGATTCGACGTATTTTATTTTTAATCAGCTTGAAACTGTGTGAATTGCTCGATCGGTAATGGTAGGACTATGGAATCCCGTTAAGGGATTTTACGTCATCAAATAAGGTAATGTAAAAAATTAAGGATACTTTCATGAGAGATTTTTATACATTTTACGATGTGATACCATAATTAAGCAAGTAATCATGTCTGTATGCTTGTTTTTGTACCGCAAGCACAATTTTCGCATTTTTTGAACCTATTAATAGAGCCGAAAGCGACCGCTTGTCGACCAGCGGTCGCTTTCGGCTATGGCATCCCCTTAACGGGGTGCCATACTCGTACCATTACCGACCGAGCAATTCACACAGTTTCAAGCTGATTAAAAATAAAATACGTCGAATCACAAAAAATCAAGAGAACACTCTTCTGTATTTTTTAACGTTCTATCATCCAGTCAAAGTTTGGAGTCGAAATATCAAGTCATTTTTGCAAAAACTTTGAACAAAGCGAAATTTAATTTCGTTCAAAGTTTTTGAAAAAACGGCTTGATATTTCAACTCCAAACTTTGACTGGATGATAGAACGTTAAAAAATACAGAAGAGTGTTCTCTTGATTTTTTGTGATTCGACGTATTTTATTTTTAATCAGCTTGAAACTGTGTGAATTGCTCGATCGGTAATGGTAGGACTATGGAATCCCGTTAAGGGATTTTACGTCATCAAATAAGGTAATGTAAAAAATTAAGGATACTTTCATGAGAGATTTTTATACATTTTACGATGTGATACCATAATTAAGCAAGTAATCATGTCTGTATGCTTGTTTTTGTACCGCAAGCACAATTTTCGCATTTTTTGAACCTATTAATAGAGCCGAAAGCGACCGCTTGTCGACCAGCGGGCGGTAACAACCGAAAAGCGCCCGCTGCTCGCCGTAGCGGGCGGTAAAAATCGAAAAGCGCCCGCTGCTCGCAGTAGCGGACGGTAAAAAATCGGAAAGCGCCCGCTGTCGTTTTGGAATGGAGTTTTCAAAATTGTTTAAGAAAATCATCGATATTTTGAAAAAACGCAAAAATCTATACTTGCGGTACAAAAAATATGGTGTGCACCAAGGGCTAATGTGTTTTTTGACCTCGTGTGGTTGCAGTACTCGTCTTCAGTTCGCAAATGCACTCACCTTCGGCTCATGCTAGCTCACCTTCGACTCGTACTGTAACCCCACACTCGGTCTAAAAAGACCCACTTTGCGCCCTTGGCACACAATATACTATTATAGGTATTAGAGGAAGGTTCACTCGCCAAAACTGTAATTTTAGTGGAAAATACCATTCAATTTTTTAAATAATTGAAGGGCTTGTATCTCAGAATTCTCAAAGCGTTAGGGTCTAGAATCGCATACGCTTTCATTTTTAGGTAAAAGAAGAAAGATCCTGCGAGTTGGTGAGGATCCATGACCCGGATCTGAGATACACTCATTGTAAGTAATATTATTAACTTACATCCTAACTGTTTAACTTAAGTAGCCCGAAAATACTTTTATTTAAAAAAATTACTTTAAGAGTACACTAAAATAACTTAAAAAATATATTATTTCTCATTAATAATAAATAAATAAATAATATTATGAACTTTTATCCAAAAAGTTATGAAAAATTACATGCTTAAATTTAAAAAACATTTATCAATTCTTCTTGTGGAAGGAACCATATAAAAATTTAAATTAATAAAAATATTAATGAATAGTAAGTAAATAAATAATATGTTATATTATTTATGATGGTATATAAGTAAATTCGCAAATCTAATGAAGCCGTCTGATCAGAAGAAAAATCAAATCAGAAGAAAAATCAAAGGTAGGCCCCACCCGGATTCCACACATGCTTCATATAGATACATTTTTTAAATAGTAATAAAACCTTATATAATATACCCAACATAAAAAAAATAAAAAAGCAGTTATAAGTTTGTTTTGCGAACTATCGAATGCACCCATTTTTGAATAAGAAATATTCATTTTTCTATTACTACTACGCGAATAAAAATTAATTAAAGCTCGTTTTTCTGCAAAAAATTTTAACTGCATCACATTTTGTAAATAATAATATTTTTTATGCTATTTTCACGGAAAAAATAGTAGAAGTATTCTTTATCAGTTACACATGGATTTACAGTAAAATATTCAATAATATTAAACATATTTAAATGCCAATTCTACCCGCCATACCACGCATACTCGACTCTCCCCTACCCATTTTTCCTAGATATATTGAAAAGTTGCTTTATATTTGTTCCTAGAGCTAAGAGGCTAAGAGATTTCTAGTGTACCATACTCCTTGCTCCTTGCGCTAAGCGAAAAAAATCGTGATCTATGGTAGAAATCGAAGCCGGATAACATATTCTACTTCTACCAATTACCATAGGTCACAAGTGTACTAGATTTCGGACAACCATATTTTTTCGGATGCTGTAAGAAGGAAGGATGCGCATGAGCCCTCATGTAGACGCTCTCTAAACTCTAAAATGTAGGTCCTTTTTCTGGCTCAAAAAATAACATTCTGAATTTTTAGCCAAATCCTTGATCTGGAGGTGAGACGCTCTCTTTGTCAGTACGAATCATCCAACCTCAATGTCTTAGGAGACTAAAATACGTTTCTGAGATAAGTGTTTGTTAGATAGTCAAATAGTACATTTCGACACGGGTGGGGAAGTCGATTATTTAGCTGGTGTGACTTTTTGCACGAGCGAAGCGAGTGCGAAAAAGTCACACCACCTAAATAATCGACTTACGCACTAGTTTCGAACGGTATTTTATACCACGAGCGCCGAAAAATCATATCAAAGTTGTGATTTTGAGGTTAGAGTGGTATAAAATATTTTAATAAACTGATTTTCTTATTCTTAAGTACAATTTAAAATTACTATACAATATATATTGTCATAAGGGCAAAGTCATTGATAAGGAACTACTAAATGCTTTGAAGCCAGCTAAACTTAGAAACAAAGCTACTCCTAGTCGACCACGACCGAAAACGATACATGTCGATGCAGGCGCAGAATTGGATTCTGGTGTATTAACGCCAAGTCGAGGGAAGAAAGGATCGTCCTCGAATCTTAGTACAGGTAAATTATAGATAGTATATTCAATAATAGATGGTTATATTCAATATTTCTCGGAAATTTCGAGATTTTTATAAGAAAAAAATGACTAGCAGATATTTAATGTAAATTTGATTAGTTAGTCACATATTCCGAGAAGTAAATGATATTTGTTCGTTAGGAATATTACGCCCTCCCCCCCATAACTCAGTGTGGATAAATTGATATTTAGTTATTGTTGATGCTCGACTGTTGCATGGCACAATATTTACAAGAGAAGTTTTTATGTTGAATGATTCCATTTGTGCGACCCTCTGAGCTTTTTTGGTGTTTTTCACGAGTGTTTTTTTTGTTATTTATTTTCAACACCTACCAGACAAGCTCAAAAAGTTCTCTCCTGATGCTAATGTTTAATTTAGTAGCTGAAATATTGACTTAAATCAAATGAAATTTAATTAGGTTATGGTGAAGTATTTTTTTAATTGTTAATTTTTTTAACATTTTATAAAATTATTAAAGAAAATAAAAAATCACACAAGATAATGAATTCTGAAATGTGTTACATGAAAATGCACACTGTATCGGTAGTTATCAATTCAGTATCTAGAAAAGAAGTATAGGACAGAAATTTTGAGCTCACTTACATTTCTGGCACTTAAAACACTATATATAGCGTCGCTGACATCACCGACAATGAGGCGAGATTACTACCGAGGCTCGCAGGACAGTCTCACCGCGGCGCATCTTGATGATCGACGTTCCAGCTCCCTTTATCGAGGTGGCAGCCTCAGGGGTATGCACACGTTCACACGTACACGGACATTAACATTATACTTAGCTCTTTTTATCAACAGATCGCAAAATCTTTTTAATTTTCTAATTCATTCAACATCATGCTCTGCATCATCTTTCTAATCGCCAAAATACTAAAAAAAAATGGTAATAGGAAATTTCTTAATATTTCATAAATTTCCATTATATTTAAGGTGATGCTCGTTCTATCCGTTACCGACGATTGCAGGAACCGGTTTTTTTCATTCAATTTTCAGTTTTAAGAAAAAATCTTTTTGATACATTTTAGTTCTTTACTAAATCTACAACGTGTCAGAGCTTTTTTCTGAAAATTCAAAATTGAAAGAAAAACGGGTCCCTGCACATATCGGTAACAGGGAGGCTAAACATCACCTTAAATTGACTTCTGAATTATCTGGTAACTAAAACCAAAAGAATCATTTCTTTTGTTATTCTTTTGTTTCTTATCAATAACACAAGAAATTGTTAAAAAGTAATTCATAAATTTTTGAGAATATTTTGAATAATATACTTTTTGGAAATTTTTTTAGTCTGAATTTAAAACAATACGATTCATATTTGAATTTAATTTGGTTTTCCTGCACTGCATGCTCATTATTATTGTATTATTGTAATATTAGAAGTGCTTGTTATCATTTGCAGTATATTCATTATTATAAGCACTGATTAATGCATAACTATAGTCATAAGGCTTTACTAACATACCATAATAGTTTGTTACCCTATTTTAGTATCTTCCGTAGATTCACCTGACGACGGTAGAGGTTCCTCACCGTCTCGGAGCGGCCACCAACTGGGTCGGCGTGGTTCTTACAAAACATCACGAGGTGAGTTTTTTTGCATTTCTTTGTTGCTTGAACGCACTGATCGATTTTATATTACATGTTTAGTTCGATGCATAGAATCATTTAATTTTGCAGGATGGTATATCAATGGTATGAGCATTTTATTATACGTGTAAAGAACAGCTCGTACACCATAAACACATCTGTTTATCATACCTACTTTGTCTTTTCATACTTTTATTATTATTATTTTATCTCCAAATGACTGTCCTTTAAGAACAAGGTAGAGTTGTATACGTTATAGCTTTATGAGTAGAAATGCAACATTATTCTGCACCAAAAACGCACTGGCTATATATATGTTAAATAGAACTTGAGCTTTAATGCTCGGCTCGTAGTTGAAAAAGTGAGATTGACGTATTATACAAATTGAGAAGTATTCCCTATTGACCCCTGTAAAAATCCATTAAATGTTCGTACAATACGAACAAGAGTGTAACACAACGGAAACGTTGCATATTATTGCAGATGCGCAGGAACCTCAGCAACAGGTTAGAGGCAGGCCTAAATACCCGAGTTACCAAAACTTTAAGGGAAGAAAATCTAGTTCGTTGATGAATCTGTGCGGTAAGGAGCACCACAGTGACTTGGAAACATACATTTAATCCCCTGAATATATTATTCCTTTTTTTTCGTGTATCGTGTAAATTTTACAAGTTTCTATGTTTCTGTACACATTCTTATACATTTCTAGGCATTAGTCTTACAAAAATAATGTACACATGTAGTTTCGCATGGTGGCAGGTTGCAGAAAAGTAAGATACAAGTGGCAGCGTTAAACAAACAACACTAACTAAAGCACTCGCATTCACATCAACAGCACATTGTTAATTTAGTTCTATCAAAGTTTTGCGTGCACATTAATAAATTTTCAAAAAATTAACTCTATATATAGATTATTCTTTTATAATTGTAATATTTCTAGTTTTTATTAGTATATACTTATTGTAGCAAAACTTTGATGCAATCATGTAATTAAGAGATTACTTAAATCACTATTTTAGATTAATATCGAGGCTTGTTCAGCTTATCATTGTACAGCACTGGTTGTGGGACCTGATGTTCTCAATGTCTTTTGGATTGTCTCAATGGTTCCAGTAATTCATAAATACATTACTCATTTGCTATGACCCATTAAGTCTTGACTTGCCGATTTTGCTAACATGATTGTCAAAGATACTTTTTTAATCCATTTTCAGATACATAGTTATAGTACTGAAAGGTATAGCAAACTTTGTCTAATATAATATAATTCAATCATTTTCATGGTATTTTAGAAAACATTACATTAAAATTGAAAAAGAAAAAAATAATCATTTAACAAATCATTTTTTTCAAATTTAAAGACCATATTTCTTACGAAAGGCTTATTATCTATATTCAAATTACTATTATATTTACTAGGAAAATTTTAATATTTCTAGATGCAGTTTAGAAGATTTCCATAGAAAATAGTTTTTTTTTTTTAAATAAAAGTGATTAATTTTTTTTCTTTATAATTAATAAGTGATGACATATTACATTGGAAATAATTTTAGTAGTAATGGTTTCGGTTATTAACTGTGGTCATAGTTTTAAAAAGTCAAATAAGGTGTAAGACATCGCGTGGGCTGTGTTTTTGTTTTATGTTTTTAACTATATTTTTTCATAATTTTAAAAGTTAGATCTATGGTAGTCCTCATATTTTATTTTCTTTATATACAGATACAGATAGTGGGTTGGGCAGAGCTACACCACCAAGACGGGCCCCCAGTCCTGGAATGGGAAGTATGAGACATCTTCCTTCACCTTCAGGACCTGGATCATTACCACCAGGTCTTATGACAAAGAGAAGAGTCTTCGACGATGGTAGCAGTGATATCAGTAGTACACCCAGTTCGATGATGGATTATAACGGTAATTACTACAAAGTATTCACTTTGTAATATTAAATAAAAGACTTTTTTATGTACATATACTTTAAAAATGTTCAGTTGATCTTTTAATTGGTCAAATTATTAATGCTTTATTATTTTTAATTTCATAGGTCCAAGATTGTACAAACAACCAGCAACAAAGTCTAATCGAAACATTATGTTAAATGCTGTAGAATATTGCGTATTCCCGGGTACAGTCAATAGAGAAGCAAAGCGTAGAGTATTAGACGAAATAGCAAGATCAGAAAGCAAGCATTTTCTTATTCTTTTTCGAGATGCTGGTTGTCAATTTCGAGCTCTCTATTCGTACTGCCCAGACAGAGACGAAATCAGTAAATTATATGGGACTGGACCAAAACAGGTCGTCGACAAAATGTTCGACAAATTTTTCAAGTGAGTTTATATACCTTGTTTTATTATTTTTATTTTTTGTTTATTCGTTTGCAGATAATTTATAGAATATGATAATTCATTCAACAGAAATTACAAAATGTTAATTGTTTAAGGAAAAATGTGTCTTATGCTACAATTTAAAAAGAATTAATGATAATTGTTTGTGTTTACATACCCACACATCCTTTTCCATATAATCCATATACCCTGCCCCATGCATACCCTACGTTCACACGCGCGCGCAAAATATACATGTGAGTAATTTTCATAGCTTATCTTAGAAAAAATTGTCAGTTTAAAATTAAATATTATATGAAAATATATCAAATTAATGAGCTCCTTTTATTAAGAATCTTTCTCACTATTGTGAAATTTTAAAATAATCACTTTACAAATAGTACAATATCAACTTAATTTTCAGATATAACTCTGGTGGAAAATGCTTTTCACAAGTTCATACAAAACATCTGACTGTCACCATAGACGCCTTTACGATACACAATAGCCTTTGGCAAGGTAAAAAGGTGAATTTACCTAACAAAAAGGATATGGCTCTCGTCATATAGTTTTACACAAGAAACAAGGTTAATATTACGCTACTGTGCCCTCTGTTGTTCATAGTTACTATTTTAATACAGGCCCATATTAAATTATAATGAAAGCGTTGCGTTCTTAGTCAGTTTTATATTGGAAAATATATAGGCGAAAAAGCAAAAAAGTAAAACTTGTCACCGTTCGGTGCTGACTGCTGAACATGAACGAATGATTATTTGAATGTGTATACATAATATTTGCATGTTAATTTTATAAGAAATGCGTTATTTAGGGCTCTTTTATTTTTTTCACAAGTTTGGCGTCAGCACCGATACTCTATTGCTGTAAGATTTACAATAGGAATTGTTTATTGTCAGCAAACTAATATACTGGCGACTAACTCATAATTGCGATATTTCAACTTGTTATCTCGCATAAGACTATAGATAGTTAGTTTATTCGATCTGTACAGTTTATATATAAACTTTTTACATTTCTCCTCCCATTCTGTCGTATCTTCTAATCATTAAATTAAATTTTATTTCCTTATGATAGTACAATATAGTATTTATTCTTGTTAGAACAATATATATATCAAAATTTCTCTGCATCAATTCTTACATAGTTCTTTGCTTATTTTATTTACAAAATTTACTGTAATTAAAATATTTTATTTTTTATTCAAATAGTCGTCTTTTTTAAATAATCAACATTGGATTCAAATTTTAATAATTTAAAATACTTTTAAATTTGTTGATATTTTGAAGAATCTTCTCATTAATTCTAATTACTTCATTTCGTATTGACAGTATGTACTTATAAATTGTAAAACTGATATTTCTTTTTGCCATGACACTATATATATCTTTTACGTTTTCAGATATAAATTTTAACTTTAATATTTTTTAAAATATTTAGAATCAATATACTTTTAACGTTTAAAGTTTTTTTAACTAAATTTTGATTTGCCAAAAATTAATACTTTATACATTAATTATTCTTATTTATCCACTGAGCTTAAATATTCTTCCATTTCAATTAAATAGTTCAATGTTATGAGTGACTGACAAATATTATTTTGTGCAAATTGAAATGTTATTTATCAATATTTTATATTTCAAATTTTGTATGTTTAATCAGAATAGTCATGTTAATATTGGTTTTGAAAATAAGACTTTTTTATATTGCGAATTATTATAATCTATGATGTGTATAAAATCCCTTTATATAAATTGCCAAATGTTTCAATAGTGAACTATTTATAAAGAATTTTATTTTATTTTATAAAATATTAATTACGGTAGTATTGCAACAAAAAAGTGTGTCTTTCAAAAGTAATCAACAACGATTTATTTCTGATTATAGCCCGACATAGTCCATCTAGAATAATGAGAACATTTAGGTAGAACAAAAATTAATGCAATCATTAAATTTTTGAGAATTATTAATCATTACCATTACACGGCTACTTTATAGTTAAAGTTTTTTTACATTCTTAAAGATTGAGCAAATTAACAGGCTTATTACAGTCAAAAATATGTTAAAAATATCGTAAGATTTGTGAACTTTTTTATCTGTTTTGAGATAATATTTTACTTTAATAACAGTTTCGTAAAATAATGTGGTAGCAAGATACTGTGATTTTCATCTTTTAGTCGAAAGTTATAACAAAAATGTTATAACTTTTTTGATAAAATCATGGAAATTACATATTAAATAGAATTTTGTAAAGAAAAGCAAAACCCAATTTCTTTTACTTGTCTTAAAAAAATTGAGGAATGATAAAAATAATTAACTTGAACTCTGATGTATCTTTAGAAAAATTAATGAATTGTAACTGGAATTTTAGGTGTGGCTGTTGTGTGTGAATGCGAGTCTCCTAATGCCTCTTCCGCGACTTAATTCTCTGGCATATCGCTTTGTCTTGTCTTTCAATTTTATTATTACATTCCTAAATCAATACAATTATTTAGTTTTATATAGCGTTTAATTTTGAAAATAATATTAAAAAATATGATAAATTTAATTCCAATTTATCAATGTGTGGAGTAATTAAATGATCTTAAATTCAATAAATCAAATTTATTTAAATTGTTAAATCTATACAACCGTGACAATTTGTATGCAAAGAAAGTCCACATTTTTTTCAAGTTTACTATTAAACTTAATCATTCCATCCAGTATGATTGTAATTAAAATGTAGTAATTCCAATGTTTATAAAACTAAAATTTTAAAGCAATCAGAAATATAAAATTCTCTTATCTAAGACAGAGCGATTATGATATAAATAATTTTTAAAATTATTATTTTTGTGCCATAATAGTAAATCAGTTAGTAATTCATAATAAAGAAAGGCCTATTGTTCACTCAAAGGATATAACGGGTCGATGACTACAAAAAGTACTTGAAAAATTATTTACTGACAAAAAGTTGAATCTATACTTAAAAATTGATGAAATAATAATATAATGAATTTTGATTTTATACAACTAATAATTAAAGTTATTTGAAACGTCATCTAATATTGCATCATTCTTGCGTTAGGTGCTCTCCCGTGTCTCTCGATAACACAACCCAACAAAAAAAAGAAAAGGTTCTGTACTTTAAATCGGACTATCATATCTCGGTGTATTTTGGCCCCCTAAGTATGATTCCAAGGTCAGAATTCGTCCACCACGTCTGAATTTGGAGATATCATTATGTATAAGATTTTTGAGATATCTTAAAAAACAAAGTAAAAACAATTTTTTTGTTAATCTCTTCTACAAAACAATGTAGCATTGTTTGCGCCCTTCAAGACCAACTTTACACCATCCCTCTACAATTTTTATTCTCCGAGATCTAAATACCTGAATTTTGTAAACTCGCATATATCCCTTAAAATCAAATTCTTTATTTCTATCTCGAAATTTACATATTCAGATCTCCGAGAAAAGAAATTATAGAGGGATGGTGTAATGTTGGTCTTGAAAGGTGCAAATAATGCTACATTCTTTTGTAGATAATATTAACCACAAAATTGTTTTTACTTTGTTTTTTAAGATATCTCAAAAATCTTATACCTAATGATATCTCCAGATTCAGACGTGGTGGACGGATTCTGACATTGGAATCATACTTAGGGGGCCAAAATACACCGAAATATGTTAGTCCGATCTAAAGTACAGAATCTTTTCTTTTTTTCGTGGGGCTGTGTAATCAATTAACTAAATGAAGTTTTCATTCAAATTTATTTTATTTGAAGAAATTAAAAAATTCATGTTTTCCAAAAACAACTATATCAAGGGAAAAGGTATACAAATAAGTAATGAAACACAGAATAGAATAGAATGAATGATCTTTTATATATTATGATATGATTAAATGTTTATATTAAGCATGAGGGATCATTGGTACAAAACCACTGTAATTTACTCAATTGATATTTTACTTGTCCGAATATTTAAACTATCAAGTAAATATAGATAGATATGATGTAAAAAAATATCGCAATCGAAATGTTTCCATGTAAATTTTTAGCAAGTTCAATATTTTTCATAAAACAAATATGTATTTGCAAACATTTTATTGCTTAATATTTTTTAAATTTGCTCAAGTAATTCAAGAGAGGTTAAGATGAATTTCCCACATTTACTGCTGATAACAACTTTTCCTGGTTATTGAATGTAATAACATATCGTTTTGTTTGTAATGATTTGGTTTCAAAATAATTAAAGTGCATTGAAATAAAATAAAAAACATGTTACAATATGAAACTTTTTGAGCGAGTCGAATGAACGATTTCATCTGTTTACTCACGTACATTTTGAGAGCAATGTTACTTAAAAAATAAGAAATATTAACAGTCCGATATGACAATATTGATTATCAATTTGATAAAAGTAATAGAGCCTGATGACAGAGAATTAATGTCGATGAAAAAGAAAATCTAACTTAGTCACTAATTATAAGGGTCGGTAACGGTTTATAATGTTACTTAATGATAATGGAATGATAGCGTTGAGATTCATACGTCAAAAAAATAACTTCCGAGACTTGAGAAAACAGTTACTGCTTGCGCTTGATATTTATATTTTTTGAGCGAAGAAAAGAATAAAAAAATTTTAAAATCGTTCCGGCTTCAAGGAGTTATTAAAAAACGATACATGTTTACTTCTTAACTATAAGCCTTTGAGAAAACGCGCAAACGAGAGAATTATATAAAGGTAAAATACAAGATGTTTGCGCACTGATGAAATAAATTGCCCTTACTAAGTATAAATACACTTATGTACGCGAATCTTATAATTTCAGTCATAATACAAAGACGTTAGTCGTGAAATAATTTTACATCCATGTCTGTAAAT
Source organism: Torymus aiolomorphi (assembly GCA_036365515.1). Classification (NCBI taxonomy): domain Eukaryota; kingdom Metazoa; phylum Arthropoda; class Insecta; order Hymenoptera; family Torymidae; genus Torymus; species Torymus aiolomorphi. The sequence goes on from CM070873.1 coordinate 88,344,484, forward strand.
ATTTATGTTTTTATATGTATACATACGAGTCGAAGAGCAAGCTGCTACATATATATTTATGAAATATAATAAATAAGATTCGAATAATATTTTACTGTTAGCATCTTACAGCGAATGTCATTAATAAAAGTGAAATAACCCGTAAGCGTTGGACTTTTGTATCTGAACTTACTGCAGATACATCTTTCAAATGTCCTTCAACGAGTCGTTATCAAGGACATAATTCATTTAGCTTTTAAGTGTATATATGTATAACTCGAGTAAAGATAAAGCATTCTTTGAAGAAAAAAGTTATTAATTATTTTTAAAATTCCTTCATTAAATTTGAGAAACCTGTAAACAAGTACTTGAGAGAGTAAGAAATCAAGAAAGCGAAAAAACAAAACAAGGCGAGAATCAACCAGATAAAAGGTAAAGTAGAAGGAAGAAGCAGAAGTTAGTTCTTATTGTGATTTGAAAATAGGTAGACAATTTATATTGTTAAGGTCGTTCACCAAGAGATCGATTTTCTTTAAATTTTCTTAAAAATTAATGTACATACTCCTTTTTATGTTTTATCGATTTTTGAAACCCCCAGTATAGAGAGTGATACTAATTATTGAGATAGTTAATGCTAAAGTTTGCAACTTTAACGTGGGAAGCATAGGCTGAGTATGTATTTAAGACACATTTTAACAGGTTAAGTGCGGCATGGTACATATTGTACCATGAATTACTTTAAAAACTTTTCTTAATTGTTAGAAGAAATAGTTAAAAATAATAATTCTTTTAATTAATTAATTTATCGTATTTATTGACTTTCAGAAAACAAATTTATTTTGCTTAAACGGAAATATAATAAAAGTATATTTATATATACTTATTTATATTTATATTTCTATATTTATATATAGAAAAGTAACGGAGAAGTATTGAATTATTTCAAATTTCGCCGCCGCATTGAACCTGTTAATTAATTGCAAAGCCAATTTTCTTTACAATTTTCTTAAAAACTAGTATATTATACTAGACTCAAAAAGGAATAATGTAGAATATTATGTAATATGGCAAGTGATACTATTTTCCAAGAAATGGCTATTTGAAGAAAAATTTCCATGTTATTTGTATCTTCTTACATAGTTGTAAGGGAGGAAATACAATAGGTGCGAGACTTGCGTGTGACTCAACTAGTGTTGCAAAATGACACGTCATTTTCAATCTGGTCTTATGACACAAAACATGACCGTCTTATGACCAAAATGACCGTCATAAGTGAAAATTTCAAATTTTTGTTGTAAAATGACCGTCACATTTTCGAACAGTCATATGACGAGACATGTCATAAATAATTTTGTTAATTTAAACTCCCTTCAACTATATAGTTGTCAAATGATGGTCATAAAATTTTCGGTCATATGACCAATAAAAGATACTTGCCGCAAAAGTAGAAGCTGTGATTAAGCGCTTTAAAGTACGCACGCGGATCTTACCTAATTCAAATTGTAAATAAATGAAAGCCTTAAATTTTCTTAACTTAAATTCCATTCAACTATATATTTGTAAAATGACGGTCATAAAATTTTTGGTCATATGACCAATAAAAAATATTTGTCGCAAAAGTAGAAGCTGAGAAAAGCGCTTTAAAGTACGCACGCGGATCTTACCCAATTCAAATTATAAATAAATAAAAGCTTTCAATTTTCTTAACTTAAGCTCCCTTCAACTACATAGTTGTAGAATGACGGTCATAAAAATTTTGGTCGTATGACCAATAAAAACGAAATTAATATTAATTACCGCGAAAGGGATTTTGAATTTATGACGAAAAAGGGTCATATTTTGATGAGTCTTGTGACCGTCATGTGACGGTCATATGACCGTCTTGTGATGGTCACAACGGTCACGCCACAGCACTAGACTCAACCCCTCCTCCCCCCTCCACCCCTCTCCTCACAGACACATCTCAGCCCCTCCTCAAAATAAGGTTAAAATATAATTAGAAATAGGTGTTTTTAGTATTACATTTGCTCCTTCTCTTCCCTCCACCCCCTCCTCATACCCTTCCTCATAACCCCTCCTCCTGCCCATCCTCATAATATTATATTGTACATCTAATTAACCGTCAAATTGGATCCTTCATTTTGAATTTCGAAAGTCTGATTGCAAAATCGTGATCAGCGTCTTCGAAACCTCTGTATTCCAATTTTGAGAGAACCTAAGCTTTTTTCGAATTTTTAATCACCATATTGGATCTGCCATTTAGAATTTTGAAAGTCTGATAGCAAAATCGTGATCAGCGACCTCGAAAACCCTTGTATACAAACTCGGAAAAAGATTAGATTTTGCTTAAAGTTTGTATACAGGGGTTTTCGAGATCGCTGATCACGATTTTGCTATCAGACTTTCGAAATTCAAAATGGCTGATCCAATATGGCGATTGAAAGTTCGAAAAAAGCTTAGATTTTGCTCAAAATTGTAACACATTGGTTTTCGAGGTCGCTGTTTACTTTATCGGACTTTACGAAATTCAAAATGACAGTAAAAAGTTAGAATGAAGCTTAAATTTTGCTGAAAATCGGTATACAGGGATTTTTAAGGTCGCTGATCAAGATTTTACTATTGGACTTTCGAAATTCGAAATGGCGGATCCGATATGGCTGTCAAAAGTTCGAAGAAAGTTTAGATTTTGCTTAAAATTTGTATACGGGTGTTTTCGTGGTCGCTGATCACGATTTTGCTATTAGACTTTCAAAATTTTAAATGGCGAATCCAACATCGTGGTTAACAATTCGAAAAAAGCTTAGGTATTTCTCAAAATTGGAATACAGAAGTTTCGAAGTCGCTGATCACGAGTTTGCTGTCGGAGTTTCGAAATTCAAAATGGCGGATCCAATATGGCGTTTAAAAGTTCAGAAAAAGCTTACATTTTGCTTAAAATTGGAATTGATGAGGTTTCGAGGTCGCTGATCGCGATCTTGCTAGCAGACTTTCGAAATTCGAAGAAAACTTAGAGTTGGCTGAAAATTGGTATACAGGGGTTTTCAAGGACGTTGATCAAAATTTTGCTATTGGACTTTCGAAATTCAAAATGGCGGATCCAATAAGGCTGTCAAAAGTTCGAAGGAAGCTTAGATTTTGCTTAAAATTTGTATACGGGTGTTTTCTTGGTCGCTGATCACGATTTTGCTATTAGACTTTCAAAATTTAAAATGGCTGATCCAATATCGCGGTTGAAAGTTCGAAAAAAGCTTAGATTTTGCTCAAAATTGCACAAACGCATGTTTCTATTTACCTGGAGGGTGAAGAAAATAAAACAGTATTTACAATTTAATCACTTTCTAAAAATGGGGTTGACGAGCGGAGCGAGTAAGGGGTACCCCCCTAGTATCTATATATAATAGCATCCTATATAAGTCGTATTGTTTCAAACATCGTATAGGCACCATATTTTTTATGTTGTCTTTTTTTTATTATTTTTACAATAGTATACAGAGATAAATGAAGAGAACCCTTGGTAGTGTTACGACCCGAGTCGGGGTCAGTTAGCCGAAAGATATTTCGCCAAGTTGACTAGAATAAAAATGTGGGATCGTTCGCTTGTATAGTGCTAAAGTACAAGGAGTGGCGGAAGAATCGAAATAAAACTTGAACACAAAAGAATTTAACTTATAAACCTTGAAGGTTTATTAACTTTATCTTGACACAATCTCTTTGTATATTCTCGAACAATTGATCGACAGCACGTGACTAAGTTTTACTTTTCAATAAATGAGATGACTTGAATTTAGGCGGCGACGTTTCGATGTGATGCAATACTGTTACGAAGCTTTTTAGAGTACTTGGTAACTTTCAACTACAGCTCAACGGCGCAACATGCACAGTGGCAAACACTAGTGTAGCAGAGTACCAAACTAGTTGGTAACGACCGATTATAGAGCTTCTGGGCGCAACATGCACAAGTGCAGCAGAGTACCAAACTAGTTGGTAACGACCTATGTCTTTAGCTACGAAGCGTCTCATGTTCTCGGTAGCGACTGACTGGCGGCCCCGGGCTCCTTTTTTATATCCTTGACGCGGACCTCAAGCCGTTGACGAGAGGGTGTGGGAGGAACCCGCTTCTCTGGTGGCGGAGAAGTGAATCTTCTTGAAGTCGATTCTGAGGCCCATAGGTGCTCAGAGAGGCCGGGAGCTTCCCTCTCAGTAGTAGGGGCAGCGCGGCTACTACGCCAGTGCGGCTACTACGCCACTTACCGACAGAGCAGACTTACCGACCGAGTAGCGATATAATAATCGTGTGATGGTAAAAATGGTTAAAATCTGAGCGCGTGTACGCCACTTATCGACCAAGCAAAGAATTGCGAATTGATTAGTGATATGTTAACCCTGTGATGGTAAAAATGTTTTGTAACAGTGCGATTTTACCATCACGTTAATGACTCAGTAGCATGGCCAGACTATGGTACACCCATGGCTATAGTAAGAGCGTATAGTAGACCGATAAATCCGAAAGACACGGCCCGTGTCCCAGCGTGCAGGGAGCATAGGGCATATGTATGCGTCATTTAATTTCAATCGCATGGGGCATTCATGTGTGGGGGTGAAATAAATAATACGATGTTTTTTTCATTCATTCATTTATAAGTTTATAATAATCTATGGAAATCTTTTATGTTTCTCGGGAAAGGAAGAAGTATTAGAAGAAAATTTATTAATAAAACTCTTCCACTGTGCTTACCTTGCGGCGAGATTGCTGACGTCACGATTTTTTATCTCATCAAGTGTATTTCGGCTGTAGCATGCTGAACTATCGCATCTCTTCTTTGTTCCGATAGTCGTATAGAAGCCTTATCGCTATTAATTCTAAGAACTCCAGAGTATTTCTATTGTGTTCTCCTTATCCACGCTTTTTCGCCTGAGTTACAAAATTAAAAAATTTTTAAATTATTAATAAAAATTTACAACGTCATTGGACTCGTAAGAGGTGTTCTCGCAAGAGAATCAAAAGTCGATTATTTTTTCGATATACTTAAGGGAGTTCTATGGTAACTACACTAGTCAAAACAAGTACACATTTTATCTCTTTGTCTTAGCGTTATTTCTGTTTACCATAGAACTCCCTTAACGCGAGCTACAGAGTGTAAGAATAAAAAATTCGATTAGAGCATTCGTCATCAAATGCTTTTTGACGGCACGGGTCTTATCTTTAAGTAAGACATATGAATGAAATTTAATATTTTATAGGCGCAATTTGTTATAAGCTACTTAATACTTTAATTTACATATGAGATATGAGGAAAGAAAAATAAAAACGGTAATATTCAGTATAAGAAACGTTTATTAAACATAATTTTTACATGTATTTGCATTATAATTTTACATTCATTGAACTGCAGCCCATTATTAAACATAATTTTACAAGGAAGTTTTTCATATTATATTAACATTAAGCGTACATTGAATACAGTCTCTTCTTAAAGGTGGTACTACACTCTCTGTAGGATTGTGCTCTCGGCAACGTAGATATTTGAGAATTTCTTGATCGCTTTTTAAATCATCAGACAGTTTATCCCACGCTTGCTCGATACTGTTTGCTCCAAATGTTGTGAGAAATACCTTAGGTAGCTGAGCAATATCTGTAGGACTCATAAAGGATAAATGTTCTGTGCGAAAAAATATCTTGAGAGATCTCTCTAGTGATGGAGTATTATCATAATAAAATTTTCTTAGCAACAGTACATTTCGATGTGCACAAGTTGCCTTGTAAGCAAGTCTATGATGTGGACATAGCTGCTCCAACACATCAAACTTGAGTCTCTGCAGTGATGGAAAGCGCATATCGTTCATATCATATACGCTAAGGTTGTATTGTTCAAGCCACTGCTTTTTCTCAAGGCCCTTCACATAGAAGCCACTTGCATCATGTAGACTGCTTCGTAACACATTTTCCAACTCTTCATAGGGCAGCTCACCTGAACTCCAAGATAAGCCATGATAATTTTTTGCTATTTATTAATTCAACCTTTATAAATCTGATTTGCTTATCCAATTATTGTGTGAGTTATTAAACCCTAACCATTTAACATAAATCTTGTTTCCCTTCTTCTTAAGCACCTTCTCCACAAGATAGACATCTGGATATTTAGCTTTGAGCAGTTCTTGTTCATAGAAACCACCAGCAATGGGTTCATTCTGATAGTCTTTTAGCTTGTAGGTAACCGGATTAGTAGCCATTACTTGATTTATTGTAAAAATTTCTGTGGACCAATTAGGTGTATAACCCTTCTCAAATAGTTGCTTTATCTTACTAACCCTTACTGTATCTCCAATCTTAAATTTTAGCTTTTTCACTATTTAAGCCTGTCGAGCAAACTTCACAAGTACTTCTGCTTCATTGGCCAATGTTATATCTTTAGGCTTCATACCTATGGTACGATGTTTGCTGTTATTGTACTCCTTTAGCAAATTGGGCAAGATATCATCAAGCCACTTATATTTTCCACGCAAGCTGAATTGCATCCACATCTTCTGCTTGAGGGTGCGATTGAAACGCTCACAAATAGATGCTTTGAGATTACTGTATGTCGAATAGAGATTAATTCCATATCGTTGCATTAGACTTTGAAATTTAGCATTGTAAAATTCTTTGCCTCGATCGGTCTGTAAATTGGTTGGTTTGCGTCCTTGCTGCAAAATAGACTCCATTGCTGCTGTGACATCACTGCCAGTCTTTTGCTTTACAGGAATAGCCCATGCATACTTGGAGAATACATCGATAATAGTGAGCATATATCTATAGCCATTGTTTTCTCGAGCATAAGGCTGCATCTCCACTAGATCAGCTTGCCATGTCCATCCAAGCCACGTACAATAAACTTGCGTCGTCGGTAATTTCGACGTACAGGTGTATGAAGCTCCTTAACCACTTGCTGCATGTCCTTCATCCTGAATTATTGAAATCTCTTGTAATTTTGTCGTTCAGGCAAGGAAAAAGTATTTGAAGAAAATTTATTCATAAAATTTTTCCACTGTGATTCGCTCTTTTGTTTATCTTTTTGACTGTTGTCAGAAAATTTTGTATATGGTATATTACTGTTCGCAGTACTATTTGATTTATCCATTCTCAACGAGTGGTTGAACGATACTGCGATGAATTTATAATTGAAGAGCTATTTATAAGATTTACGTATGGTTGTTTGATAATAAATAATTGCGCATATAAGCTTCTTGACTATCTGCTTTCACATCTTCTATACTCTGAATTGATGACTGTAATTTTAAGACTTTCGTATCAATTTCATTTTTTTGACCCTCAACAATAACGCCTAAGTTATCGAAGTCTCCGCGTAATTTCGCGGTTACTTCATACAAGCTCCTTATTTCTATTTTAATCATACGTTGTAGAGTGTCCAAATTAACAGCGTCACCCGGTTGGGTAGGCTCAGCAATGTTACATAACCTCTTGCTGTCAATGTCGTATTGTCCGTCAGAAGTTACTTTGAAGACAACACCCGGAGGACCACGACTACCTTCGCTCGAGATTACGTCCGAATACATCGACACTCATGTTGCAACTGACTGCAATACAATCGAGTTCAATCAATTTATACTCAAATATGTATTATATTTATGTACGAGCACAGGCGTAATAATTTCAGATAGTCTTTGAATTCGCATCCGAAAACGCTCTCGACCACGTGATATCTGCTCCCATTCTCCGTGATGTGCAGCTCGACTGGCATAGGGTCACACATGCATCACATGAATAACTGGTTTAGCATCAAAGTGAACTCTCTTCGAAGACATCTTAATGCATGTAACCGGCTTCTTTGAGTTCTTCAATGATTGAATGAATCTCATTTGTATGGTTCTGATTGCCGGCTTCCACTTCAGCCAAGAGTAAGCGAAGACGATCGACTAATTCATTAGGATCATCCCAGTATACATAATCCATACGCATATCTTTTCTTGCAATCTTATATTTAGGTAAGAGGCCTGAGCCACTAACATTTCTGTTTATTGATTTATCGAAATAGGGACCTATGAAGTCTTTATATTTGTTACTGTTGCTCTTACGCAGAGGTTGAGTTTCACTATAATTTCTTCTGAAAGTATTCGTTACTTCTACGATTTTTCGATAATTTTCAATATCATTGGAACCTATGTGCATCAAGTTAAGTTGCTTCTGAAAGAGCAATTGAAGTAAACCTGCTGTTTTTGGATAGTTTACATTTTGAACTTTCACATAAGTTTTTGTAAAATCTATAGGTGAGTCACCAATTTTCATTACATTATCTTCTATTCGTACCCCATAGATATTATCGAGTGAGTTGGGACGTTTTTCTATGTTCTGTAGGTAAGTTTGTTTAACAAATTCTGTTTCTTCGTCGTCATCATCATGTCCGCTTTCAGCTGTTTCAAATGATGCGTCTACTCTTTTAGTCTTTACAGTTTCATCAAGATCACTTTGTGATTCCTCTTGAACATAACTTGGTTCTTGCTCCTCTTCGGTTTTTTTTTTAATTACTTTCTTTTTCTCTGTTTGTGCAGCATCAACGAGTTTTTCAAGTGGACTTACAATAGGCTTAAATGTTTCCCCCAACACCTTTTCTACATCTGTTTTATCTTGCCTCAACTGCTTGTACTTTCGCTTAATTGTTTCTCTCGATTTTACAATTTGATTGAGAACGTTTTCTTCTTGCTTGAGGTGTGCCATATTGTCTGATGAACAATTGAAATCATACTAATCGGTTTTGCTTTGGGGCAGCTATATTTATAAGAAATTGATCGAACCCCTTTCTATATCGACCAATACCAAGTGCCCTCTCTTTGTCGATAACAAGGAATCCATACTTATCATTATTCCAGCAACTTGAACACAAATCTCTAAATTGAGCATATGACATATCTGTCTTTACATGATCATTATATACATGCTTTAAATTCATATCATCTTGTCGAAATAATACTAATAAATTAACATTATCTCGTATTAGATGCTTTGGAATGTGAGCATAAGATTGACATAGATAGAAGCAGTCCACATTTTTGTGTCTTCCCATACAAAAGAAATTTTTAATGTTTTCTTGTTTTTCACATGCTACATCATCAAATATGATAATTGAATTTGGAAGTACATCTTCTATTGATATTACTTCATCATGATCCTTGAATGGGAAATACTTAATTCCATTTATAGACTTCAAAAGAAGCTTGAGCAATTTGTATTTAGGCTGTTCCAGTGATTTTGAGTAAACATACACATTTTCAAATTTTAATCCACTAGGATGAGTAATGAGTAAGAGTAGAGCATTTGTTTTGCCACAGTTTGATGGACCACAAAATATAGCTCTAATATTATTGGGAAGCAGTTCACCATGACGTCTTTTTGATTGTTGTTGCGTCATTAATTTATCAAAATTCACAACAGGTAGTTTAACGTGTTGCTCCTTGAACTCCATGTTCAATGTTTGACGTCTCAAAGAAAACTAACCTTGAACGTATATATACATCATTTTTATATACATTTCCAGATAGTATGTATTTATCCTCCGAGGTGTTAACATCATGATTGAGCATAAGCAGCGTAAACGCAATACGCGTAAAGGTCGAGGCTTAGTCAATACAGTCATCAATAAACTTCCATTTGAATTACATCTGTCCGGCTATCAATACTGTGGACCTGGGACTAAACTTGCAAAGCGTCTTGCTCGAGGTGACCCTGGAATTAATCCTTTAGATCAAGCTTGTAAAGAACACGACATTGCCTACTCACAGAATCGAGAGAGCGTTGAGGCTAGAAACGCTGCTGATAGAGTATTAGCAAATAAAGCCTGGAAACGTGTTTCCGCTAAAGACGCAAGTATTGGTGAGAAAGCAGCAGCTTATACTATAACAAACGCTATGAAATTAAAATCAAAGTTCGGTATGGGGCTGAAAAAGAGGCCAACCACTACACTCGCTCAAGTAGTTAAAGCAGCCTCAAAACCGATTTCCCATAGTAGTGATTCACACAAGGTAATTCAAGCTGCATTGAAAAGTGCTCGAGATGCTGTAAAGAAGGCTGGTGGTAAAGCCAAAGTACACATTCCTTGTGTACTACCAGTTCCACGAAAAATCGGTGGATTCCTACCTTTTCTGATTCCATTGTTTGCGGGTCTAAGTGCAACTGGTGCACTGGCAGGTGGTACTGCTGGCATAGCTAAAGCAGTAAATGATGCAAAAGCTGCTAAACGGTAACTTGAAGAAAGTCAAAGACATAACAGTGTGATGGAAGCTATTGCTCTTGGTAAAGGTCTCTACCTTAAACCACACAAAACAGGTTATGGTATCCATCTTAAACCCTACAGTGGACGTGGCAAAAAAAAAACTTCGATGTAAAATTGCCTCATAGAGCACTGACTGACGCTGACTTGATAAAATATGCTCGTATTATACAAATTCCATACTTTCGAGATGTATTCATGCGAAATACATTACCAGCAAAAGGTCCACATTACCGCGAATCAGCGATCGTTAATCTCGATGATGAAAGAGGACTTGGTACACATTGGATAGCCTATCGAAAACGAGGTAATGATGTTGTGTACTTCGATAGTTTTTGAGACCTTCAGCCCCCTGTAGAACTTCTGGATTACCTGGGCGTTAGCACCGTAAAGTATAATCACGATAGATATCAAGATTATAACTCATACAACTGTGGGCATCTCTGTTTAAAGTTTCTGAATGAGGCTATATAAAACGATGTAAATGTTATACATAGTCAGTATTAATTATGCAGTCATGGGTGAATCATTGATGCTAAGTTTATCTGGAACGTCATCTATACTAGAAGCTCAATACTTTCCACCAAAGATACGTTCTAGGATTGGTTGAACTTTTAACCTTCAATTCAATACCCAATATTGATATCGGAAATAACAAGTTTTACGTCGGAGAAGAGATAGTGACATTACCGACAGGTAGCTGGGAGATTCAAGATATTGAGCGCCATCTACAGGAAATACTTACATCTAAAGGCATAGTACTCAGCCTTAAACCTAATAATAATACTCTTCGTAGTACTATAAAGTGTAGTCATACGATAGATTTTAAACCTGAAGATTCTATTGGAAGATTATTAGGTTTTACAGAGCGTACTCTTTCAGCAAATATTACTCACGAATCAGATTTACCTGTAGCTATTCTCAAGGTTAACGCTTTGCGAGTTGAGTGCAACATTACAGCTGGAGCCTATATAAACTAACGGAAAGTACATACAATACACGAATTTTTTCCAGCTGTTTCTCCAGGCTATAAGATCATTGAAATTCCAACACAAGTTATTTATTTACCAATTACAGTTCATACTATCAATAATATACAGTTGCGAATTGTCGACCAAGACGGAAATTTTGTGAATTTTCATGGAGAAATTATAACAATTAGACTACACTTCAAAGCAGCATCATAATTATGGGAATCGTATATAACCGCAAAAGCTATATTAAGGGGGTTCATCCAATTTTCAGTTTATTTAGGAAGTCTTTGAAACTTTTTTCACATGTACCTGACATCATTATCTATATGATATCCTCACAAAAAAGAGCCTAGCTTCACCGTTATCGAGATATTAATTGTCAAATTTGAGCATTTTAACACGGCGTCTTATGGGACGCACACGCGCGAAAGATCGATTCAGTCTATAACTTCAAAGATACATTTAGCGTTTGTCTGAAAAACTAATATGTTATTAAGATCAATAATTAGAATATCATATTACAAGTTCAGAGATCCTAGCTTCACCGTTTTTAAGATATTGTAGTTGAAAGTATGGAATTTTAGGTGTACGGCAGCGCGGGCAGACGACGCTGGAGCGGTGGAGGAGCACACAGACGAGCGCCGCTCTGTGTGCACGCTCCCAGACGGCACGAAGCTATGTGTATGTGTCAGTCCCGTATAAACAAGCGCTCTGACTACAAGAGTGGGGGACCCCATGCGAGCAAGCCCGTGCGCGCGGTGCGGGGTGACATTGATTCTTGATACGTTCCTGGTTGGATGAACCCCCTTAAGAACAAACCATGTCATCAGAAGATCAGTCATCATCGAACAGTGAAAGAGCTAACACCACAGAACATTCGCTTCCTAAGAAGCCTAGGCCTCCAGGTCAAAAGAAACGTTGGAAGAAAATAAGTTGTCTTTTTTTTTGCTCTTTCAAACATGGAAGATATGTTGAACGTACAATCACCCGTGGAATTCGACGAATCCGTCGCTCATTATGAAGTGCATGCACATCAGCCTTACACTTCATCCGCTTTCAACAGCGATGAAATTCGTATCGCCATACAACATCAACATCTCTGTCTACTACCTTCACGTAGTTCATTACATATTCATGGTCGATTAACTAAGGCAGATGGTACAGCAGCTGTCAACACTAAGCTTGTAAACAACGCCCTCTGTCATCTTTTCGAAGAAATTCGATATGAAATTAATGCTGTAGAGATTGATAAATGTAAAAACGTTGGTTTGACAAGTCTAATGAAAGGTTTGGTGTCGTTCAATCCTACACAAAACTTGGAAAACGCAGGCTGGATTGATATTGGAGAAACTCAGAAAATAACTCATAATGCTGGCTACTTTGATGTGTCCATACCACTAAGTATGATTCTCGGCTTTGCGGAAGACTATCGTAAAATCATAGTCAATTGCAATCATGAGCTTGTTCTCACAAGATCAAAGAATGATGTAAATGCTATTGTGCAAACACAAACAGAAGAGTTTAAAATTAATCTAATTAAAATTGAATGGTTAATGCCGTATGTCGTATTATCCGACAAGCATAAAATACGTCTCCTTCATTACCTACAGAAGGAAAAATCGATTGCTATGAATTTCCGTAGTTGGGAGCTATATGAGTATCCATTACTCCCAACCACATCGAAGCATGTTTGGACTGTAAAGACCTCAAATCAGCTGGAAAAACCCCGATTCGTCATTCTAGGCTTTCAGACTAATCGTAAAGGACAAAGTGGATCTAACGCTAGCCGCTTTGATCATTGCAATATAAGTAATATGAAACTATTTCTTAATTCACAATACTATCCTTATGGAAATCTCAATCTTAACATTGATCAAAATCAATACGCTTTATTGTATGATATGTATGTAAGCTTTCAAAATGTGTATTATGGAAAAGAGGCAGAACCTATGGTCAAGAAAGGAGAGCATATACAGCATGCTCCTTTAGTTGTTATCGATTGTTCAAAGCAGAATAAGTCGTTGAAGCAGGCTCCAGTTGACGTTCGTCTTGAATTCGAGGCTAAAGAAAATTTTCCAGCACAGACATCAGCCTACTGCCTGATATAACACGATCGTATTATCGAATATAATCCCATAAGTGGGGATATTAAGAAATTAGTCTAAGGAGGGAATGAAGGTATAAAAGACCCTACAAAGCCATCTGAACAGTCAATCAACATGGAGTACGTGGTGGATGTGCAAGGGTTTAAGCAACCCATCAACGAATTTGTTGTCAAAGAATTAGCCATTGTTTCTCTGAATGGAAACGTGAAACCAACGGTGTTTATCTTCAAGCCACCCACACCATGGTGTAGACTTCTAGCGAAGTATAAAAGTCAAAATTGCTGGTTGGAACGTAATTATCATGGCTTATCTTGGAGTTCAGGTGAGCTGCCCTATGAAGAGTTGGAAAATGTGTTACGAAGCAGTCTACATGATGCAAGTGGCGTCTATGTGAAGGGCCTTGAGAAAAAGCAGTGGCTTGAACAATACAACCTTAGCGTATATGATATGAACGATATGCGCTTTCCATCACTGCAGAGACTCAAGTTTGATGTGTTGGAACAGCTATGTCCACATCATAGACTTGCTTACAAGGCAAATTGTGCACATCGAAATGTACTGTTACTAAGAAAATTTTATTATGATAATACTCCATCACTAGAGAGATCTCTCAAGATATTTTTTCGCACAGAACATTTATCCTTTATGAGTCCTACAGATATTGCTCAGCTACCTAAGGCATTTCTCACAACATTTGGAGCAAACAGTATCGAGCAAGCATGGGATAAACTGTCTGATGATTTAAAAAGCAATCAAGAAATTCTCAAATATCTACGTTGCCGAGAGCACAATCCTACAGAGAGTGTAGTACCACCTTTAAGAAGAGACTGTATTCAATGTACGCTTAATGCTAATATAATATGAAAAACTTCCTTGTAAAATTATGTTTAATAATGGGCTGCAGTTCAATGAATGTAAAATTTAATGCAAATACATGTAAAATAGTACATTACGGTACAAGTGACGAAAGTTGAAGTTCCGCCACTGCGTGAAGTTGGCGCCCGAGGCGAAGCCGAGGGCGCCATATCACGCAGTGGCGGGCCTTGAAGTTTCGTTTCGTGTACCGTATACTATTTTTCTTGATGTCCGGTGGAAAGTACGTTTGCCACTGACAATGATAACGTACCCGACGGGCTCGAGAGCATTGAGTTCGATGCGCGCCCCCGACATTTGCGGCACGAGCGCAGCGAGTGCTGCTGGTCGGGGGGGCGGGCATCGAAAACATCACGTGCATAATTTTAATAAGTGAATTTTACTGAAGATCATGTAAAATATTTTTATTGTACGTGGAATTGTTACAATTGTTACACGTACAATTATGAAACATGCCGTACTTTTGCTCCATTTGCAGCAACAAAGTCAACTACTTTATTTGTATCTGAAAAAATAAATGATCCCTCAAGAAGAAATTCTCACAAAAAGTGCGACATTATTAACGAACAATCTTTTATCCATTTCACAAATTAAAGCAATATAAATCACTTGTTTAACCGATGGGCCGCATTGATTTTGACAATGCATACCCCGTTAGTGACTGTCACACATAATATTTAAATGGTTAACATACCTCGAAAATGATATGAACATTCAAAAGGTTATGTGTGAGTGCCACTAACGGGACATGCATTGCTAGAATCAATGTCCATCAGGTGTACCTTGATGATCAGAAGTGATAGTTTTTGTTGTAAATATAGGTTAATGACTTTGAATATGTTGACAAAACCTCTAAAACAATTTATTAATAAAGTCTACAGTTGCCTAGTTACCAACTCAGAATCAATGGTTAAATGTCCTTCTTTCGCCATCGAAAACAATGGCGAAACCACGTACTTTCCACCAGGGCATCAAGAAAATTATGTTTAATAAACGTTTCTTATACTGAATATTACCGTTTTTATTTTTCTTTCCTCATATCTCATATGTAAATTAAAGTATTAAGTAGCTTATAACAAATTGCGCCTACAAAATATTAAATTTCATTCATATGTCTTACTTAAAGATAAGACCCAGATATTTTTGAAAATTTATGTAATAGAAAGACAAATATCTTATGAAGATTTATTTTCTTGCAAAAGTATCATTGGATGCCTCTAATTTACGGAAAAAAAGTTTAAAAGCAAAAAACATACATTTAACCTCAAAATATGAGTCAAATCAACTTCTCAATGGAACTTTATATCGATATTTAAGACTATTAAAATAGATATAATTATCTAAAATGAAAATATTATTGGTATTTAGTGTAAGTTTATTAATAACAACATCTGTAATAAAGTAAATCAACAAGAGATAAAATGTGTACTTGTTTTGACTATTTTAGTTACCATAGAACTCCCTTAAGTATATCGAAAAAATAATCGACTTTTGATTTTCTTGCGAGAACACCTCTTACGAGTCCAATGACGTTGTAAATTTTTATTAATAATTTAAAAATTTTTTAATTTTGTAACTCAGGCGAAAAAGCGTGGATAAGGAGAACACAATAGAAATACTCTGGAGTTCTTAGAATTCATAGCGATAAGGCTTCTATATGAATATCGGAACAAAAAAGAGATGCGATAGTTCAGCATGCTACAGCCGAAATACACTTGATGAGATAAGAAATCGTGACGCCACCAATCTCGCCGCAAGGTAAGCACAGTGGAAGAGTTTTATTAATAAATTTTCTTCTAATACTTCTTCCTTTCCCGAGAAACAAAGATTTCAATAGATTATTATAAACTTATAAATGAATGAATGAAAAAAAAAACATCGTATTATTTATTTCTACCCCACACATGAATGTCTCATGCGATTGAAATTAAATTACGCATATATATGCCCTATGCTCCCTGCACGCTGGGACACAGGCCGTGTCTTTCGGATTTATCGGTCTACTATACGCTCTTACTATAGCCATGGGTGTACCATAGTCTGGCCATGCTACTGAGTCATTAACGTGATGGTAAAATCGCACTGTTACAAAACATTTTACCATCACAGGGTTAACATATCACTAATCAATTTGTAATTCTTTGCTTGGTCGATAAGTGGCGTACACGCGCTCAGATTTTAACCATTTTTACCATCACACGATTATTATATCGCTACTCGGTCGGTAAGTCTGCTCTGTCGGTAAGTGGCGTAGTAGCCGCGCTGGCGTAGTAGCCGCGCTGCCCCTACTACTCCTCTCGATGTTCATTATGAGCTTGCTAGTGGGGGAACTCTCGTGGATGCCTAGATTCTGGCCGAAAAGTCCCCTCTCGACTTGCGACGCACAGTGGGGAATTTTGCATTTTTTTTCAATATCAAATATCTTTGCAACCAAAAGGGAAAAACCCCGACCATGACCTTTTGACCTTGAAAAAGTGGCAGAAAAAAAGAAAAATTTGAAAAGATCTAATTTACGTAATCTCACCTAAAAAAACCGCTGCCAATTCATTGGCACGTACCTTCCTCGAACAGAATTTATTGATCCCTTTTATCAACTAACTATACTAATAATTATGATTGTTTTTCCCTTTTTCGTTTTTATATTTCTATATTTCTATAAATATTATTTATAAATTCTTTAATAAATATTTACGTGTTATAATTGAGAGCATTACTTAATTATGTATCCTCGAACCGAGTTAATTTTTATAGGTTAAGAGGGTTCGAAAGTCGATCAAAACTTTAAATTTCGCGTCACAATACATCAGCAGACAAAAACAACTCTTTTGCTTATAAAAAATAAACTATGAACTATATGTATGCTATAAACATATGTATATTTGATAATAAACTAAATTATATTTAGTAATAATTTATTATATTTATAATAAACAAGAAAAAAAAAACATAAATTTAGAATAAATGAAAAAGAGTACAAAAAATCACGAGGTACTTTTGTACAAAAAGAGAGTAAAAATGAAAAAAAATCCTTTTTTTTCATTCTTTTTGTTTTTAAATGTCTTTTTTATGGAAAAACACCTTTTAGCATTTGTAAAGGTCATTTTTTTATATTATAAGCGCCTTTATCTTCCCCCAAACTTAAATGTCCGTGCATCACTTTTTTTTTTAAGATAAATCAGATAAATTCCATTTTTCAAATTTTTCGTTCTTTGGGCCACTTTTTCAAAGTAAAAAGGTCATGGTCGGGGTTTCTCGATAATTTTCCTGTAATCTCCCTAGCGAAAAAAATCACGTGATTAATCATATGATTTATCACTTGATTTCTCACGTGATTTCTCACGTGACGATTTGGCGCGATTTCTCACGTAATTAATTATTACGTGAAAAATCACGTAACAATACAAACATAAAAAAATAATATATAACGTTTATTCGTTAATGAAACTTGTTTCCTCAATGGATAACAAATTCATTATTGTAGAAAAAAACGATATATAAAATTTCCAACCCAACCGAGAATCGAACTCACGAACTTTGGGTTCCTGCGCAGGCACGCTATCCCCCGAGCGGAAATGAAATCAGTCCAGCCTTACTTGAAATCAGGCCTTGATCAAGCTTCTTGATCAAAGCCCAATCAGGATGGTGACGCTTTTTGTATCAAGGCTTGAATTGACAAGTTATATTTCCCTGACAACCGATTTAATTATATAATTCATAACCTCATTATTTACAATAATTAATTGTCGTTGTTTACATAGACTTCTTAAAAAATAGAGAATTAAATGTTATTTTTTAAATTGAAAGTTTTATTGACTGAGAAAATGATGAGATTATATTTATCATATATTGCAAATGTTAACAAACGTATTTTTAATTATGGCGAATTATATATACAAAATGTTATATTGTAATAATTACAATATCAACATTTGTCCATAAATGTATATATCTTGTAACTGTTATAGCTCTAGTATTCTTTGAAATATAGTATTGTTTAATAATATCACTGCCTCAATAATGGAGTCTAGGTGGTGCGCTCCGTAGGTTTTTGCGTTTAGATTTCCGGGTTTCATCTAATACATGGTCTAGGTGTTCTGGGTAGTCGATGACGATGTCTAGGTGGTACGTTCCGTAATATTTTGCCTTTAGACACCGTCATCGGCTACCCCGACCACCTAGAGCACGTACATGCGTCCTGAGACCTAATCGCAAAAAATTACAAAAAGCACTACCTAACCTATTTATCGGCTATCCCGAGCAACTCCCGATGTACTACACCCACTCATTCAAATATCATTGTACGAGTAATTGTTACAATATCGACGTTTATTATAAATATAAGTATTTCTCTGGAACTTTTAACTTTTAGCTAAATAGAAATTTCAAAATTTAATGTTGAGGCACATTCACACAACTGATTTTTTTCTGTTTTAGGTATTAATAACAATAAAAAGGGTGTGCTCCTCATTTTTAAACATAGTTTTTTAATATTGTATGCTTATGCATGTACGAGTAAGCGTGAGCGAATGCATGTAAAACTGCCTTACAATCAGTTTCTTTTTTGATTTTTTTTTAAATAAATCCGAATTTCGTTAGACATCCCGAGAACTAGTTAAAGAAAATGTGTATAGAAAAAAGAGCAACACTTAGTTTAGACTAATTTACCGTTGTTTATGTGTGCCACCAAAAATTGATAATTTTTTATATGAGGGGCGCATCGACACCGTGTTCTTTAGCATATCATAATTCACTTTCCATAGAGGCACACTTATAACCAAAGTCACAGTTTGTTCGTATTTTCAAGACGAGTAATTTACGCCCCAAAAAATTAAAAAAACACAAAAGTTTTTTTTTAATCGATAAATAAAGTTTAATTTTTATTTTTACCAAAATACAACATCGCAAAGATAATGCTATGCACTTTTTTTAAAGGTAGGCACATTCAATCAGACAACATATTTTCGAATACTTAACAAGGAATGATAGCCTAAAAAAGTTGGTAAAGCATTTATAAAAGTTTTTTTTTAATGATGTAAAAAGGATGAAAAATTCCGACAGTACGCAGGCAAAATCTCTAACTTTAAGCCATTTCCGATTGCCCATGAGCTTATCCTTGTTTAAAAGTGAGTTCTATGTAATGGAATATGTTACTGGAAATTGATTTTATAAATATTTGCTTGACTTAGATAGCTAAATATTTGAGAACCATAAGATATGTTACAATACTGTAAAAGTTAAAAGTTCGAGAGAATTAAAAAAGGGCATTTTCTTTTGGTGTACTGTCTTTAAAATCAATAACTAGTGTTATGCAATATTTTACTAAACCAAAAAAGTCGTAAAATACATTAGGCAGGTTTATCTATAAGTGTAACATAGAACTTTCCATATTTGTGCCTAGGTATATATTTTTTATACACTCTATTATAGGTTGTTAAACTGCAAAAATGTTTGATAACCACGATTAATTAGTAATAGCTCGATTATTATGTACCATGAATACATAAATATTGTTAGCAGCTCTCGTTTATACTTGTACAAAGTCAATGACGTATGGTATGTAAGTGATTTCACTAAAAATCTAACATCTTAATACTGTATAAAATAGTTAAAAAAAATGAAGTGCATGTAACATTGTTAATAAAAACATTTTAATCCCTACCGTACGATATAAAAATTAAATTTCAGTAGCAGATAATCTTTTTCTATAAGTATAAGAGGTTAGTCTAATTTGAATCTATGACAGATTTTCATTTGTCAAATCCGGGCTTGACTAGAAAAACGTCACCACCTTGATCCGGTATTGATCAGTATCTTGATCAGGACTGGATCAGTGCAATCAAGATCTTGATCAAGGCCTTATTTTATACTGATTTTATTTCTGGTCGGGGGCCATTACGCTATCACTCGCTATTCTCCATATTTATTGCTATTTCAATTTGATTATTTATGTAAAATATTAATGGTTTGTAAAAATTATTTATTTATACACTATTTTAATAAAATGCATAACTTATATTAAAACATTAATTCATTAAATTCGAATAACTTAAGAATGTAGTGCCAGTAAAGTAGAAATCAGGTAAGTACAAAATTAATTTTTTTTTTTTAAACAAAATACCGAATTACTTTTTATAGAATGTTACGTATATAAAATTGTAAATAATGATCATTACGTTTTTAAGAATTTTTATTGCTTTTGAAAAAGTTATTCGAATTTAATTATTTAATATCTCAATATAAATTACTTATTTTAAAAATCATCAAAATTAAGTAACAAATTAAATAATCGAAATTAAACAGCAATTAAATAAATATGAAGGACGATTATACATATAACAAAAAAAGATAAACATTAAAATATTTTTACGTTTTTTTCATACATTGTAAATATATTGAAAGGTAATGCATTCTATTAGTCAAAAACTAATAAAATGAATTAACTAACACCGAAAAAAAACTTCCAGTTTGTTTATTTAAATCATTTCTTAAAAATTTGTTTTTTGAAACAAGTAATTATTTATTTAAAAGAAGAAAATTTTACTTGATTTAAGAAAATTTAAGTATATTAAATAAAGAAAATAAATATTTATTTTAAAAAATATATTTTTAAGAAATGATTTAGATATTGATTATTAGAATTTATGATTTAATTTTTTTCTTTACTTTGTTGATTCTTTTCTCAAAATTCAATTTACAATGTGTGAAAAAATGAAAAATATTTTAATGTTTATTCGTGTTCGTTATAGAGTAATAAAAATTCACTCATAGTTTTTCATTGGGATTTCAAAGTTTTTGTATTTATTATATTGCTGCATTTACGCATTTGTGACATTTTCGCAAATCTTTTAATATTAATTCTTTTTCGTTATTACCGTTTATTGTTGTAGAGAAAAAGAAATCACTCTTATTTACATATTTTTCACTAATATACTTAAAAGTTCACGAATTTATTACATCATTGAATTTGGACATTTGTACTAAACTTCCTAAAAACATTGTAGTTAGCTCGCAATACTCGTTTGCCGATACGCGATAAATACGCATCTACGTACATCACTGTAGAGCAACCCCCCAGGGGCATAGAGGAGAGTCGACAAGGTTCTTCGAGAAAAGACTAAATGCTAAGCTGTAGTGATTGCTGCGCATACGAAAGAAGGTAGTAATGGCAACTCTATCTAGGTGGAGTGAGTGAAACCATGGTTTAGGAGAGGTAAGGCGGAAGGAGGAAAAGTAGAGACAGCCGGTGTTTATGCGATAGTGGTTGAGGTGATTTTTGAATTCGGAGTGAGTGGTCGCGAGGTAAAGAGGATAAAAATCGGAGTATGGGAGAAGAAAATTGAGGTCAAAGCCTTTACATGAGGCGGATTTGGCCAGAAGATCTGCCTGTTCATTCCCTTGGATGCCGCAGTGGCTAGGGATCCAGATCCTCGAGGCTTTGTTTGATTTTGAAGATGCAGGAAGAAGGAGAGGTGATGAAGTCGCTGCGATTGGACAGGATTTGAAGGGTGCTAAGGGAGTCAGTAAAAATAGAGCAGTTAGAAAGGTTGTGCTGCTCGATATATTCGAGAGCTATCTGGATAGCGAGGGCCTCTGCTGTTGAGACGAAAGAATAGGAAGAGATTCTAAATTGAAGGTTGAGTTTGAGACTGGGATAGTGAATGGCCAAACCTACTTCGATTTTGGAGCCGTCAGAGAAGAAGGCGATAGAGGAGGAGAGAAGGTTTCGGAAGATGCGGTTGAATTTTTGAGGAGGGTTGGAGGATCTTTCGTCGTTGGCTTGCTCAACCTTTGTCCATAGTCACTTTAGGCGAAAAGCTTTGAGTATCTAAGGAATAGATGAAGCAAGGAAGGACGTTGGAGGAGTCGATTCGGTGGCGGTGCCTCTTGAGGCGGGCAAAGGCGCAAATAACAGGAAGTTCGAGAATGTCAAGAGTGTTCCGATTATTAAGAAGGTCGAAAAGAGATTCGATTGATTCTAGAGTGGGATTATTGTTGACGGCAAAGGCGCGAAAGGTGAATCTAGAGGCAAGTTTTTTAGAATGGAGAGAAAGAGGGAGTTCAGAAGATTCTGCATAAACTATCCGATTGGGAGTCGATCGGCGCAGCCCCAGACATGCTCTAAGGGCTCTGAGGGGTTTGTCGCGAGGAAGAAAAATGATAAAACCGTAGTCGAAAGAGCCAAGGACAAACGCTTTGTAGATCTGAAGTAGCGATTGGGGATGCCCGCCCCACCAGGTGCCAGTGAGGAATCGAACAAGGCTGATGTGAGGAGTGCTTTTTCGGATGAGATGGTTGAGGTAGGGAGTCCAAAAAAGCTTGGAGTCAAAGGTGACTCCGAGAAGTTTGATTTGGTTAGTAGGTTTGATGGACGAGTCATCAAGGCGGAGGGAAACGTTTGTGGTGTCGGTGAATTTGCGCGTGAAGACAATAAGTTGGGTTTTTTGAGGGGCAATGGAAAGACCTAGAGAGTGAAAATAGAAAGAGATTAGGGTTAGACTGTTTTGGAGGATGGTCATGTAGTAATCGATGTCGGGAGAAGAGACAAAGAGGACGACGTCGTCGGCGAAGCAGAGATATTGACAGTTGGGGTCGATATGAATAGGGAGTTGATGGGTGTATACGTTGTAGCCAGTAGGACTACAACAACAGCCTTGGGGAACGCCCTGGAGTGCGTTAAAAGGGCTCTGGATCTCACTGCCTACATTGAAGTAAACGGATCTGCAAGAAGTGAGGTTATAAAAAAATTTATAAATATGCCATGGGAGGCCTAAGTCGCGAAGAATGTGAGCAAGAGTACCAGGATCAACGCAGTCGAAGGCGCTCTTGATGTCAAGGCTAAGGGCTACGGTATAAGCGTTTGAAATGAAGTCAGAGTAGATAGAGCACGTAAAAATAGAAAGGTTGTCGGAACATGATTTACGCTTTCTAAAGCCAAACTGATTTCTTGGGAGACACTGGTATCTCTCGAGCCACCAGTCAAGCCTGCGGCGAATCATCCTTTCGAAAACCTTAAGAAGAGATTGGGCTAGAGAGAAGGGACGAAATTTGCCCGTGTTACCTTTAGGAATGAAAAAGACTAGGAAATTACGCCAGGAAGATGGAAATTCCCCTTTCATGAAGAGTTCGTTGAGGACAGAGAGCAGACAGTGAAGAATGTTTTCTGGGAGATGAGAAATGAGAAGATTGTCGATTTTTGGTCGAGTCCGGAGGCAGAGTTAAGTTTGGCATGACATTTGTCGATAGAGATGGAAAGCTCTTTGAAAGAGAAGGGTTTACAGAAAAATTTCAGGGTGAGAGGAGAAGGTCTAAAAACTGAAGGAAAATTGGGAAAGAAGCAGGAAGGTGGACAAATATAGGGAATGAGTTCGTTTTTATAGTAAGAGCAGAATTTCCAAGTATTTATCCTACGTTGCAATACAATTGAAAAAATATTTTTAATCAAAGAATAATTAGAATATCGCTCCACTGTATAACCGAAAGAGCGCAAAAAATGCGCTTGTGCTTTAGGATGATAAGCTTAAACGATTTTACAGTTTGCATTTATACTTGTGATGTAATCAAAACACCATATTCCTCTGAAATATAATCAATTATAGTATAAAAACATGTTATTATATTGTACACATTTATTACTCTAGTGGAGTTGAAATTTTAATAATTCGAAAAATCATATTTTAGTCAATAAAACAACTCTTCTGTAAAATATATAATTATATACATGCTTTTACGGTGACTCAATCATTTTACTCACTTTCCCATGCTCTAATTTTTAATCTATTTAAATATAACAAATCGCCAAGACTGCGGACTTTTGTAAAAATATTTAAAATTACGAAAATGTTAAACGTTTTTATTAAATGGCGTTAATCATATAAGAGAAGGCAAACTTTATAATATTCTTTTGAAAAATCTATTATATTAATTGTTCATTCCTACGGTGAGGCAGTACTTGAGATTGAGACACGCATGTCGGTCTCTATAGTATTTTCCTCTCCGACGGCTATTAGATAATTCTGAGCACACTGGCATCCATGCAGTAGTGCCCGCCCTGGGCCATCCAGCCTCATTTTGCAGCTTCCCCAGCTCTACAATGATCTTCAAGTGTTAGTGCTTTAGAATGTGAGGGGATAGATAATTAGGAACTGGGGGATATCATAAAAGTGCTGTGTGTGTGGTTAGATGCGATACCGGTAAGCAGTTGTCGCTGGTCATATTAGCTCATCTAGTTAATTTCTAAGTTTAGTCAAGGTATAAAAACTCATTTCAAGGTATCTATTGTATATATAAGTGAGTCTTGCGTATTTAATAGTTTTCATTTTATTTCTTTATACATATTGAACTTTACTATACTACAAAATCTATAACATATACATTACACTTTTGTGTAATATGATATTACTTTAACACGTACTTTTATAATATTAGACAATTTTGTTTCTCTTAGTTCAATCGCTTAGGTTCATAATTAACAGGTTAAGCTGTGTAATTTTATATGAAATTTCTATTTGTTATCAAAACAGAAAGATAACATAATTATAGATTTTTAACAACGCAATTTTTAAACATTTTTCTAATTTTGATTTTACTATATACTAAGTTCTCTAGATCATGACAAGAAATTGTAAGATTTAACAGCTTTTATGTAACAGTTTTTGTTAGTTATTGTTTTAGTTCTTTTATAGGTATTTAAACGATATCCTTTGTATTTAAGAGTTCTATTGGAAATCAATTCTTTGTACGATAAGCAAAAATTGTCTATTTTATGTATATTTTGGCGTTTAAAATCGTTTCTATAGATTTAACTCGTCAGGTATTTATTTTACATGGAAATCTTAAATGTGAAAAAGTTTTGTTTAACTATTATCTATAACTTATGTATTGAATATTTTTGTGTAAAATTAAATACTGTCAAGTTACAGTCGAAAATCGTCCATTTTATATGTATTTTTTGGCGTTTAAAATAGTTTTTATAAGATTAACTCGGCAGGAGTTGATTTTACAAAAAAATGTTAAGTAGGAAAAAGTTTTGTTTCAATATTATCTACAACTTTTGTATTTAACATTTTTGCGAACAATCAAATCCTATCAAATGATAGCCGAAAATCGTCCATTTTATGTGTATTTTGGCGTTTAAAATCGTTTTTATAAGTGTAACTCATTGGGAGTTGATTTTATATGAAAATGTTAAATGGTAAAAAGTTTTGTTTCATTATAATCAACTTTTGTATTTAACATTTTTGTATAAAATCAAATCCTGTCAAGTTATAGTCAAAAATCGTCCATTTTATGTATATTTATGCGTTTAAAATCGTTTTTATAAGTGTAACTCATCAGGAATTGATTTTATATGAAAATGTTAAATGGGAAAAAGTTTTCTATTATTATAATCTACAACTTTTATATTTAACATTTTCGTGTAAAATCAAATCCTGTCAAGTTATAGTCAAAAATCGTCCATTTTTGACTTTTTTTGCCGTTTTTCGCAGTTATCTTGGTAAATATTGCTCTTAGAGAAAAGTCTTCAACAGAAAAAATGTATTTTAATTAGTTTTAGCAGATAGACCTGTAGATATTAGCTTAAAATTAATTTTTCTAGACATTAGGCTTAAAAATCGATTTTTTGAGATATTTCTTTGTGCTCGCATTTGAACAATTTTTCATCGATCTTTCTGGTTAAGGGACCAGCACCTAGGTATAATTAGAGGAGTATTTTCCCGCAATCCCGATGAAATCCATCGAAAATTCGCTGAGATAATCCATAAACTTGATTACATACGAACGTACATACATACATACATCATAGAAAACGCCTAAAATGAACTATTTCTGGGCGGAAAATAGTTTTTATACAGTAAATTGCTAGTTTTCGGGGAGTTTCAATTTTCACTCTGGTGAAAATATAAGGCTCTCTCGAGTAGCGGTCGTGCCTAAAAAATGGGAACGTAAACTGAAAAAGTATTTTTATATTTTACGTGAATTTTTTAACTATTAAATATTTTAAGCGTACTATTTTCTACTGATAATTTTAAGTTCCCGTTTATTAATATTTTAATATATTATTTTCAAGGTAAAATAGAATATTATAAAAATAAGAAAAATAATTTAGGATTGTTAAGGATAATTAGGTGTTATCATTTTCAGATCATTTTATTTTCAGATGGGGTGGTGTTGGTTGCTTTCCCGTTGGTTCCCACCCGAAAACCAATGCTCTTATTGTAATTAATAAATGCAGTACAATAAGTTCATTTGGCCAAACAACCAATTATTTTTGAAAACATCTTGCTCAATGTAAAATGTTACAAAAATTTATCATTTATTTTACGTACAAAATCTTCTTATATTTAAAATCTAATGCGTCAATAAAGATAGATAAACAAAGCAACTAAAGATAGGCAAATACTGTAAAGAAGAGGTGGAAAAAAATGTTATCGGGCTACACGGAAAAAAATTTCCTAGAGTGACTACGGAAGCGCCATGAGTTACTATAGAATTTCTCGTATATACATAGAGTCGTCTTCTCATTGGGGCAGTGACTCGAGGCTATTGGTATACTCATTCTACCAATTTGACGCAATAGCCACAGAAGTCGATTGGTGTAGCCATAGCTTAACCTCTCTTACCCAGATTGGAATACTGAGTGCGACAAGTTGTTAGAGTTACTACTGAAATTTGTGAGGGCGCTGTTGCAGCAGCTGTGGCGTAGTAACTATACGCAATTTTTTTCCGTGTAATATAATACAATATAATCGGAATAATAATGCCGAGTTGGTATTATCGTGATAGCCGATCGAGTCCAGCTTCCATGAAGCTGGATTAATTACCTCTCTAGTAGGATATTGCTTTGAAAATGACAAACGTAGCTTCAAAATTATTGAATTTTTCGCACTGTCTTATTTGAGAGATTATCGGGACTTTCTAAATTGTTTGCAATAATTTTGAGAAGTACGAAAATGTAAATCCTTATAAAAATATCCTATAGAAAATCCTGTAGGAAATGCTATAGGAAATCCTGTAGGCATTCCGTAGAAATCCTATAGGAATCCTATAGGATACTCTATAGGCAGTCCTATATGAAATTCTATATAGGAAGTTCTATAGGAAATCCTATGTGAATTTCGCGCTTTTCCTGTAGGAAATCCTATAGGAAATTCTGTAGGCAATTCTGTAGGAAAAACTGTAGACAATTTTACATGGAAAATCCTGCAGGGAATTCTGGAGTATTTTCGTGAAAACAGTTTATAGAGGTTTAGCATCTTATTTAGCGCTGTAACATCGCACAGCAGAATCAGTGGCAAACAGTCCTAGGTAAGGAGCTCAGATATCAAAACCAAGGTAATCCTTGTCACATTGACTCTCCGTAAAGTCGTTCAAATGGTTGAATCTCATGGCTTTACATACCCTCGCGGTTCCAATGTGTTTATGAGAGTCCTGACTGCTGCGCCCCATAGCGGCATAGCAGCGAACATACATAAACGAGGCTCTGGAGAAGCAAGCTTCTACCGCATGCCGCAGTGCAGCGCAGCAGTCGGGACTCTCATAAACACATTGGAACCGCGAGGGTATGTAAAGCCATGAGATTCAACCATTTGAACGACTTTACGGAGAGTCAATGTGACAAGGATTACCTTGGTTTTGATATCTGAGCTCATTGGGCTTAATCGGTAAGCGCCGGCAGTCGTGCACAGCAGTCCCTTGGTGCAACTCCTTACCTAGGACTGTTTGCCACTGATTCTGCTGTGCGATGTTACAGCGCTAAATAAGATGCTAAACCTCTATAAACTGTTTTCACGAAAATACTCCAGAATTCGCTGCAGGATTTTCCATGTAAAATTGTCTACAGTTTTTCCTACAGAATTACCTACAGAATTTCCTATAGGATTTCCTATAGGATTTCCTACAGGAAAAGCGCGAAATTCACATAAGATTTCCTATAGAACTTCCTATATAGAATTTCATATAGGACTGCCTATAGAGTATCCTATAGGATTCCTATAGGATTTCTACGGAATGCCTACAGGATTTCCTATAGCATTTCCTACAGGATTTTCTATAGGATATTTTTATAAGTTATAAAACTTGTCACATTGCCTCTCCGTAAAGTCGTTCAAATGGAAAGTTGAGTATCTGAAAACCATATATGACTAATAAATAAATGAGCCAAGCAACATCACCACACTCAAGAAAGATTCTGCAGCAGTGCCCATCGTTTACACTACTCTCGTCGCCAGATACCTGCAACAAGAGAAAGTACCATCAGCTTACCTATCAGAGAGGTTAGGAACGAGAAAGGGCTTACGAAATTTGCTTTCGCCGTCGACACGCTGCCTTCCTGTCTCTGACAGATATCATCATCAACCAGTAAACACGATGAAAGGGACGACATTCTCCAGGGCGGTGTATTGCAGCAGCCACCGTCATCACTGGGAACGCCGGGAGCCAGACGATGCGATTGTTGACATCACACCATGGACATACGCGCACGCACGTCATATCATATCTTCGGGAGTAATGAAACGGTATTTTTCCTTATGTTATTCAAAAGCATTTTACTTAACACAAAAATTTCAAATACAAAAGTTGTTGATAACATTGAAATAAAACTTTTTTTCTATTCAACATTTGCATAAATAAAAATAAAAACTATTATTATAATTCAAATAGAAATAATGAAAACAATGTTTTTAATTTTAAATATAATTGCAATCATAGTACTTATATATTTACTATTCCTATGTGTACTTTAAACATATCAATTAATAATACTTAATTAATTTATACGAATCATAGACTATTTGAAAAGTTATCTGCATATATCTATATTTGTAGAATTATAAGGAAAATATTCTACAAAAAAATAATAAATATGTAATAGTAAATGCATAATTTCCATTTAAATTTTACTGCAGAGATGTATTTATGTGTATTCTAATGATAATAACGATGAAAATAAGTATTACAATTAATGCAATAATAAAATTATAAGGTTTTTCTGAGCATTGCGGTCGTGCCTATTATGTAAAAACGAAGTTTTTACATAGGGAGGGGGTGGGCGACGAACGAAGCGAGGAGCAGGTGTGTGTGGGGGCGGGGGGTTTGGCGTCAGTGTTGCCAGGTAGTATATTTTTATACTCCTACCCGAGTAGAAAGTGAGTTATGGGTGTAATCAGGTCCTGTACTGGTGCCTGAAGTTCTTAGACAGGGCCTGCACTGGCACCTTAACAGGCCCAGAGTAGGCATGAAGTTATAGCCCTGGCCAGCTATTGAAAAATATAATGGCCATAACAGGGCCGGAAAATGCCTGAAGTTATAGCCCTGACCAGCTATTCTAATGGCCATAACAGGGCCGGAAAAGGAAGCCTGCATTAAAATAATTTGCAGATGATCATTAAAATTAATATTATTAGGATTTATATGGTATATTGCAATCTTGAGCCCATTTTCTTATGTCTTGTGTAATAGCAGAGTCATTTGTTTCTATTTCTTCGTCACTTTCTTCACCTCTTACAAAGTTTGCGTTGTCACTTATGCAAGAGAAATTGCTTTCATCATTTGATGAAAATCTATCACAATCGCTTTCATTACCTGATGAAAACGTATCACATTCAACTTCAGCATTGTTCAAAATGTTATCACTCACTGGAAGCTTCTGAAGATCTGGTAAGTCATCTATTTCAACACATTCTTCACCAATACATGATTTAAGTTTATTTTCACCTCCATCACTTGTATTGCAATCTTGACTTACCATTTCTGCTTCTTTCTGTCTTTGACGAAAATTACGCATTCTAAATTTACTCGTCGGAAGGTTACGATTATGTTTATTATCCATTATGAAAGATTTAATAATTAAATAATCTAAATAAGAAATGAGACGTACGTATCTTATTTTTTAGCATTACCTGCAGCTCCGAATTGCGCTTGTTAGTTATGCAAGTTATGCTATACCTAACTTCAGGTATCAGAATAGAGCCGGACTTGGCCCTGTATAAGAACTCATTTGGGGAATCAGAATAGAGCCAGCAAAAATGGAAGCCTATGCAGGTCCGGAATAGCCCCTCGTCACATGCCTGTACAGGCGCACGAAGTAAATTTCAGGCATACCTTTTCAGGGCCAACATATCCGGTCAGGCATGCCTGAGCCAATTTCTACTCGGGTAGATGGAGCTGCGTTTCCCCCTAAAATCCCTCTAAATTTTTTAAATAATTTTTAAACCTAAGTAGGCGGGGGATATGAGGTCCACGCATATAAGGGAGTCATGTAGACATGCAAAAATTTGCAAAACGATTACTTAAATAATTTTTAAACCTAAGTAGCCGGAGGATATTAGATCCACGCATATAAGAGAGTCTGTAGAGATGAAAAAATAAGCAAAACGATTACTTAAATAATTTTTAAACCCAAGTAGCCAAGGGATATGAGGTCCACGCATATAAGGGAGTCATGTAGACATGAAAAAATAAGCAAAACGATTAACGATTATTTAAATACCCGTAGTAGCCGGTGATGCGCGGTCTACGCTTATTAGGGCATTACATAGAGTCTGGTATCTTTTTATACCCCTAGATGGAGCTCCGTTTCCCCCTAAAATCTTAAGTTTAAATACTAAATATACCAATAAATATTTAACGCTTGTTTTATGAAGAAAAAAAATGATTTATTTTAAAAATACTGTTTAACAATTTTTTAAACATTCAAATATTTTAAAACTATTATATTATATAATATAGTTCTTTATATTATTCTATAACATAGTTCTTCCTATATTAATAAAATACGAACATTAGAAATATACTTTTTAATTTGCAGGAAAAATGTCTAATACATCGATATCTCTCTCTGCAATTTTTTTATATATATTTTCCGAATTGAACCTTTTTAACATCTCTTTAGACGGGTTAAATTCTGTACTTTTAATTTGCGATGTACATCTCACATGTAAAATTGCTTGCACCATCGGAACAGATAATTTATTTGGAAGTTTGTCTTTCACAATATTGACAATAGAAAAGACTCGCTCTACGCAAGCATTGGAAATTGGCAAACTTAGTAAGGCGAAAACAAATTTACAAATATTTTTAAATTTTCTCTCGCCGTTTGCATTTTTGATGCTGTACACTTCCAACCAAAAATCTATCATTTCTTCTTTTGGGCTTATTTCGACTCTATGGAGTAAATCCCACTCTTTAGCTGTTTCATCAACATCTTCACATAAAAATTCAAATTTATCAAGCATCTGTGATATATCAGGTTTTATTTGTCGAGAAACATTTTCTTGAGAAAAAATACTTAGCTTTTCTAATACATTTGTATTTTCCGAAATTCTTATTTGTAGCTCAGTAGCTAATAAAATAAGGAATTCCCTACATTGATTTTTGACATATGCAATCGTTTCTTTATTATCTACCTTACCCATCATTTTATTAAATTCATAGCTGAAATTTACACAGTCATTAGGCATTAAAAATGGTTTGAAATCAAATTTGTAAATTTCGATAACTTTTTTGAGCTGATCAGGTACAACTATTTTCTGTAAAATTGAATAAAGCAAATCGTTTAACTCTTGAAATAGTTTGGGAGGATCCGCTTTATCCGACTGAAATAATTCATTTAAACCAATCACTGCTTTTAAAGTATTATTTATGAATGTTAAATAAATTTTGTTTATTTCATTGGCATACATTGATGCTAATTGATTAGTTACAAAAAACCTTTCATTTTTATTTGCCAGCTCGAAATGTAACTTCAATACATCCCACTGATCAAGAATAGTGCTAATAGCCTTCTTTCTTACAAGCCAACGGGTGGTGCTTAACTGCACAATTTTTAATGGATTAGAATTAGTAATTGTTTTGAATAATTCATGATACTCTACTTGCCTTTTTGTACTATAACTGAACCATGTGTAAGTCTCTCTAACTATATAATCTAAATGCCTCGGTAAGGTATCACAAGGTTAATTCATTTAATAACAATCAAATTATTGTTTATCTCGCGTAAATTAGTCGTCAGCGAATGTTTCGAACCAATATTAACGCTCGCTCTGTCAACACCTAAGCCTAGAAATTTTTCGCTTTTCAATTTAGCCGTATTTAAACAACTTAAAATAGTATTGGACATAGCATTAGCTGTACCTGATTCCATTTCGACTAATCTATAAAAAGTAGTAATAATTTTCAACTTATCTTCACTAAAATACCTTATAACGATGCTTAATATTTTTGCTTCCTTATAGAGGAAGCTTTGTAATAGTAAAATTTTAATTTTCTTTAAATTGCTCTAGAAACATGAATAAAGGTGTTAGAAGTTTGTGTCACATGATTTTACAAAATGTCTGTATGGATGTGTGTGTGTGTGTGTGTGTGTGTGTGTGTGTGTGCCGCTTTATTTTCGGATCTACGCGGTCGATTTTAACCGGACTGGTCTCATTTTTTTTGCTTTTTGATTCCGAATTCGGGAAAAAAATAATTTTGTACGACTAACTGATTCGTTTTTGTTTTATGTCAAATTTTTCATTTTCGAAAAATTTATTTTTGATTCTTTTTAATGATTGGATTTAAATTTTATAATCCGATGGGTAGCGTTCGAAAGAGCATAAAAAAACCTATATTTAAAAAAAAAAAATTTCTCTAGCTATCACGGTTATTTTGTTATTAACAAAAACGTGTTTTTTTTTTAAATGCTTATAAGTCCCAAACTAAATGGTCAATTTTTTTGAGAAAAATCATGATAATGGAGATTATGAATAGCTATAATATGTATAAAATTGAATCCATTCTATTGGTTAGTTTTTAAGAAAAAATTAAAAAATGAAAAAGACGTGTTTTAGGTGGCGACAATTTACGGGAGTAAAATTGTTTTAATTGCTTCAAAATTCCTTGTAGAGGTAGATTTTTGGTTGCCACCTGCACCTTTCTTTGGGATAGATGATTGGTTCATAAATTTGAGAGATTTTTGAGGTTAAAATTTTTGTAACCTCTTTTTCGAATCGTAATTTCTCGAGAACGGCTGTATGTATCAGAATGGAATAGGTAGCATTTAAGGGGATGTAGGAGCGAACTTTACCGATGGTGACCTCCACCTCGAGCCGCATTTCCCATTGTTCGCGCGAAATTTACTTCGTAATACAGAAAATTAAGTTGCTAACGATTTTTTATCGTGCAAAGAACGCGGGATCACAGCATTTTCAATAATCAAAATGTTCAATAATTTATATAATGCAATATTCTTAAAATTGACGCGTGGAATTACGTAAAAGTGACGGTCATCTTACAATTTTCTATGTGAAACGTCATCCTCACCTCGCGTCGTATTTTCCATTGTTTGGTTTAACTAAAAATTATTAAATGCTGTATAACATTTATAAACATTCCTTATTATAACAAGAACACGCGATCACCGTATTTTTGTGCTTTACGATTGTACACTTTTTTTTATTTATGATATAAAGTTTTTGAGGTTAGGAAATTTTCAACCAATCAGCGTGGCTCCGACATCACCTTAAAAGAGAATTAAAATACCTATATTTTCTAAAAAAAAAAGTTTCTAGCTATCACGGTTCTTTGGTTATTAACAAAAACGTAAAACATGAAAAATGAAAAAAATGAGTTTTGTATGTCCAACGATTCCGGAGGGAAAATAGTCGCAATTTCTTCAAAATTCCTTGTGGAGGTAGATTTTGGATAGCTCTTGGTCGAGTTCTTTGGGCAAAATAATTGGTCCATAAATTTCAGAGGTATTTGAGGTTAAAATTTTTTTAACTTTTTTTTTAAATCGTAATTTCTCGAGAACGGTTCTATGAATCAGCTACAGATTTCTAGATAATTTTGTATGTGATATAGATATTATGTATGTGAATTTTCATCAAGATCGTACGATTACTTTTTGATATTCAAAATTTTCCTATTTTACAAAGTTATTTTATTTGTCGCCTGATAACTAGAGAAAACTTGTTTTAATTTTTTTTTTTTTAATTTGGCGGAGATGTAGAATGTATATTATTTATTATATGCGTTTTTAGAGTAAAAGAATTCGTTTATGAATTTCAGAGATATTCGAGGTTAAAACTGATTTAGCCTTCTTTTCAATTCGTAATTTTTTGGATATATCTATACTAGAAAATGGAAATAACACGTGCTATGCGTGCGTGTTGTTCACTTGCTTTTGTTTTTTATTGAGGGTAATTTACAGCGCGATCAAGTTTTAACCTTATTAGACTCATTGAAGAATATATTTGGTTGAAATTTCAAAAGATTATCTTTATTTTTTACTCAAAATATCGAAATTTTTTGTATAGAACATTGATTGGGAAAAAGTTTGCATTTTACTTGCAGAATATGCCAGTATTTTTGTTGTAACTTTTTTGGAAAGTCTCTTGACTGATTGACTTGATTGGTGACTTTATAATAAACATTCATATGTGTAATAAACGAATATATGTAATACAGAGTTTGGTAATTTGTTCGAATTTATTTTTAAGTTTTCAAAATATTATGGATTTAAAATATTACCCAAAGTTGAAGGTGCACGCGATAACAATATTAAGAAAATCAACCAATAGTCCTAAAATTTGGGAGAGATATATTTTTTTTATATCTTCAAACTGAATTCGTTGCCCAATAAAATCGAACTATTACGACGAAAGATATTTAAGGTTTAAAATAAAACTAATTGAACATATGATAATATTTTGAAAAAATTGATTTATAAAAATATCGGGTTGCCGCACGAGAAAAAGTGTAACAAGAATGAATTTTCGAAAAATATATATTAATTTATTACGAATATTCATAAAGAAAATTGGGTATGATACAATTAATTATTGTGATAAAAAATTAAAAAAAAAATGAATAAATACATTATTTTGAGGAAGCTAAGTGCCAATGTATTGGCAGCGGTTTTTTACAATCAACCGTCGTTGATTCATCAACAATCAGAGAGTAAAATGAATCTCCTATATCTTCCAATAATTCTTGATGAATACTAATACTAAGATTATTTTTAATCAACGCTGCACACTTCGAACGATGTAACTGCCCTATTGAAAAAAATCATGTGACTAATCATATGATTAATCCAGTGATTAATCACATGATTAATCATATGATAAATCATGTGATCAATCATGTGATTAATCATGTGGTTGATCATGTGATCAATCATGTGATTAATCACATGATATTATCGACGGAAAAATCATGTGATTAATCACATGATTAATCACATGATTGATCACATGAATTTTTCCAAAATCCAGGAATATGCTCTGCTGAATTTATAACTTAATTTATTTATTATCTAGCAGTTTACCACTGCTATTATAAATGAAAAATAATAGTTAAATGAAACATTTACAATATAATATAATTATTTGTATATTACAGTTATTTAGATAATTAATTTAATTGAAGATATAGACAAATTTATTGTTATTACAATTATAATGTTCCGACATAACTGAAGAATGGGACAAAATAAGAACTTCTAAATATATTCTGCCCTAATGAAAAGATGGGATATTTGGGTTATTGGGTATAGATGGGCAATTGATATACGATAAATGGGCCCTATGGGTTTTCCTTGCGGGTCCCATATGACTGATATAAAACTAGTTAACATTTTTTTCGGATTACAAACATTTTATTCGAATAATAATCAATATTACTTCTTATACTACTTTGATAAAAGTATATTTTTATTATAAATTAAGGCTACAACTGTAAATAAACAATAAAGACACGTAACATACCTGTATAAGGGAATAAGATTATTATAAATGATATTGTTATTAATGTAGAGAAATGATGTTTAAGGAGCCTCGTGCTCGCGCTACTCGACTCCGACCCGTGGTAGCAAATTCACACGAAGCCGGAGCCGAGCGCGCCCACGTGTACTCGATTTTGGCAGCTACCATGAACAGTTGCGACGACGTCAGCGACAGCGCGAGGAGGCCACTACATGGCGATGCTGTTTCTATTAAAAAACAGAGAAGATATTTTACATAAAGTCAGCTGCTCAAAATTTTAGAATTGTTTATATTTAATTTGTGAGTTAACTAATATTTTTTATTAAACAAAATTTTTTCTGATTCTTTATTAAAAACCATTTAAAATGAGCCCTGGAACGATATTAGCAAACATTTAAAATGATCCATTTGGAAAGTCTCAGATTCGCTACTT
Source organism: Torymus aiolomorphi (assembly GCA_036365515.1). Lineage (NCBI taxonomy): Eukaryota > Metazoa > Arthropoda > Insecta > Hymenoptera > Torymidae > Torymus > Torymus aiolomorphi. The sequence continues at coordinate 88,380,853 of CM070873.1, forward strand.
ATTAGTATACCTTCATCTGAAAAAAGAAAATAATAAGTACAGCAGAATATTTTTGATTGGACAAAATTTTTACTGAATCTTTATTAAAGTCCCTTTCAAATAAGCCCTGATCGATGTTCGCAAACCCACTTGAAAAGAATTGTATATTTTTTAATCTCAGTAGAAACCAATAATTGGTATTTTTGAGAACCTGCTGGATTTGAGATCTTAATATTATTCATATATCTTATGTCATGGATCTTGTCGCTGAATTTTCTCAAAGCGTGAAAAATATATAACATCTATTTTCAACAATATTTTCAACAGGCATTTATACTTTCCTAAATTTTCAATGGGAGACGCTTACACTGTTAATTTGTAAACTTCATATCTATTCGAAACTGAATTTTATAAGTAATCTATTATTATGTGTACCAAAGCTAAAATTAATATACTATAAAAAAGTTGCAATCAAATTAGTGGAAAGTCAATTAACAATTGTATATTCCAATGCGCATACAAATACTTCTTACTCAATAATTTTCAAATAAAATATGGTGTTCTTATTAAGGCTTCGTTTCATGAATTTCATAAACTATGTAATCTACAAACTTATAACTCATTAAGATCCATAATACAATTATTTAATTTTCAACTTAACACTGAATAGTTTATGAAATTTCATGAAGCGGAGGCTTAATAAGAAAACCATATTTTATTTGAAAATTATTGGTTATGGTGTATACGTCTGTGCATTTGAATTTGCAATTGCTAAATTGTCTTTCAACTACTTTATTGCAACTTTTTTATAGTCATTTACTTTTAGCTTTCACACGATAATATAGATTACTTATAAAATTGTTTCGAATGGATATGAAGATTACAAATAAAGTTAAGCGTCTCCTATTGAAAATTTAGGACAGTAAATAAAAATATTATTACTTATTAGCCAGTCAAAAATATTGTTTAATATAAATATTTAATATATTTTTCATGCTTTGAAAAAATCAGCTACAAGATCCATGACATGAGATATATGAATAATATTAAGACCTCAAATCCAGCAGGTTGTCGAAAAAGCCCTGATCGATGTTCGCAAACCCACTTGAAAAGAATTGTATATTTTTTTAATGTCAGTAGAAACCAATAATTGGTATTTTTGACAATCTGCTGGATTTGAGATCTTAATATTATTCATATATCTTATGTCATGGATCTTGTCGCTGAATTTTCTCAAAGCATGAAAAATATATAACATCTATTTTCAACAATATTTTCAACAGGCATTTATACTTTCCTAAATTTTCAATGGGAGACGCTTACACTGTTAATACACTCTATTTGTAAACTTCATACCTATTCGAAACTGAATTTTATAAGCAATCTATTATTATGTGTACCAAAGCTAAAAGTAAAATACTATAAAAAAGTTGCAATCAAATTAGTTGAAAGACAACTAACAATTGTATATTCCAATGCGCATACAAATACTTCTTATTCAATAATTTTCAAATAAAATATGGTGTTCTTATTAAGGCTTCGTTTCATGAATTTCATAAACTATGTAATCTACAAACTTATAACTCATTAAGATCCATAATACAATTATTTAATTTTCAACTTAACACTGAATAGTTTATGAAATTTCATGAAGCGGAGGCTTAATAAGAAAACCATATTTTATTTGAAAATTATTGGTTATGGTGTATACGTCTGTGCATTTGAATTTGCAATTGCTAAATTGTCTTTCAACTACTTTATTGCAACTTTTTTATAGTCATTTACTTTTAGCTTTGGCACACGATAATATAGATTACTTATAAAATTGTCGAATAGATATGAAGATTACAAATAAAGTTAAGCGTCTCCTATTGAAAATTTAGGACAGTAAATAAAAATATTATTACTTATTAGCCAGTCAAAAATATTGTTTAATATAAATATTTAATATATTTTTCATGCTTTGAAAAAATCAGCTACAAGATCCATGACATGAGATATATGAATAATATTAAGACCTCAAATCCAGCAGGTTGTCGAAAAAGCCCTGATCGATGTTCGCAAACCCACTTGAAAAGAATTGTATATTTTTTTAATGTCAGTAGAAACTAATAATTGGTATTTTTGACAACCTGCTGGATTTGAGATCTTAATATTATTCATATATCTTATGTCATGGATCTTGTCGCTGAATTTTCTCAAAGCATGAAAAATATATAACATCTATTTTCAACAATATTTTCAACAGGCATTTATACTTTCCTAAATTTTCAATGGGAGACGCTTACACTGTTAATACACTCTATTTGTAAACTTCATACCTATTCGAAACTGAATTTTATAAGCAATCTATTATTATGTGTACCAAAGCTAAAAGTAAAATACTATAAAAAAGTTGCAATCAAATTAGTTGAAAGACAACTAACAATTGTATATTCCAATGCGCATACAAATACTTCTTACTCAATAATTTTCAAATAAAATATGGTGTTCTTATTAAGGCTTCGTTTCATGAATTTCATAAACTATGTAATCTACAAACTTATAACTCATTAAGATCCATAATACAATTATTTAATTTTCAACTTAACACTGAATAGTTTATGAAATTTCATGAAGCGGAGGCTTAATAAGAAAACCATATTTTATTTGAAAATTATTGGTTATGGTGTATACGTCTGTGCATTTGAATTTGCAATTGCTAAATTGTCTTTCAACTACTTTATTGCAACTTTTTTATAGTCATTTACTTTTAGCTTTGGCACACGATAATATAGATTACTTATAAAATTGTTTCGAATAGATATGAAGATTACAAATAAAGTTAAGCGTCTCCTATTGAAAATTTAGGACAGTAAATAAAAATATTATTACTTATTAGCCAGTCAAAAATATTGTTTAATATAAATATTTAATATATTTTTCATGCTTTGAAAAAATCAGCTACAAGATCCATGACATGAGATATATGAATAATATTAAGACCTCAAATCCAGCAGGTTGTCGAAAAAGCCCTGATCGATGTTCGCAAACCCACTTGAAAAGAATTGTATATTTTTTAATGTCAGTAGAAACCAATAATTGGTATTTTTGACAACCTGCTGGATTTGAGATCTTAATATTATTCATATATCTTATGTCATGGATCTTGTCGCTGAATTTTCTCAAAGCATGAAAAATATATAACATCTATTTTCAACAATATTTTCAACAGGCATTTATACTTTCCTAAATTTTCAATGGGAGACGCTTACACTGTTAATACACTCTATTTGTAAACTTCATACCTATTCGAAACTGAATTTTATAAGCAATCTATTATTATGTGTACCAAAGCTAAAAGTAAAATACTACAAAAAGTTGCAATCAAATTAGTTGAAAGACAACTAACAATTGTATATTCCAATGCGCATACAAATACTTCTTACTCAATAATTTTCAAATAAAATATGGTGTTCTTATTAAGGCTTCGTTTCATGAATTTCATAAACTATGTAATCTACAAACTTATAACTCATTAAGATCCATAATACAATTATTTAATTTTCAACTTAACACTGAATAGTTTATGAAATTTCATGAAGCGGAGGCTTAATAAGAAAACCATATTTTATTTGAAAATTATTGGGTATGGTGTATACGTCTGTGCATTTGAATTTGCAATTGCTAAATTGTCTTTCAACTACTTTATTGCAACTTTTTTATAGTCATTTACTTTTAGCTTTGGCACACGATAATATAGATTACTTATAAAATTGTTTCGAATAGATATGAAGATTACAAATAGAGTTAAGCGTCTCCTATTGAAAATTTAGGACAGTAAATAAAAATATTATTACTTATAAGCCAGTCAAAAATATTGTTGAAAATAAATATTTAATATATTTTTCATTCTTTGAAAAAAATCAACTACAAGATCCATGACATGAGATATATGAATAATATTAAGATCTCAAATCCAGCAGGTTGTCGAAAAAGCCCTGATCGATGTTCGCAAACCCACTTGAAAAGAATTGTATATTTTTTTAATGTCAGTAGAAACCAATAATTGGTATTTTTGACAACCTGCTGGATTTGAGATCTTAATATTATTCATATATCTTATGTCATGGATCTTGTCGCTGAATTTTCTCAAAGCATGAAAAATATATAACATCTATTTTCAACAATATTTTCAACAGGCATTTATACTTTCCTAAATTTTCAATGGGAGACGCTTACACTGTTAATACACTCTATTTGTAAACTTCATACCTATTCGAAACTGAATTTTATAAGCAATCTATTATTATGTGTACCAAAGCTAAAAGTAAAATACTACAAAAAAGTTGCAATCAAATTAGTTGAAAGACAACTAACAATTGTATATTCCAATGCGCATACAAATACTTCTTACTCAATAATTTTCAAATAAAATATGGTGTTCTTATTAAGGCTTCGTTTCATGAATTTCATAAACTATGTAATCTACAAACTTATAACTCATTAAGATCCATAATACAATTATTTAATTTTCAACTTAACACTGAATAGTTTATGAAATTTCATGAAGCGGAGGCTTAATAAGAAAACCATATTTTATTTGAAAATTATTGGTTATGGTGTATACGTCTGTGCATTTGAATTTGCAATTGCTAAATTGTCTTTCAACTACTTTATTGCAACTTTTTTATAGTCATTTACTTTTAGCTTTGGCACACGATAATATAGATTACTTATAAAATTGTTTCGAATAGATATGAAGATTACAAATAGAGTTAAGCGTCTCCTATTGAAAATTTAGGACAGTAAATAAAAATATTATTACTTATAAGCCAGTCAAAAATATTGTTGAAAATAAATATTTAATATATTTTTCATTCTTTGAAAAAAATCAACTACAAGATCCATGACATGAGATATATGAATAATATTAAGATCTCAAATCCAGCAGGTTGTCGAAAATACCAATTATTGGTTTCTACTGACATTTAAAAAATATACAATTCTTTTCAAGTCGGTTTGAGAACATCGATCAGGGCATATTTGAAAGGCACTTTAATAAAGATTCAGTAAAAATATTGTCGAATCAAAAATATTCTGCTGTACTTATGATTTTCTTTTTTTCAGGTAAAGGTATATACTAATAAGTAGTGAATCTGAGACTTTCCAAATGGATCATAAAGAAAATATAATCACATATACAAATTAAAAGCAAATTTTTTCTCAATCAATATTTTATACAAAAAATTTCAGGATTGAGTAAAGAAAATGAGAATACTTAAGTTATCACAAAAAATTGCAAAGAATAACAACTTTCCACATTAGAGGGGTTAGAAGCGAAAAAGGGCTTACCGAATCTATGCTTGTAGGTGACTTCGCTGTCTTGTTGTCTCAAATGGGTGATCACCTCCAAGTGATAGACGCGACGAAAGAATCAAAACCTACCAGGACACCGTACAACCGCCGCTGTCATCGCTGGGAACGCCACGGACGAGACGATTCTATCGCAAATTCGAAAGCACGTACGAGACACGGCAGCTACGGAAGCCCGGTCGGTTCACGTCCGACCATGCGAATAAGACCGAGCGAGCGAGCGAGCGAGCGTGCGCTATCTTGCTATGTGCTAATATAATTTTTGGAATATGCTCAGCTGCGCAGTGCTGCCACTTTTCTGAAAGCTTGAGTTTTGACAAATTCAAATCATAACCTTAAATTCTAAGCTATACAGGTACATTTAATTTCTATTTCTCTACAATATCAAATTGCACATGTACTAAATGATACACTTACTAAATGATACAAAATTAACTATTAAAAATTATCTTGCCTGTAATAATTATGCAATTTTGTTGTTGTAGATATAGAGAAGAAAAACTCATCAAGATACGCGCAGATGTGCTTGCTTTATCTTTTCTCGCAGTCAAAATCAAGCTTTTAGAGAAGTGGCAGCACTGCTCGGCTGCGCATACTCAAAAAATTATATTAGCACATAGCAAGATAGCGCACGCTCGCTCGCTCGCTCGGTCTTATTCGCATGGTCGGACGTGAACCAACCGGGCTTCCGTACAAGATAGCGCACGCTCGCTCGCTCGCTCGCTCGCTCGGTCTTATTCGCATGGTCGGACGTGAACCAACCAGGCTTCCGTAGGCAGCACCAACAGCTGATTGAATTGTTTGTATAAGAAATGCCTACCGAGGCTGCCGTGCGCATGTCTCGTCCGTGGCGTTCCCAGCGATGACAGCGGCGGTTTCAGTACGGTGTCCTGGTGGGTTTTGATTCTTTCGTCGCGTCCATCACTTGGAGGTGATCACCCATTTGAGACAACAAGACAGCGAAGTCACCTGCAAAGCATAGATTCGGTAAGCCCTTTCTCGCTTCTAACCTTTCTAATGTGGAAAGTTGTTATTCTTTGCAATTTTTTGTGTAAACTCAACTATTCTCATTTTCTTTACTCAATCCTGAAATTTTTTGTATAAAATATTGATTGGGAAAAAATTTGCTATTTATTTGTATATGTGGTTATATTTTCTTTATTAGTATACCTTCATCTGAAAAAAAGAAAATAATAAGTACAGCAGAATATTTTTGATTCTACAAAATTTTTACTGAATCTTTATTAAAGACCCTTTCAAATAAGCCCTGATCGATATTCGCTAACCCACTTGAGAAGAATTGTATATTTTTTAAATGTCAGTAGAAAGCAATAATTTATATTTTCGACAACACAATGGATTTGAGATTTTAATATTATTCATGTATCTCATGTCATGGATCTTGTCACTGAATTTTTTCAAAGCATTAAAAATATATTAAACATCTATTTTCAACAATATTTTCAACAGGCTTATACTTTCCTAAGTTTTCAATGGGAGACGCTTACACGGTTAATACACTCTTTTTGTAAACTTCATATCTATTTGAAACTGAATTTTATAAGTAATCTATTATTATGTGTACCAAAGCTAAAAATAAATTACTATAAAAAAGTTGCAATCAAGTTAGTCGAAAGACAATTTAGCAATTGCAAATTCAAATGCACAGTATGCAATATGCAGTATGCATATGCAGTATGCACAGTATGCAATATATACACGTATACTCCATAACCAATAATTTTCAAATAAAATATGGTTTTCTTATTAAGCCTTTGCTTCATGAAATTTCATAAACTATTCAGCGTAAGTTGAAAATTAAATAATTGTATTATGGATCTTAATGAGTTATAAGTTTGTAGATTACATAGTTTATGAAATTTGTGAAACGAAGCCTTAATAAGAACACCATATTTTATTTGAAAATTATTGAGTGAGAAGTATTTGTATGCGCATTGGAATATATAATTGTTAATTGTCTTTCAACTAATTTGATTGCAACTTTTTTATAGTATTTTACTTTTAGCTTTGCTACACATAGTAATAAATTACTTATAAAATTCAGTTTCGAATAGGTATGAAGTTTACAAATAGAGTGTATTAACAGTGTAAGCGTCTCCTATTGAAAATTTAGGAAAGTATAAATGCCTGTTGAAAATATTGTTGAAAATAGATGTTTAATATATTTTTCATGCTTTGAGAAAATTCAGCGACAAGATCCATGACATAAGATATATGAATAATATTAAGATCTCAAATCCAGCAGGTTGTCAAAAATAGCAATTATTGGTTTCTACTGACATTAAAAAAATATACAATTCTTTTCAAGTGGGTTTGCGAACATCGATCAGGGCTTATTTGAAAGGGACTTTAATAAAGATTCAGTAAAAATTTTGTCCAATCAAAAATATTCTGCTGTACTTATTATTTTCTTTTTTTCAGATGAAGGTATACTAATAAATAGCGAATCTGAGATTTTCCAAATGGATCATTTTAAATGTTTGCTAATATCGTTCCAGGGCTCATTTTAAATGGTTTTTAATAAAGAATCAGAAAAAATTTTGTTTAAAAAAAATATTAGTTAACTCACAAATTAAACATAAACAATTCTAAAATTTTGAGCAGCTGACTTTATGTAAAATATCTTCTCTGTTTTTTAATAGAAACAGCATCGCCATGTAGTGGCCTCCTCGCGCTGTCGCCGACGTCGTCGCAACTGTTCATGGTAGCTGCCAAAATCGAGTACACGTGGGCGCGCTCGGCTCCGGCTTCGTGTGAATTTGCTACCACGGGTCGGAGTCGAGTAGCGCGAGCACGAGGCTCCTTAAACATCATTTCTCTACATTAATAACAATATCATTTATAATAATCTTATTCCCTTATACAGGTATGTTACGTGTCTTTATTGTTTATTTACAGTTGTAGCCTTAATTTATAATAAAAATATACTTTTATCAAAGTAGTATAAGAAGTAATATTGATTATTATTCGAATAAAATGTTTGTAATCCGAAAAAAAATGTTAACTAGTTTTATATCAGTCATATGGGACCCGCAAGGAAAACCCATAGGGCCCATTTATCGTATATCAATTGCTCATCTATACCCACAATAACCCAAATATCCCATCTTTTCATTAGGGCAGAATATATTTAGAAGTTCTTATTTTGTCCCATTCTTCAGTTATGTCGGAACATTATAATTGTAATAACAATAAAGTTGTCTATATCTTCAATTGAATTAATTATCTAAATAACTGTAATATACAAATAATTATATTATATTGCAAATGTTTCATTTAACTATTTTTTTTCATTTATAATATAGCAGTGGTAAACTGCTAGATAATAAATAAATTAAGTTATAAATTCAGCAGAGCATATTCCTGGATTCTGGAAAAATTCATGTGATCAATCATGTGATTAATCATGTGATTAATCACATGATTTTTCCGTCGATAATATCATGTGATTAATCATATGATTGATCACATGATTAACCACATGATTAATCACATGATTGATCACATGATTGATCACATGATTTATCATATGATTAATCATGTGATTAATCACTGGATTAATCATATGATTAGTCACATGATTTTTTTCAATAGGGTGTACTTCTTTTAATAGAGTAGATTCAGGATCAAGATTTTTAATTAAACTAGCTAAATCGTCTACTGATCTTATAGATGTATGTTGCGCAATATAAAATGCTAATTTTAACTCAACTATTTTTAGATTTTCTGTTAACGAGTGCTTAACAAAAGTATCAATTTTTGGAAGATGGGTAAACTCTTTGTCTCTTTTAATAGCACTAGCATGTTTTGCTGATTTAGAGTGTTCCAACAATCCTTTCCGATGTGAAGTCAAAAAACAACAGCATACTTTGCAATAAGCCTCTTTTTTGTCTGGATTAGGAGGTGCTTTTGTCAACCATCCTAAAAATGCACATTCTCTTTTTTAAATCTAGCCTAGAATATAACGCAACATGACATATTATAAATGTCGATATTTACCTGCAAAATAGCTTTCAGTTTCCCACTTGACTACATATTTTTGTGTGTATATTTTCTTCGGTTTAGTATTCGTAGACATTTTGAAAATTCGTTAACTAAGTATCTCTTAAATTTTTGAAAAACTCAAAAATCTCGCTACTTTCGCGGAAATATGTACGTGATCACGGTATCGGACAATCTGACAACGTTGTCTGGACAATCCTTGCTAAAACGCGTATCTTCAAGTTCTTGTTTACAACATACAGATATAAAAGTACGTACGCAATGTTGCATACCTATTTCCTTGAAGTGTTACGACCCAAGTTGGGGTCTGGGAGCAGAAGGGCGCTTCTGCAATGGTCGCCGCGTTGACCATTAAGAGTGTGGATCCGTTGTTCGATGAAGCGCTAAGGCGCAAGGAATTGCGGGAACTTTAAATGAGAACTCGAACAAATAAACTTTAACTTTGGAGTTTATTCAATTTAAATAAATACTTGTAGACTTTGACAAATAAAATAAACTTTCAACCGTGATTCGATATAATTAAAAGTAACGTAGAATATAATTTGCAACTGATATTACGACGTGATCAAGGTGATTGCACTAGTGCAACTGAGAGCTTGAGCTCGATTTCTCTCCATTTTATAGTCCTCAGGAAGATCTAAAAGTAGGAGCAAAGCCAAACAGAGCAGTTTCCCCCTTTTCAAGTGGGAGTAGCCCCGCTGAAGAATTCGAGTTTCCTGGGTTTTCTCTTGAGAGTGGGTGTGGCTTAACTGCTTTTATCTTCGAGAGTGGGAGGATATCTGGATTTATCTGGTTCCTTTGTTTTCCTTTAATTTCGTCCTTGAGTTCTAAAAATAGAATATTTTTCTTGATGATTTCTCGGAAAAAATGTAGTAAACAATTCCTGAAATTAAAGATGATAATATTTCCTAGAAAAAGAAGAGCGTTTCCCTGAGCGAGTTTTATCTTGCTATAATCAATTTAGTCTTAAATTCCTAAATTAGTTATTATTGATCTATTTCTACCGGAATCGCAATCTGCTAATTATTTATATATTCGGACTTTATTATTCGATTAGTTATTTAATTAATCGCGCAGAGCTAATCAAATTATTTACGCTGGGAACGGTTATTTAATCATTATATTTAGGCGTGATTTGATACTGTAAAGCGACCCTAAATATTTCGCGCGCTGGATGAGTCTTCCAGGGTTTCGATTACTTTAGGCGATACCGAATAACCAACTTCAGATCGATTCAGCCAAAGCAACATTGAGCAGCTAAATTCAAGCGTATAAGGGGCTATGTTTACTTTTTCATGCGGGTTTTGCCGGTGCAGTGCATGCAGACGAAACCGACGACGAAGATGTCCCACCAGCCCAAACACAGAGCTCAAGCATTCGCCCCAGGAAAAATTCACCCGTCCTCATCAACGGATAGTTTGCTTCTATCAGATAAGTACTATGAAGATTAACATAACTATAAAGAACTTGACACTTTGTAAGAAAAATCTTATATTTTTTTTTAGGATATACAAAAGAAAGGTTGGAGCAAATACAAGTTCAATTGGTTTAAAATACTTATTGGAGAAAGAAGCTATATATTATTTTGGAAGCATTTTAGTAAATAAAACATGAAATGATTCACTACAAAAGGTAAGTATTTAATATATTCCTTTATTCCATTAGGTTACAGAGGTAAGGCAAATGGCGCAAGGGTTAATCAACTGATAGATACATATAAAAACGTTCGTGTACCACATTCAATTTAAGGTAAGTATCAAAATAAAATGTATATAAATGAAAGTAAAAAAACAAAGTAAATGAAAATATAAATAAATGGAAGAAAGAAGAGCAAGGTAAGTAGTACTGCCGAACTAGAGATGCGTGAAGACTTGACCCCGCTGTATCTCCTCCTGGTGCATGAGGAACGCAAGAGAGCATTCTGGGCACTTATACAGTTTTTCTAACGTGAAAGGGTTCTTCTGGCATTGTCCTAGGCAGAATGGCGTCTTCAGTCCCACCGTTAGCCCCACACAATGGAGGAAGACAAACTTCCAGTTGTCCTGAATGTCCTGGTAGCATTCAATACACCTCCAATCGTCTGTCGTTGGGGATTTGAAGTATGCCAAGTGCAGGTGTGAGGTCTTCTGTACCCACGTGTTCCTCCTGTTCAACTTGGCAACACAAGCGTCCTTCAATTGCAGCGCCTCCTTCTGGCTCCGTGGCCTTGAGGGTACCCTGAAGGTACGCCGGCCCTGATCGGGGTGAGCAGGGATGGAGCGTAACCCATCTCTGCCAGCGTTTTTTTGTAAGGGACGTAGTGGTTGGCCAACTGGTGGTAGCGATGGTTGCGGTAATGGCTTCGGCATGGGCAACTGCTGAATGTAACACATCCTTTTAGTTGCAGGAGGCCACATCCCTGGTAGAGGAGCTGTGGTATACGTGAGAGTGGGATCGAGAGGAGGCCAGGGTGCCTGTTGTCGGTCTCCCCATACAGCTTCTGGGAACTGCTCTTTTTCTTCGAACACGGGTCTACCATCCGGGGACTCAGGGCTGTAGGGAATTGTAGGGCTTCTAACCTCCCTTTTGAAGGTTCCGTTTGTCTTCAGAAGCAAGGTTATTTTTCCTGAGTCTTGCTCCACGGACTCCATTTCCTATACAACGTTGCACAGGTGAGCCCAGAATGGGAAAAGTAAGGGAAGAAACAGAGAGAGCAATCAATTACCTATACAAGATGTTTCCCTCGGATGGCACTCAGCAAAAAAGTTGTTCAACCTCTCAAAAGTTGTTCCGGCACCTTTCTTTCCGAAGGTTGAGAACAGAGTGATGGTGATGCTTTAAGGAGAATGTGATCGAATAAGCGGGAAGGCGAAAGTGCCGATCGGCGATGTTGCCAAGTTGCGAGGAGAAGAGAGCGATTCCTCCTATGCCTAAGGCTTGATTGCTACGAGATCGGAAGTGACGCAAGCGCAGTTAGAGAATTATGGGAAATACCCCTCCCCCTCCCTTGCTCTAGTAAATTCTTCATACGTGTATAGAAAGGGGAAATTCAAATAGTGTATTGGTGTTTTTGCCGCAATTCTCAGAACTATGTTCTCCACCAAAATTTCTTATTAAATCCGGAAAATTCATTTAATCCTTGGGAGATGCAGTATTATTACATATTCCTTTTCCCTTATTCAATTATAATTTTGCTTTTATTTATTTTTCTCGAGGTTTACGAAACTTCAAAAGAGCTGGGTTTTCTTGAGAGACCATGCAACCTCGCGGAGCATTTTCTTTATTTCATTTACTTTGTCTCACTTTGATTCTAATATTTTGGAGTTAAACCGAAATTCCTTAAAGGGGATAGATTGCCATTTTCGAAATTTGTGGATTAAGGGTGAATCCCCTATACAAATTGAGCATTCGAAATCATCTTTTCTAGGAATCGATCGCGAACTATCGAACTCGAATCTAGATATGGGTGAAATCGAGATGGCGGAACTCAGGCGCGCGTGGTGCGCAAATTGACGCTACTAATTAATAATTTATAAAACGTCTTCATATAATTATCTAGGTGAAGCTTCTAAAGGTCAAGTCATAGTGGTTTAATGGATTTTAAAGGTAGATTTGATGTTGTTGGTTAATTCCAAAGGGTGAAGGTTAAATAATCTGAATAGTCTGGTGAAAAGACAATGAAACGCGGGTTTAATTATTTAGATTTTTTTTAGGGTCAATCTACAATGAAATGCGGATTTAATTTAAATAATTTAATTTTTTTTTTGCATGATTTATTAATAATTTTAATTTTTAAGGGTGAAGGTTCAATAGGCGATTTTAAATTTTAAATGCAAATTTTCAATAAATAATTTTAATTTTTTAGAGGTGGAGTTTCAATAGGCGATTTTAAATTTTAAATGCAAATTTTCAAAAAATAATTTTTATTTTTAAGGGTGAAGGGAGCCTTCAAAAAGGAGCCCCTGCCATCGCTCCCTTCTGTGAGATGCTACCTATGGCTCGCCGAGACTCATCCTGATACAATGTATCAGGAGTACTTCCGGTTTCCCATCTCCAGGACAAAAAGGAACAAAACATTCAGTTCTTTAACTTTAAGGCGAGCCTTGGCCATCTCTCCTATAACCCTTATTATTTTATCATTTATTAATTTAATTACAAATAGGATACATGAAATTACAATTAGGTCCCACGTGGAATATAAAAATATAAATATCGCAATAAGGTAACATATTAAATGTCGTATAAACAATGAATAAAATTGAGTTAGGTCGTAAACACGCGTGTTTTAATTTATTTACATGGACTATTTTGGTTTTATTATTTCCTAAATCTATTTTTTCGTTTCTATCGCCTATTAATTCAATTATTTTATATCGACCCGCATATTGTTCGTCGAATTTCTCTATTTGTGGTTCTTTTAATAAATATACCTCTTCTCCGACCTTGAAATCTTTCGCGTTTAATTTCTGATCATAATATCGCTTTGATCGTTCTTTCGCTTCTAGTAATCGCGTGTTCGCCATTTTTTGAGTATCATTTAACTTAAATATTAATTCATCTAAGTACATTTCATACGTTTTCTCTACGGTTCGCGTCTCAAACTCGGAAGGTAATCGCGCCTTTTGTCCAAAAATTAATTCGTGGGTAGTGAAACCGTGTGCTGAGTGAACAGATGTATTATATGAAAACATGGCCATTTTTATCCAAGTATCCCAATCGGTTTTATCCGTATACATTTTTAAATATTGAACCAAGGAGTGATGACTTCTTTCTAATGAACCCATGGTTTGCGGATGGAAGGAGGTAGATCGCAATTGTTTAATTTTAAATATCTTAGCTACCTTTTGCATTAAACTGCTTTGAAAATTACTGCCTTGATCGGTTTTAATCGCTTCGGGACAGCCGAATCTAGTAATAAAATCATGTACTAACGCGGTAGCGACCATCTCGGCGGTCATATCGGGGATAGGAAGGGCATCAGAATATTTAGTTAGGTTACATCGCAAAGTTAGAATATATTTGTTTCCGGACAGGGTCACGGGAAGGGGTCCTACAATGTCCATTTCTAAAACTTCAAATGCCTTACTAGGGGTTGTAGTAATTCTCATGGGCTGTTTTGTTTTTACGCGTACCAATTTCTTTTTCTGGCATTCTGCGCACGTTCTAACATACTCCGAAATATCTTCTTTGATTCCGGGCCAGAAATATCGCTCGCGGATGCGGTGGTAAGTTTTAGCAACACCTTTGTGATCCCCTATTGTTGAGTCATGGGCTTCACTTATAATTCTTAATCTATCATCGGGAGAAGGAATACTTACTTCGTCCGTACAAATAATTAATTTAGGTATGGATGTGTTCCTACGCGCCCGTAAGGTAATTTCGATGGGTAACCAATGGTTTTTTTCCAGTCCGTCTCCAAATTTCGAGATGCTAACTGAATTTACCTTTTCCTCAATCATTGCGGTTCGGAGTGACTCTAAGCATTGAACTATCATGGCCGCTTTCGCTGTCTCACTCGATTTCTCTTTTATAAATAATGAATATATAATTTTCCCGTTCGATAAACATGTTTTCACTATTGCGCCTACACCAATGGGTTCTGTCTTTAATTTCTCAATATTTATCATCTCTAAATCTACTAGCTGTTGACAAATAGGGGTGCTTATTTCGCAATCGACGGACATGAAGTGTGCTATGTTATCTCGTCTCATCAAGAGCTGATCTCGGGAATATTCGACAGAGGTTATCACGAGGACTCTTTCGGGGTGGCTCCCAAGGGACGGGGTTGTTAAAACGGGACCTTTTTCACTCGGGATAGGTTGGGTCTTGCTCATACAAGATTTCTCAAAATTATCACTTATTATCACTGCTTCCTGGGGGAATTCTTTCTCAACGTCTTTGGAACAGGGACTCATGGGGTCTATGCTAACCTCTATCTTGCAAATTTTGATATTAACAATTTTAAATTCCACATCAACATCAACGTCAGACACACTCTCATTAGGGGTTTTGTCAATGGTCAATTCGTCATCCGTCATTGGTTCTTGAGGAGCAATCACCTCTTGAACATTTGTCTGTATATTTGGGACCCTATTTTTGCCTGACGGGATTTCTTGATAGGAATTTTCCTGTAGGTCCCCGGCCCTATCTTTCCCATCACGTGCGGAAGTCCTACGCTCCAGGGCCACATCTAGTCCCTGAGCCCCCGACACGCTAGAGAATCACGGTCACAGAAATCACAGCTGGAAAATAGTCGGCTGTCAGGGTTTCTTGATAGGAATTTTCCTGTAGGCTCCCGGGTTTCTTTCGTCTCCGCAACACGTGTGAGAGTCCTACGCCCTGTCGGGATTTCTTGATAGGAATTTTCCTGTAGGTCCCCGGGACCCCAGCACGTGCGGAGCCCAAGGTTATGTCACTCATGACCGTAGGTTCCACTACTGGAACCCCCTATCTACATTCTCTGCAGAGGGCAATGGCCACGATATACGTGCAACCGGACCCTTACAGGAAGCAACTGCAGAATTGCAAGAAACCCCACAATTAGCCCCTGCAAGGGGGTATTCCCTAAAGCTTACTTTCCTCGTCTATTGAGGACCACAGCTGCGACCCCTGCGACCGGACATTTTCTAAAGCTACCTCGGCCACGGCATACGTGTAACCGCTGCTCTCTTCCGAGGAAGAGGCAGAGCTAATTCCGTCCATGCCCGTACGTCCGTTGTCTGATTCAGTCAAAGGGACTTTATGGACGAAAAAAATATTTTCTATTTCTAATTCAGAAAAAGGTTCTTCCGAGCCAAGACTATCTGGATTTGGAGGTATAGGGAAGGTGGTTATGGGGTTTCTGGACAGTGCGTCCGCGTTCGTGTTGATTTTACCTGGTCTGTGTACGATATCATAGTCATACTCTCTTAGCAAAATTTTCTACCTTGCTATTCTCTGGACGGGATCTTTCAGTCTATGCAGTCATAATAAAGGTCGATGGTCAGTTACTAACGTGAATTTTCTGCCGTACAAATAGGGCCTAAATTGTTTTACCGCGTGAATTATTGCTAAAAGCTCTTTCTCAGTAGTAGTGTAATTTAACTCGGCATTTACTAAAGCTCTAGATGTATATGCGATTGGAGGATCTTTTCCAATGAGCCCCTGACTTAACACGCCACCTAAAGCGAAATCTGACGTGTCCGTGGTTACTGCGAAGGGTGAGTTAAAATCCGGGTATTGCAATAAAGGTTGAGAGCAAAGTTTTTGTTTAAGAGTAACAAAAGCATTCTCTTGTGCTTCCCCCACGTAAATTTAATTTCTTTCTGCAAAAGATAATGAAGCGGTCTAGCGATTTTAGCAAAGTCAGGGATAAACCGACGATAGTATCCGGCTAACCCCAAAAATTGTTTAATGTTTTTAGCGTTAATTGGACGCGGAAAATTCGATACGGCCTGTGTTTTCCGAGGGTCGGGTCTTACACCTTGTTCCGAGATTATGTGACCGAGATAAACAACTTCCTTTTTCAAAAAGAGGCACTTGTCAGGCTGCAAGGTGAGGCCGGCTGTCTTTAATCTTCCAAAAAGCCTTTTTAATTTACGAGAATGATCTTCAAGAGATTCAGCATATACCACTATATCATCCATATAAACAAATAACTCGATACTTTGCAACCCGGTAAGAACCTTATCCATAAGGGATTGGAAAGTAGAGGGGGCGCCCTTCAGTCCCATAGGCATCCTTTTATATTGTAAATGATTAAACGGCGTAGAAAAGGCGGTTTTAGGAGCGGCTGCGGGGTCTATAGGAACTTGATGAAACCCTGAAGCTAAATCGAGGGTAGAGAAGTACTTGCTTCTACCTAATTGGTCAAGGATTTCAGTTATATTAGGGAGAGGATACGCGGAGGCAATCGTTTTTTCATTCAACGCGCGAAAGTCAATTACCAGTCGACATTTCTTATTTCCCTGTGAATCCGGTTTCTTAGGGACTATCTATAAGGGGGAGTTATAAGGTGATTCTGATTCCTCTACTATATCGTTATTAATCAACTCTTGAACGTGTTCTTGAACTACGTCGCGTAAATGAGGTGGGTGACGATATTGTTTTACGTTAATGGGAATGTCATTGGTAGTCGGAATTTTGTGCATGATTTTAGAAGTTTTGCTAAGCTTATCGTTCGGCAAATGGAATTGGCAAGGGAACTCCGAAATTAATCTCTCTATACTATCTCTTTCTATTGAATCAAGATCCTCTAAATCAAGCAGCTCAAGTATTTTATTTATTCTAAATTGAATATTAGCCTTAGCCTCAGGTTCATTCGTAGTTTTAATGACACGTATAGGTCTGATTGTATTGTCATAGAATTCTAACTCAACCGGGGGAAGAATAAGACTTATGTCTTCTGATGTGGAATTTATCGCGAATAAAGAGGCTTTACCATTATCGCTAGTGACTAGGCATTCTCCGATAAAAATTCCCGGGCCCGCATTTATTTTGGGTAGGTAGCCGGATAAACGATTGGCGTCTTTGTTCGAGCAGGAAGATAAAGAATATCATGGCTAACGAACGGAACGGTTCCCCTTGGGTTTCCCCATAGAAGAGCATCATTACGAAAAGACAGGGTTGCGTCTTGTTCCTTTAGGAATTCTGTGCCCAAAATTTCGTCCACCTCTATAGGAAAGCTATCGGGTACTATATTCATTCGACAATAACCCTCATCTAAATTTACTCTTACACATTCCTGAGTCGAAACCAATCCCTCACTTATCCCGGTTAAATTGTACACAGTGTTTCTGTCGATGGATAAATTAGACTTAATCAAACCTTGTTTAATTATATTAATTTCCGAACCCGTATCAATAAGGAACCGCGGCATGTTTTTTATTAAGTCCTTACTTTTTAGAATTACGATGGGAGATTTTAACCTCTGGGAGGTATCATGGGCAAGGATAACAGCGCGGGTATGGACGCTTGGTTGTCGCGACGAGGTGGGTTCAACATTGCGCCTGTATGCTGAACCCGGTTCGAGTTTAAAGGACGCGCGTTGTTAATTGAAAAGGATCGCGACAGATATTCTATCGCGAGGGGTTGGCTATTATTCGGAAAAGAAGTATTCCGGTATATACATGATTCAAAAGCGTGTCCCCACAGTCTACAATTATTACAAAAAGACTTTAGGTTCCCTGTTTTTTGACAATATCGTGCAATATGACCTGACCCCCCACATTTAAAACATTTACGCCTTTTCCTCTCCGACTTTCCCTCCTCCTGAGGCTCCGCAATATGGCAATATGCTCGCTTTCGATTTTCTTCTGTCTCTTCCCTATGCAGTTCCCTTCGCTGCTGTACATGTCTTTCGCAAGTAATGGCGGTACTAATCGCTGCTTCAAGGGTAGAAAATTGTTTCCCTATCATTCGCGTTGCTATATCGGCTTCTAGACCTAAGGTAAAACATTCAATGGCCGTATTCGTTGTTCCCTCAATCATATCGCGAGCTACGACAGGATTAAAATTTTCATCTATCAATTCTGGAGCCTTTTGCAAAATCTGAGTGACCCTTAACCCGTATTCAGAAACCTTTTCCTGTGGTTTCTGTCTTACTCGTGCTAAATCAGTCTGAATTTGAGGCAAATTTTGAGTGGGCGCGAATACCCTTTTCAATTCCGATAGAAGCTGATTCAAATCGTTAAAGTTTTTAAATTGCAAATAATCGTTAGCATCACCGGTGACTCGTGATTTCACTAATTTTAAAAAGAAACTTTGGTCACTCGGGTTTACAAAACTCTCGGCATCCCTGCACTCCCTTATGAACCGGTTTACAGAAATATTCTTCCCATTAAATTCGGGTAGTATACGCACTATCTCATTGATCTTCTTATAGCTGGATAAAGAATCTGATCTAACGGATTTATTATTTATCGAATTATTATCAGAATCATCAGGCGTAACAGAATCATCTCTAATATTCCGTAGCCTCGGGGCTGGATTAAGCGGCGGTCTAATCGTTGTTAAGCTCGGTTCGACGCGTGTATTTATTGTTAAATCTAGTGATTCTGTAACGTTAGGTAGACTACTATCGTTATCTGTTGGCCTAGAATTCTCCGAAATTGACCATGAACCGGACGCTTGCTCGCTATTTACCGACATTTTTCCTACAATAATTACTCGCTCGCTCAGGTACTTAGCTTAGGATATTTGATGGCTCGCAGATGCTCCTGATGGTCCGGGTAGGGCCTCTGAATCGTCTTATCCTTGACAATGCTTGCAATTGGGTGGTGAAGATAGGCAATGTCCTGATCGTAGGTGGTCGGGAACGAAGCTGATAAGGATGTGTCCTGAGGAAGGCTCGCTGTCCTTGATTTGGCCTTGGAGCTGCGTTGTCCGTCCCACTCTCGTATCCTGGATCGGGGTTGTTTTCTCTCGAATTCGGCGGAGTTCTATTATTTTCGTTCATGAAGTCCTTGATCCTTGATTGGTTGGGGATTTTCTCTTTCTTATTGCTGCTGTGGACCCAACTTCCCAATCAACTGCTCCGGCATTCGCCCGCGTCCCAGGGGAAACCACAGCTTCAAAAACCCTGGACGGAACACAACACTGAACTTCTTCCTCATCTCTTTGCATCCTTTTCCTTGCAATCCTTCGAACTATCCCACCGCTGCCACCAAAAAATGTTACGATCCAAGTCGGGGTCTGGGAGCAGAAGGGCGCTTCTGCAATGGTCGCCGCGTTGACCATTAAGAGTGTGGATCCGTTGTTTGATGAAGCGCTAAAGCGCGAGGAATTGCGGGAACTTTAAATGAGAACTCGAACAAATAAACTTTAACTTTGGAGTTTATTCAATTTAAATAAATACTTGTAGACTTTGACAAATAAAATAAACTTTCAAACGTGATTCGATATAATTAAAAGTAACGTAGAATATAATTTGCAACTGATATTACGATGTGATCAAGGTGATTGCACTAGTGCAACTGAGAGCTTGAGCTCGATTTCTCTCCATTTTATAGTCCTCAGGAAGATCTAAAAGTAGGAGCAAAGCCAATCAGAGCCGTTTCCCCTTTTTCAAGTGGGAGTAGACCCGCTAAAGAATTCGAGTTTCCTGGGTTTTCTCTTGAGAGTGGGCGTGGCTTAACTGCTTTTATCTTCGAGAGTGGGGGAATATCTGGCTTTATCTGGTTCCTTTGTTTTCCTTTAATTTCGTCCTTGAGTTCTAAAAACAGAATATTCTCCGAATTTCCGTTGATGATTTCTCGGAAAAAATGTAGTAAACAATTCCTGAAATTAAAGATGATAATATTTCCTAGAAAAAGAAGAGCGTTTCCCTGAGCGAGTTTTATCTTGTTATAATCAATTTAGTCTTAATTAAATTCCTAAATTAGTTATTATTGATCTATTTCTACCGGAATCGCAATCTGCTAATTATTTATTTATTCGGACTTTATTATTCGATTAATTATTCAATTAATCGCGCAGAGCTAATCAAATTATTTACGCTGGGAACGGTTATTTAATCATTATATTTAGGCGTGATTTGATACTGTAAAGCGACCCTAAATATTGCGTTAATGTGTTACTCGTCCGTGCGAACGCAGTTCACAACAGAAGTTGCTCGCAGCGACAGCGCGAGGAAATGAGTAAACAGTGAGCTGCGCAGTGCGTACTGCGCAGGTAATGTCAGGGTCGCCGTCTATGCCTCCCTCCACCGCGAGAGAGCGCACCAACACCGGCCCGTGCGGTGGATGTCAGAGTGTCAGCAGTGGGTTGATACTTCGCTGTAGTCTGGCGCCTGCGCACTAGAGGCCTTCGCCGATTGGGCATTCGATCCGCTCTAGCGGCATGAGTATAGCACGCGCCTTCAAACAGCGAGCGCACGAGTAGGCGGGTCGCGCGAGGACAAACATACAACGAAGGTACGTGCAAAACTAAGCGAGACAATTATTAAAATTATTTCTAAACCCAAGTAGGCGGGGGATGCGAGGTCCCCGCATGTAAAAGAGTTACGTAGAACTGCAACACGATTGTTTAAATAATTTTTAAACCCAAGTAGGCGGGGGTTATGAGGCCCCTTGGGTTTAAATATTATTTAAATAATCGTTTTGCTTATGTTTTCATGTCTACATGACTCCCTTATATGCGTGGACCTCATATCCCTCGGCTACTTGGGTTTAAAAATTATTTAAGTAATCGTTTTGCTTATGTTTTCATGTCTACATGACTCCCTTATATCCGTGGACCTAATATCCTCCGCCTACTTGGGTTTAAAAATTATTGAAATAATCGTTTGGCTTATTTTTTTCATGTCTACATGACTCCCTTGTATGCGTGGACTTCACATCCCCCACCTACTTGGGTTTAAAAATTATTTAAATAATTGTCTTGCTTATTGTTGGACGTCTACGTAATTCCCTAATATGCGTGGACCTCGCGTCCCCCGGCTAAATGGGTTTAAAAATTATTTAAATAATCGTTTTGCTTATTTTTTCATGTCTACGTGACTACCTTATATGCGTGGACCTCATATCCCCCGCCTACTTGGGTTTAAAAATTATTTACGGGTTTCCTATTTACAGTTTTGAAATCTCATCATACAAACCCTCTATAAAAACCCCTAAATTTTTCTTCCCTCTATTTTCCCCCTGAATCCCCCCTGAATGATATAAAATCTCTCTAAATCTAGGGGGAAATTCCCTAATCTGGCAACACTGGTTGGCGTGCCGAAGGCACGAAGGGGGGCGCAGCCCCCCTAGTTAATTTAAAAATTGACAAACATTTCGCCAATCGTTGGTTAACATTTATACCTATTTTCTTTCGGATGTTCTAGTGTTGATGCATATGACGTTCAATTATGATATTTTTTGTACATACCCTACTGAAAAATCTCACGTGAGATTCTGCTCAAGGGGGTGGTAAAAATCTTGCATTAATTAAAAACGAGTATTCCACAACTCAGAACTGCCTAATAGGTAGTTTTACCCCCAAATGAATTAAAAAATACACCTTTCAAAGCGTTTCAGATAATTTTACCCCCCAAATGAATTAAAAAATACACCTAGAATTCAAAAATAATACCTATTAGGCAGTTCTCAGTTGTGGAATACTCGTTTTTAATTAATACAAGATTATTACCGCCCCCTCGAGCAGAATCTCATGTGAGATTTTGAGGTGAGATCTGACATGAGATTTTTCAGTAGGGTATGAATGTCATATCTATAGAATTTATTTATTTATTGAATAATGCGAATAAGTTTGGTTCACTGCTTTAGTCCTTCAACGATCAACTGTGATATTTGTGTTTTGATGTTATACTTCTGTGATAATTTAGACTAACTAGGAGAGTGTACTATCTGCAGGTCAGATTTCGTTCAAACTTTAGGTATGTTTTCGGACTCAAAAATATCAAGAAAGCCACTTGAGTTTTTTTTTTAGCTTTTCAATCTAATATTGCGGCTTTTTTAATATTTCTACATCCAAAAAAATATTCGAAAGTTTGAGCGGAATCCGTGCTCCGGAGGTCTGACGCTCTCTTAGTTCGATAAAGCATACATAGAAAACTTAGATCATAAAGTCGCAGAATCATAATACGTTTCAGATAAATAAACAATATAACGCGAAAATAATTTTTCATCAAAAGATCTTGTTTTTTTTTTGGGACCTCGAAGGTAAAAAACTCATTCCAACGCTTTTCGTATAAATTTTTTGATTTATCAAATAAGAATTATTAGTGGCAACCTAAATCGTTTTTAATAAATCCCGAGTAATGTAATCGTCATTTTCAGTTGAATTGTCGTCGAACATTTTGCTTCTTGTTTAAATCAAATTACGTGTTCACGCTTGAATGTCAGAAAGCATACTGACTACTGACAGAATCATGATATAATCTTGTAGAATTTGAAATTCGACAATACGTCAATATAGGAAGGGGTCAAACATGTACTATTTATCAAACATTGGTAAATAGATTATTTTTACAAGATTTTATCTTACCCTTCATTTTATGTGATCTTAAAACACCATTTTATGCCCGCAAGGTGTGAAATGGAATTTCACGCGCACACGCACACGCACACGCACACGCACACGCACACACACACACACACACACACACACACACACACACACACACACACACACACACACACACACACACACACACACACATTATCTAAAACAGGCATATTTCGACTTAAGGTTTTCGACTTAAGTTTTGACTTAAGCTCGGATATATTGGAAATCATCAAAATCTCAGAGTCGAAAAATGTCACCGTTTCAAAGCTATCTCTTTGAGAAAGCAAACGAGTGGAAATCGAGTACTTTGCGTACGCTAAACAAGCATTAAAAATCGTCTTTTGCACACTTTCAATGAGAGTCCATGACTTTTGGATCACCGATTTATCTGAAACTTTGGAGAAAAGTTTTTAGCCTAAAAAAAGAGAACCTTGTCTCAGTGTTTTTGCCAATGCGTTTTATATCCCGATACCCCCTGGTGGAAATCGATTCCACCATTTGGCTAATAAATAGCTAGTTTCTCCAATAATTGTCAAAAACTAGACACTTTTCTTGGTCCTTTCTATTCATCCTTGAAACGATTTTTTCCGATCATATTCGCCATTTAATAGACAGAATAATAGAATAAGTTTTTTCACAGATTTACATTAGCTTATTTATGAGTATTTAAAAGATATTAAAGTTGGTCAGCTTTTTTAGTTAGGAAATGGCTAATAAGAGGCTTGCTATTATGTCAAGGAGTGAGAGAGACAGAATCAAACGGAAAAATCATTGTTTTCGTTTGTATCCCCTGAAACAGTACTATAAACGAATTAAATAACAATAATTCGTGTTTACGTTTTGTTTAGCTATCTTTTTTTAATATTTGGCTTTAAATCGCTAAATAAATCGCGATCAGATCGCAAAGATGGCGTCGGAGCAGGCTAAGCCTCCCGAAGAGCCTCCCGATAAAAATCAGGATAAAATATTTAAATGTCACCCAAGAAAAAAGGTTACAGTAGTGATATGCATAATATGCGAAAATACGTACCACAGAAGTGATTTTGAGAAGTGCAATGCAGACAAAAAATATATTAGTGACACTCTAGTGATATGCCCCGACCACGTGGAGCTAATCAGAAGACGTATGCAGCAGTGACAAATAACAGTGTACAACAAAGCAAAACCCAAAATTAATAGAAGTGATGGCGTAGTTGTATATATCAAAAAAACAGTTACACATACCACAGAAATGGTCGAAATCGGCAGATTAAAAATCATAAACTCAATTATTTTATTCAACACTAACAGTAATCTAGAAATATCCGCCATGTACAGATGTCATGATATGAAAAGTACAGAATTCAATATGAATTTCAAGACTTACATACATAATAAAAGAAACGTTAAAAATCACTTAATAATTGGAGATTTTAATATCAACATTCTTGAATGTAATATAATTAGTCAGAACTTCTTAAACAATCTACTTGAAAAAGGCTATTTTCCTGGTTTCACGAGCACAACCAGACTGTATAACTTAACTACAGAAAATGGATCATGTATTGACAATATATTCATTAAAACTGAAACGATTGATGCTAAAACTTTCAAACTCATGATACCTATGCCAGATCATTATCCACTTTTTGTAGAACTAAATAAACAATCTCTGACAAAAATTAATGAAACTAAAGAAATTAAATATGGTCTCAATTATAAAAAATTACTTTATACAGCTAAATTAATAAACTGGACTAAACACAAAATAGAGTATGATCCAAACGTAGCAATAAATTCATTAATAAAAGATATTCATCAATGTATAGAAAATGCGAAATATGCAAAGAAGAGTAAAAATAAATCGAAAAAAGATCCAAGAAAAGACTGGATCACAAGTGCAATAATCAACTCGTGCAAAAGAAAGGAACTCTTATATAATAAACTAAAACAAAATTCCGATAATGTGATATTAAAGGCAGAATACAAAAACTATGTTAAAATCTTAGATAAAGTGATAAAAACTACTAAAATAAAACATGATAAAACTATAGTTGATAGAAACAGTGACAACCCAAGACAACTTCGGGCAATCATAAACTTGAAACTTGGAAAAAAAGGCAAAGAAAATATAAATATGATTTGTCAAATTCAAAACGAACATAATATATTAATTAAAGACAAATCTGAAATAGCGAAAACAATGAACTCATATTACAGTAGACTCGGTGAACAAATGAGCAATAGAATTACAGCACCTGTAAACAGATCAATAAATTTACCAACAATGAATAATAAAACAATATTTATAAAACCAACTGATGCGCACGAAGTTCAAAAAATCATAGAAAACATGAAGCTGAAAAATGGTGGAGTTGATAAAATAAATTCCAAAACAATCAAAATGATAGCTACTCTCATAGCAGACACGTTGGCACATATTTTCAATCTCTATATTGAAAAGTCAATATGGCCAGATGCACTGAAAGTGGCTGAAGTAGTTCCAATTTATAAAAATGGCCATAAACATGAGATGGGGAATTACAGGCCAACATCCTTGATATCAAATTTAGCTAAAATATTAGAAAAAATAATGTACAACAGAATCTTTAACTTCATCACTAAGAGTAAAATATTAAACAAAAAGCAATTTGGCTTCATAAAAAATTTTGGAACAAAAGATGCCCTTAGTTATATCTCAAAAACAATATATGAAAATTTAGATCGCAGTAAGCCTATTGCAATTACTTTTCTTGACCTAGCGAAAGCTTTTGACACAGTAAACCATAATATTCTACTTGATAAACTTTATTCATATGGGATGAGAGGAAAAGCCCATCGCTTACTTACAAGCTACCTCAGCAATAGAAAGCAAAAAGTTAGGATAGGAGAAAATGAAAGTGATTTCGAAACTGTTAACACTGGAGTGCCTCAAGGAACAATATTAGGGCCTCTCCTCTTCATAATATACATTAATGATTTACTAATAACAATGCCTGGAAATACCACCATATTATATGCTGATAATACAGCAGTAATATCTACTGGGGATACATGGGATGATGTAGAAAGAATAATGAATAGACAACTAGAAGAAATATCTATATGGCTTGCGCTAAATAAATTAACGCTGAATGTTAACAAAATAGTATATATCGCCTTCGGAAATTACTGCGATAGTGTACCAAAGAACTTTGTTATAAAAATTAATAATGAAAAAATTGAAAGAGCTGAAAGTTGTAAGTACCTAGGAGAAATTTTTGATTGCAATATGAAATGGGACGAGCAGATTGCTTATCTTATTAAGAGAACAAAATATCTAATCTTTATTTTCCACAAACTCTTCAAGTTTATGCAAACTAAAACTCTAAAAATCATTTATTATGCTCTCTTTCATAGCGTAATTAACTACGGCATAATTGCGTGGGGAGGAGCATTTCAAAATAATTTACAACTCTTGCAAATAATACAAAATAGGATAATTAAGATTATTAACAAAAACACGTTTGTTCCAGACAATCCAATGAACTTAAAACAACTTTTTACATATGAAAGTTTATACTATAATTATAATAAGAGCAAGACAAGAAACAAATCTATTATTCTGCCAAAAATTACCAAAACAATAAGTGATAAAAATAGCTATGTAACAGCTATCAGAGTATTCAACAAACTAACAAACGATCTCAAAATCTTGGATAAAAGTAAAAAGACTACTAAGAATAAATTAAAGGATTGGATTAAAGCTAATATTTAAACACCCAAATGTAAAGTTATACCTTATCTGATTTGCTCTTATAACTCTGTTATAAGATGCCAAGTCTGATCGCGTGTCTAACTTTAAGATATACTTAATTTTAATACAGACATATACTACTGTTATTCTTTTACAGAAATTTATATTATATTGCGTAGTTGCTAAATGTAACACACTTAGTTTTTAAGTATGTGTATGAGTGTGTATGTGTGGGGGGGGGGGGGGGATATACCTATATCAGGTATTCAGGAATGAATGTCTCCTTAGCAGGATTAAAATATTTTTGTTAAAAAATATTTGTAATGTAATACTATGTATTTACTCTGGAGTTAATAAATAAATAAATAAATAAATACATGATCAGATTACAGAGAAAATTTAGTACAAACATTTTAAGGTTGTGTTATCCCCATTAAATAGAGAATATGACCGGAAAAATCGTTTCATTACTACCCAGACATTAGCTACTTTTAATAGCTATGTATTATTTTCCTGGCCATTTCCGATAGAGACAATTTCTACCAGGGCCAAGTTATTTAATTTCCAAAATGAACTATTTTTGATAAAAATGATGTCTCTATGATTATAGCTTTGCGAATATTTAAATTAGGATAATGAGCAACAATTATTCTAATAGTAGATGAAGAAAGCCTTAATTTCAGCTTTGATTCGTTAAAAAATATTGATTTCTCAAGTCTGTATATCTGTGGCTTCCAGGAATAATGACTTAACCCATTAAGTCCTGAATGGACAAATTTTCACTAAAGTTTTCAACGCTTATATTTTATGTGAAAATGAATTGTAAAAAGTATATGGATAAGCGCATTCGATGTAAAATTTGATGAGCTTTCAGAATCTTTTGTTAGATTTTTCAAAAAATTAAACTGTCGAACACTGTACATGATTTTTTCCAAAAAAACATGGTTTAAAAAAAAAAAAAAATTATTTATTTCGATTTTTCAAATGGAATGCATTTAAGATTTAATGATCAAAATGCAGAAAACGTGGCCTCGAGACCTAAACTTGAAAATCTAACGATTTAGGTTTTGAAAAAAAATTTTAAAACACATAAAATGGCGGCTGAGACGCAGAAAAATCATAAAAATCTTCTGGAATTATTTATTCGAAAAAGATGGACTTTAGAGAAAAACTTTACTGAAGAAAAAGTTCTTAGAATTGATCAGAGAACATGCTGGAATTTTTCCAGAACCTTTTGGCAAATTTCAGAATTTTTCAAAATTTTCAAATTTTGAAAAATTTAAAAACGCTTCTTATGTTTCTGAAAAAAATTCCAGCGTGTTCTTTAATCAATTCTAAGAACTTTTTCTTCAGTAAAGTTTTTCTCTAAAGTCCATCTTTTTCGAGTAAATAATTTCAGAAGATTTTTATGATTTTTCTGCGTTTCAGCTGCCATTTTGTGTTTTAAAATTTTTTTTCAAAACCTAAATCGTTAGATTTTCAAGTTTAGATCTCGAGGACACGTTTTCTGCATTTTGATCATTAAATCTTAAATGCATTCCATTTGAAAAATCGAAATGAAAAATTTTTTTTTTTTTTGAAAACCATCTTTTTTTGGAAAAAATCATGTACAGTGTTCAACAGTTTAATTTTTTGAAAAATCTAACGAAAGATTCTAAAAGTTCATCAAATTTTACATCGAATACGCTTATTCATATACTTTTTACAATTCATTTTCACATAAAATATAAGCGTTGAAAACTTTAGTGAAAATTCGTCCATTCAGGACTTAATGGGTTAACCCACTTGTACGTGTTTTCGAGAAATCGCCATTTTAAAATTTCTGTCATGATACTTCATATGTAAGATCGAAATGCGCGAGATGAGTCGTAACAATTTAGACATTTACAAAGGTATCGAATATCTTTTGAACCCCACTATCAGTAGCTGCTAAAATACATTTTTGTTCTTTGTAGAAACAAACAAAACAATGCAGTTAAGTCGTTATTCCGGTAACTGTGCAGTTAAATGGTTTAGGGAAATTGTTGAAATAAGATAAATAACATCGTTATTTCTACATTTAAAACATAGAATACGAATTCTTTTTTAAATATTCGTTCCCGCGCATGCGCCTCCCAACAGAATCAAGTCAACGGAATTCGGTAAACCGAATACCGAACGTTACTGTTTATGCACACTCGCCCCATCGCCCGACAATCAAAGCTGTTGTGTTACCATCTATTATCTATTGCCTTTGATCTTTGTTGCTATAAAAATAGGCATGCCATAATCTGTTTTTGCATAGTATTAACTTCAAAACAGTGCTTGTAATTAAATGTAAATATTCAGTTAAGTGGTTTTTCCGGGCACAGGTGCAGTTAAGTGGTTAATGCACTTAGCTGATATTTGCTCTTTCAACGCGTTTCAGATTTTCGGACAAAGTCTACATGAAAAAAGGTAGTTAGAAGGTATACATTCCGGTGCTAACTCAATTTTGACACAAAGTCACTTAAGTTGTTATTCCTAGAAGCCACAGATATAAGCATTCAAAAATAGAATAAGAAAAGAATAACAAATTTTTCAGCCTTCTTTTTTAGCCGTTTCATGGGTGGTATTTTGGATTATTTTCTTACGCTATCTTTGATTTCTTGTAATTTCCTGCGAAAACAGTATTTTTTGAAGAAACAAATCTTAAATCAAAGCTTTTTCGGTCTAATGTTTGCTCATTTTCGTAATTTAAATGTTTGCAAAGCTATAATCAGAAATATAAATCATTATTATAAAAAATTGTTTATTTTAGAAAATATTTAGCTTGGATATCGGGATATAAAGGCTGAAACGGATCTTTTTTTAGGCTAAAGAACCCTTCTCTAAAGTTTCAGACAAATCGGTCATCTGGAGGCCATACTCTCCTTGTTCGCTTAGAAAATATACTTTATAATTATACATTACTTCGTATAAAAATAATCTAAAAGTACAAGTTCAAATACGCACTAATATAAAATTTATCTATTTTTTAGGCTTCTTTCTTATACCGTTATACCTCATTATGGCATCAAAAAACAAGATTTAAAACAAATATTCACATCAGTCGTAGCTGCAAGTGTAACCGGACTAGAAACAACTTTAAATTTTATGATATCCAATTACGATCACGTACAAAATTAGTAAGTTTGTAAAGTAATAAGGATTCTATTCACTGAGAGTTGTAAATGAGAATAAGAAATAATATTTCAATATTTGAATACTATATAAATATACGAGAACCTTTTAACTGTAATAAATATTAATAACTGTAATTTATTTAGTTTACTATTTTTTTTATTTTAGTGTTGCCAATAAAAATGAGATCCTCAGTATTTTTTGCGCAATAACTCGATCTCTGTCAACCGAAACTCTTGTTGATAAGGTAACAGAAGTAAATTTTCTACTGAAATTAATGATTATAATGAACAATTTGGTTGTAATATTTGCTTCTATTTACAGTTTCAATATATTATCGATAATAACAACAAGGCGTTACCTGCATATATATTGAAATATTTACAAGCATTCTTACAAAGCGCTACATACGAATTAAATTGGGCCAAAAAATATTCTCCGAAAATTTTAAACTGGTTTAAATCAAATTATCCTTTTTGCAATAATTAAAATTATTTACATTTTGTACAATGGTTTAGTGATATTTTAATTTTCAAATAAATAATTTTTGAAATAATTGTATATAATTTCTTATTTTATTAATATACTTGAATTAAAAAACTTTATTTTATAAATTTATGTTTGTAAAAAATGCAAATTCTTTGCAGCCACATCAGGGCAAACGTGTTTACAAGGATTTGCAGAAAGGATCCCGCGCACTTCTTATAAAAAATGGCTTTCAGTCGATTTTCTTGAAATTTTGAATAAACGTTCCTCTACTTATGCTGATCAAAAGTCCCAATGGGCGGAATACCCTTGGATCTATTATCACCGGTTCTGGGTGTTCCGACCATGAGAACTTTTGATCAGCATACGTAGAGGATCCTTTAAACAAAATTTCAAGAAAATTGACTGAAAGCTATTTTCTCCATAAGAAGTGTACGGGGTCCTTTGTGATTAAGTATATTTATATAGTTACAATAATTATAGTGTATTCTGAAGTATGGAGATTCGAATAACCACAATATTATAAAATATACCCTGGTAGAAAATTACCCAACAAAAATGGCTTATCTATTAACTGTTCGTCAATTTTTTGAGTCAACGAATAACAAAAGCATAGTTTCTTCTAATTTCCCGGGTGACGTCGCATCGAAGGAGTGCGTCTAGAGTAGGGCCGCAGGGCCGTTGTTAAGTTGTAGCCAAATGGCGAATGTACAAAGGTTGTACGTGCGAGGGCAGAAGTGCCGAAGGTCATTTTTCTTTTAATAAATTGGACGTTTAATATAACGGTTTTGACTTATTCACGCTTATATCGCCTAACTGAATAAACCCAAGTGCGGGCGAGTGCCAATTCGGCTGGTGAGCCGGAGAGCTAGCAGCTAAAAAATTTACTTATGACAAATATAAATAATTCTCATATGCTGTTCTATCAAAGTTAATATTTACAAATAATTGTTTATGCATGATCTACTCTTATTCCAGTTGATAGTTGGCAGTAATATGAAATTAATTAAAAAGCAATATAAAGCATATCTGTAAAATTGACTCACGTGCTTGTCAAAACTTTCTTGCCAAAATTTACTGCTCGAACTTTTTCCACTGGCTGTAATATTATAAATCTAAACACATAAAATATATCTCTATTGTATAAGAATAGTAAATACTTTTATTGGTCAATAACCTCTGTTATTTTATTAACTTTATTTTGTTAAAAATACAACTTTAATGAATTATATTCTAATAATGCAAAGATACAAGCATGTGCTTGTACAGCTTATACAACCTGACAAATAGGTGTAGTCCGATAGGTGGCGCTGGAAAGAACAAATCGCGTGGTTTGAAATATGCCAATACACCATACCCCTTGTCAACGTGTATTTTCTTGTAATTCTTGGTTACTTCTAGTCCTGCTGAACATTTGTAATGATTTGGTCCGAATATTGGTTTCGTTAGTACATCAGCTACCATGTCATTAGTAGCAATGTATTTTACGTCCAGCAAGTGGTAGTGAATATCAATATGCTTTGTCCTTTAGTGGTAAATTGGGTTACGCATTAGCTAATTGCGTGTCTTGGTTATCGCAATATATGATTGTTTCCTAGGAATTGGAGTCTAATAAGCCTACTTCTTTCAGGAATCTTCGCCAGTAGATTGTTTCTTTGTCTGCTTCACGGAGTGCCACGTAGTCGGCCTCAATACTGGATAAGGCGACAGTCGACTGTTTCCGTAATTCCCACGTTAAAGCTGCGTTTGTGAGTTTAAATGTATAATGGAAGCGTCCTCCAAAAGCGGTCTAGCGGCCGTGCGCGGGGCATTTTTTGCGTAAAATACGCTCTGTTCAATTCGCTCATAATCGTATGCCGACTCTTAGAAAAAACAAATAAAAGACATATATCGATAAATTTTTCCTGCTCTTGCCAATTAAAATTAATTACTTTAAAAAATCTTTTGATTTCGTTAAAGAAGTCATTTATTTTACTGATAGAGCTGCGCAACATTTCAAAAATAAACACAACTTTTAAAATCTTCTTCATCACTATGAAAATTTTTCTGTTGAAGGTAAGTTTTATGCGACTGTCCACAGAAAAAATACATGTGATGGAATTGGTGTTTCTGTAAAAAACAATGCTAGACGAGCATGTTTATGTTTGTGTTTATGGAAGTATCTGATAATTATATATTGTCGCCACAAGATCTTTACGAGTGGACAACTAAATATTCTGAAAATATTGTTTGTTTTTTTTTCCATCAAAAAATGAATATTTAAAAACTATACACATAAACTAAAACAAAGGCTAGATTCAGCAAAAACAGTGCCTGGAACTCAATTGTTTCACTATATCAAATTAGTAGCAGATACTAAAAAATTAAAACTAAAACAATTCTCAGCATCAGAAACTTCCCAATTATATCCGCCAATCAAAAAAGTAAAAGAATCCAAAAATCAAATGAAAAAAAAGTGATTACTGCAAAAAGACCTATTCAAATAAATTCAAATTCAATATATGACCTATATTAATAAAAATTATATGTTTGAGACATTAGTTTTATGATATTTTCAAGTATGAAATAACGAAATGGTGCACTATGTTTACCACGCGCGGAGCGCGCGTGGCCACTCACCGCTGTCTTTTTAATCTTATTACTTTTAAATCTTTCATTTCTCTAACTCGAAAATTTAGGGTTATCTAGCTTAAGACTTTTACTTTCGAATGGTAAAATGCATTTTGAAAAAAACATGATACACTTTGAAAAAAAATGACTCTGAACTTACAACTTTCAGAGTAAAAATAATATCATCATTGGAAAGAGCAGGAAAAATCTATCAATAAATGTCTTTTGTTTTTTTCTGAGAGACTCAGTATACGATTATGAACGAGTTGAACAGAGAGTAGTTTAGGCAAAAAATGCGCCGTGCGCGCCCGCTGGTCCACTTCTGGTGAATGCTCCCATTATTCAGTGTAGGATCGACGGTCATCGATTGATCCAGCCCAATCGGCGTTGACAAAACCTAGAAGTTTATCTCCGGTTTTACTAAATAGCTGGCAGTTATTAGTGCCTTTCAGGTAGTGCAGTACGCGCTTTGCTGCAACCCAGTGTTGCTTTTCTGAATTACGGGCTCAATGAGCTGAGACTGGACGAGTTGAAGTAAAGAGGTACATAAGGCTTCCTTGCCAAAAGTATAAAACATTTTTTTTTGATATTTCAAATGTAACACATGATTTTAAAAAATATTTATTACTGTCATGAAATCTTTAATGAATTTGAATGATAAAATTGGATGAAACTGTATCTGTCATAACGCGTATCTGTCATAAAAAATATTTCTAACTACACTCACTTTATTTAATATCTAATATAATCTATTACACACATATTCTATGAATAGAAATAGAGAGAACATCTTCACAATAAAAGTTATATGTTTATTTAATTATATAAGCTGATCCGTTAACTACAGAATATTCCTTTCTCTTGCTGACGCTACAAAAATGTTCAGATTTCATAAATTTAGCAATTATTAAATATAATAATTGATACCTGTATATCATTACATCTTGTATTTATTTGATTAGATTATTGTGTTCCCTCAAAATTATTAAATTTATTAGATTTTGAACTAACTGCGGACGTATTTACTCTGAAGCAAATCCTATTTTACTTAGGTTTATTTACAAGGGGTTTGTGGTAACAAGGTGATGTCTTAAGCCTCACTCTTTATACTATTTTTGGGGTAGATATCATGTCCAATGTGCTCAAAGAGATTTCAATTTCGCAGTTTGCCGATGTTATTGCTCTGTATATACAGGTCACTAAATCATACTCTGATTCTAAGATATTAATGCAGAATTCAATTTGCACTATTCAAAGCAATCTTTCGGCACTAGGCTTAAAGCTCAGCCCCCAAAAATCAGTCTTTGTACATTTTTCCAGGAATAATATACTCCCGGGAGTTGACTCCATTAATATAGATCGCCACCTAATTTCTTCTGCGGAATCTGTCAAAAATCTAGGTATTCATCTTAATTATAAACTTAACTTCTCCAAGCATGTAGCCTACATTCGTAAAAAATGTCTATTAGCCTTAAGCATTATCAAATATCTCTGCGGCTGCTGGTGGGGAGCTGGCCCTAAAACTTTACTGCTTATTTTTAAAAGCTTCGTTCGGTCTAAAATTGAATATGGTTCCTTCATCTTTCCCTAAAAAAAAAATGAAGTTTTAAAACTGGAAAGAAATCAGTTCGCGGCTATTAGAAGAGCTCTTGGTTTTAGACTAACAAGGAGAGGGCCCAACCTTCGGAACCTGAATTTCAATTTTGACAACAATATAGAGCATAGTATATATAAAAAAGATAGATACGTGTCTCAGGATTATGTCCCATGGACTCTGAAACATATTCTAAACAGGCAGAATAGTTTATTTTATCAGTGATTTTTTAGCTAATTAACTGTATTACCAATAACTTGATATACGGCAATTTTTTAACCGCAAGCAATTAAGGAAATCTTCTATAATGGTTAATATTTCATTTTTCATCCACTATTTTGCTAAATTTCACTCCACTATTTTGCCAAAATTATCCTGAGCCACTACAAAGCATTACTAGCAAATGATTAGTTTTATATGAACCCGTTGTTTATACTTCAAACTCTCTTCATGTTTTATTATAAATTCCTTTAAATCTTACATTAATTTCTTGCTCTGTCATCTGCTCACAATTAAGTATATATTATTTTAATAAATTATTTCATTCTTATTCAACTAAAATTATATGAACATTTTCTATTCTAAGCTACAATTGAAAATATCATCTATTTTTTACATTTCTTCCACAACGCATTCCCTTTCAATTTGCATAATCCTTGAATAATTTTTATCACTTATCACAAAAATCTTATACAACTTTTAAATTTAAAATACTAAAAAATAAAAAAATACTTCTTCTACTTAAAAAATACTTCTTCTTTTTATTTACATTTTTAAAATTTAAAAGTTGTATAAGATTTGTGTGACAAGTGATAAAAATTATTCAAGGATTATGCAAATTGAAAGGAAATGCGTTATGGAAGAAATGTAAAAAATAGTTGATATTTTCAATTGTAGCTTAGAATAGAAAAATATTCATATAATTTTAGTTTTTTTTTTTCATTATCGCCACAGCCTATTTGGCCCAGCCAGCGGGGGCCTTCCACCACCTTGTTGTGGAAGTAGTGCCCAATCCTATGACCTCACTATTTTCCCTATTATATTATCCTACCTATTTCTTAACCCTCCTGGAAGACATTTCCGGTGAGGACATATTTCAGTCTCACACCGTGTTGGTTAAGCCAACACTCTCTGCTCTGAGAGGGGCATCGGGTCCGTCTTCCAGAGTAAGCCTGTCCGGAGAAGGTCCATATTTCAGGACCAGCTCCCCGTCGGTAAGGCCGGCGTCCCCTGCCTAGTGCATCGGATCGGCCTACCTACCTTATCGACCTTCCTTGTTCCCTACCACTGCTTCGCATTCGCCCAGGTTTGCACCTGAAAGGCAAGGGAAAACCCGGGATTCCACTAAAGGGAAATCCCGGGGAAAAACCCGCCTTAAAGCAGCCGATGTCATGGTACTTTTCCTGCTGAAAAACAGCTAGAAAAAAATCCGAGTGATTTCACCGGAAATCGAACTCACGACCCCTGGAACGACGTTGTTTCCGTGACTAGCATGCTAACCACTGAGCCAACGTCGCTCTCATATAATTTTAGTTGAATAAGAATGAAATAATTTAGTAAAATAATATATACTTAATTGTGAGCAGAAGACAGAGCAATAAATTAATGTAAGATTTGAAAGAATGTATAATACAGCACAAGTTCTTTTATATTCAATTAAGTCACATAAATCACCAGAAAACTCCCATCTTTTAAAGGCTGCTTTACGTTGACATTTGATCCTATCGCAATCCGCATCCCACCAAGAAATTATTCGATTTGCATCAGTAATTACAGCTACTGAAAATTCATATTTATTGCATGGAGACAACTCATTAAATTCCAGAGTTCAAAATTCACGCAATCGGTTTCCTAAATCAGAAAGAACTTTGTTCCAATTAGTTCGAACAGACGTTAACTTGGAAGATTTTTTAATATACAAATTTTGTTTTACATTGACTTGAATTAAAATGGGAAAGTGATCTGAACTCATGATTTCATCGTGTACACGAGTGAGTATTTTGTCGGCAAATGTCATATCTGAGATAATTAAATTTATATTAAACTTTGAATTAGTACGCATATCAATGCGTGAAAAGGTTCTACTATTATGTATAAATAAGTCAGAATCAATGATTGATTACATGAATCGATTTCCTTTACAATCATTAGTTAAACAATTCTAATTTTGGTGGTGGGCGTTGAAGTTACCAACGAGTAAGCTATTTGGATGCAATTGTGCTGAGGCAGAATTGCATTCCAATTGAGCTCAGGGAGATTTGTGCCTGGAGTACGGTAGAGAGCAATTAAATTAAAGGTTGGAATGGTGTTAATTATTCGAACAGCACAAGATTCTAGCGATTTATGTGATAAATTTAGGTTCAATGACTGGAATTCAAGGTTTTTCCGGATGAAAATAGCAATGCCACCACCCATAGTATTATTCCTATCTTCCCTAACGACGTTAAATCCAGAAAAAGATATAAAGTGATTATGTTTATAAGCAATTAAGGAAGTCTTCTATAATGGTTAATATTTCATTTTTCATCCACTATTTTGCTAAATTTTACTCCACTATTTTTCCAAAATTATCCTGAGTCACTTCAAAGCATTTAAACACTTATAAAATTAATAGATTACCCATATTTACTGATTTTTAAATTGATTATGAGTTAAGCTTTACAATATCTTTCAAAAAAAGGACTGTAAGGACGAGGATCGTAGTGCATTATGCAGGAAATGTGGAAAACCAGATCACGGGGCCAGGGACTGTCAGACCTACTCGCAGCGCTGAGGGGCTTCGGGGTCCCACCCTACATACTACGCGTAGCAGAGGACTACTTCCGGGATCACAAACTCATTATCGAGACGAGTGAAGGGACGGTGGTTAGAGAAATTACGGCAGACGTTGCACAGGGATCACTGTTGGGCCCCGATTTTTGGATCGCGTCGTACGACGGTTTGCTGCGCCTGGACATGCTCAACGGGGCATTTTTCGTAGGATACGCGGACGACGTTGCGGTGGTGGTAGAAGCACGGAACGCGGACTTGGCACAACTTATCTTGTGCCAGGTAATGAAACGAGTGACTAGGTGGATGACGGAGCACGGGCTTCTCGCGTTGGCGAAAGCCGAGGTAGTACTATTGACACGTAAAGAGATCCCTACGATACTACCGATGTACGTAGGATCCGAGTTAGTAACTACGAGGCCGACTGCGAAGTATCTAGGGGTCACCCTAGACTCAAAGATTTCCTTTTGGCCCCACATCAGGGAAGTAACGGCAAAGGCAGAAGCACGTATAGCGGTGCTAAGGTTAATGCGCAACATTGGAGGCCCGCGGATATCCAAGAGAAGACTCCTCATGCCGACGACCAACTCTATACTCCTCTATGGAGCGGAGATTTGGGCTGATGCCATGGAAGTTATCAAGTACAGGAAGAGAATGGTGGCGGTGCAGCGGCGGGGTGCGCTGAGAGATGCATGCGCGGATCGGACGGTGTCGGAAGAGGCGGTGGCGGTGATAGCTGGTATGATTCCGATCGACCTGCTCGCACGGGAACAGAAGCAGATCTACGATAGGAGCGCAGAAGTAGGACAGGCAGACGTGGAGGGCGAAGCCCGCCGCCAGACGCTACAAACTTGGCATGAGAGGTGAAAGGCGGGGACGAAGGGTAGATGGACCTACCTATTGATTCAAGACATAACGAGGTGGCTGGGACGGAAGTACGGAGAGGTTAACTTTTACCTTACGCAGTTCCTGACAGGACACGGATACTTTCGATATTACCTATTTAAATTAGGTAAAATAAATACGCCGAAATGTAAATACTGCGGGCACGAGAGGGATGACGCGGAACACATCTCTTTCGCATGTAATAGGTGGGCCGCGGAAATACAACGATTGGAGGTGATGGTAGGGCGACTCTCGCCCGACGTGGTGATCGAATGCATGCTTTCAGGGAAAGACCGGTGGGACGCGATAAATACCTTCATCGAAGGGATACTGCGCGCGAAAAAACGAGACGGATGCTTAATAGATTAGATAGGGCATCGTAGAAAGAAAGAACGTAGGAAGGACGGATGACGCCCTCGGGGGCGGTAGGGCTACGGCCCGACCTGAAGTAATTTATTAGCGAAAGAGGTTCCGGGTCGAGGCTGCCGTAGGGATAGGTTTTGGGTGTTTAAGGTTGGGGTAGAAGTCCCTCACACCACGGAGCCGGCTATTCAGTGATGGTCTTAGTGGGCCTCTCTCCTTGCTCCACATCCAAAGCAAGGACGGGCGCCCCGGAAGATTCACCTAGTACCTCGGAAAAAAAAAAAATATCTTTCAATCTGTGTGCTTTTTATTTGTTAAATTATATTATTTTCTTAAATAAAATTATTTCAATTTCGAAATAAACAATAGTAAACAATAATAAATCATAAACACAAATGATTAGTTTTATATGAATCCGTTGTTTATACTTCAAACTCTCTTCATGTTTTATTATACATTATTTCAAATCTTACATTAATTTCTTGCTCTGTCTTCTGCTCACAATTAAATATATATTATTTTACTAAATTATTTCATTCTTATTCAACTAAAATTATATAAACATTTTCTCTTCTAAGCTACAATTGAAAATATCAACTATTTTTTACATTTCTTCCATAACGCATTCCCTTTCAATTTGCATAATCCTTGAATAATTTTTATCCCTTGTCACATAAATCTTATACAACTTTTAAATTTAAAATACTTTTAAAACACTTTTAAAACACTTCTACAGGTACCATAAGTAAACTAAATTTTTTCTAATGGATAATGATCCAACATTTTACATTTTAACATCAAAGCATATATTGTTTTCATCTTTACGCTTAATTATTCATTTGTTAATGTTGATAATTATACTTAAGGGGGTTCTCCTCGGGCACTACAGTTTGTGGCTCAGCGAGAGCACAAACTATACCATGGGCTTCGTTCTGTCTCTCTCGCTCTCGTGCACGTCGTCTGCTATTTGTGTTTATAATCATTAATATCTTTTTAAAAAGATCGGCACATATTTGATAAACTTAATAGAAAGAGCCGAAAGCTTTCTTAAGCTATGTTTTTCTTTCTTAAGCTATGTTTTTCTTTTTGAAGCCCAGTTTTTTGATGAGTTATACTATTACTTTCTGTCACAGTTGATACAGCACTCATTTACTCTCATGTAAAAATAACCATTTTCAAGAATTTTTTTCTCAAAAATTTGTTCCGCAATGTATGTAAACAAACATATGGTATCATTTCTGTGACTTTGAAGAATGTTTGTATATTTTTTTCAGAAGCTTTTTCAGTTTTTGCAATATGAAGAGAACTACCTTAATTGTGAGCAGAAGACAGAGCAAGAAATTAATTATCAGTTGAAATTAATGTAAGATTTGAAGGAATGTATAATAAAACATGAAGAGAGTTTGAAGTATAAACAACGGGTTCATATAAAACTAATCATTTGTATTCATGATTTATTATTGTTTACTATTGTTTATTACGAAATTGAAGCAATTTTTTTTAAGAAAATAGTATAACTTAGCAAATAAAAAGCACACATAGAATGTTTGAAAGATATTGTAAAGCTTAGCTCATAATCAATTTAAAAATCAGTAAATATGGGTAATCTATTAATTTTGTAAGTGTTTAAATGCTTTATAGTGGCTCAGGATAATTTTGGCAAAATAGTGAAGTGAAATTTAGCAAAATATTAGATGAGAAATGAAATATTAACCATTATAGAAGACTTCCTTAATTGCTTGCGGTTTAAAAATTGCCGTATGTCAAGTTATTGGTAATACAGTTAATTGAAGTTAATTATAGCTAAAAAATCACGAAAAAAATAAACTATTCTCCTTGTTTAGAATATTTTTCGGAGCCTATTGGACATAATCCTGAGACACGTGTCTATTTTTTTATATATACAATGCTCTAGTGTGGTCAGAATTGAAATTCAGGTTCCGAAGGTTGGACCCTCTCCTTGTAAGTACCCCCAATAATATTGGGATCAAGGTTACCAGAACTAAGTGTATGTAATTTCAGATGCTAACGCATCTATAAGGAAGTACTGTCGGTAAGCTTGAACTTAAGTGTATGTTAGTTCGCTATAGTGTAAACAGCGTTTTTTGTTCTTACTACTAAAAATGTCAAGTCTTGTGCCAAGTAAAGAGTATTTGCGGGGAATTTTATTGCACTATTTTATTTTAAAAAAATCTGCAGCTGAAGCGCACATGATTCTTGTTGAAACTAACGGTGACTATGCCTTGTATGAAATGATATGTAGAGACTGGTTTCGACGCTTTAAAGATAACGATTTTGATCTTGGAGATAAAGAACGTGCTGGTGCACCAAAAAAGTTTGAAGACGAAGAATTGGAGGAATTACTAAATGAAGACTCATGTCAGACGCTAGCTGAACTTACAAAATCATTACGAGTAGATGAGACAGCAGTTTCGAAACGTTGGGAAACGTTAGGAATGATCCAGAAGCAAGGACATTGGGTGCCGTATGAGTTGAAGCCGAGAGACGTCGAACAGCGTTTTCTCACGTGTGAAGTGCTGCTTCAACGGTAGAAAAGGAAAGGTTTTTTGCATCGTATCATGACTGGCGATGAAAAGTGGATACAGTACGATAATCCTAAGCGTAAAAAATCGTGGGCTAAGCCCGGCCATGCATCAACATCGTCCGCAAAGCCAAATATCCATGGTTCGAAGCTTCTCCTCTGCATTTGGTGGGATCAGCAGGGTGTAATTTATTATGAACTGCTGAAACCGAATGAAACTATCACGGGAAATTGTTATCCACTGCAATTGATGTGTTTGCCCTAAAGGAAAAATGGACGCTGCACGAGCAGAGACACGACAAGGTGATTTTGTTACATGACAATGCTCGGCCACATGTTGCAAAAGTTGTCAAAGAAACTTTGGAGGCCCTTCAATGGGATGTCCTACCTCACCCGCCATATAGCCCAGACATTGCTCCTTCCGACTACCACTTGTTCCGGTCGATGGCTCATGGCTTGGCTGAGCATC
The DNA here is from genome assembly GCA_036365515.1 of Torymus aiolomorphi. Classification (NCBI taxonomy): domain Eukaryota; kingdom Metazoa; phylum Arthropoda; class Insecta; order Hymenoptera; family Torymidae; genus Torymus; species Torymus aiolomorphi. The sequence continues at coordinate 88,422,749 of CM070873.1, forward strand.
ACTTCCATTCTTATGAAGATGCCAAAAAATGGGTCGATTCTTGGATAGCTTCAAAAGACAAGCAGTTCTTCCGAGATGGAATCCGTTATACGTAAATTGCCAGAAAGATGGGAGAAAGTAGTGACTAGTGATGGGCAATATTTTGAGTGACATGCTTTTTACTACATACTTTAAATAAAGCATCATTTTTCACAAAAAAAAACAGCGAGAACTTATTCAAGGTCCCAATATCTTAATTAGTGAATACAAACTCCCACTCTTAAAGGAACGTTCAAAATTTCTCTGCAAGAAATACTTAATTAAATCTCTATCTAACTCTGGTACGATAACGTGTCAAACCATTTTACGTTTCCTTAATACCCATAGGAATTAGCAAAAGAGCTAAGAATTCCATTCTCCGGGTTTGTCTTAAAGAAGTGTTTGATAAGTGTAAATTTATTCAATCAGATATTCATTTTCCGCTTTACCGCTCTGACTATAATGTTATCACTACACAGATAAATATTAACACCAAATCAGGCAGATAGCTAGAGAAAGCAGTTTCTAATTCTAACGCTCAATTTAATAATTTTTTGTCTCAAAATAACGCTCTGCACATTTTTACAGACAGTAGTTGCGACGGTCCTAACCAAGCCCCTGCACCAACGGCAACCGAGTGATCTCTCGTGTACGCGGCGCATGAGGTGGCAGGCAAAGCGTATACGTGCGACGCTGAGTTTGTATGCGAGCGTTTCAACACCTACGCGCGCACACGTTCTCTCTCACGCGCTATCCCTACTCCCGGCGAGGCGCAAGCCTACTATACAGTGCATATGCAAGGGGAATCTCCCACCGACGCATACCTGCGATAACTGTACGAGTGAAAGAGATGGACATACGCCGCCCGGGTATATAAAGCCCACAGCGCGGCACGACGAGCACGCATTTGTTCACCGAGCAGCCACGGCACACGAGCTCTGCTCTGCCTTGATTGCTCGCGCTATGTAAGATTATTATTATGCGTCAATAAAGTTTAAAAAAAATTACTCATCTTTACTTTTAGAATCACTACCTTTCCCCTTCGCTACCCACCTACCCTTCTCCAAGGCTCGAACAGGCGGCTCTTCGGACCCGCCTGCATAGACCCATTCCTACCCTACGGCTGAGCGGAAGGGCACTCTGGTCCCCGACCGTGCACCCGTATCCCCGGCTCGAACAGACGGCTCTTTGGATCCGTCTGCTGAGACCCGCATCCTCCAACGGCGGAGTGGAAGGGCGCTTCGGTCCCCAACCACGCACCCGCACCCACGCGGCTCGAACAGGCGGCTCTTTCGACCCCCCTGCTTAGACCCGCTCCTCCTTGACGTCATATTGCATGCACTCTTAGACAAAGCCTGTGTCTAAATAAACGAACCTCGTGCACTAAAGACCTATCGGATGCAATTAGAATCACACAACGCGTTAATTCGGATTTTTTATCGGGAATTCAAAGTCGTGCACATCACATAGTAAAAATAGGGATTCCCCTTCAGTAGGGGCGGCCATCCACTGCCCACAACTCAACATCTGTACTCAGCATAACATTAGATCTGATGCTGCAATCTTCACTGCTGAGTGCTATGCCATTAATTCAGCGGTCGATCTTGCCTTACAACACACTCATATTTACTATTAAAAAAAGATACTTGTTAGATCGATTCTCGATCCATCAGTAACAATAATTTAAACTTCTTCTAGATACCTGCCCACGTAGACATCTCAGGCAATGAAATTGCTGATTTGAAGACCAAGGAAGTTACTTCTCTAGTTTTTAATCCTAATTTACTTATCCCTTTCTCTGACTACACGCATAATTTTAGAATAGCGCTATCTACTGAAAATAACTCAGCTATCAAACTTCAAGGCGAAAAGAAAGGAATACAGTTCTTTGAATTTTACTTTTCTCACAGAAACGTACCATGGTTTTCCAATAAAGGTTTATGGATCGAGACACTATAGTTAGTATCAAACGAATGAGGAACAATCATTATAGTCTTGCTGCCTCTCTAGCTCGCAAAAATATCATTGATGATCCGACATGCTCTCTCTGTGGACATAACTATCAAGACTTAAATCACATAATATGGCAATGCCCTAATCTGAACAGCCACCCCTGAAGTTTCGTAGTTATTGCGCCTCTGGTTATAAACCCTATTTTTTCATGCTGGGAAACTGAAATACATTTATTTCGTAAGTACTTTTAACAATACTAGCGGAATTTTGTGCGCGCGATGCGCACACGTGGTCCTATATGTTTTCACCTTTACCCACCAATGAGAGCCAGTTTTATTCATCTAACAGTATGCTGACCTCCAATTTGAACATGGCTGCCCCGAATTCGATACTTAATCGCGGTCTCTCTTTTATAGATGGAATTTAAATTGTACGACGAATAATTTGAACAAATTATCAATAAATAAAAGTATATCAAGAAATTTTTTTATTATCAGCTTAACTGTATGCTGACCTCCAATTTGAACATGGCTGCCCCGAATTCGATACTTAATCGCGGTCTCTCTTTTATAGATGGAATTTAAATTGTACGACGAATAATTTGAACAAATTATCAATAAATAAATAAAAGTATATCAAGAAATTTTTTTATTATCAGCTTAACTTTATCGATTACTTCAAGAACTGAATGAATCACTACGCAAATTTATAACATTGTTATCAAGGCTTTACGCAAATCGTTTTCATAAAGGCGTGATACTGTGCTAGTCAATTGATATATCGAAAACACATATTTACACGGTGGTATGACCAGGTTATACATTTTCTACTTTGTGGAAATTCGCAAAAGTATGAAGTTATGTCGTTATGCTGAGAACTGTGGACTATCTAATATTGCTGTTCTCATTTATTTTTGGAGCATATTCTTTAATTTAATTACGAATGGAATCAATAAATTACAAAATTAAAAATTTATGAAATTATCTGATAAATAAATATTAGCCTATATTTTATTCTTACAATTATATGAAATTATTATACATTATGTTAAAAATATTTCGTTAACGTAGAAAGTAAAATAATTTAAATGTAATTTTTTATAGACTCTAACAGCTTTAAAAATCACTGTTTTATGTACTTTAATTAACTTAAAGTAATGTTTTTAAGCAACATTTTTACCTAAAATTATGTATGATATCAATACAGCAAATGCTATAGAACATAAATAAGTGACACTCATTAGCTGGTTCCATCATACTTGGATTTGCGATAAATTGAAAAGCATTTTTTTTTCGTAAAAGAAGAGGTAAGTACTAGAATTTTCAAAATGTTCACGTTTATGCACTTTAGGTTTGTAAAATTAGAAATTTGATCTAACTATTGCATATCTTATATGAAATCATTTTTATATTCAATTAGGGTAAATAATATCCAACTACAATAAATCATCAAATGATGTACTTATGTAGTCACGCTATGCGCAAAATCTGAAAAATGGACTTATGTTACTACGTTTTGGGTATATCCTAGTTTAGGACAATATTTTAGCTACTTCTGACATTTATAAATGAAAAATACCAATTAAAGATACGAAAATCGAAGGTTTCCCCAATTTACAAAAAATGGACTTATGTGGTTATGCCTCGAAGCCACAGAATTTATATTATATAAAAATGATCGCAATGCCATTTTGTTCTGCTTTTATGAGAGATCCCTCATACGTCGAAAAGTTTCGACTAGACCCACATCAGTGTAATTAGCATTAATATTATTAATGTATTTGACGACAGTTTAGCATTGGTATTTTTTTTTTATTATTATTTTAAGGCCTGATTAATCTCAACAGAGAATATATAGCCTACTTTATTGTGAATTACATTTGCGTTTACAGAGTAAATTCATATAGCTTTGTCAGAGTATTACATACAAATAGAAATATTCACAAATTTGTTACATAAAGCATTAAATATTTAACAAGGTATATACATTCAATCAATCACGCATATTACAGAATTAATTGTTTGGGTATTTAGATTTGGATGTTGGCCGATTTTAAAAACTTCAGAACCAACCGACAAGCCTCAATATGTAGTTTAGCGAGCATTAATCTCATTGTTGACGATAGATATATTGCATGCTTCGAATTAAGTTTTTCTATAAGAACTTTTCATTGCACCCGCGTAAAAAAAATTATGTTCATATGAACTTCACACAAAATTCAGATTCATACGAACTTCATATGGAGTTATCCAATGAGACTGAGCTGAACTTGTATTTTTACACTTTTGGTATTAATGAAGTACATTTAAAGTTTATATAATGTTTACAAAAAGTTTATTTAAAGTTGATGTTAATATAGAAAATATCAACATATTATTTAAATACATTTGGTATACTACTGATTAAGTTTACCTTAACCTTATTAAAAGTTCATATAAAGTAAATAGTTTCGGTATCATGCAAGTACATAGAAAGTTTATTTAAAGTTTATATGAATCTAGAAAATATCAAAATATTTTCTTTATAAACATTTAGTATACTACAGATTAAGTTTACATTAACTTTATTAGAAGTTCATATAAAGTAAATATCATCAAATTACATAAAAAGTTTATGCAAAGTTTAGATAAAATTCATTCGAAGTTGGTATTGATATCAAAAATATTAAAGTATTTTTTTCAAACGTTACGTAAACTATAGATTAAGTTAAAATAAGCATTATTAAAAGTTCATATGAAGTTCATATGAACATAAACTTCATATTACAATCATGTGAACTTGATCAAAATTACTGTTAAACGCCAATGGCGAGTCTTTGCGCCGATGGAATGCTCTTGTAATGAGCGTACTGATATTTCGCACACAATTGCGTCCTGCGCAAGGCGTGACACTAGAGGACACGCTAATTACTTACGACGCAGGTAATGTGGGCCTCATGTCGTGACCATCGGAGGGCAAGGTCATTGATTATCGCTCTCAGGTAGCTGTCTTGGATATTGCCGACGTGGACAAGTGGTTACCTGGTCCCGGGTGGAAGATCATGTGCAATCGGGACATAACGCGTGATTCACGAGATAAGTTATAATAGAGGGACTTCAACGAATGCGTAATGCGTACGGAAACGCAGGTTAATGTATACACAACCAATACTCGTTTTTAGTGCTTAACAAAATATGAAATTGAATAAAAAAAAAATGAATCTCGGAAAGTGAAGGAAAAATTGAATAAAATAAGGGTTAAGTTTGTTAAAATAAGTAGAAAAATCAATATTTTATGCCACATTCAGTAGTATATATAAAAAGTACATATAGAAAGTTCATATTAATGTTAACAACATTAAAGTATTATTTTCGAACATTAGGTAAACTGTAGATATATAATCATTAACATTAATAAAAACTTTAATTAAACTCTTTTGATTGTACTGTCGATGAAAAATTAATGTTTTAAGAGTCTACTTATAATTTATATTATTAAAAGCCAATAGCCCGACTAGAAATTTTCAAACGGCAAAGACGCGGGATGGATCCGGCTGCCGTGATTCCTGATCCGCGCCAGACGAGGCATGTAACGCTGAACCTTATGAGGGCCGGATGATTTTACCTACAGATATCCGTTGATCCGGTAAAACATATGGCCCTGATCCGTCCCTCATTCGAGCAACACATAGCTTATTGTCTCTAAATAATCTTCGTAGTTTTTTATTTAGGTCTCAGGATGCGTCTAATAATACGTAGTCTAGGTGTTCGCGGTAGCCGATGACATTCTCTATAGGTGGTGCGTTCTGTAAATGTTTGCCTCTAGGTGTTAGACCCATCGAATGTGTAGTCTAGGTGTTCGGGGTGGCCAATGATGGAGCCTAGATGGTGCGCTCTGTAGTTTTTGGCCTCTAGCTGTCGAACCACGTCCAACGTTTGATGTAGGTGTTCGGGGTAGCCGATGACGGAGTCTAGGTGGTGCGCTCCTTAGTTTTTTATGTCTAGGTGTCGGAATGCATTCAATACGTGATCGATGTGGTCGGAGTAGCCAGTGACGGTGTCTAGGTGATGCGCCCTGTAGTTTTCATTGTCCTTCACGTTTTTCGATGCATTCCAACACCTAGAGACAAAAAATTACGGAGCGCACCACTTCGACTTCACCATCGGTCACCCCGAACACCTAGACCACGCATCGATGCATTTCGATATCTAGACGTCAAAAACTACGGAGCGCACCACCTAGACGCCATCATCGGCTACCCCAATGATCTAGACCACGCGTTCGATGCATTTCGATATCTAAACGTAAAAAACTACGGAGCGCACCACCTAGACTCCATCATCGGCTACCCCAATGACCTAGACCACGCATTCGATGCATTTCGATAGCTAGACGTAAATAACTATGGAGCGCACCACCTAGACGCCATCATCGGCTACCCCAATGACCTAGACCACGCATTCGATGCATTTCGATATCTAAACGTAAAAAACTACGGAGCGCACCACCTAGACTCAATCATCGGCTACCCCGATGACCTAGACCACGCATCCGATGCGTTCCAACACCTAGCGGTAAAAAACCATAGAGCGCACCACCTAAAATCCACCATAGGCCAACCCGTACACCTAAACCACGAATTAGATGCATTTATAACGGAAAAATGACACGTACCTTATCCGGAAAATATCAGGGCGTTATACCGGCCCGGATAAGGCTTATTGTAAATGAGTTTATTGTACGGCAGAAACGCAAGTACCTTACAATAAAAGCGTTACATGCCGCGCAAGGGCCTTGCATGGCATACGCCATCCGGCCCGTGTGATACCTACGGCACGCCGTATTTCATTTCTACTCGGGAGAGTTTTTCGTAAATAAATGAATTTATTTAACATGAACTATTAAGTATGTGTTACTCTATTTCTTCATAATTCGATGGGTGAATCACTTATAAGTCACCAAACATTTGTACGTAGTAGCAGACATTTAAAAGGTCTTTAACATCAACTGCTTCAATGTAATTTTCAATCAGCGTACATACATCTATCGTCCTGATGTGAGTATCTGTGGTAGAACATGCAAATGCTGCCTCTCTTAATTGATTTATAATCGCATAGGTCGCGCAATCATCTGTACAATTTTCACATACTTTTTCACATCTACAATTATATATTTTTACAAAATTCGTTATAATACTTACCCTCATTGTATCGTTTGAAAGATATGAATTTGTAGAGGTGCAGCTAATGGCCTAGTTACTACCAGAACGTAGAGATGTAAAAGGGTTGAAATGAACAACACTAGTTAGCTAAGTTTCAACGTTTCGGACATCTTTATTTTATGTCCCTCTTCAGGAATCTAGTAAACAGTTTTAAAATTATTAATAAACAACGAGACGATTCAACACATAAGTTTAGCTTAGTAAATAAAACGACGACTTACAATAATGTATTTAATACACTGTCAAATGTTTGCGGGAAATTATCCGTTCGTCAATGAGAAAAACGGCGCGAATTAACAATATATATATATAACAAAATTATGTACAAGTGTGTGTGTGCGTATTACAATCTATGACAATGGTTGTGTTGGTAGGCGACGCTTAGCCGAGAGAAGCAGTTAGTACGAGTGAATAGGTGGGGCGCAACCCACCTTTACAATTTTTGGGAACGGGGAGAGATATACAGCGCATATTCTCCTACTACTAACTCAGCTATTATACATAAATTTCATACTATGAAGAAGATAAGAATTCAAAATTAGTAATCAGCATGTTATATTCTTTAGGTAATTTATTGATCTCGAATTGTTTATTCATGAATTTACTTTGGGTGTGTATATATAAATAGTAAATAGTATAGTTTCTGTAAATAGTTTTTTATCTTTATTTTTTTCCCTATCCAATATGTCTACAGTATTGAAATTAATACTATGATTGTTCTCTATTCGATGTAAGTGTAATGACGAATTTTTATCTTCTTCAATAGTATGTTGTGTGCAAAGGGCGTAAAGTGGGTTTTTTTCGAACCGGAGACGAGTACTGCAACCACACGAGGTCAAAAAACCCACTTAGCCCTTGGTACATACCATATTTTTTGTACCGCAAGTATAGATTTTCGCTTTTTTTTGTTCTAATGTACTAAAATCGACAGCGGGCGATTTTGATTTTTTATCGCCCGCTAGGGTAAATGTGGGTATTACCGCGGACGCTGCAATTATCGCGGATCGATGAAAAACGTTCTGCAATTTCATTTTTCATAGTATAATTCGGCATTTAATATTTATTCGATCATACAAAATATTAATTAATATAAGAAATCTTTTCTAAGAAGCTAGTGAGTTAAGTCGATCTGACGGAGGCGAGGATTAGAAAATTTTAGGATTTTTCTAATCCTCGCCTCCGTCAGATCGACTTAACTCACTAGCTTCTTAGAAAAAATTTGGGAGTGCGATATTTTACTCATATTCTACAATATAAGAAATCGTCTTAAAAAGAGAATAAAGCATGATTTGTATGAATATACTACATTATTGTCTGGCTATCCGCGGTAATATCGCCATTTGTATACAAATACAATTACTGGTATTACTGCGGCATTGGTCCCACGTAACCTCAAAACAGTGAAATCAAGAAGTCTAAAATATATATGAGAACATTTGCCAACTGCTATGTTCTAAATGAAATATGATGTAAAAATATACAGATATGTTCATTTTTTCGGTTGTAAAATTATAAATAATATAACAAGCTCAAGGTAAAATTCCGCAGTAATACCCCCGCGGTAATCCATCATACACACGGTAAAATCCCCGCGGTAATTCAATCATACCCGCAGTAATATCAGCCTCGGATCTATTTTTTAGATTGCATTTATTAATTAACTATATGTTTAGGCACGACCGCTACTCGGAAGAGCCTTATATTTTCACCAGAGTGAAAATTGTAACTCCCCGAAAACTAGCAATTTACTGTATAAAAACTATTTTCCGCCCAAAAATAGTTCATTTTAGGCGTTTTCTATGATGTATGTATGTATGTACGTTCGTATGTAATCAAGTTTATGGATTATCTCAGCGAATTTTCGATGGGTTTCATCGGGATTGCGGGAAAATACTCCTCTAATTATACCTAAGTTCTGGTCCCTTAACCAGAAAGATCGATGAAAAATTGTTCAAATGCGAGCAGAAAGAAATATCTCAAAAAATCGATTTTTAAGCCTAATGTCTAGAAAAATTAATTTTAAGCTAATATCTACAGGTCTGTCTGCTAAAACTAATTAAAATACACATTTTTTCTGTTGAAGACTTTTCTCTAAGAGCAATATTTACCAAGATAACTGCGAAAAACGGCAAAAAAGGTCAAAAATGGACGATTTTTGTCTATAGCTTGACAGGATTTGATTTTACACGAAAATGTTAAATACAAAAGTTGTAGATTATAATAATACAAAACTTTTTCCCATTTCACATTTTCATATAAAATCAACTCCTGATGAGTTACAATTATAAAAACGATTTTAAACGCCAAAATACACATAAAATGGACGATTTTCGGCTATAACTTGTCAGGATTTGATTTTTCGCAAAAATATTAAATACAAAAGTTGTAGATAATATTAAAACAAAACTTTTTCCTACTTAACATTTTTTTGTAAAATCAACTCCTGACGAGTTAATGTTATAAAAACTATTTTAAACGCCAAAAAATACATATAAAATGGACGATTTTCGACTGTAACTTGACAGTATTTAATTTTACACAAAAATATTCAATACATAAGTTATAGATAATAGTTAAACAAAACTTTTTCCCATTTAAGATTTTCATGTAAAATAAATATCTGACGAGTTAAATCTATAGAAACGATTTTAAACGCCAAAATATACATAAAATAGACAATTTTTGCTTATCGTACAAAGAATTAATTTCCAATAGAACTCTTAAATACAAAGGATATCGTTTAAATACCAATAAAAGAACTAAAACAATAACTAACAAAAACTGTTACATAAAAGCTGTCAAATCTTACAATTTCTTGTCATCATCTAGAGAACTTAGTATATAGTAAAATCAAAATTAGAAAAATGTTTAAAAATTGCGTGGTTAAAAATCTATAATTATGTTATCTTTCTGTTTTGATAAAAAATAGAAATTTCATATAAAATTACACAGCTTAACCTGTTAATTATGTTCACAGAACCTAAGCGATTGAACTAAGAGAAACAAAATTGTCTAATATTATAAAAGTACATTTTAAAGTAATACCATATTACACAAAAGTGTAATGTATGTGTTATAGATTTTGTAGTATAGTAAAGTTCAATATGTATAAAGAATTAAAATGAAAACTATTAAATATGCAAGACTCACTTATATATACAATAGATACCTTGAAATGAGTTTTTATACCCTGACTAAACTTAGAAATTAACTAGATGAGCTAATATGACCAGCGACAACTGCTTACCGGTATCGCATCAAATTCAATACAAACAAATTCATAAAAAACTTGCGTAACAATTTACTTTTGCAATTTTTGCAACTTTGCGCAAGGCTTTTGTTGATTCGAATTACAAGATCTCTTACTTCCAGAATCGCGATGATCTCTGGACATCCACTTGAGGAAATAAAAAATATGAAGCCGAACAAAAAGTTTAATTATGTACTCTCTATGATTCAAGCATTCTTCAATTAGCCAAAAATCATAAACTCAGTTAAAATTTCATTTTCAATATATTTAGTTAACATGAAGCCAATGTTTTTTTCAGTATAATGAAGTTTAAACTGTTTATCAAAAACATCGTAACATTTTATAATAATCGAATAAAAGGTGTCACAAGGAATTTTTAGATTGCCTAATTCCTTATCTGGTACTGCATATGCTTTCCAAAAAATCAACAAATCTGTAGACTGTTCAAAATTTTGATTTCCTCGCGTTAATGTCTCTTTACATTTCAGGCAACCAAATTTGTTCAAACATTTATAAATTAAATATCCTGCTACGTATTTCATTGAACATCTTTCTAAAGTAACAGTTTCAATTGAGTTGACAATCGTTAAGGAATCATTTGTATCATTTTCATTTTGATTATCATCGACATCATCTTCATCATAATATTCATTAATTGCCCATGCTTGCAATCGTGCATTAATTTCATTTGCTTTTTCTTCTGCATCAGATTCATTATTTTTACGAATCTTAATTACTTCGGTATAATTAGTCAATAAGGTCATGCATTCATCAGGTTTACAATTTGCTCCCGGAGGTGGGAAAAGCAGTGTAGTGACAGTGCCATGCTGAAAATTTTTCCTAAATTGCATTGCGGTAGGATTAGAGTTGAAACCTGACAAAGCTCTCATTAAAGAAAAAAAGTTTTCAATCGGATCTTGATTTAGCTTCCCGGTTAATAAATAATATCTACCGTCATTTTTTAAGTCGTGCCAAAACATTAAAATACTTTTAATCGAGAGTATTAAATTTACAAAGCAATCTGGATATTTAAACTTTTTACCATCAAACATCTGCAAAATTTCTAACCACGGTATCGCATCATCCAAAGCTTTTTCTACTTGAGGTTTAGCATCACATAAACCGCGACTAAAAGGATTAGAGTCATTAGGATTTCTTGCGTTCAAACAATCAAAAATACAATTCATTGACCATAAAAAGGAAGCTGTCGATACGCAATTTGGATTTATTAATTCTTTAGTACCGAAACCCGCCATCATCGCTCTCGACACTGATCCACTAAAAATCTGTACAGCTAACTTTACGTTCATTTTTTGAAAATTATTAGGATCTAAGTGTCGATCGGTCAATTTTGGGGCAGCTCTACAACTTTTAAAACGTTCAATTTCACGTAATTCCCGAATAGCATCCCATGAAATCGTTTCATCGTCTAATACAAAATTGTATTTCATTAAATTATTTCTAAAACATTTAAAGAGATGAGGAACGTCGAAATTGAAATAAAGTTTACGTCCGTGTCGTTCAAGATAGGGCTTATCTTCGCTAATATTTAAGTCAGTTATAGCCTTTTGATTTGACGCGCCTTGATCCGAAACCATTGATTTAATTTTTAACCCTGCTTTTTCAACGGAATCAATCACATCAAGAATGATATCTTTTAATCTATCACCAGGTACGGGACCTTTTGAAAATGCAAAGAAAATTGCTTGCTCTTCCGTTCTTCCATATTTACCTAAATCAACAAAACCCTCGATATAATCCTCTTTTAAATTGTACTCCAAAAACGGCCTAATTGACATTTCATCCCACATTAGCACACATTCTTTTTCATAATTAGACATTGACTCGGCTTTACTTTTAAGCAATTTGAATAAATCTTCGTTGATACCCGGTATCAAAGTTAATTCATTAACCCACTCTTTTATTACAGTTAAACATGGTAAACTTAATTTTTTTTCTTGTTTTAAAAACTTGTAAGCTTTCGGCGACTTGTAATATAAACTCAAAGCAAGCAATTTCTCGTCATCTTCCCATTTCTTTTTCTTATTAGTATGATTTAGTTGCATTTTTAAAAATGTTAATGCATTTTCGTTTAAAAATTTTGAAGCAGCTTCCAATATCTCTTTTACATTTAAATCTTTTTTGGTGTTTAAACGTTTCGTTTGACGTCGAACTTTTTGCAACAAAACTTTATTTTGCTTCCGTAGCTTTTCATTTTCTTTAATGAGTTCTAGATTTTTTTAATCAGACCCGCTGATGTACTTTTAAGTGAATCGAGGTTTTTTAATTTCTTTCTCATGCGACGTCTTGATCTTTGAATCATGCCACGATTTGTACAAATTGCTGGAGAATCTGAATTCTTAGCATCCTTTTGTACAGTGACATCTGTCACGTTCTCTACATCATTCAAGTAGTCTTTTTCATTAAATAGTTGATCATGCACTACTTCATTCCTGCTTTTCGGAATACATGCACTTACACTACTATCATCAAGATATTCAATAGATATATCTGAGTTATCAATGACGTTATCCGAATGAACGCTTTTGTTACTAATCAAACTGTTATTTAAATTGTCATTATTTAATAATGTTGGATCATTTGTTAAATGCGATTCATTCAAAATAATGTCATTTACATCAATAGGGTAACTATCATTTTTAACTACTTTTTTCCCAACACCTTGAACTAAAAAGTCGGTAATCAAAAAATGCTCACTGCAAAGGTGCTTACTTTCATCTTCTTGATGTCAAAATCTTCAATACCAGAACGACGTAACCACTCTCGTAAACTATATGTATAGTATTAAATATATAATACTTCACATCGCTATGATTTTTAATGAAATTTTTGCTGAGTTAAATCAAACTGAATTGACCATTTTAGCCGTTATAAATCTGTTTTATTATTTTTTATTTTTATAATATTAACATCACGATTTAAACTTTTAAATATTTTGTACCCTTATAGCAATTTTACTTATATTGATACAGACTACATTATTCATACGATGTTGATAATACGTTAAGACCATCATTTTAATGAATAATAAAAATTATAAAAATGAATTTAAAAAATGTCAAACGATATGCGAATAATTTATTAGTACATTTCGACACTGGTGCGGAGGGTGATGATTTACTTCATGTGACGTTTTTCAACGAAAAGTCACATGAAGTAAATAATCAACTTCCGTACTCGTTTCGAACGGTATTTTATACAGGCCTAAATTGTGCTTTTCTTCGTACCGGGCGTCGATATGACACACAGATATATATATATAACGTTTGCAAATATTTTTAAGCGACCAAAAGCCAATTTAGATTGATTAAACTTATTTAAAAATGACCATTCTTATGATGTACACCGCCTAAAAAAGTTAATAATTTTACAATCAAAGGAAAAATAAAAGTGCATATAGTTTAGCGTACAATGCGATTTACAAAAAAGCCACTCGAAACATATTTTTTTCTACTAGGGATGAGCACACAAAGCAAAACCTCTAACCGCAAAAACAGCTTATATATTAAACCAATCAATAATAAGTAATATAAAAAATTATTTTAATACAATATAACATCATATTTTACACTCTTAGTGTATAATAGATACTATTCAACAGAAATTTGATTACACATCTTTATATATTTTATTGATTGGTTATATTTTGTAAAAAGTGGTCATTTCATTTATTTAATGTAAAAGAAATATATCAAAAGTATATTTAAATAATCATGCAAATACATCGCAAAGTATTGTTGAAAACTTTTAAACAATAAAAATCTGAAAATTTACTAGTTGCAATCACCAAAGCACTTCACCATACTCTAAATCACCATACTCTAAAAATTACAAACAACTATGATTTACTTACGGCTAATGTATAGGGGATATAGAATAAAATTTCGTGTAAAAAAATTAATGTACGAAATGTTATTTTTTATTATGATAATGTGGGAAATGAAATCAGGAAAAAAATTTTCTGTGTTATTTTTTGATTTTCCTACTAAGGTTTAGTTGTTATTTCCTTACCTAAAGGGGAAATCAGAATCTTTGTTTTTATTAAAATCATTCACTCAACTTTCTATTATACACTTCTTAACTATTTACATAATTATAATATATTATAATATATTGAGAATGAAAATCAAAATAAATAATAAAGTACAACATAAAAAGTTTGTTATTAGAATTGAGTATGTTGCTTTTCAAAATATTGTAATAATAATTTTCACTCAATGTGTGATAACGTTTAGATGATATTTTGGCACAACATTGAACGATAAATATTAAAAAGAATCCCAATTAAAATTGTACTACTTTATAAAATTTAACTTTGAATATATGTGTATATTTACATGATTAATAAATCTACGTTCATGTTATCTACTTAACAGATAGTAAACAAAAAACTTTTGACTTAATGGTTTTCAGAAATTCACGTCCGCTAATATATTCACGATAAAATACCTACCGGGGAGTATTTTGAGTCGGAAACCTGTGAAACGTCAGATGTTGATGTTTAAAAGACGTGTTTCTACACGACTTGTATGCACACACGACCCGAGGCATTTTTACAAAGTATATGCAAAAATATAAAACTTAATAATAATACTACTTTCACTAATAATAAAACTTACTACTTCTGAACTTATAAAACTGAATGATAAATGCACTTCAAGTAAAAACTATATACGGCACATCTGCATGGATCGGCCGTTACTCGCGGAATGAAAACAAAACAAACACTGATTGTTGTTTTCGCGCCGCCGCGCTTTTCTATAATTTCTGTTGCTGTTCTCCCGCCGTTTTTATATTGTATATATGCATAACTAATGCATTTAGTTTTATGATATCATTAGAAAAGTAAGATTCTTTTATAAAGTCAATTTTATTTGAAATGAATTGTATCTTTTTTATAAATATATTACTCTTTTATATACTAACATCTACACTTTGTGCACGCATTCAAATAAAAAAATACTTACCAATATGCTGCATAAAAAATTATAATATTTCTAAATACTTTAAGCTTACTTATAATTGTTTTAATTTTTTTATTAACATTTTCATTCAAGTTATAAAATAATTGGACTTTAGACTAACAAGATTTTGGCAACTAATTTTATTTAAATACTGCTGATGTTTTAGGAGTATTATCATAAAATTAGTTGCTAAAATCTTGTTCGTTAAAGTTCTAATTATTTTAAAACTCATAACAACTTTTGTAGAACATTTTATCTAACTTTAATTTTCATTAAAATGTGTGATAGTTAATTCAATATGTATCGTTTAACGAATTTATTAAATTCCACATAATTTGTCTAGTTTTCAAAGATGTAACGTCCATCTATAAATTAAGTATATATTTACTTAAAAATATTAATAAAAAATTATAAACTAAATATTTAGTAACTTTATCCAAATAAATGACCAAGATTTACGGTTCAAGTTGATTCCTTACTAATGCTATTTGAATCTCGCGCGTACCCCGAACGTAGCGCCGCCTGCCTCATGGGGTACGGAACTAACGCTTAACTCGGCTTCACCGAAACCCCCCGATCCGACCTTCTATGCGTAAAGATAATATATTCTATATTCTCTGCCATCAGCTTACCTATCAGAGGTTAGGAACGAGAAAGGGCTTACGAAATTTGCTCTCGCCGTCGACACGCTGCCTTCCTGTCTCTGCAGTAACAAGATGAAAGGGACGACATTCTCCAGGGCGGCGATTTGCAGTAGCCACCGTCATTACTGGGAACGCCGGGAGCCGGCGATTGTTGACATCACACACCATGGACATATGCGCGCGCACGCCGCCGTAAGGCTGCAGTCAACACAGGCTCACTTAGGCCAGTAAACGAAGGTCTGAAATCGACTTTCTCTGGTGAATGGCTGCATTTTGGATATTTGGTAAAACACATCGTCTAAAAACGATGGTCAAAAATGCAGCTTCCAAAAACGCCGGCGTCACCCCTAATTTGGCGAAAAACCACCCCCGAAAACGGTTTTTCGCTTATAACTCGCGAACGATAAGAGATATCGAAAAAAGTCCCAAACAAAAGTTGTAGAGCGTGAAATTTTACATAAGGATCACCTATCACTTTTTTGCATTTGATAAAATTAAGCCTGAGAAAAGCACGCAGAAGTAACAACAGCAAGCGGCCGGAGGGGAAGGGAGGTGGGGCCCGCGGCGGCGCGGCTGCGGCAGCGGCGGCGCGCCTTGGCGGCAATGTTGACATGTGAGCGCGCGCGTGGACTGCGTGTCTCTGCGCCGCTCGAGTCGTTTTTCACTTTTTAGCGATTCTAGCTGGCCCAGGCGCCGGAAAATTTTTCGCTTCTGTCTCCCCCTGTACACCTGCTGACGCAATTGCATAAAGTAACCATCGCTTTTTATAGATTTTGATTCGTAGAATCTAAATGTCGAGGTTACAATTTAACAAAATTGCAAGAACTTTGATTTAAATGCATTTGTTTGAACAAAAACGCTATTTAAACAAATAAAAACAATCTTTTGCGATCAGAATAATTTTTTCTTGAAAATTCCGGCAATTTTAAGATTAAAATGTTTCATTCAACATCTACGAGAAACCAATATTCAAAGAGTTATAAATTTTCAAAATATTAATTCTTAGCATTCAAGAGATTTTTAATAATAGTCACAAAATTAAACATCAAGTAAAAATTGTTACAGTTACTAATCGTTTACCATCTAAAAAGAGATGTGCATAGTTAATATTACTTTGTATTATATGTAATTCACATTAATATAGGTACGAGTAAATCTCAGGATCTCTTAACTTTTTTGGGAACTCCAAAGTTTAAGCAGACAAATGAATCAACGCTCAAAATGTTTGCCTTGCAATAAAAAAAATAAAAAAATCTATTATAAATAATGGTAACGAATCAGCTGCGTTCATAAATGAAAAAATTGTTATTAATATGCTTTTCCTATCGATATATTTATCTATATAGGAACAGGAACACACTTACGATCGTTGTACAATTTGTTTAGCTTTTTTGTGTGTCAAAATCTTGAACTCGAGTCCTGGTAGGTCGATGTGCTATAAAAATTAGCCGAAATACAAGTTTATTAATTTTCTAAATTTTTAAAAGAATTTTAGGGATAAAAAGTTATTGAGATTTGAGAATACGTATTGATTAAATTATCAAGGGAAGACTAATAGCCTTATCTATATCTATATGTTTTGCAAAGATATTCCCTAAATATTAGTATTTGTTAAAAGACAAAATATTTTATAAACATGAGTGAGCAGCGAAGCTCCACAAGTTTTCTATTAAAAAAATTAGTAGTGCCAATTCGTACCTGAACCTTAATTTTTTTATCTGTCAACTGCTTTATAGAGAGACAAGAAAAATAAGTTATACTAATTTTCTTATTGTCTTTATTTGATATAATGAACATTTTTTCTACAAGATGCAATAGTTTCTTACAAACATGTATTATTATTATTTAAATAAAATAATTTTCTATTTAAAGGCAAATTATACTTTGACAAACGAAATTACCTTTTCAGTCTAAATCTCTGTAGATTCAAAAACAATTTTTCTTTTTATGAAGACTCCATTCCTACTATCTGAAAAGTAATTATTTTTCTTCGCGCAGGATTTTCTTCTTAATATTGGTAATTAATATAAGATAATACAAAAAATATTCCTTTGGAGAATAGATCATATTATGAGTATTTATGACGGAGTCCTTTTGCAGCAGAAAATATGAGTATGCAACCCTGGTAGAAATTAGTCCATTAAAAATGGGAAGGAAAACAGAAACTGGCCATTCGGAATGACTAGTTATTAGACAGACATGTAACGCTTTTTTTCATCAACTTATCCCATTTTATGGAATGGCCCTAACCTGAAAATCTTTACATTAAAATTTCATAACAATTCAATCATATATTTTAAAACTTATACCCTTAAGAGATAGTTTACCGGGATATAAACAAAACTTAGTAGACTTTCTACTATTTACAGCTTTATTCTATAAGATATAAACCAAAATCGTTATTTTGACACGTGACTCTATCTCTCTTGCTCATCGCCATAACAAATCGCTTATTACTAGATTTATAATGGCTTCATCGACTACTTTTTAACTAGCATTAAAATGCCAAATTAATAGATAGTACAAAATTGTGACCATCTTTGCGGCCAATAAATGTGAAAAATAGGTTTAAAAAATCGTTACACTTATGGAAGAAAACTGGAGTCCATTTTTTTGCCATTTTGGATCAAACTAGCCATTTACTGCTCAAAAAATGATTTCAATTTCCACCAGGGAATACAAGTAATTAATTACGATATTAACTACAATGCAATTTACTGTTTGTATTTACATTATATATCTACATTTTAATTTACATTTAACCTGCAGGTTGAATCTTATTTAAAAAAAAATAAATTTTAACAATGACAAATTATAGAGATATGTAAAAGTTATTTTTATTGATATATTTCTATTTTAGCAAGTTTCGGTCAGAAACTCTCAAGGGAAGTTTCTCACGTCTGGATTGTGGATGAGGATACAATTTCAGAGTGTAATTTTGTAGCTTAAAAATGACATCATCAAGTTTTAATAAAATCCATGCTCAAGAAGTTAGAAGCTCTTATTTTCAGCTAGTTATCATGTTAAAATACTATAAATAAAGTCTATGGTTTGATTTACCCATAACTGCACCTCTGGATCTATCTCCGAATAACTTTTTTTCCAATTTTTTTTATAAGTGTAAAAATTCATCATAACAATAAATGGCAATAAGTAAAACATTTTTTTATTAAAACTTTTTAAGAGAAAATGTTACTATAGTGCTTCGGGGAGGGAGAAATTTACTCTTTACACAGATTTCGATTTAAAAAGATTTTTGTCTAGAGTCAAGTATAGAATTAATAATTCTAATATACCTATCTTATTTAAGAAGAATACCCTCTTGAGTCAAATGGACTGTTTTTGACTAAATGAAAAATTTTCTCAATGATCATTAAAAAATTCTTTTACTGGTGATTAGTATAAATCGACGCTCCCTACGAAAACTATCACGATTCAGATTGCCACGAAGACTAGTCCATTTCAGCGTTGGCCGCGAAGATTAGCACGCCCCATTGAGTTGCGTTGAAGACTAGCCCGATCCGCTTGATTGCGGCGAAGACTAGCACATTCCACTGCCTCTAATGTCAATTAACACGGTGACGCGAAGTGCTAGTTTTTGCGGCAAGCTTGCGAATCGTCTTACTTTTTGGCGCAAACTCGCGAATCGTGCTACTTTTCGTCGCAATCTTACGAATTGTACTATTATTCGGCGCAAACTCGTGAATGATGCTAGTTTTCGCGGCAACCTCGCGAATTGTACTAGTATTCGCGGCAAAGTCGTGAGTTATGCTAGTTTTCGTTGCAGTTTTCTGAAATGTGCTAGTCTTCGTGAGGAGACCAAAAAAGGTGCTAGTTTTCGTAGGGAGAGTCGAAATGTTCAACTACAATAACTAATATTTTAACAAAGCTTCTATTTATTTCTTTTTAACACACCCCATCGTAAAGTTCGTACTTTATCCCCGCCGAAGCGGGAAAAAAGTGCTATGTTCATTCCCTACCCTCACTCTTGTTGTCAGCGCAACGCACTATTTGTACCCGAGCCGAAGGCGAGGGAAGGCGAATAAATATGCAGCACTTTTTCCCTTTTCAGCGGGGAGCGAGTACGAATTTTACGATAGCTGTGTTAAAAAATCGTATACGTATTGCACTCGTGAATAAAGTGGGTTGTGCGAACCTGCGCATTTGTCGCCCTCGCTTCGTTCGCGCGACAACTCTCGCGCAGGGGGCACACTTTATTCCCTTGGTGCATAATATACTATTACAAACACAATCATATAACATATAAATAGAAAGTGTGTTATACAAGATACCTATGTGTATAGTGTGTCCATACTTCTTCTATTTTCTGTCAAGATAGATAAAAAAACAGTGGGCTAGTTTTGTTACTTATAAAATAGTTACATATAAAATAATAAACTCGTTGCTACGGCAATGAGTAAATGAGCATTTTTCTGGAATTTCTAACTTTTAGCTTAAAAGAAATTTCAAAAGTTAATGTTCAGGCACATTCACTAAACGTTTTCATTTTTAAACATATTTTTTCCCTACTGCATGTTTATGCACGTGCGAGTAAGAGTGAGAGAGGAGGAATTTTATTAGAATGGCAAAATGTTAGATGGGTATTTTCTCAGAAAAACAGATTGCATAAAATTATAAAGATACTTTTTACTAGAAAAATAAAATTCTGAAAAATCTGAATCGTCCATTCCTATACGATTTTTAGCTCATTTGCCGACGTTATAGCTTTTCTAAATCACTCCATTTTCTATAATTTAATCGTTGGGTAGAAATGGCATTCGGAAACTTGATGTTACATATCATATAAAAATAATTTAATGAAAATATCATGGCGTTCTTGCCAAATTTTTTCGAATTTTTATGTATTATACATTTTTAAACTTTAGAAAAAGTTACCCTTCTATCATAAGATATTCTATTTTTTTTACCTTTCTGAGAAAATACCCATCTAACATTTTACCATTCTGATAAAATACCTCCCCCCTAAAAATTGTATAGGAATCTATATAAGGAAAATATATAAGTAAATAATGTTTTTAGGAGTCACATTTTTCGAAGTTTTATTTTACTAGTAAAAAGTATCTTTATAATTTTATACAATTTGTTTTCAATTTTTATAGACGCAAAGTTTTCTGATATTTTTTTCAAAAGAAATCCCTTGTGTGTTCTGAAGAGCTCCCGTTCGGAATTTATAGTATCAGATTCGGAGAATGTTTTAAACGATAATACATTTTCTGAGAAAATACCCATCTAACGTTTTACCATTTTGATAAAACACCTCCCCCCCCCCCCCCCACAAAAACTGATGATTTCTTAAACGAGGGGTGCATCGACATCAAGTTCTTTAGAAGACCATGATTCAATTTCTATAAGTGGCATACTAAAAAGTGGCGCCGAAAAAGTATACTATTCAATCGGGCTTGTAAATAATTTTTTTCACATTCAGAAAGGCTTAAAGAACAAGAAAAACTTTGTTCAGTAAATGTACCTTCAAAATTAAATCCTTTTTTCAAGTTTCATCGTTTAGAAAGAAAGCTGAAATTTCCGTCAATTCTTTTCAATCCAAAATTGACTTGAAAGTGTCACCAAAAAATGATATCATTAAATCGAACTTGTATATATTTATTTTCACATTTAGAAAAGCTTGAAGAACAAGAAAAACTTTGTCTGATGAGGGTGCCTTAAAAAAAATTATAATTTTTTTCGAGACGTAAACCTGGTGGAAATTTGTCTATCTGAAATGGCCAACAATCTCAATAAATTATAGAAAAAATGGCTAGTTAATAGGCCCCGGTGAAACGCTTTTTCTCCCATTATTCGCACATTTAATAGATTGGACATAACCTCCAAATTTTCGTTTTAAGTTTACTTAAAGAATTGACGTTAAATTGGACGGTATTCAGCTATAACTGATAGATTACTAAAATATAAACAATATGAGCAGACAGAAAAACCATTTACAGTAGTCCTTTTGAAGATATTACGTAGAATGTATTTATTGCCATTAGATTCTGTCTCTCTCACTCCTTGTCATAACAACAGGCCTTCTACTAGCCATTTCCGGACTAAAAAACCGATCAGTTTTAAAACCTTTAAAGTACTCAAGAACAAGCTTGTGTTTGTCTTCGCAAAACTCATTCTATTTTTCAATCTATTAAATGTTCAAATAATAGGGAAAAAAGCGTTTCACCGGGAGCTAGAAACTGGAAAAGGGAAATTCCCATTTTATAGCAAGTTTCTAATATAAATGGCCAGTTAATAGTTAGAAAATGTTTTGGATTTCCACCAGGGAAGAGGGGAATAATTTTGGAAATAGCGCATATACTATTCTATTTTACTATTCTACCATATCCTTACCGAAAGTACCACATTCACGGTTTTAGCCGGGAGCGAACTGCGAAAGTGGTACTTTCAGCCAGACGGTATGGTGAAAAAATTTTGTATTTCGGCTAATTTTTATAGCACATCGACCTACCAGGACTCGAGTTCAAGATTTTGACACACAAAAAAGCTAAACAAATTGTACAACGATCGTAAGTGTGTTCCTGTTCCTATATAGATAAATATATCGATAGGAAAAGCATATTAATAACAATTTTTTCATTTATGAACGCAGCTGATTCGTTACCATTATTTATAATAGATTTTTTTATTTTTTTTATTGCAAGGCAAACATTTTGAGCGTTGATTCATTTGTCTGCTTAAACTTTGGAGTTCCCAAAAAAGTTAAGAGATCCTGAGATTTACTCGTACCTATATTAATGTGAATTACATATAATACAAAGTAATATTAACTATGCACATCTCTTTTTAGATGGTAAACGATTAGTAACTGTAACAATTTTTACTTGATGTTTAATTTTGTGACTATTATTAAAAATCTCTTGAATGCTAAGAATTAATATTTTGAAAATTTATAACTCTTTGAATATTGGTTTCTCGTAGATGTTGAATGAAACATTTTAATCTTAAAATTGCCGGAATTTTCAAGAAAAAATTATTCTGATCGCAAAAGATTGTTTTTATTTGTTTAAATAGCGTTTTTGTTCAAACAAATGCATTTAAATCAAAGTTCTTGCAATTTTGTTAAATTGTAACCTCGACATTTAGATTCTACGAATCAAAATCTATAAAAAGCGATGGTTACTTTATGCAATTGCGTCAGCAGGTGTACAGGGGGAGACAGAAGCGAAAAATTTTCCGGCGCCTGGGCCAGCTAGAATCGCTAAAAAGTGAAAAACGACTCGAGCGGCGCAGAGACACGCAGTCCACGCGCGCGCTCACATGTCAACATTGCCGCCAAGGCGCGCCGCCGCTGCCGCAGCCGCGCCGCCGCGGGCCCCACCTCCCTTCCCCTCCGGCCGCTTGCTGTTGTTACTTCTGTGTGCTTTTCTCAGGCTTAATTTTATCAAATGCAAAAAAGTGATAGGTGATCCTTATGTAAAATTTCACGCTCTACAACTTTTGTTTGGGACTTTTTTCGATATCTCTTATCGTTCGCGAGTTATAAGCGAAAAACCGTTTTCGGGGGTGGTTTTTCGCCAAATTAGGGGTGACGCCGGCGTTTTTGGAAGCTGCATTTTTGACCATCGTTTTTAGACGATGTGTTTTACCAAATATCCAAAATGCAGCCATTCACCAGAGAAAGTCGATTTCAGACCTTCGTTTACTGGCCTACACTAGAGCTAGTAGCATAAAGCGCGCGCGATCTACTTATATATAGATATATAGATATACCATATCTTATATACAGGGAGCGCTCGCGGTCACGTGGGCATATATAGTCTCAGCCTATAGCCGAGATAGCCGTTACGATTACGGCTCCTGTACTCTACACGCAGGCAGCACCAAAACATATTACCATTGCCGAATGCACCAGTGTTGGGTTTTCTTTTTTTGTTTTTCTCCTATTCGCGGTATTAGTGTATGTTTGCATGTGCCTCGAGTATTTTTTCGTAATTGAGATTGTATACGGTATATGTATAAGTTATACGAATATCAGTGAGCGATTAGTCTACAGTTTTCGTTAAAACTGTGTAAAATTTAACTTTATATTTTTGTATTAATCGGGAGTAATGAAACGGTATTTTTTCTTATATTATTCAAAAGCATTTTACTTAACACAAAAATTTCAAGTACAAAAGTTGTGGATAACATTGAAATAAAACTTTTTTTCTATTCAACATTTGCATAAATAAAAATAAAAATTATCATTATAATATGAAAACAATGTTTTTAATTTTAAACATAATTGCAATCATAGTACTTATACATTTAATATTCCTATGTATACTTTAATCATATCAATTAATAATACTTACTTAGTTAATTTATATGAATCATAAACTATTTGAAAAATTATCTTCATATATCTATATGTGTAGAATTAAAAGGCAAATTTTCTACAAAAAATAATAAATATGTAATAGTAAATGCATAATTTCCATTTAAATTTTACTACAGAGATGTATTTATGTGTATTCTAATGATAATAACAATGAAAATAGGTATTATAATTAATGCAATAATAAAATTATAAGGTTTTTCTGAGCATTGCGGTCGTGCCTATTATGTAAAAACGAAGTTTTTACATAGGGAGGGGGCGGGCGACGAGCGAAGCGATGAGCAGGTGTGTGTGGGGGCGGGGGGGTTGGCGTGTCGAGCGCAGCGAGACACGCAGGGGGGCTCGGCCCCCCTAGTTTTTATCATATGATAAGAGTCATTTTTGCATTTCTGGTAAGTTAAAGAAGAGTTAGAAAAAGAATTCAACTTAAATCATCGAGGCAAAGCTTTTAATTCGTGTACTATAAGACGCCCGTGCTGAAAAACCGCGGTAATACCCACTTTTACCCTACGGCGAGCAGCGGGCGTTTTCCAGTTTTTACCGTCCGCTAGCAGCGGGCACTTGTCGATTTTTACCGCCCGCTACGGCGAGCAGCGGGCGCTTTTAATTTTTTACCGCCCGCTACGGCGAGCAGCGGGCGATTTTGATTTTTTACCGCCCGCTACCGCGAGCAGCGGTCGCTTTCGTACACCTAAACGTCTGCACGTTTGCCCAACATAGGACGCGTTACAATTATTACAATTTATTTTATAAAAAATATTGGAGTTATCGAATTTTGAGTTTTTGTCTTTGCCTAGTACTATAATGTTGTTTAACTTATTCTGTGTACTAAAAATAACGTTGGTATTAATTCTTTTAAAAAAATTTTTTGCAAAGCCTTCAATTTCTTTTACATATGGCAAGCAAATACGCATCTTATTTTCTTTGGTAGAATTGTTAGGGGTATCAGCTGTGGCATTTATCTTTTTTAATCTTTTTTTTATATGGAATTCAATAAGGTCGTGAGGGGAATCGTTACCTTTTAATACTTTTTTAATGAAACGAATCAACGTTTCAAAGATACTTTACACATGAGGAATTTGTTCTTTTTCCATTGGCGTATGACTCCGTTTCAAAATAGAAATTTTTTTAAGTGTCTATTAAAAATGTGAAATTGCGAATTTAATAATACTTTTGGTTGAAATTTTAAAACGTCTAACAAGTGGAAAGGTAAATTTATTTTTTTCAACACTCCAAGTCAAACGGCAAAAATGGAATCAGATAACAGTTCCAGTTTTCTGCGTAGCGTTCCAGAAAATTGCATTCTTTTACAAAAAGGAAACGCATCGCTTTCAGGTTGCAACAACTTTTCTTTCAGCTCAGTCAAGGATAGAAACGTCGAAACCGAAGAACACATCTGAAGCTCAGCATATCTAGAACCGTGTACAAAGGATTTTAGGACTCCGTTTAAATTCTCAAAGGAAAAGCAACTTGTCATTCATAATGGGCCAAACCTCCTTACATTTTCCGGCAGATGCAAAAGCAAATGCAAATTGCATGTTAAATACTTTTTACCGTATAAAATTTGAAATCGTTTCACATACTCTTTTAATGCACGCTCGCTTTCAATAATCATTTGTTCAGTTATAGTCGACGAATTTAATAATGAAATAGCGTGAACTATATAGTACATGATGCTTGAAATATTGAGCACTCATTACATTTTTTAATATAATTAAACTATAAACAAGTAAAAATAATTTTAATTCTGATGCTTTCCAATAAGCATAATCTGTAACTTTCCTTGGGATTCTTGCAACAAAAGAAGGCATAGTTAATTGTTTAATGCTGTTATCTATAATATTAATAAAAGCAAACAGCGAACATGTGTGCGTTCTATTTTCAGTATCAAACCACAAATACATTAATTTTTTCCTTATACCTTGAAACACATAGTGCATAGCGTCAATTGCCGTGGAATCAATATAATCAGGTACTAATATATTTAAAGTACTGGGACCTTTGACACCGAAACTGGCTTTTTTTCTGTACGAACTTCTTCTGCATACTGCTGAGTTTCCTCGGTTGTTTGTAATTCAAGAGTTTTTGCAAATGATACACTTGTATATTATCTATTCTTGCCGTCAATATTTTAAATTTTAAATTTTAAATTGGGACATCCATATTTGCCATTGAATTTCTGTATATTCAAAAATAATGCTTTGGCGCATAAATCGCATATCCCGCTTATTATTAATGCACGAACGCGCAATGAATTCATGTTATCGGAAACAATAATATCTACTCCTTTGTACAGCATCTTTAGATCTTCTGTAAAAGAATTTATAAATAAATTTGATTGTGGCTGCTCTGGGCCAAACCATAAACCAACTAAAATCATATTTTCTTTTCGGATCCTCAATTTATATGGCAATTCATTTATCATAATATAAAACGGCCAGATACTGACTTTCGATGATTTAAATAAAGGAACTTCATCGGTGTTGCAAGTAAATGTTAAATTATTTCTGTTTTCTAAAAAGTCCCTTGGTAATGTCTTATATACAGATCCGTCATATATGTCTTCATAGCCTGATTCGATGTTTTTTTGTCGTATGTACCTATGATTTAATTTTTCTTGAAATTTAGGTCTTTTATAGAAGGAAGATAATTGATCTGTTATCGACATTCGTAAAAAGTAACTTATGTAATCGCTGGAATTGCACTGCAGGACTATACTTCATCACAATCCTCGGAAAATGAGAGCAGAAGGTAACCATTTACATTTCGCTTTCTATAAAGGTAATTTAATAACGCTATCTTTGGCTCGAGATAAATATACAGTGCCAATAAGAGACTCCGAGGCGAGGTGCAACGCGCACAAATACATGGTAGAACTCTGGGACGTGATCGCCGTGTTTCAATTTACCCCTGTAATAACTCGTTTAGTCACAGGCTCTTGGGATTACGGCATCGGTGATTCACTCTACTGAAAAAACTCACGTGAGATTTTTCAGTAGGGCAGTCGCTTAAAGAGAGGCGCATTCACCGGCGTTCGCAATAAGACCGCATTATTGTGCACACTTGACAGAAAAAAGAGGCAAGCATCCGACGAGCCGCCGTTATTCAGGCGACCCGCCTTCCGCCGGCGTTTACAATAACGCATGACTCTCGCATGCCGGTAACAATGTCTGACGGCGTTGATGGGCGACCGTAGGGCTCGGTGCTGGTTGAGTGTTCGCAACTCCTTCGGGACTATTCCTTCTGTGCGTTCAATCTCGCGCGGTATTCTGCCACTTTTGGAAAGCCGCACACTTTCGACGGCGGGGCTGCTTCTCTCTCTCTCTCTCTCTCTCTCTCTCTCTCTCTCTCTCTCTCTCTCTCTCAAAATGCCTATTCGCGTGCTACTCATACACGGCTTTTGTCGCCTTTCTTCCTACTAGGTTAGTCGTTATATTCAGTATAACGTGTGTAATAGTATATTGAGTAATAGTGTGTGTGTGTGTGTGTGTGTGGGTGTGGATGTGTATGTGTGTGTATAGGGTACACGCACTTATGTGGGGCCATAGCTCTATCGCAGTCTGGTTAACGTATACTTTGATTTAAAATGAGGATTGTAACTTAATTTTAAATTTATGTTGATATTATTTTATAGCGCTAAAGAAAATGACGCAGATGACAATGGGGCAATAATAGCACCGAGTAAATCTAACGAATTGCAGGAGACTCCAGCTAGAGTTGAACTAATTCCCAGTGCTAAATTTCCGAAAGATAAAAACAGGCAATAAGTTATTGTTTTTATACGTGCATAGTCCGACGGTTTGGCGGGAGGCGCAGTCGCCACCTCGGCCGATCGCCGAACTTAAGCAGCATTGGGCGCGGTTACAGCTTGGAGGGGTGACCGCGTTTTTTTGCTGTTTGATTTTCGTGTGATCGGTGAGGTGTCGATTGTCTTCTCACAAAATGAGCAAGGAGGTGTGGAATATTACAGTTTCGGTGTCTTCTAAGCCTACGGAATGTGAGCTAGACATCCAAACTGAAATTGTTCCAATATACCGACCATCCCGGGGCGGGTTTTCCTAATTAGGATTTATCCCACGTGGTTTGCCTATAGATTTTCTCCGCTCCACAGGCATAACCCTGGGCGAATGCGGGATGAATGTGAGGTATAGGTTAGGAAAAACCGATGCCAATTCATTGGCCCGTAGCTTCCTCAACCGTAATTTGTTGATTCCTTTAATTAATTTTTAATAACAAAAATTATAATTTTTTAAAAAATTTATTGCATAATTATAATTAAATTCATTTATGAATATTAATTATTGTCAATTTTTAAATTTATTTATTTATTTATTATTTATTTATATCAAATTTATATAAATTTTGAGCTGATAAATAAAGTTATCGTTTGAAATAGAAGTAAAATATCTATATTTTATAATAAAACAAATAGCTATCACGGTTGTTTTGTTATTAATAAAAACGTGTTTTTTTTTATATTTCATAATTCATATTATTTAAGAAAAAAAAATTTATAGCTATCATTGTTCTTTTGTTATTAACAAAAACGTGTTTTTTTAAAAAAGTTCATAACTCACAAATAAATTATAATAATGCAGAATATAATGCATTCATAATGCATAATTCATAATTATAATAGATTATAATAGATATAATTTTTAAACATTTTAATTCATTTAGTTGGTTGGTTTTTTAAAAATTAAAAAAAATCATCGAATGCCTACTCAATGACGTTTCCTCATTCCACACCACCTAGCGGTAGATATCACTGCGCGTTTTTTAAAAATAAAATATAAATCTTAATTTAGAGATTAAATTAATGATAACATCATGGAGTTATGAGTTTTTAAAAAAAACACGTTTTTGTTTTTGATGATAACTAAAGAACCGTGATAGATAGAAAATTAATTTTTTTTTTAGAAAATATAGGTATTTTAATTCTCTTTCGAATGCCACCCACCCCATTCAGATACATAGAGCCGTTCTCGAGAAATTACGATTTTTAAAAAATGTCAAAAAATTTTTAACCTCAAATATCTCTGAAATTTATGGACCAATCATTTTGCCCAAAGAACTCGACCGAGAACTATAAAAAATCTACCTCTAAAAGGAATTTTGAAGCCATTAAGTCAATTTTACTCTTGTAATCGTTGGACATACAAAACTGATTTTTTGCATTTTTCAATTTTATACTCAAAATCTAGCCTACAGAATGTGTTCAAATTTTAACAGATTATAGCTATTTATATTCTGTATTATCATGATTTTTCTCAAAAAAATTGACCGTTAAGTTTAGGAGTTATAAGCTTCTAAAAAAAAAACACGTTTTTGTTAATAACAAAAGAACTGTGATAGCTAGAAACTTTTTTTTTTTAGAAAATATAGGTATTTTAATTCTCTTTCGAACGCTACCCATCAGATGCGAATAACTCGATCCTATCATTAAAAAAAATCAAAAAACAGTTTTGAGAAAATCGAAAATTTGAAAAAAAACAAAAACGCATCGCCCCAATCAAAAAACGGGGTTTTGACCCGCCATCACGCAAAAAAAAAACAAAAAAAATGAGACCTGTCCGGTCACAATCGACCGAGTAGAAGCTGAGATCCAGGCGTACACACACACACACACACACACACACACACACACACACACACACACACACACACACACACACACACACACACACACACATCCATACAGACATTATTCAAAAACCATGTATTTTGATTCCTAACACCTCGGAACACAATTATAACATGTTTTTACAACAACTCAAAAATTTACTATCACAAAGCTTCCTCTAGGAGGAAGCCAAAGAGAGGTCCTCAGGAAAATGTAATAGGTTTTATGATGTAATAATGTGGAGGATACGCGCTTGGCCAGTTGGCTGCGTGGAAACCACCAATTTTTTTTATATGTGCATAGTTATATGGTATATTTAATGTATGGAAAAATTACTTTAAAAAAAACAAACATTTTAGTTTCCAAAGAAGATCTCGAGAAACTCCAAAATATTTTGGAATTAGCAAGATCCATACATGTGGCGCAAAATGAGTGAGGTAACATTTATCTTCTTTACACATAACATTAAAATAACTTAAAAGATCATTTAATGATGGAAACATTCATTTTAAGAGTCAACATGATACAACGCCAATCAAATCAAATGCTATGATCCAAAAAAATGTAAGTACTGAATATGAACTTGTAATTTTGCTTCCTCCTAGAGGAAGCTTTGTGATAGCAATTTTTGCTTCCTCCTAGAGGAAGCTTTGTGATAGCAATTTTTGCTTCCTCCTAGAGGAAGCTTTGTGATAGTAAATTTTTGAGTTGTTGTAAAAACATGTTATAATTGTGTTCCGAGGTGTTAGGAATCAAAATACATGGTTTTTGAAAAATGTCTGTATGGATGTGTGTGTGTGTGTGTGTGTGTGTGTGTGTACGCCTGGATCTCAGCTTCTACTCTGTCGTTTTTTACCGGGCAGGTCTCATTTTTTTGTTTTTTTTTGCGCGATGGCGGATCAGAAATCCGTTTTTTGATTGGGGCGATCCGTTTTTGTTTTTTTTTTCAAATTTTCGATTTTCTCAAAACGGTTTTTTGATATTTTTTAATGATAGGATCGAGTTATTCGAATCTGATGGGTAGCGTTCGAAAAAGTTTCTAGCTATCACGGTTCTTTTGTTATTAACAAAAACGTGTTTTTTATTTAGAAGCTTATAACTCCTAAACTTAACGGTCAATTTTTTTGAGAAAAATCGTGATAATACAGAATATAAATAGCTATAATCTGTTAAAATTTGAATACATTCTGTAGGCTAGATTTTGAGTAAAAAATTGAAAAATGAAAAAAATCAGTTTTGTATGTCCAACGATTACAAGAGTAAAATTGACTTAATGGCTTCAAAATTCCTTTTAGAGGTAGATTTTTTATAGTTCTCGGTCGAGTTCTTTGGGCAAAATGATTGGTCCATAAATTTCAGAGATATTTGAGGTTAACAATTTTTTGACATTTTTTTAAAATCGTAATTTCTCGAGAACAGCTCTATGTATCTGAATGGGGTGGGTGACATTCGAAAGAGACTTAAAATACCTATATTTTCTAAAAAAAAAAATTAATTTTCTATCTATCACGGTTCTTTAGTTATCATCAAATTTTGAGTTGTTGTAAAAACATGTTATAATTGATATTCAAGGTGTTAGGAACCAAAATACATGATTTTTGAAAAATATCTGTATGGATGTGTGTGTGTGTGTGTGTGTGTGTGTGTGTGTGTGTGTGTGTGTGTGTGTGTATAGATTTTAACCGGACAGGTCTCATTCTTTTTTTTTTTGTGTGATGGCGGGTCAAAAATCCGTTTTTTGATTGGGCCGATTCATTTTTGTTTTATTTCGAATTTTCGATTTTCTCAAAATTGTTTTTGGCTTTTTTTCAATGATAGAATCGAGATATTTAAATCTGATGGGTAGCATTCGAAAGAGCGTAAAAAAACCTATAATTTCCAAAGAAAAAAAATTTCTCTAGCTATCCCGGTTCTCTATTGTTATTGACAAAAACGTGTTTTTTTTTAAAAAGCTTATAACTCCGAAACTAAATGGTCCATTTTTTTGAGAAAAATCACGATAATGCACAATATAAATAGCTATAATCTGTGAAAATTTGAATCCATTTCTTTGGTTAGTTTTTGAGAAAAAAATTGAAAAATGAAAAAAACGCTTTCTCTATGCCCGACGTATACGGAAGTAAAATTGACTTAATCGCTTCAAAATTCCTTGTAGAGGTAGATTTTGTATAGTTCTCGGTCGAGTTCTTTGGGCAAAATATTTGTTCTAAAAATTTCAGAGATATTTGAGGTTAAAATTTTTTTCACCTTTTTTTCAAATCGTAATTTCTCGAGAACGGCTGTATGTATCTGGATCGGATGGGTAGCATTCAAAAGATAATGAAAATACCTATATTTAAAAAAAAATTTATTCCTAGCTTGTAGCGGTTCGTTTGTTATTAACAAAAACAAAAACCTGCTTTTTTTAAAAAAAGGTTATAACTTCCTAATCCTATCACTTATCTTAAAAAATAATGGATTAGTTATGATATCAATTTATTCGTGATTTGATTGGTGGGAGTAATGGGTTGCTAGGTTAAAAAAAAAAAGTGGGGCATAGTCTCACCGTACAAAATAAAGTATTAAATTTTAAATATTGGAATTAAAAATAAATTAAAGGAATCAGTAAATTAAGTTTGAGGAAGCTACGTGCCAATGAATTGGCAGCGATTTTTTAATAGTTAAAAGAGTTTTTAAAGAATTCATAAAAACTCTACAAAGCATTCACAAAGACTTCACAAAGAATCCGTTACGTTGATATAGAACATTTTTTAATTCACAAAATTTTTATTAATATTATAAATTTATAATTTATCGAATTTTCTATAGAAATAAGTAGATAAGATTAACAATAAATTAATAAAATTCAATTTTAACGATGAAAAAAATCCTGCCGGTATGGGGATTTGAACCTGGGTCTTCGGGTTGACAGGCGAAATCTTAACCGTTTGCGCCATCAACAACACTTACATGTTATAATTCGAATCGTCTACATATGTTATGATGTACTAATACTAATAATCTTTTAGAATACTTAGCGATTACTTTATGATTACTTTGTGATTACTTTCCATTGATATTATTTTGTTTTATTAAAAATATTTTTGAAAATATTTTATACAAAGTAATCTATAAGAATACTTTGTGAATACTTAGAAAATCATCCTCAAGCGGACATTCGGTACTACTTATAGAATTCTTTTACCCCAGATTTTTGCTTATCGGGAACTTTCTATATGTACTTTTTATATATACTACTGAATGTGGCATAAAATATTGATTTTTCTACTTATTTTAACAAACTTAACCCTTATTTTATTCAATTTTTCCTTCACTTTCCGAGATTCATTTTTTTTATTCAATTTCATATATTGTTAAACACTAAAAACGAGTATTGGTTGTGTATACATTAACCTGTGTTTCCGTACGCATTACGCATTCGTTGAAGTCCCTCTTTTTATAACTTATCTCGTGAATCACGCGTTATGTCCCGATTGCACATGATCTTCCACCCGGGACCAGGTAACCACTTGTCCACGTCGGCAATATCCAAGACAGCTACCTGAGAGCGATAATCAACGATCTTGCCCTCCGATGGTCACGACATGAGGCCCACATTACCTGCGTCGTAAGTAATTCGCGTGTCCTCTAGTGTCACGCCTTGCGCTGCGAAATATCAGCACACTCATCAGAAGGGCATTCCATCGGCGCAAAGACTCGCCATTGACGTTTAACAGTAATTTTCATCAAGTTCAGATGATTGTAATATGAAGTTTAAGTTCATATGAACTTCATATGAACTTTTAATAATGCTTATTTTAACTTAATCTATAGTTTACGTACGGAAAAAAAGTTTTTTTCCCCGCTACGAAGGAATTTTGTGGATTCGTGCTTTATTATCAAATTCATGCATTTTAAAGCTTCTTGGCCTATTTAGAGGGATATTGAGAGCATTTAAAGTTAAATCACAAAATAATGAATATTTACAATTTAGATATAATTGATGTAAAAAGAGCGTGTATATTTGAAATAAAATATTAACAATAGAATCATTTTGAACTATGTTGTGCATGACTCGAAATGCACGATTTTTAGGCATATAAAAAAGCCCTTTCATGCACTCGTTGAAAAAAATCAACTCGTTGAAGAAGAGCTATTTCAGACTCGGGTGAGGTGTTTTCAGAACTCGTCTCCGTCTCGGGAGCTCTCGACTCCAACTCCTACTGACCACCTCACCCTCGCTTGAAATAGTTCATTTTTCCCACTTGTTGCACAATTTACTATTTTAAATTATCGTTTTGCTTATTGTCGCACGTCTACATAACTTTATACGCGTGGACCTCGCGTGCCTCAGCTACTTGGGTTTCAAAATTATTTAAATAATCATCTTGCTTAGCGTAGCACATCTACGTAAATCTTTTATATGCGCGGATCTCGCGTCCCCCGGCTACTGGGGTTTAAAAATAGTTTAAATAATTACCTTGCTTGGTGTTGCACGTCTACGTAACTCCCTAACGCGTGGGCCTTATATCCCCCGGCTATTTGAATATAAAAATTATTTAAATAATCGTCTTGCTTAGGGTCGCACGTCTATTTAACTCCTTTATATGCGTGGACCTCGCGTCCATCGGCTACTTGGATTTCAAAATTATATAAGTAATCGTCTTGTTAGTGTCGTACGTCTACGTAACTCCCTTATATGCGTTAACCTCACTTCTCCTGGCTACTTGGATTTTAGAAATTGATTTTAATATTCACGCTTTTTTGGCTAGTATAGAGCCACGCAGTGACGATTTTTGGGGATTTTACAGATATTAGGTGGTGACACGTGTACTGGTCACCCGGCTGCACGGTGCAAGAAATACAAGCTGGCAACAGATCGTAACACAACAGACAACGCTGCGTACTTTTCTATAAGTGTATATTTACAATACAACTTTTTCGGCCGTGGACATATCCCGCAATGCATCTCAACCGCGTGCTAGATTGTTCACAAAAGATACTAAGAGTAAACTCATATCCGATAAAATTTCTCGTGTGTTTAGTATGCATTACGGAATACGCCAATTATCAATTATAGGGCAAATAGAGGAAATTTCTGGTTTTAGGGATGAAAAGGGGAATTCGTTAAAAATATGGGAAAATAGAGAATTTTAAATAGGGAAAAGAGTACGGTCCCTGTTACGTTTGATATGTGTGAATAATTCTGCAACTCGCTAATTTAAAAAATTAAGAATTTTTAAATTAGATTAATCGTCTCCGAGTATTAAGCGAATTTTCGTATACTTATAACTATATATAAAACACAAATAGCTAAGATGAACTATTTTGAACAAGAGTTTATGCATGAATTTTCTACCCATCATGTATATCAGTTGGGGGTGTCCATTCAACTTCAGGGGGTGTCCGGACATCTCCGACACCCCCGGTTGTTGCGCCCCTGGTTATAACCTACGTTGGTAGATGAGGGGTTATAACACACTAACGCACGTTGGTAGTGGAGATATCTGAGTTCCAGGAAAGTTATTTCCTTACATCCCTATCTCTGGCACCATTCAGGGTTCAGACTGTATAATAGGTGCGTGGTGTATCCGTAATAAAGTCTATCTATAATATATACACAATGAAAACAGCTTTGTGGTACTTCCGATGGTTTTCTTATTATTTTTTAAAATTTTCTAATTTAAATAAATATTATTCATTAAAAGTATTTGAAATAATGGAACCTAAATAGAATCACATTTAAAAATGATATTGACATTAGTATATCCTCTACATTCCTCCCTTTGTCATATTAAGAAAGTACATATGATCTGCGCCAATTTAGTGACGTCACATCTCTCATGATAACGTCGTCCCTGATAAAGTTTGTATTCTTATGAAGATAACTGTCGTATACAAATATATCCGAGTGAGCGGTAGCGAGCGAATGAACTTCCCCTAGTTTAGTATTATTACAATGCTGGACACAAACTTTACTGAAGTGAAAATTGTTGATGATGAACTGTCAGAATTGGAAATACTAAAAAAGTTAATAGCTGAAATAGGAGGAGAAGAACCACTTCACATGTTGAATATTCAAGATATTTTTAAGAAACACCAACTATGGTTGGAAAAAATGCCGAGAATTTTTCCATATTATGGTATTTCAATTTTTTTAATTATTAAGTTAAATTCACTATTTTTGAAACTAGCGCTATAGTGGGAATTCCTTATTTTTCTTCCTATTTTCATTCATTGTGTAGCCATTTAAGTAAAATAATTTAAAAGTAACTTTGACAAAAAACTGTTTTATAAATGGAAGAAAAATAGAAAATTTCTACAAACAGTTTTTATATAGTAATAGAATATTTCTACAAACAGTTTTTTTTCCGTATATTATTTACATCTATTTGAAGTCCTCTTCGTGAGTCCTTATATAGTTCACTTTAGATGCAATAATTGTATTATTCTCAAGATTATTGTAGTTAAAAATAATAATATATATTCGTTGGAAATGTTTAATAAAAGATTTGGATTAATAAGTTACCATACCACTTTTAGCTGTTAAGTGTAATCCAGATGCAACCGTAATTAAACTATTAGCAGCATTGGGAGGCTGTTTTGATTGCGCATCAAAGGTAATATTCGTAACTTTTAAGTATTCCTAAATTAGACAGTTAATTTTGAGCAAACAAAACAAATCTTATTATAGCATGAAATTATTCAAGTGATGAGCCACGGAGTACCAGCAGACAGAATTATTTTTGCCAACCCAATTAAATTCCCATCTCATATAGAATATTCAAAAAAAGTTGGTGTTTCTATGATGACGGTTGATACTGAAGATGAACTAAAAAAAATTGAAAAAATATATCCAGAAGCTAAGTGAGTTGTTTTTACATAAATTTATTGTTACGTAACAATTTTTTATGATGATATTTAATGATAAATTCTTAGAATTTTGATACGGATTCGGTGTGATGCTGCAATCGCAGGTGCTGTCTTGGGTGAAAAATTTGGATGCGATCCTGATACTACAGCTGTTCCACTTATACAGGCTACAATCAATTTAAAACTGGAGTTGTATGGATTTAGTTTTCATGTCGGCAGTCCATGTGGCGATGTGTTATCAATTTGCCGAGGAATAAATTTATGCAATAAGTTAATTGATACTGCAAAAGTAATGGGTTGCAAAAACGTTAATATAATAGATATTGGTGGTGGAATCCCTGGCGGACGGGATTTCATTCTTGATGAGGTAAATTTTTTTCAAAGTAATCCAGTAAGTAGTAAAGTACGATATTTCTTTTAATAATAGTTCTAAATTCCGTGTCTATAAATAAATTAATATTTTTAAACACTTTATTAGAGATGTCAATTCAGCAAGATTGACAAAATATATAAATTATAATATTCTATATAGAAAGAGCTTTACCCACTTATGATCGTTATCCAGTGGAAAGTAGAGAGAGAAAGTTAACCTTCAAAGATAATCTCTAAATATTGGTATCATGACACTAACCATTTATTTTATTACAGTAATCACAGTATTTAATTTATTTTCATAATTTGTTTATAGACAAAAGTGCCAATACAAATGAGATTCGTGTTGAGTGTATTGATAGTTCCGCAGAAGTACAAATGTCAAGTTTTTCTCATTGATTTTTTAATTTTTTGAGATTCGCTGTAGTTACATACATGTATCTATACAAGTTCGGTAATAATTAATTAATTATTTAAAATTTTTGCTTTTTCTTTAGTTATTTGATGAATGAACTTTACAAGTGTTATTATTCCATGTATATTGTTTACATTTAGAATTTGTTGAACGTTTTGATTTATTGGGTAAATTGAATTTTTCATAGACGCTAGTAAATTACAGTCGATTAAAAGATGATGTAAATTATTTGTGTTTGGATCGTAGCAGAGATTACATTCAGAGGTTAAATCGCAGTTGTATATTTACCTCACGATTGTTAGCAAGGGACAAGAGTTTCATACGACAGATTTTTGGATATCTCTTTTCTGGCATATATCTATCATCTTTTTGTACCATCTGAAGCTTCTATCAATCGCTGTTCCTATCCTCCTATCTTAAAAAAATGATGGATTTATTATGATATCTCCTTCGGTTACGTCCGCGTGCTTGGAGTACTGTCGTATGATCGAAACGGCGATACATGCTCTCTCATATAAGATGATATAAATTCTTATAATGTTTGAACTAAAACCCTGGTTAAATAATTTTTTCCAGAGCAGGGACTGTTTGACAGAATCAAATGCACGGGCGAAATCTATGAATAGAGCAATAATTTTTTTTTCAGCTCATTGAGGTGGATTTGTATTATTGAGTTTACTGTAGATATGTTATCAAGGCACTCTCTGTTTTTGCATTATTCTATTAGCCGTTAATATAGGAATTGGGTAAAGATTTTTTATATACAATTTACAAGGGAACACTTACATCTGTAATTATTAGGATCATCTAAATTCCCTTTTATGTGCAGCATAGTTGCTTCAATTTTGGACCATGCACTTGGAACTTTTCTCTTTTCAATAATTTTATTGAAGAAGCATTGCAAATACAGAAGCCAGTTTTGAAGAAGAGATTTGTAAAACTCGCTGCTACCGACCCTGGAGCTTTTTTTATTTTTACATACTTTAATGCTGTATAAAATTTATTCCTGAGAAACTGGCTTGTCTAACAGAAGGTGCCTTGTGTCTTGCATGTTGACATCAAACTTTCCCCTGCTTTGGTATTAACTTGATAAAAATTCATGCCATCTTTTTTTGCTTATTTATTTATATACAGAAATCTATAATTAAGGCTTTCCCTTAAATTTTATACGAGTAGGCACGTGATTGGAGATAGAACCAAATTCATTACTTCAAAATCTTCAATGATGTCAAGATGCTCCCAGATGCAGGCTGCGACATCAATAATAGTAAATCGCTTTTGATCATGAAAAGTGAATTGAGCCGGAGAGTCTTCTCAGAATCTTCCATTGAGAATTACAAGGCATTTTTTCAAAATAATCCACCAGCTTCTTCCCTCGAAACTTCTTTATCCAGTGATAGTCTCATTGCAGATGTATTGGCTATGCCATCTGTTAAATAATCATCCAAGCTGTTGAGTTCTCCAAATCGAGCATTAAAATATCGCCTGTTACTATGATTGGGTGACTTAAAAATTCGTTTGGGCAATTAGAAATAGAGTCGCTGAGATTTTCTAATGCCTCAAAAATGTTATTTAGCCGATTAAAATAAATAAGAATCAAGATAATGTAGAGATCCTGCATTAAGATTTTCAGTATTAGTTTTTCCGCAGAGGTTATTAGGTGGTCTTTATAAACATCTCTATTGAGTATAATCGCGAGGCCTCCCTTTAACCTGCCTTTTGTTTTCTCTTTTATAGCGGCTGAGTATATTAACTCAGAATTCGACATATACAAAGGCAAGATTGTGTCTGCATGCGTGGCCCATGTTTCAGAAAAAAACAATATATGAGTTTAAATAGATAGTTAAATAGACAAGTTTAAACAAACAATATTTGATTTCAAATAGACATCTTTCAAATCACTCAAGTTATTTATTCCATGAATATTCCATATTAAGATCCTAGTGGAGATCCCTCTGAGACTGCGTTTTTACCTTGAAGAGAGTTTTTCTCGATTAATTGCTGTTTTTTGTCAAGTTTTATTGTGGGTGCTTCTTGGTACTGAGCGTACAAAGTTTTCGAGAGTTGCCTCTGAGGAGTTAGTTGTTTTTCTGTTTGTACGTCTACTTTTTGCTATTTTATTAGGAACATTTAGTAAATGTTCTACAATAGAAGTCGGCGTTTTCACTTCATTTCTTTTCTCATCATCTTTCTCTTCAGTGTTTTCAAGCTCGTTATTATCTTGCCATTTGCTAAGAATCAGTTGATCTATATCAGCTTCTGTAAACGTTGTCCCATCGATTAGGATTACGTCGTTTTTAATTATTGCTTATTTGCCTTGTTGTTTTAGTAGAAATCTAGTTTTAAGTAGTTTTTTCTTTTTTAGTCTGATTTTTTTAAGAATATCATTTTTAACATATCTGTGGCTTCCCGGAAAAATAACATAAGTGACGTGTTTTTCAAAATAGGTTTTATGCCTTATTTCTTATCTTCGAACAATCCATTATCATGTAATCGTGACAGAAATAACGAAAGTGCACTCGTTGTCTTGAATCAATACAAGGAAAAACGCTATAACTCAAATTTTTCAATATTTTCCCGGAATAGCCACGTATCTCCATTTGTTCTTTTAGAATAATTCTCGGAAAACCCATATTTTTTTAGAATAATTCCCGAAAAAACCATATAACTCCACTTTTTATCATCCGATATCTTGGAAAAACGATACAACTCCACTTTTCCAATAAGAGAAATAGACGTTCCTTATTCTTATAAGTGTACCCATAGCAAGGTAGCTGTATTAGAAAGAGTACACACAGTCTAGGTATTTCACTAATTTTATTCTTACCAATGAACTGTCGCATACACTTTTCTTTCTGATAATGGACAAAAAATCTGTTACCCCCATACCATCTGGTCTCAGTAACATATATTTCTTAATTATATCATAATACTCTCTTGAAATTATGAAGGTTCGAGAAAGGTAAGTTTTGGTAAATTGATTATTAGTATCTTCAATATCTTTATGTTAATGATCTCTTGGCATCTGAGCGCACTAAACAAACCGAAAAGAAGGATAACCTAAAATTATAGATAATCATACTAAATACATAAATACATATTAATTAGTTTAATATAAATGGAAAACAATAAATACCTCCACAGATAGATGCTATCATCAGCCAGTTCAAGAAATTTATTGACTTGACATAAGGTTAAAGTTTTTGATTTGTTCGGTTTGTAGCCTTTATATTTATTTTTCAGAGAAGTCTTTAATATATGGTATTTATCAAGATTGATTCTTTCCTTCAAATTTAATGTAGCTTTCAACTTCGACTATATAAGGCGTTGGTGGTTTCAAGATTTGACCTAATTCTTCAAAATAAATAGCCAATACATATTCATCAAATCTTCATAAGCTTTTAGATACATATTCTTAGATTTAAGTGGTAATAAATTAATTATTCATAACTAATTGTAGTACTTCTCACAATCATGAACAAGTACATCTGGATCAAAATTTTCATCGTCAAATAATTCACCCTACTAAACAATCTCAGGTGAGATCTCAGGTGACTTTTCAGGTGAGATCCCATGTTATTTCTTGTTAATTTCTCACCTGAGATTCTGCTCCAGATGCTGCGGAAAACCTACGTAAATAGAAAATCGGGTTCTTCAGTATTGGAAATCGCCTGTTAGGATGTTTTACCCCCTAGATGAACTCAAAAATGCATGTTTAGAAGAATTTTACACAAATTTTCAATTTTTACAAAATTAGTACATGAAATCTCATGTACCAAATTTGTAAAAGTTGGAAAATTGTGTAAAATGCTTCTAAACATGCATTTTTGAGTTCATCTATGGGATAACACATTCTAACAGGATATTTCCAATACTGAAGAACCTGATTTTCTATTTACGTAGGTTTTCCGCAGTATCTGGAGCAGAATCTCAAGTGAAAAATTGACACAAGAAATAGCATAACATCTCAC
This sequence comes from Torymus aiolomorphi, assembly GCA_036365515.1. NCBI lineage: Eukaryota > Metazoa > Arthropoda > Insecta > Hymenoptera > Torymidae > Torymus > Torymus aiolomorphi. The sequence goes on from CM070873.1 coordinate 88,464,376, forward strand.
CTGAGAAGTCAACTATGCTCTCACCTGAGATTTTTCAGTAGGGTACCTGATGACATTTTCACTAATTATAAAAACTAATTTTGTATTAAGGAGGTTGGTGGCCACTCAAATGAAAATGGTTACATCATTCAAAAAACTTAATATTGTTGTTCTTCCATTGATTCCCTATAAGTGTGCGAAATTTCAGATCATTTGTCAACTCGGTTATGGAATTATTCAACTTCAAAGTTCAACTCTTATACACGGGTTCTTATGGAAATAAAACCATAACCTTAGTAAAAACGCAAAACACTTAGGATGCGATTCTTTAAAAAAAGGTTACAATGAACCAAAATCTACTAGCAATATAGCAAGTATACAGGAGAATATGTATTCGAAATATGATCGCGACAAACAACACCGATTCAGAGCACTGCAGCAAAACGAGCGCGCGGTGCGAGGAGACTCCTTCCCCCTGCCCCGCGCGAGCAGTGGTAGCCAACCGCCTTAATACTACAATTGCTTATTTGTCATAAGGTATAGGCAGGATCAGCTGTACCGCGATGCTCGACTCGCTTTTGCCTATGAATACATTATATAGATGGGTTCGCGCTTGGAAATCAGCTTGCCGTAAAGTTTTGTCTAGGAAGTACATGGTTTTTCGTCAGGGTACATTCAGTTTTTTTTTGCGATTTTAAAGGTCTCGCCCCACTTATAATCGACAATCAATAAACGAATTACTTTTTGGCAGTGTCTAAACAAGTCTATGACGGTTATTTTACAATAGCCGAAGAAAGGCATTTCGACTATTATAATGGGAGATACCCTTTACGATTGAATTTTCGAGATAACGACCGCCTCAAGTATTGATTTGAAAAAGAGTACTAAAAACATTAACCTCAAATATCGCGTTTTATTAATCCGGCGTATACTCACGGGCGTTTTGTTTTCAGAATGCTTTTAACTTTTGTAATCTTGTAGAATGATACCAATGTGAGAACTAATTCTGTAAAATTCCAAGAACGTTACATAAAAAGAATGAACTTTTTCATAAGCGTTGCATAAACTAAGTTGTACAGTTCGTCAAAATACAAGCCTTAAAAAGTCCAAATATAAGATTCTTTTAAGTAAAGTACCTATTTTATATGTTGATGATAAGTTTTTATAAAAAGCCGTGGTTGTCGCGATGAGCAAAGCGAAGTGTGCAGGGAAGCACCCCTCCTTCCCCAGTTCATTTCGATGTCCAATATACTCCATTAAGAGGATGCGAAAGAGTAGCACACATTCCTACCATTTTTGTTGAAAAATAGTGATGTACATACTGCCTACTCTCATGTTTTCAGATTTATTCTAAACAACTACTTTTAAAACAGTTCTTTTAAATAATAAAAAATTATTTATGTTTATTTAGTTTTCAGTTGCAATCAATCAAACACTCAAAGAAATAGATCCTTCCATCCGAATAATTGCTGAACCAGGTAGATACTATGTTACTTCAGCGTTTACGGGCGCAGCCTATATTGTTGGTAAAAAAACTGTAATGAAAGAGGATAAAAAAACATTTATGTATTATGTGAGTGATGGTGTATATGGTAGTTTCATTGAAGAATTGTTACACATTAAAGCAAGGCACCCAGTTCCTTTAAACGTAGGTATATAATATTGTAAATGTTAGGATACTTTACATCCCTCATGAAAAATTCCTACAGGAAATTCTGTAGAAAATTGTGCAGAAAATCCTGCAGGTATCCTGCATGAAATCTTGTAGACAATCCTATAGAAAATTATATAGGAAGTTCTGCATAATATCATACATGATTTTGCACGATTTCATGCAGTAAATCTTGCAGGAATTCTTGCAGAAAATCCTGCAGGAAATTCTGTACAGATGTTTGAGGAAAATCATGTAAAGATACATGCAGGAAATCCTGCAGAAAATCCTGCAGGAATTTTTGCAGAAAATCCTTCAGGAAATCCTGGTACAAGTATCTGCATATATATACACGCACGCACGCACGCACGCACGCACCCACTCACCCACACACACACACACACACACACACACGCGTACATATGTCTGCAGATAATTCTGTGCAGACCTGCGGACAATCCTCCATACAAAATTTAGCAGAAAACCTCCTGCAAAAAACCCAACAAAATATATTATATTCGGAGCGAAGGGGCAGGCGCGAAGTAACGCCGGAAGCCCAGTCGTGGTGCGACGCCCGCCGGCGTCTCTCAGCTGGCCCCTAGGAGTTAGCGCGCGAGACGCAACGAGGAAGCCGCTAGTTCCAGAGCAAGAAAAAAAGAGTAGAAGAAACGCCGGGTGTCGCAGCCAAAGCAGCCCTCTAACGCCATCCCCAACAGCCGTTGTAGCCGACAGTTCCGCATCAGTCCTCGATATCCGTTGGATGACTCGGGGTCACGAGAGTGAGAGTGAGAGAGAGAGGGAGAGTGAGAGACGGGGGGCAGAAGTGGCCATGCATCACCGTAGATGCGAGCAGAGCGACGGCAGATTCGCGGCACCGGCAACCGCAACTGGCAGGAGACCAGCCATCAACAGTACCGCTCAGAGACAGCAGTGACGACTGGATCGACGAGCGGAACAACAGTGGAGTTCTCGGCATTTCAGAGTTCAGCAAAATTTCTGCAAAACTTATGTAAAACTTCAGCTAAATAAGAAGGTTGAGTACGCAATTTGGGGAGAGAATGCAGAGCAGCTATCATTCAGGGAGCGACGAGAATACTCCGTCGGCGGCAGCGGGATGGCAGTCGGTGAGCCTCAAATTGCCTTCACCAAGGACTGAGACGGCAGCGGACTCGTAATTCCCCACCTCGGAGCAGGGCTGTACAGATCAGAAATATCATTTATTTCAATATCTGAAAAAGAAAAATTAAGAAATCTCACAAAGTATTTGTCCGAAAATCAAATAATTCGAACTATTTCTGAATACATAGTTTTTGTTATTTAAAAACGATGCAAGTAATAGGTAAAAAAAAATAGAAAGGTTAGGAGGTTAAGTGTTATGTACGTTATTTTTAAGTAAGAAGAAAAACTTATCTGAAACGGATTCCTGCGACTCCGAAAATCAGCAACCTTGGCATTTTCTATGAAGCCGATTTTCATTAATTCAGCTTGCTCTTTCATATCAATGAACTCCGCTATTATTTAGCGAGAAAATTTTATTGTGGGCTAACATCAAAGTTCTATCTATAGAAAGACTATCAACCAATAGTCGTTGTTATGGTAACGAACTAGTATTGCTGAGCAGTTTCAAGCGACAGCACACTGAAAAAACTCTGGCATGAGAGACGTCTTTATTCCTTTACGGAGGTCGTCTTAATGTTATGTACGTCTGTTGTCCCGCGCGGCAAGTCTGTTGTGCGGCAAGGGGGCTCTGCCGTCCCTTTTCCGGGTCGTCTGCTCAACCGCCGCGCGGCGCACTCGTCTCGGCGCGGCTCTTACTCCGACAGGAACGTGAGAGCTCCCTTAGCAGGAACAACAGACATAAGCAATCGTCGAGGCGAGTACTGTTTTCGTTTTGGAACATCTGTCGTGCCAGAGTTTTTTCAGTGCATAATTTGCTTGACTGAATTTTCGATTGACTTGTAGTGTTTTATACTATCTACTTCATCATTATAGCAGCCAAAATCAACATCTGGGGTAGTATAACAAAGATTATAGATTTGCGAAGTTAGAGACATCCGTTTCAGATAAGTTTCCTTTTCTTACTAAAAAGGCGTACACGTAACTTAACCTCCTAACCTTTCTATGTTTTACCTTTTACTTGCATCGTGTTTAACATTTAGAAGGCGGGAAAACCCGTATACAGGTGAAGAACAAGGTCAAGTCCATGCAAGGTACTTAACCCGCATACGGGTTTTCCCGTCCTCTAAAGGTTAAATGACAAAAACTACGTACTCAGACATAGTTTAAATTATATGATTTTGGGACAAATACTTTGTGAGATTTTTTAATTTTTCTTTTTCAGATATTGAAATAAACGGTATTCCCGATCTGTGCAGCTTTGCTCCGAGGTGGGAAATTACGAGTCCGCTGCCGTGTCGGTTCTTGGTAAAGGCGATTGGAGGCTCGCCGGCTGCCAGGTTGCGTCGGTCATCCCGCTGTCGCCGAAGGAGTATTCTCGTCATTCCTTGAGTGATGGCTGCTCTGTTCTCTCTCCAAATTGCGGACTGATACTTCTTATTTAGCTGAACTTTCGTATAAGTTTTACAGAAGTTTCGCAGAACTCCGAAATGCCGGGAACTCCGCTGTTGTTCCGCTCGTCAATCCGGTCGTCTGCTGCCTCGTTGATCGGTGCTGTTGCTGGCTGGTCTTCTGCCGGCTGCGATTGATTGTGCCGGAATCTGCCGTCGCTCTGCTCGCATCTACGGCGATGCATGGCCGCTTCTGCCGCCGGTCTCTCTCTCTCTCTCTCACTCTTACTCTTGATGGACCCCGAGTCGTCTAGCGGATGTCGAGGACTACTGCGGAACTGTGGGCTACAACGCCTGTTGGGGATAGCGCTGGAGGACTGCGTTGGCTGCGACACCCGACGTCTCTTCTACTCTTTCTCTCTTTCTCTGGAACTAACGACTACCCGATACTTTGTATCTTAGTATCTCTATGTCTCTGTACCTCTGTCCCTCTGTATCTCTATCTCTCTCTATATTTCTGTCTCTCTTCTGATCCCTGCCCCTCTCGGTACCTCTGTCTCTCTTCGAATGTCTCCGAATATATTTTATCGGGTTTTTTTGCAGGATATTTTCTGCAGAATTTCCTGTGGGATTGCCCGCAGAACTCTGCATAGAATTATCTGCAGACATATGTACATATATATCTGCAGATACTTGTACTGAATTACCTACAGGATTTTCTGCATAAATCTTAACATGATTTTATTAAAAAATCTGTACATGATTTTCTGCAGGATTTTCTGCAGGATTTCCTGCAAGAATTTTCACACTATTTTCCGCAAACATCTGTACAGAATTTCCTGCAGGATTTTCTGCAGGATTTTCTACATTTATCTTCACATGATTTTCCTCAAACATCTGTACAGGATTTCCTGCAGGATTTTCTGCAAGCATTCCTGCAGGAATTACTGCATGGAATCGTGCAAAATCATGTATGATATTATGCAGAACGTCCTGTATAATTTTCTATAGAATTGTCTACAAGATTTCATGCAAGATACCTACAGGATTTCCTTCACAATTTTCTACAGGATTTCCTGTAAGAATTTTTCATAAAGGATCAAATAAATGGATAAATAATTTAAGCATCTTTCTATTTACCATTGGCGTCTATTTAAATACAACAATTTTTTTCATAACAATTTATTTCACCATTATTCAATATTTTTCTATCTATTTACTAATGCCACATTTAAATAAAAATACACTATGTTATTAAATTCGATTATAACGAATCATATCAACAATTGTAGAGCTTCGAGCAATAAACAGCCAGCTTACATTTTAAATTGGACCTATTTAAGGGGGTTCATCTGATATTGAGTTTATTTGGGAAGTCTTTAAAACTTTCGTCACATGTACGTGACATCATTATCTATATCATATCCTTAGAAAAAAGAGCCTAGCTTCACCGTTATCGAGATATTAAACGACAAAGTTGAACATTTTAACATGGAGTCTTATGGGACGCGTACGCGTTAAAGATCGTTACAGTCTATAACTTCGAAGATACATTTGGCGTTTGTCTGAAAAACTAATATGTTATCAACATCAATAATTAGAATAACATATTAAAAGTTCAGAGATCTTAGCTTCACCGTTTTTAAGATATTGTAGTTGAAAGTATGGAATTTTAGGTGTACGGCCGCGCGCGCAGGCGCAGTGGGGGTACACACAGACGAGCACCGCTCTGTGTGCGCGCACAGACGGTACGGAGCTATGTGTGTGTGCCAGTCCCGTATAAACACGCGCTTTGAGCAGTGATGGACCCCGATCCTTCAGAACGTGGGAAATAACTAGATTCCTACAGTGGGTCGTGGGAAATGACCCAGCGGCGGAGACATCGCGTCTCAGAGCCAACTTCGCGTTCGTTCGACTAATTTGAAATTGAAACGGAGCATTCAAAGCAGACGAAGCAGAAGCTTATGTAGGTTATGATTTTTGTACTCCAATTGAATAAAATCGCACAATGAAATAAATTAAAGTTAACAATAAGCAGAAACGCATTTTAACAACGAGGGAGAGAAAATTAGATAAGTATTACTTATGGTTTGAATAATTTTGTGTATTTGAATTTTTAATAATTCTGAAAGAAATAAAATATTTTTTAAAAATTTAAATACTCAAAATATTTTATGACAAATATCCATTATTTCTTGATCAGATACTTTTTGTGCGTATTTCTTTCTATTCCAGAAGATTGTTCATTCATGCAACATGGATGAAATAAGTATGAGTAAAGCTTATAAATTCAAACAGACAATTAGACATAAACAAGAAACTTAGGGTGGTCAAGTTTACAGTCAGCACATAAAAGAAATTAATTATCAAGTGCAGTTGCAACGTCTACTAAAAGTGAAAAGAGGGTTTATACTCTGTGCTGTGTTTCAGCAAAATAAAACGATCAGTGATGTAGCAGGCTCGTCTACATGTTCAGGCTTAGACTCAGTTCTCATATGTAAGAGTATGTATTGCATATTACAACAAGATATCAACGATGTGAAAGAAGTCAGTCATCAAGTACAGTTGCGATACCTAATCAAGTGTAAAGCAAAAGTCGAAAGAATTTTATACTCTATGTTACATCAAAAGCTCATAAGTGGTGTAGTAGGTTCGTCAACATGTTCAGGCTTGGACTCAGTTCTCATATGTAAGTTGTTTATATGAATATAAAAGAGTATGCTGTTTTATATGAATATAAAAGAGTATGTATTGTATATTACAACAAGATATAGACTATATCAAAGAAGTCAATCATCAAGTGCATTTGCGATACATAATAAAAGTGTTAAGTAAAAGTGAAAAGAATTTTATACTCTGTACAGTGTTATACCGAAATCTATAAATGAAATTCAGAAGCTCATAAGTGATGTAGCAGGCTCGTCTACATGTTCAGGCTTAGACTCAGCTCTCATATGTAAGAGTTTGTGTTGCATATTTCAACAAAATATATACCATATGAAACAAATTAATCATCAAGCGCAGTTGCTATACATAATAAAAGTATAGAGTAAAAGTGAAAAGAATTTTATACTCTGTGCAGTGTTACAGCAAAAGGAATAAACAATATTCAAAAGCCCACAAGTGATGTAGCAGGCTCGTCGACAAGATCAGGTTTGGACTAAACTTTAACGTCCAAGCGTGTTTCTTTCCATTTTGTTTTTTATAAATGAAAATTAATATAGTAAAATCATTATGCACATATTTCTGAGTATAATACGTACTGTTGTGCACTTTACATTATAATCTTAGCACTAATATTCTTTTAGTGGCATTTTTATAGTTCACAGTACGTTAATACATAAAACAATACACTAAATAGAATAGCTTGTTTGCATTACGGTAATAGGATAAAAATGTGCAATAAATATAAATTCATGATGTCTAAACAAATAATGAATTTCCTGTATCCTATTACTAAATAGTTCATTATTTATTTTGAACTCTAACATTAAAAATTATTATTTTTTATTACTCCTATTGTACAAGATATATATACAGTCTATAAGCTACAACTGTCAAAGCAATTCTCTTTAATTACTTAATAATAATAAATAATTTGCTGTAAATAATACTTTTTATTCATTTGAGTCCAAATGACCTACATAGTTCATGAATCTGTGATTTAGCGAAACAGAAATATTTATTTCCCATGTCACATTCGATATTTCTATTCCGACCAAAATAAATTAACTCGAATAAAATTACAAAAATTAGCTGCAAAAGCGATTTATTTTTATTTATTTTTATTATTTTTTATTTATTTTTATTTGTATCAATTTTTGACCGTAAAAAATAATTTACTCAAATAAATTTGATACATGAGCAAAGCCCAGAAACTTTTCAAATTTTATGTAACTCAAATTTTATATTTAAAAGGCTATAATTCAAGTTCTTTACGAAGCACATGACTGAACACCAAAAAAATGTTCATTTTTCAATAGAGTAATAAAAAAAGAATTTTAGAGCTTTTTCTTTATAACAAAAGCTTTAATTTAAGACCTGGTAGACCGATTATTTGCCTTGAAAAATAGCCCAGATACAAGAGATTTTATGTTAGGGTGAATACACCAGTATTGGAACAGTCGCCAATGAATGAACATTTTTATATAATATTTAAAATTTTTAAATTTGTACATTTTTGGTATCAAATATAATCATGATTTTGAAATCTTTTCGAAATTTCCTTTCGTTTTATATATTATACATGCTATATGAAATGAATTGCCTTGGATGAAAAACATTATTAATATTATGCAATACCGTGGTGAGAATTAAATATACGCCATTCGCTATAAGGGTGACGCAGATGCACTGTAGGCATATGCTGAAGTTTCTTCAAAATCTAAAGTTTTTGTGTTTAAATCTTACGTCTAAATGAAGTTTTATACTTATTCGTTGACGATTCGACATTATTTTTAAGAAAAAAGTTAATTATTTAAATATAATTTACGTATTCCAACTTTGGTTCGGCAACCCAGTGAACGAACGTTTTTCGCACCTCATGCTGTACTATATGAAAAATCAATAATATTTAATATTTAATGTTTATAAGTTTTAATACATAAAGTGTATCATTATCATTCTGGTGTCAACTTTCAGCATTCAGATTCTAAAATTACTGTTACTAAACTTACATAAGTACCCTAGTGGTAATGAAAAATGTATATAAATTGAAATAAGTGTATATTTCTGTAAAAAACGTATATAAATGTAAATAAGTGTATATAAATGTTGTAATTGGAATACGCATTTACGTTTATTTCCATTTATATACGTTTTTTTACACATTAAACATCACAATGTTTAAAATGTATATATATTTTTTTACATTTATATACATGTGCACGAATGAACGTGTACGAGTTATTTATATTGTTAGAGTTTGTCAACGAGAAGAAATGAATAAGTGTGACTCTTGGAGTCTCTGTTCCAACCCACTCGAGAGTAGAGATGGAGCAGAAAGAAAGGTTGAACGTGAAAGCACGTTCTAATAAATAAAGTAAAGGCAATAATATGTCTTAGTCGCAACTAAGATAAGTGTAGGCAAATGTACGCAACAAGTATAGGCAAAAGTATAGGGGAAAAGTAATAAGGCATGTGCATAAAGCACCTGAATAGTGGCTGCCGCAGACCTCTATATGTATACTCATTGAAGTATTTTTCATTGAAGGTTGCTCGTCGGTGCTTGCCATCTGGCGGACACTTCGGGTACTTCAATCCCGAACATACCGCCCGCTTTCGTCCATACAATGGGAGAACAGAATGAGTTTAGCAGACATTTAAACCGATCTGAAAACTAAGATTGAAATGCTGCAATTGGAGACTTTGAGGTATTAAGTTTGGCAATAGGTCCGCTTATAATCCATCCGAAGATTGTGCGTTGGGCCATTGGAGTTCCGGAAGGTCCTTTGACCAGTCCGTTGAGCAAGATCTCTGGGAAGATGTCGGCCCCAAGTAAAATGTCAATTTCAGCAGGTGTTTCCCTAAAATCGTCAGCTAATTGTAATCCTTTCAAATGGGTCCAGGCATTCTTTAGTTCATGGCATCTTTGCGTGTATTTAGTAATGAAGGGAAGTACTAGTGCGTTTAATTGCAAATGTGCTTTAGGGTTAAAGGCGGATGTAAGTTGCAAAGTTGTACGGCCCTTAGCAGGGATGTGAGAATAACCTCCAATACCACTCAACGGCACTGTCGTGGCAGAGTATGGTTGTTCAAGCTTCTTTAATAACACCTCGGATACAAAAGAACTTTGGGATCCAGGATCTATCATAGCTCGAGCAGTATGAATTCTGCCATCAGCACCACGTAGTTTCACCAACGCGGTAGCCAGAAGAGTAGGTTCTACGCTGGAGCTTTGAGCTACTAAACTTAGTTGCAGGTCAGTGTTGGCCGCAAAAGAGGGACCAGTGAAAGCGACGTGATTATGTATTGGTTCAGTGGCAGACACATGAGAACTTGTATTTGTATCTTCGTGAAGAAGCGTATGGTGTTGTTTGTTACATATGATACATCTTCTGTCAGATCGGCAATTACTGATTGGGTGAAACCCAAGACAATTGAAACATAACTTCCTTTTTCCACGAAGATTTTTCGTTCATTTGCGGTTTTGGCTTTGAAGGCATTGCAACGAGTAATGAAATGTGCGTCTGTACAAAAGACACACTTGTCGGTAAACGTAGCATGAGAGCTAATTGATCTATTTTCTGAAGTTTTAGATTTACTTAACTTAGGTACGGAGGTGGTTTCTAAAAAATCAATACGTTCGGTGATGAACAGACTAAGTTGGACAAAAGTAGGGGGATCGGCACTCTTACTGACTTGTTTTTCCCACTCGCATAAGGTTTTGAAATCAAGCTTATGAGCAATGATAGGCACGAGTAGATCATCCCATTGATTGGTTGGCCTTTTGAGTTGCTCTAAAGCCGAGATTGCATTTGTCGATGTATTAAGAAGGGATTGTAAATGAGATGGTGACTCGGAGTGTACGGCAGGAAGATCGAGTAGGGTCTTGGTATAAATGGCAACGAGTCGACGTTTGTTTGTATAGTGATCTTCCAACTTTTTCCAGGCAATAGGGAAGTTGAGATCTGTAATCTGAATTGTTTTGAGCATATCAGCTGCTTCTCCTTGAACATGCGTTTTCAATTGTTGTAATTTCTCGGCATTGGTGAGTCTTTCATCTTGGATGATGGTAGCTTTGAATAGATCTTTAAAATCTAGCCAGTCAGTAAATTTCCCGGAAAAAGTGGGAACTTCGATATTGGGTAACTTTCTTGTAGGAACTGTTTGTTGTACAATAGGCGCAGTGTTCTGTTGAGGAAATCCTCTAAGTAATCTGGTAATATAGGCAGCTGAATTGATGTAACCTTCTTCTGTTGCACCATAGCAGTCGTTGACAAAATATTCACTTTGGCTAGTACTTTCAAATTTCTGAGATAGAATGATAGTGTGGTTTTCTTGAAATTCGTTCCAGTTTTTCTCTAGCGTCCGTAGTCTAGCTTCAAGAAGCTCTTGAGTGATATTGTCTTTACCAACTTTCTTGATGTTATCGGGCGTATTATGAATTCGCTTAAATAATTCGTACTGACGCTCGATGACTTGCGTAAGCGAAAGCGTTCGCATTTTGAAAAACGTTGGATATTAAAGATTCTTGAGTTGTATGAGTTGATGTGATGACTCCGCCCGCCGTGCGAGTGCGGAGGCTGAAGATCAGTCACACGAGGTCTCGTTAGGAGGTCGTAAATCTCCAACGAAATCGCCTTACTTGGCAGAGGTCGTAAATCTCTGGCAATTGAGAACAACTAAATAACAGAATTTTATCCGATCGCTTTTCAAGTATTCCTCTCGGTTGACAACTCAATCCGGCTCGAAGGACCAAAAATGTGCACGAATGAACGTGTACGAGTTATTGATATTGTTAGAGTTTGTCAACGACAAAGAAATGAATAAGTGTGACTCTTGGAGTCTCTGTTCCAACCCACTCGAGAGTAGAGATGGAGCAGAAAGAAAGGTTGAACGTGAAAGCACGTTCTAATAAATAAAGTAAAGGCAATAATATGTCTTAGTCGCAACTAAGACAAGTGTAGGCAAATGTACGCAACAAGTATAGGCAAAAGTATAGGGGAAAAGTAACAAGGCATGTGCATTAAGGCTCCTGAATAGTGGCTGCCGCAGACCTCTATATGTATACTCATTGAAGTATTTTTCATTGAAGGTTGCTCGTCGGTGCTTGCCATCTGGCGGACACTTCGGGTACTTCAATCCCGAACAATACATTTATATACACTTCCATTAAACTTTAAAAAAAAGTCTTATATAGCAAAAATTAAAAAAAAAATCATATAAATGTATACAAATGTATCAATTTGTAAGTAACCGTAAATAAGTGTATTTACAGAAATAAAAATTTTCAATACAACGTACTATACAAAATGTAAGAAAAATATATATAAATGTAAATAAGTGTAAATATCTGTAAAAAAACGTATATAAATGTATATAAACGTATACATAATGACAGATTTCGGACATTTGGAACCCTTTTGGCACACTTAAGGACACAGTCTGGAACATTTATGACTGTTTTAGACTCAAAAATTTCTAATAGGGTGAAATCTATTATATATTATTTTTACTCGGAATACTTTTTTGGTAGTAAGCGGAACACTTTTGGGATACTTTTGAGAATGATTCGCATACTTTTTGAATAAATTGGAAAACTTTTTAATTCTCTTCTGTAACAAATATAAAAATTTTTCGTACTTTTTAAAACAATTTCGAACACTTTTTGGAACTATTTGGAACATTTTTGATCTATAATGGATTAAAAGAAAAAGTTGTCCGTGCTTTTGGAATATTTAGGAACACTTTCTGAATACTTCTGGGGCATTTAGGAACATAAAGAAATCTAAAATTTAAAAATGTTTTTAAAATATTTAAGAAATGTTAATAAAAATGGTTTAAACAAATTTAATAAATTTTCGAAAAATGTTCTAAGAATGATCAATGGTGTTTAAAAAATGTTCCAATGATGTTTAAAAGTGTTCCAAAAAGACGTAATAACTACAAATTTAGGTGAAAAATGTATCTATAGTTTGAAACATATTTTATGTATCAAGAAACATTTTGTTTTACTTGACTAAAAATGGGCCCTGTAAATGAAAATTTTAAAAAATGTTCCAAACTCTTCCATAAGTGTGCCGGGTCATATAAAAAGTATTCCACTAAAATATGAAAAATTAATTCAGTCTATTTTCTAAGAAATGTTTCAAAGTGGTTATTAAGTGTATCATATCGTGGTAATAAGTGTTCCAAATTGTTCCAATAGTGTTCGAAATGTCCGAAATCTGTCTTTTAAAAACACCATGGGAACACTTTCTATATATCATGGGCACATTTTTTGGCACATTTTTTGGCTCGAATACATTTCCACTAGGGTACATACAAAGTAAGTGTTCATTCACTGTTTTCAAAGTGTTCAGTAACTAGCACCACGTATTCATTTACTGGTTTTTAGGAGATATTTACAGATTTATTATTAACAAAATTTCTACTTTTTTCTTTATCTACAATTTTGTCACTGTCGTAAAGTTTGAAGATTTTAAAATACTAATTGAAAAAGATTTTTACTTTTAATCCATTTTTAGGACTCTTAATTGAATAACAAAAATTACTATTTCCTTATTTCTTCATTCACTGCTGAAGTCACCTTATTACTTCTTGAATATTGGAAAATAAAAACTCTTATATCTGGAATATTTTTCAAGGCAAATCGATCTACCAGGTCTTAAATTAAAGCTTTTATTAAAAAGAAAAAGCTCTAAAAATTTTATAATGATAGTAATTCCCACATAGCATGAAAGATTGCTGAAAGCTTTCTGCAAGCTTGCAAGAATGTTTCGCAGTCTTTCAGGAAGCTTTCATGAAATCTCCGCAAAAGTTCAGAATGTCTGGGACAAATCAATGGCAGTAAGATTCCTTTAAAAATTGCAGCAACCTTTCAGAAAACCTTTCAGGAAGGTTTCTTTAAAGTTTTTGAAAAGGTAACTGAAAGCTTTCTGAAAATAGAGGAAATCTTTCAGCAAGCTTACGTGCAACCTTCAAGAATCTTTTAGGAAGCTTTCACGGAATATTCGCGGAAGTTCAAAGTATCTGGGACAAATGATTCACATAAAGATACCTTGAATGATTACAGTCACCTGTCAGGAAACCTTTCGGGAAGGTATCTTTAAGGTTTGTAGAAAGATAATTAGAAGCTTTCTGAAAGCCTACAAGAAAGATTCGTAATTTTTTAGAAAGCTTACATGAAAGATTCTAATACTCTTTTAGGAAACCTTCCAAGGACCTTTTTTCAAGTTTTTGAAAAAGTTGTTGAAAGATTCATAAATGACGGGAATATTACAAGAAGCTTTCACAAATGCGAACCATAAGCTTTTAGAAAATGTTTCAACAAGACTTCCGTAACGTAGGTGAACGATTTTTGAAACTTTTCAGAAAGATTCATTAAAATCTTTCAGAAAGCTCTCATGAAAGATTCCTGGAAGATCGAAATTTCTGAAGCAACTCATTGGCAAAAAGCTTCCATGAAAGATTCTAGTAATCTTTCTAGAAATCTTTTCTCAATATCTTGAAAGAGTAACACAAAGCTATAAATAATATTAACAATTCTCTAGAAGTATTACAATTCTCGCATATTATTTTTAACTGATTTCTATATTGATCGCAATTTTATTATCGCAGAAAACATTGTATATAAAATTTTTCAACCTGACCGGGAATCGAACCCACGACCTTTGGGTTACTACGAACGCATGCTATCCGTTACGCTATCGCTCGCTTAAAGGAGTTCAGACATTTTCATGTAAATAAGGTGCAGTTTCTACGATAATTCAAATGTTATTATTTTGATTACTGTATCTTATATATTAATGGTATTTAAAAATTATTTATATAATTCCATAAACTAAAAAAAATAATGTCGGTAAGGTAGAAATAAAATCAATGTACTGAATATATTTTACGAAATAAAGAAAATATTAACTTTAATTATTATTACTTCGAATAAACATTTTTTTAAACTTGGCATTTCATTATGTTGATTACAAAAAGTAATTTTATAAGAAATATAAAGTATAATTTTTTTTTTTAATATATCAATTCTTCGACTTGCAAGGTTGACCTTCTCTAGTCCAAAATCCACCCAATTTTATTATTTAATAAATTAACTTTTAAACATTTATTTTGAAAAACACGCGTCCTACCTATATGTAAATACAATAAGTATTCAGAATCTTTTTTAACGATTCTATTAGTACTATCATGAAATATACTCGTTGAAAAATTGAATCAAAATGACAAAAATGCAGATTCCTACTTATCAATATTACAACGATTTATTAATTAAAAAATTTCTGAACAGTGTTTTGGAAAAACTCAATTTTACAATGTATACGATGATTATTTTGATATTACTCGTGAGATTCCTACAATCTTCCCTAAAGGTTTCATATTATTTTTCACATTCGAGTAATTCGAATCTTTTTTTCTATTCTTTCGCAAATCTGTCAGGAAGCTTTCTTAAAACATTGATTTGGAATTCTCCAACAAAATTTCGTTATGACATTTGTAAAAGAATTCTGTCATACATCAAAAATCGTTTTAAAATGCTTTCCAAATTCTTGCTAGGAAGGTTACTCCAAGGTTTAATGGAATATCTCACTCTCTCATTTTTTTAATTTTTTTAATTTTTTTCCTTTTTTTCCTTTTTTTCATTTTTTTTCTAATAAAGTCATACCATAACTCATAAAATTTTGTCCGTTTCGCCGTTCGATTTTTCCCTTTACAGTAGCATGACTTCTGAAAATTCGTGTACGTTTGAGGTTATGTTGTCATTTTGAGGTTATGTTTCCATTGATACCCACTCTTTCGTAGCGCGATCTGTAGATGGATCACGCATCTCTACCTTTCCGACAGAGCAATATGCAATACCCAACTCTGCCTTGTAAACATTTTAAGGTTATGTTTCCATTGATACCCACTCTTTTGTAGCGCCATCTGCAGATGAATCAACCATCTCTACCTTACCGACAAAGTAGTATGTAACATCAGATAGGCTATCCAACTTTACAAACAGAGCCGTATGAGATAGCTCCAAACTCACCAATAATTCTGATACTTGTTAGATGACATACACGGCATGCACTGTATATACTGTGCGCTCCACTAGGCGCGGAGCCGGAGTCGTCGCGCTGCCCACGGCTGCGTAGGCGCACTGCCAGCTATAAGTCAGGTTGTGCAAACCATCAACAAGCACCACCTACACTCACACATCGTGTGAGGGTGGGTGGTGGTTTGTTAAATAATTGATTAATTAATTTATTTTTTTATTTTTGTTTTCATTTTTTTCATTTTTTCTCCTTTTTTTTCTCCTGTTCAACAAGATGCCATAAGCGCTTGAGTTTTGATTCATATGATGTTAGAGACACAACCATATACTCCCAATCCATATATAGATAACACACGAAGCATGCATACTATATCCCACCGCCGCTCAATGGGGTTCGCATCTTCAAACCTTCACAGAATTCTTGGAAAAACGTTTTGGACAGGTTGAGACGGAGCTCGCTGATGCAAGTTCAATCTTGCATAGAATTCTTGGAAAAATGGTATGGAGCTCTCTGATTGGTAGAGCGTCGCCATCACTATAGAGGTGAGGTCCGAAATTCTTCGAAATTTAGACAAGTTTCTTCACGTCTCAGTCCACTATATTACATACGAACCCTACGGCATTTCTACCTTATTGACAGAGCTGATTACCTCCATCGGTAATTGTAATACATTAACTTTTAAGATCACATACAATGAATGCATTATATATTATGTGTACTACATATACTATGTATACTGCATATACTATGTGTACTAAATATACTATGTGTACTACATATACTATGTATACTATACATACTAGCACTCTACCCCAATCGCTCTACCCCCACCATGATGTCATTACCAACGATTGATACTGTAGGAATCTATTTTAGCGACAGAGTGGGTGGGAAATACAAAATGGTAGGAAATTTAAAAATGGCGGGTAATTTGAAAGGGTGGGAAATTTAAGAGGCTGGACAAAATTTTCGCCATTCCGGCGGGAATTCGTGGAGCATCGAACGGTAAAATTTTTTTTAATGTTGAGAGCCCTAACTATCACCTGTGAGGTATATTCATTACCTCTCCATCATTTATTAATAGAGTTTATTCATAATCCATATGTAGGTATTTGAACTAAAAATTTTTCATCAGCTTGACGTTGTGAACTACACACGCAACTTTATATTTAATATGCTCCATTGTGATTGGCGCAAACAGTCACCGCCTTGTTAGGACCGTCAAAGCCTGGATAGCCGTACTCGACGACGTCGATAGCGTTGACTTTGAAGCGTCTT
The DNA here is from genome assembly GCA_036365515.1 of Torymus aiolomorphi. Classification (NCBI taxonomy): domain Eukaryota; kingdom Metazoa; phylum Arthropoda; class Insecta; order Hymenoptera; family Torymidae; genus Torymus; species Torymus aiolomorphi. The sequence continues at coordinate 88,481,499 of CM070873.1, forward strand.
AACCACTCTCTCCTGATTTCACCATGGACAAATACCTTCCTCGCATCATACAAACTATCTCGAATGATTTTCTCCACGTCAGTGTAGAGAACGTCTTTAGATTTCCATGCAAGACCGTGATAGCAATGCTCCAACCATGTATTCTCGCGTCGGTACTTGTCCGTGAGTCGAGGCCATGGATACGGCTCTCGAAACATGAGCAACAGAGGTTCTGATTTGTCGTCTAAAGGAAGTATGGCGAGTTCCTTGAGAATGAAATCGTTCACTGGTTGCTTGAAGCCCTGCAAGTCCACGACGTACTCCATTCTCAATGATCGCACTGTATGCTACTTCAACCAATCAGAAGGCTTTCCGCAGGTTATGACCTGATGATTGATTATTGGAAAGTTTAACCCATTATTATGTAAATGAAGACCTCAGCAGGCTGATATAACCGAAACCTCGACTAACTGCTTGCGAGAGTTCTTTCATATTAAAGCAACCTAGCGGTCAGCTGAGCAACTACTACACTGGCTTTCCCAGACATCTATGTATGCTAACCTAAAAAAATTTGTATTTTTTAAATGGTAAGAGCCCCAACAATCGCTCCTCCCTGTGAGGTACAACCACATACAATTACCTCCCAATCAATCAACATTCCTTTACCATTTATTATATGAGCCTTGCCTCGCGAAGTTCATTAATAATAAAATAGATTTCTGCAGAGTTATTTACCATATTTTGCTCAAAAATGAGTACTCGAAGGCGGTCAACTAATTTGTTAGGGTCATCCCAGACCAGAGTTGCGAATGATTAATTCTCCGAGGCACTCAATTCCTTAACAATTCCGAAAACATTCCGGAATTGTGGACTTGATCGTCATCAAACAATTCAGAATTGTGGACTTGATTACGATCAATTCGGCAAAGCCTTCGGAATTGTGGACTTGATTACGATCAATTCCGCAAAGCCTTCGGAATTGTGGACTTGATTATGATCAATTTCGCAAAACCTTCGGAATTGTGGACTTGATTACGATCAATTCCGCAAAGCCTTCGGAATTGTGGACTTGATTACGATCAATTCCGCAAAGCCTTCGGAATTGTGGACTTGATTACGATCAATTCCGCAAAGCTTCCGGAATTGCGGACTTGATTTTCCGGAATTGATTGCGATCAATTCCGATAATAATTTTCATTTTTTAAATAAATTATTGATCGGTGTCGTACGCGAGCACACGATCATGGACAGCAGCAGTTCCTTCTCACTTGAAAAACGCTGCAAACGGACAGGGCTGCTCTTAGGTTCGAGCGTTCATGATCATTTTCAAAATGCTTTCTAAATGAAAATTGCTTGAAACCTAGAATTTTGAAGTTTTCAGGGAAAGCGGGGGGTGATATACTTTAATAGACGACTCCCAATCCTAAAAACTATTTGGACACACACACACACATACACACACACACACACACAAACACACATACACACATACACACACATATATATATAAGTATATCCAAATAGTTTTTAGGATTGGGAGCCGTCTATTAAAGTATACCACCCCCGCTTTCCCTCAAAACTTCAAAATTCTAGGTTTCAAGCAATTTTCATTTTGAAAATGATCATGAACGCTCGATCCTAAGTGCAGCCCTGTCCGTTTGCAGCGTTTTTCAAGTGAGAAGGAACTGCTGCTGTCCATGATCGCGTGCTCGCGTACGACACCGATCAATAATTTATTTAAAAAATGAAAATTATTATCGGAATTGATCGCAATCAATTCCGGAAAATCAAGTCCACAATTCCGAAGGGTTTGTGGACTTGATCATCATCAAGTCTACAATTCCGGAAACTTTGCGGAATTGATCTTAATCAAGTCCGCAATTCCGGAAGCTTTGCGGAATTGATCGTAATCAAGTCCACAATTCCGAAGGCTTTGCGGAATTGATCGTAATCAAGTCCACAATTCCGAAGGCTTTGCGGAATTGATCGTAATCAAGTCAGCAATTCCAAAGGCTTTGCTGAATTGCGGCTCAATCAAGTCCAAAAATCTGCAACCCTGTCCCAGACATTGAGTTAATATGTAGTTGCAATATCGCCTTGCAATGACGAATCAACTTCTTCCTCCTCCTCCTAATCACTAGACCACAGTCTTTTTTTCCATTTACATCTCTAATTAGTCAAGTCCTTATTTTTTATTTTATACTTGGCATGTTTTCCTTCCAAAGTTTTCTCGATAAATTTTTATCGGTTGAGAAATCAGATGCACCTTTATTAAAATGATAAGCTTTGTAATAATTATCCACGTTATTGGTAATATGCCCTAGAAAATGAGAGTCAATTTGTGAATTTTCTTGATCGACAGTTGGGAGATTTAGAGGATTGACCTTCAATTTGGCTACCACTGCAGATTCTTTTCGCTCGGCAGTCTTATATTGCTCTCCCATTACATTACTAGCATTTTTAACTTTAGACAGGGCATCTTTCAATCCTGGAAATACTCTTGACGATTGTTCGAACATTAGTGAAATAAAATTATAAAATTTGTTACTCTTTAGTTTCCGAATCGACTCATTTGCGCAGTATAGCTTTTTATGAGCACTCGAATGTACTATGATCATTCTATAATTTTCTAAATCAGCTGAATTAATGCGATTTCCATTAGGATTTTTTCTAAACAGCAACTGCAATAAGCCCTCAGCCAGTTGAAAAGTTGCACCACATACTTTCACGATGTTACCTTCAAACTCTATTGGCGAATTACCAATCATAAGAACATTTGCTTTTTTGTAAACATCGTATACATTATCAAGATACCTCTTTGAATTACGTTTGAGCTTGGATAAATATTTCTTGACAAGTGAAACCATTTTTTTATCAGCGTCAACAGCACTGGTATATGGAATACTGTCAGTACTATCTAGATTCGCCGTCATCTTTAAATAAGAGACATCATTTCTCACATTATCAAGAGAATTGTCGATGCTGTTCTTCAAAGACGTAGACTTTTGCTTGGTAGCATCTTTGAATATACGAAGATTGTCCGCTTCTCGCTGAGGATATGTCATGTTTATGCTTTCAGAGTTCAGCTCGAACTATAGTCAAATCCATTCGCGGCACAGATATCACAAAATCTGAGGTGTTTATGCATCAACACTTCAGCTAAACTCTACTGTGAACCAAAAGAACTCTGACTAATGATACTTTCATTCGTTTTAATATATATATATATATATATTACTATTGCTATTAGTTTGATATGGGGTTGGTAGTCTATTCGAATCAACAGGCAACCAATACCTTTTAACATATTCGCTTTCGGAATCAATACTTATGATAATGCAAAACTTTAGTGCCAAATCTTTCACATTTGGGGAAAAGGTGTCACTCCTATGACACATTCTATGAAAGTGTTACTCCTCCTATGAAAAAGCGCTAACCCCCTATGAAAAGGTGTTACTCCTGTGACACATTCTATGAGAAAGTGTTACTCCTTCTATGAAAAAGTTTCACTCCTCCTATGGAAAAGTGTCACTGCTATGACACATTCTACGAAAAAGTGGTACTCCTCCTATGAAAAAGTGTTACTCCTATAACACATTCTATGAAAAAGGGTTACTCCTTCTATGGAAAAGTGTCACTCCTCCTATCGAAAAGTGTCACTCCTATGACACATTTTAGGAAAAGGTGTTACTCCTCCTATGAAAAATGTGTCACTCCTCCTATGAAAAAGTGTTCCATTGACTTTTCAACTGACTCAGGGCTTATTACAGTTGCTGTTTAGAAAAAATCCTAATGGAAATCGCGTTAACTCAGCTGATTTGGAAAATTATAGAATGATCATAGTACATTCGAGTGTTGATAAAAAGCTATACTGCGCAAATGAGTCGATTCGGAAACTAAAGAGTAACAAATTTTATAATTTTATTTCACAAATGTTCGAACAATCGTCAAGAGTATTTCCAGGATTGAAAGATGCCCTTTCTGAAGTTAAAAATGCTAGTAATGTAATGGGAGAGCAATATAAGACTGCCGAGCGAAAAAAATCTGCAGTGGTAGCCAAATTGAAGGTCGATCCTCTAAATCTCCCAACTGTCGATCAAGAAAATTCACAAATTGACTCTCATTTTCTAGGGCATACTACCAATAACATGGATAATTATTACAAAGCTTATCATTTTAATAAAAGTGCATCTGATTTCTCAACCGATAAAAATTTATCTAGAAAACTTTGGAAAGAAAAAAATGGCAAGTATAAAATAAAAAATAAAGACTTGACTAATTAATAATAAATCTGTAAATATCTCCTAAAAACCAGTAAATGAATACGTGGTGCTAGTTACTAAACACTTTGAAAACAGTGAATGAACACTTACTTTGTATGTACCCTAGTGGAAATGTATTCGAGCCAAAAAATGTGCCAAAAGTGTTCCATGATATATAGAAAGTGTTCCCATGGTGTTTTTAAAAGACAGATTTCGGACATTTCGAACACTATTGGAACAATTTGGAACACTTATTACCACGATATGATACACTTAATAACCACTTCAAAACATTTCTTAGAAAATAGACTGAATTAATTTTTCATATTTTAGTGGAATACTTTTTATATAACCCGGCACACTTTTGGAAGAGTTTGGAACATTTTTTAAAATTTTCATTTACAGGGCCCATTTTTAGTCAAGTAAAACAAAATGTTTCTTGATACATAAAATATGTTCCAAACTATAGATACATTTTTCACCTAAATTTGTAGTTATTACGTCTTTTTGGAACACTTTTAAACATCATTGGAACATTTTTTCAACACCATTGATCATTCTTAGAACATTTTTCGAAAATTTATTAAATTTGTTTAAACCATTTTTATTAAATTTAAATATTTTAAAAACATTTTTAAATTTTAGATTTCTTTATGTTCCTAAATGTCCCAGAAGTATTCAGAAAGTGTTCCTAAATATTCCAAAAGCACTGACAACTTTTTCTTTTAATCCATTATAGATCAAAAATGTTCCAAATAGTTCCAAAAAGTGTTCGAAATCGTTTTAAAAAATACGAAAAATTTTTATATTTGTTACAGAAGAGAATTAAAAAGTGTTCCAATTTATTCAAAAAGTATGCGAATCATTCTCAAAAGTATCCCAAAAGTGTTCCGCTTACTACCAAAAAAGTATTCCGAGTAAAAATAATATATAATCGATTTCACCCTATTAGAAATTTTTGAGTCTAAAACAGTCATAAATGTTCCAGACTGTGTCCTTAAGTGTGCCAAAAGGGTTCCAAATGTCCGAAATCTGTCATTTATGTACAGCTTAGACACAGATTTCAAACAGTTTGGAACACTTTTAGAATAGAAAGGTACATGTTTGGCATAGTTTAAAACACCGGATTTTTTCCACTAGGGTACCCCGATGGAAATGGAAAATATATATAAATGTAAATAAGTGTATGTAAAAGTTGTAATTGGAACATTTTTTTCATTTATATACGTCTATATACTTTTATTATATACGTACATTTATCTCCTAAAATCCAGTAAATGAATACGTGGTGCTAGTGACTGAACACTTTGAAACCAGTGAATGAACACTTACTTTGTATGTACCCCGATGGAAATGGAAAATGTATGTAAATGTAAAAAACTGTATATAAATGTAAATAAGTGTATGTAAAAATTGTAATTGAAACATTTTTTACATTTATATACGTTTATATACATTTATGTACGTTTTTTTACAGATATTTACACTTATTTACATTTATATATTTTTTTCTTACATTTTGTATAGTACGTTGTATTGAAAATTTTTATTTCTGTAAATACACTTATTTACGGTTACTTACAAATTGATACATTTGTATACATTTATATGATTTTTTTTTAATTTTTGCTATATAAGACTTTTTTTTAAAGTTTAATGGAAGTGTATATAAATGTATATAAATGTAAAAAAATATATATACATTTTAAACATTGTGATGTTTAATGTGTAAAAAAATATAGTTTCGTAAATAAGTATAAATTTATGTAAAAAAACATATATAAATGGAAATAAACGTAAATGCGTATTCCAATTACAACATTTATATACACTTATTTACATTTATATACGTTTTTTACAGAAATATACACTTATTTCAATTTATATACATTTTTCATTACCACTAGGGTACTTATGTAAGTTTAGTAACAGTAATTTTAGAATCTGAATGTTGAAAGTTGACACCAGAATGATAATGATACACTTTATGTATTAAAACTTATAAACATTAAATATTAAATATTATTGATTTTTCATATAGTACAGCATGAGGTGCGAAAAACGTTCGTTCACTGGGTTGCCGAACCAAAGTTGGAACACGTAAATTATATTTAAATAATTAACTTTTTTCTTAAAAATAATGTCGAATCGTCAACGAATAAGTATAAAACTTCATTTAGACGTAAGATTTAAACACAAAAACTTTAGATTTTGAAGAAACTTCAGCATATGCCTACAGTGCATCTGCGTCACCCTTATAGCGAATGGCGTATATTTAAGGGGGTCCGAAAGTCAATTAAAAATTCAAATTTCGCGCCACATTATAGCAGACGAAAAAATAAGTAATTTGCCTATAACAAATAGTAAAAACAATATTACGGAAAACCAGGACTGCATTGCCCTCCGTTACATTATTATCTATCATTTTACAAAGTTTGAAGTTTCTATATAAATATTTCGCTGAATGGCATTTGAATTACTTGATTTTGAGACATTATTCAAATGCCATTCAGCGAAATATTTATATAGAAACTTCAAACTTTGTAAAATAATAGATAATAATGTAACGGAGGGCAATGTAGTCCTGGTTTTCCGTAATATTGTTTTTACTATTTGTTATAGGCAAATTACTTATTTTTTCGTCTGCTATATTGTGGCGCGAAATTTGAATTTTTAATTGACTTTGGGACCCCCTTAATTCTCACCACGGTATTGCATAATATTAATAATGTTTTTCATCCAAGGCAATTCATTTCATATAGCATGTATAATATATAAAACGAAAGGAAATTTCGAAAAGATTTCAAAATCATGATTATATTTGATACCAAAAATGTACAAATTTAAAAATTTTAAATATTATATAAAAATGTTCATTCATTGGCGACTGTTCCAATACTGGTGTATTCACCCTAACATAAAATCTCTTGTATCTGGGCTATTTTTCAAGGCAAATAATCGGTCTACCAGGTCTTAAATTAAAGCTTTTGTTATAAAGAAAAAGCTCTAAAATTCTTTTTTTATTACTCTATTGAAAAATGAACATTTTTTTGGTGTTCAGTCATGTGCTTCGTAAAGAACTTGAATTATAGCCTTTTAAATATAAAATTTGAGTTACATAAAATTTGAAAAGTTTCTGGGCTTTGCTCATGTATCAAATTTATTTGAGTAAATTATTTTTTACGGTCAAAAATTGATACAAATAAAAATAAATAAAAAATAATAAAAATAAATAAAAATAAATCGCTTTTGCAGCTAATTTTTGTAATTTTATTCGAGTTAATTTATTTTGGTCGGAATAGAAATATCGAATGTGACATGGGAAATAAATATTTCTGTTTCGCTAAATCACAGATTCATGAACTATGTAGGTCATTTGGACTCAAATGAATAAAAAGTATTATTTACAGCAAATTATTTATTATTATTAAGTAATTAAAGAGAATTGCTTTGACAGTTGTAGCTTATAGACTGTATATATATCTTGTACAATAGGAGTAATAAAAAATAATATTTTTTTAATGTTAGAGTTCAAAATAAATAATGAACTATTTAGTAATAGGATACAGGAAATTCATTATTTGTTTAGACATCATGAATTTATATTTATTGCACATTTTTATCCTATTACCGTAATGCAAACAAGCTATTCTATTTAGTGTATTGTTTTATGTATTAACGTACTGTGAACTATAAAAATGCCACTAAAAGAATATTAGTGCTAAGATTATAATGTAAAGTGCACAACAGTACGTATTATACTCAGAAATATGTGCATAATGATTTTACTATATTAATTTTCATTTATAAAAAACAAAATGGAAAGAAACACGCTTGGACGTTAAAGTTTAGTCCAAACCTGATCTTGTCGACGAGCCTGCTACATCACTTGTGGGCTTTTGAATATTGTTTATTCCTTTTGCTGTAACACTGCACAGAGTATAAAATTCTTTTCACTTTTACTCTATACTTTTATTATGTATAGCAACTGCGCTTGATGATTAATTTGTTTCATATGGTATATATCTTGTTGAAATATGCAATAGAAACTCTTACATATGAGAGCTGAGTCTATGCCTGAACATGTAGACGAGCCTGCTACATCACTTATGAGCTTCTGAATTTCATTTATAGATTTCGGTATAATACTGTACAGAGTATAAAATTCTTTTCACTTTTACTTAACACTTTTATTATGTATCGCAAATGCACTTGATGATTGACTTCTTTGATATAGTCTATATCTTGTTGTAATATACAATACATACTTTTTTATATTCATATAAACAACTTACATATGAGAACTGAGTCCAAGCCTGAACATGTTGACGAACCTACTACACCACTTATGAGCTTTTCAATTTCATTTATAGATATTGCTGTAACATAGAGTATAAAATTCTTTCGACTTTTACTTTACACTTGATTAGGTATCGCAACTGTACTTGATGACTGACTTCTTTCACATCGTTGATATCTTGTTGTAATATGCAATACATACTCTTACATATGAGAACTGAGTCTAAGCCTGAACATGTAGACGAGCCTGCTACATCACTGATCGTTTTATTTTGCTGAAACACAGCACAGAGTATAAACCCTCTTTTCACTTTTAGTAGACGTTGCAACTGCACTTGATAATTAATTTCTTTTATGTGCTGACTGTAAACTTGACCACCCTAAGTTTCTTGTTTATGTCTGATTGTCTGTTTGAATTTATAAGCTTTACTCATACTTATTTCATCCATGTTGCATGAATGAACAATCTTCTGGAATAGAAAGAAATACGCACAAAAAGTATAAAATCAAGAAATAATGGATATTTGTCATAAAATATTTTGAGTATTTAAATTTTTAAAAAATATTTTATTTCTTTCAGAATTATTAAAAATTCAAATACACAAAATTATTCAAACCATAAGTAATACTTATCTAATTTTCTCTCCCTCGTTGTTAAAATGCGTTTCTGCTTATTGTTAACTTTAATTTATTTCATTGTGCAATTTTATTCAATTGGAGTACAAAAATCATAACCTACATAAGCTTCTGCTTCGTCTGCTTTGAATGCTCCGTTTCAATTTCAAATTAGTCGAACGATCGCGAAGTTGGCTCTGAAACGCGATGTCTCCGCCGCTGGGAAAATACTAGATCTAGTCATTTCCCATGACCCACTGTAGGAATCTAGTTATTTCCCACGTTCTGAAGGATCGGGGGCCATCACTGGCTTTGAGGCCGCGGCCACATAAGCGTGGACGGACGCGGACGCGCGCGCGCGTACGCGCTGACTTCTAATGATAAGGTTGGTATCTTTGGCTGTAGCCAACCTTGCAAATTTTAAAGGAAAAGAATGAACTGACCTGCTCCAAAATGTAAGAAAACTTAACCTATCAATTAGACCCGCATAGTATGTACTTGCTCCGGATAACAATTGTTCCTTTTATACACTTGCCTTGCTTATCTTAAATAATTTATACACACAGTAACAACTTCAATACTTAATCTATCCATAATTATTCCATAATTATTCAACGAAAAAAAAAGAATAAAACCCATTTAATTTTATTAAATTTTATTTATTTTTTTTATTTTCTCATTTTATTTTTTAACTCACTTCTTAACTCAGCTGTTAACTCTTATATAGATAATTTTTTCGGAGCAAGTAAGCAAGTTTACATGCTATGTAGGTCTAATTGATAGGTTAAGTTTTCTCACATTTTGGAGCAGGTTAGTTCATTCTTTTCCTTTAAAATTTGCAAGGTTGGCTACAGCCAAAGATACCAACCTTATCATTAGAAGTTAGTGCGTCCGTGTCCGACCGCGACCGTCCGCGCTTATGTGGCCGCGGCCTGACTACGGGAATGGGGGCACCATGCGAGTACACCTGTGCGCGTGGTGCGGGGTGACATTGATTCTTGATACGTTCCTCGTCGGATGAACCCCCTTAAGCAGGCAAATTCAGGTCCACCTGTAAATGCAAGTTGCCCGTTGTTGTACGGAGCTCTTTGATTGCTTCTAAGCATGATTGTAGAATATTTTTTAAATACACGAAGTTGTTTTCATAGTTATTTGATGTAAAATGCCGTACGATATGTTTATCATGCAGCAATAAGAAATTTTAATAGTCTCAATTTTATGTTATAGCCATCATCAGATTTGACGAAATATACATCTACGGTGTGGGGTCCTACATGCGATTCCTACGATGTATTATTGAAAGATGAACTACTGCCTGAGTTTCATGTTGGAGATTGGCTTGCTTGGTTAGATACTGGTTCTTATTCAACATGTCTATCTTCCGAATTTAATGGCTTCAAACCTCCACAAATATATCCAATAGTAAAAAGGAATGATTGGTAAGCGAAATGTTTTAAAAATATCATGAGAATGGTAAATTTAATGTTTTATGTATCAATGTATACATACAAAAATCACTTGAAATTTTTTTATATTGAATATACAAGAAAAATGAAAAAAAAAAAAAAAAAAAAATACGAGTACTCCAAGAGTCGAGGTAATGCCGATCAGCCTTGGGATAATGGCAATCACAAGTAAATAAGTCATTTTTGAATTTTAGGTTGTTGATCTCAGCTAATGGTAGAGTATTGTAAATTATTTTATGAAGCTAATGGCCATATCTACCAGTGAAAGGTGATTTTTTAAAAAATTAAAAAATAAAAAACACCATAATCTTCGACGTTTCGGAGACTTTATTCATATCTCCCTCTTCAGGAATCTATAATTAATAATTTAAGAAATTTAACACACTGTTTTTTTAAAAATAACACAAATATACGACGACTTACAATCCTTAATTACATATCGTAATGTCAAGTAGTTTATGCGGGCAACAATCCGCTCGTCAGTGATTTTAGAAAACAATTTTCTCGCTTTATATATTCAAGTAACATTTAAATGTGTAAGTGCGTATCTAATTCACCACTACAACATAAACAATGAAAGAGTGGGAGAAAGGCAAACCGTAAGAGTCGAAGAGAGCGAAGAGAGGTACCAGGGCGACACATATTGGCGAAAGTAACCCTAATAACCTTAGTCTCTATAATACAAGACTATGGATACTTTCATTATACATGCGTTCCTAGTAACCTTTTAGCTAACGTACATGGATGTTATATTTCTTTAGAGACCAAAAATTCACAATTATTTATCAGAGTATTATATACATACGGTAGTCTACTAATTTCAAATTGTTTATTTATAAAGTTATTTTGTGTATGAATAAATAGAGCTTCGGAGAATAATCTTTTTTCTTTATTGCTTTCGATATCTAGTATCTTTACGTTTTGAAAATTAATTGTGTGACTATTATCTTGTGTGTGAATAAATAATGATGAATTTTGATCTCTATCACAGTACTTTTTTTGATGTTCTTTTATTCTAACATTCAGACGCCTACTAGTCTGCCCTACGTATGACGCGTTACAATTGTTACAATTTATCTTATAAACTACGTTTGCATTATTATATTTTACATTTTTGTCCTTACCTAATTTTATAATATTATTTAGTTTATTAATCGTACTAAAAATTACATTAGTGTTACATTTATTAAAAAAGTTTTTTATCGAACATTCCATTTCTTTGACAAATGGTAGAACAATAAATTTTTTCTTATTTACATTATTGAAAATTAGTGTGGTATTCTGTGAAGTGTTATTATTAAATTTTATCTTTTTTAACCTTTTTTTAATATGATAATCTATTATGTCTTGTGGATAATCATTGTTTTTTAATAATAATTTTACAAAATTAAACAAAACAAATTAGCTGATAATATAATCATTCAACTGTTAAACATCGAGATTATAGATATTCACATGAAAATTGTACAAATAAATAAATTAATTGATAAAATGTCGAAAGAACTGCATAATTTCGTAGGTATAGATATTTGTTCTTGGTTCATAGATTATTACAATACTAAACTCACATTTGTTATGACTAAAGTTACAATGAAATTGGAAAAAAAACTCGATGTTCTGTATTTTAGAAAATATAAGAAAGTGATAGATAAAGATAGATATAGAGATGAGGATAATACTAGTGTCAATAATATGATCGGGGTCAATCTCCCAAACAATAACACACAGGTCACCAACCCTTGCATAGCAAGTAAATGGTGTGTTAATGTCTCGGGGATTCAACTTCCAACGTACGTTATAGATATACTAAAGTTGGGTGAAAAGTTTAATTACAATAACAGATTTGATAATAAGTTAGCATTAAATTACGTAAAAAACTTTGAATCCTTTTTAAAAAATGACATTGATGAAGAGAATATCCCAAAGTTAAGAGCAAAGTTTCTTAACACGATTAAAAAATTTTATAATAAAGATCTTGCTACAAATTCTCATGTAGATAAAAAGTTTAAAATAGATTTAGAAAAAACAAAAAGTTCATAAAACATCACCCAGATATCTTAATAACTAGAGCTGATAAGGGAAATGCAACTGTCATAATTAAAAAGTCCACATATTCAGAAAAAACAGAACTATTATTTTGTGATGAGAAATATTATGAAAAAATTAAAAAGAATCCGTTGCCTAGTCTTGAAAGAAAAACTAATGAGTTAATTAAATGGCTCAATAAAATAGATTTTATGGGTAATGAAAAAAAGTTTCTTCCAATTTTACAAAAATTTAACATATCAAAAGCATACGGATTAATCAAAATACATAAAACTGGTTTTCCAGTAAGACCTATAATTTCGACTGTAAATTCACCAACGTATTTTGTTTCAAAGTTTTTTGCAAAATTCCTACAGAATAATCTTAAAACTCCTAAATCTCACATAGATAATAGTTTAAAATTAAAAGAAAAAATCGATAACTTGTATATTCCATTAGATCATGAGATCATAAGTTTCGATGTAATCAGTTTGTTTACGAATGTCCCAGAATATTTAGTTTGTAATGCTATCGAAAAAAGGTGGCATCAATTGTATAATAAAATTAACATTAATTTTTCTGAATTCCTCCATGTTATTAAGTTTATCTTAAATAATAATTTCTTTCAATTTAACGAAAAATTTTATAGACAGACTTTTGGATCAGCCATGGGTAATCCAATAAGTCCAATACTGTCAGACATAGTCATGGATGATTTAGAATCTTACTGTATTAATAAATTACAATTTAAACCGCTATTTTATTATCGTTATGTGGATGATATTGTACTGTGTATACACAAGAATGACATTGATAATACGTTAAAGATATTTAATGCGTACGATTTGAATTTACAATTTACGGTTGAAAAACCCAAGAACAATAGTATAAGTTTTTTAGACATTGACATTATTATAAATGATCATAGAAATATTATTACAAATTGGTATAAAAAACCAACTTTTTCAGGCCGGTATCTAAATTACAATTCTCACCATCCCCAAAGTAATAAAATTGCTATTATTTATTGTTTAATTGATCGAGCAATAAAATTATCACATAGTAGTTTTCAGGAAAAAAATATTTCGTTCATAAAATTATTATTAAAAAACAATGATTATCCACAAGACATAATAGATTATCATATTAAAAAAGGTTAAAAAAGATAAAATTTAATAATAACACTTCACAGAATACCACACTAATTTTCAATAATGTAAATAAGAAAAAATTTATTGTTCTACCATTTGTCAAAGAAATGGAATGTTCGATAAAAAACTTTTTTAATAAATGTAACACTAATGTAATTTTTAGTACGATTAATAAACTAAATAATATTATAAAATTAGGTAAGGACAAAAATGTAAAATATAATAATGCAAACGTAGTTTATAAGATAAATTGTAACAATTGTAACGCGTCATACGTAGGGCAGACTAGTAGGCGTCTGAATGTTAGAATAAAAGAACATCAAAAAAGTACTGTGATAGAGATCAAAATTCATCATTATTTATTCACACACAAGATAATAGTCACACAATTAATTTTCAAAACGTAAAGATACTAGATATCGAAAGCAATAAAGAAAAAAGATTATTCTCCGAAGCTCTATTTATTCATACACAAAATAACTTTATAAATAAACAATTTGAAATTAGTAGACTACCGTATGTATATAATACTCTGATAAATAATTGTGAATTTTTGGTCTCTAAAGAAATATAACATCCATGTACGTTAGCTAAAAGGTTACTAGGAACGCATGTATAATGAAAGTATCCATAGTCTTGTATTATAGAGACTAAGGTTATTAGGGTTACTTTCGCCAATATGTGTCGCCCTGGTACCTCTCTTCGCTCTCTTCGACTCTTACGGTTTGCCTTTCTCCCACTCTTTCATTGTTTATGTTGTAGTGGTGAATTAGATACGCACTTACACATTTAAATGTTACTTGAATATATAAAGCGAGAAAATTGTTTTCTAAAATCACTGACGAGCGGATTGTTGCCCGCATAAACTACTTGACATTACGATATGTAATTAAGGATTGTAAGTCGTCGTATATTTGTGTTATTTTTAAAAAAACAGTGTGTTAAATTTCTTAAATTATTAATTATAGATTCCTGAAGAGGGAGATATGAATAAAGTCTCCGAAACGTCGAAGATTATGGTGTTTTTTATTTTTTAATTTTTTAAAAAATCACCTTTCACTGGTAGATATGGCCATTAGCTTCATAAAATAATTTAAAGTCATTTTTGAAGTAAAAAAACGTGGCAAAAAGAATGTACGATTATAGGTTGAACGTTTTTATAACAAAAAGTCATTTTTATTTTAACGATATTAATAAATACGTATTTATCTTATAACTTATCCTGGTAGAAATTTACTCTATTGAAAATGGGCAAGAAGTCAGTAAATGACAATGAAAAATGATTAGTTTTTCAAATGCTAGTTTTTTAAACTAAATTTCTGTAGTGATTTGTTCTTGTACTTAGAAATATTTACTGGCAATAGATAGTGTATAGTCTAGGAGCTGGGTACCGTCCCGTATGCAATACTATGTCTCCGGGTAAAAACAGGTGTTTCTTATAGATTTTGACCGGTAGAATCCGAATATCGAGGTTAAAATTTGAAAAAAGTGGTAGAAATTGTTTAAAACGCATTTGTTTAAACAAATAAGAAACTGTTATTATTTTTTGTCGGGATAATTTTTTTATGAAAATTTAGGCTATTTTAAGACGAAATGCCCCTTAGCATTTTTTTCATAAAATCGATATTTCAAAAGTTATGAATTTTTGAAGTTTGATTTTTACGTTTTTTTTGCAACTTTGATTAACAATAACTTTGGAAAAAATCAACTTTTTTTGAAAATGAAGTTTTCTCTTATTCTTTGAGATGAAAACTATCATATTCATTTGTATTATTTCAAGTCTTACGTTGTTAACTATTTATTTCGTTATTTAACAAATACTGCTTTTTCGATATTTCCAAGCACTATTTCAATACACGGTTGGAGTAACGCGCGCATCCAGGGCTTTTCAAAATCATTATATTTGAAAGTTAAACTAATACCTAACTATTGGTGCGATTGCAAACCAATTTTAATGTCTTATAAATAAACAACTTATTGTTTAAACAAAGAAAAAAACAATTATCAACATTTGACTTTTTCATACATAATATATTATATTTCGTTTACTCAAAAATATAAAATTAAGGTAATGTCAAGAAATAATGAAAACAAATTAGACAAGAACAAATATTTAATTTAAATATAAATACATATATAAAAGGGAATAACTAAGTAAAATATAATATTATTTGTATTTATTTTTACACGTTTCATTTTTTTGACAGAAACAGAAGTAACACAACAACATGAGGTTTTAATGCATGCTTTATAATGACAGTTCGGAAAAAAGTTTTAATTTTATTACCCCCTATGGATGATTTTGTGCCGAACTACCAATGTAAAGCATGCATCAAAAACTCATGTTGTTGTGTTCGAGCAGCGATTGCACGTTGTTCATTCTGTTTCTGTCAGTAAATGAAACGTGTAAGAATAAACATAAATAATATTATATTTTACTTAGTTATTCATTTTTATACATGTATTTATATTTAAATTAAATATTTGTTCTTGTATAATTTGTTTTCATTATTTCTTGACATTACCTTAATTTTATATTTTTGAGTAAACGAAATGTAATATATTATGTATGAAAAAGTCAAATGTTGATAATTGTTTTTTTCTTTGTTTAAACAATAAGTTGTTTATTTATTAGACATTAAAATTTGTTTGCAATCGCACCAATAGTTAGGTGTTGGTTTAACTTTCAAATATAATGATTTTGAAAAGCCCTGGATGCGCGCGTTACTCCAACCGTGTATTGAAATAGTGCTTGGAAATATCGAAAAAGCAGTATTTGTTAAATAACGAAATAAATAGTTAACAACGTAAGACTTGAAATAATACAAATGAATATGATAGTTTTCATCTCAAAGAGTAAGAGGAAACTTTTATTTTCAAAAAAAGTTAATTTTTTCCAAAGTTATTGTTAATCAAAGTTGCAAAAAAACGTAAAAATCAAACTTCAAAAATTCATAACTTTTGAAATATCGATTTTATGAAAAAAATGCTAAAGGGCATTTCGTCTTAAAATAGCCTAAATTTTTATAAAAAAATTATCCCGACAAAAAATAATAACAGTTTCTTATTTGTTTAAACAAATGCGTTTTAAACAATTTCTACCACTTTTTTCGAATTTTAACCTCGGTATTCGGATTCTACGGGTCAAAATCTATAAGAAACACCTTTTTTTACCCGGGGACATATTATTGCATACGGGACGGTACCCAGCTCCTAGACTAGTACCACGACGTTTACAATAAATAGTGGTTACAAATTTTGATTTACATGCTGTTTCAAAAGATGTTTCTAATCATATTAATTTCACTATTTGATTTTACCTCTCTCGCTCTCACCATAATGAATGACTTATTACTTACTGGGATTTTTGTTAATATTAAAAATGTCGTGATGGTTTTGTATCTTTGCCAGTTTAATTAATTTAAACAAACACAAATTTCACGTTAATAAGTGTTCGAAAATTATCAGAAAAAGCGTTTCATCGATGGTCGAAAACTGCATTTTTTCGCCATTTCGAGGGAATTCTTAAAAAATGGTGAATTTTAAACCAAATTTTTGACTTTAAAAATATTAATTGGAAAAATTAAGGGATGCGAATAGCTTCAGTCAAAGGAGATATAAAAATCAAAGATTCTGGCCCGTATCCCATTAAAAAATATCAAATGGCTCAGCCTGTAGGTTACGGTAGGATACAAATTTCAAAATCTCAATATCTTTTGATCAAATCGGTTTACAGACCTCTGGTAGGGCCTATTTGATAAAAAATAAACTATATTTGTATAGTATATATAAAAAAATCATTACTGATCAAAATTTATATTTTTTAGGTGAATCCAAAAAAAAATTTTTTAACTGCAGTACCGCCTTAAGCAAAGTGTGCATGTGTATATGTGAATTTGGGTATGTATATGTGTATGTGTGTGTGTGCGTATGTGTGTATGTATGTGTATGTGTGTGTGTGCGTGTGTGTGCGTGTGTGGGTGTGTGTATGTATACACATATGTGTAGATATATATTGAAATAATATATTGAATTTTTTTATTTTTCTTAAAATAAATGTTAAATTGTATACTATACTTACTTTTAATGTTTAAATACACAAAGTAAATATATTGATTAAAATGCATCTAAGATTGTTGGTTAAAGACACTCGCGTTTCATGTAAACAAATCAGATGTCGACTGAAAAAGCCTATATGTGACCCGCGTGGGGAATACATGAGAACCATGTGGGATCGTTGTGGGGCCTCGTGGGAATCATGTAGGACTCACATGGCACCCATATGAGATTTTGCTGCGGGATCCCATTGGGACCAACATGGTCCCCACGTATTTCCCACATGGGTCATATGTGGGTCCCGCATAACCAACTTTAAATATAATTTTTAAACAACCCTTTTACTTTTTTTTGTAATTTATTAAATAAAGTTCGAATAAAAAGTTTTAATGAAAATATCTATTTTTACACTTCATATCCATGTGTTTATAGTGTGTTTATAGTATTTTAAAAAATTAGAATAAACTCATTCATTAAAACTTTTATTACTAAAATTTATTACAAAATTATAAATAAAAAAATAGTTAATTTAACAATTGTTATTAAGATGTTTATGTGGGACGCACATATATATATATATATATATATATATATATATATATATATATATATATATATATATATATATATATATATATATATATATATATATGGATTCCATGTGTTTCCTGTATGGGTCCCACATGGGCTTTTTCAGTAGGGGTGATTGCGATTACCGCATAAAAATGAGCGGCATAGCCTCGAATTTACTTTTCTTTTACAAAATTAAATACAAATTAATGCAAAAACTTTTACTTCGAAGTTGTTTTGTACTATTTGTGATAGAAATATGATTATAATTTGTTAAAACAAGATAAATTATTAAATAGTAAAGAGAACTAAATCTAAAACCTTATATTTAATGAGTCAGTTACCTTAGATCAAAAGTCTAAATCGTGACAGTCCGTTAAGACAAATATATTTAATATAATGTTGAAATAATCTTGAAACATTCTATAACCTCCAAGTTACTGAAACTTATAAATGATTTTTATGGATCACGAATGCAGTCCAATGATGTATGTAAAAAAACTAAGTATCTCTGCACAAAATTTTATGAAGGTTGATTGGTTTTTACTTCTGTTATCGGTTGATGATAAAAACGTTTTTTAAATGATCTTTTCCTCCTACACGACACAAATGCCTTGGAAATTTATTGTTCTTAAGTGATTAACAGTTTCAATAACTGATACAAACTATTAATAGATACGCAAATGTAGGTAATTGAAATCTCTTTTGAAGTCATTTATAAAAATGTGGACGGGTGGTGGCTGGCTCTCGTGCCGTTCCAAGTTACTTACTCAGAGCGGTGCAAGCAAGACATCAGGTGTATATTAAATAATAAGAAGAAGTATTTCTTCATACACACACACGCACATACGTATATGAGGCGTTTCACGTCAGCTCTCCAGGCGCGGCGCGCGAGCGCGAAATCATGCTGTTTTCAGCTTGTGTTTGAAGGGCTAAGATGTATCTAAAAAAAATAATCCCCAAGTGATTTCGATGTATTTTTTCCTCAGCTTTCCGATGGTACTATTAGTTTCTCAAAATTTTTCAATTCTAAGTATTTCTTGAATAATATCTCGAAAAAATCAAAAAACCCCTATGTAGAAAAAGGCTATATCCATGTAAAATTTCCTCCTCTTTTGATCTAGCAGGTCAAAAAAATATTAAAAATATAGTTTTTGAGATATAACACGTTTTATGTTTTTTCGAGGTTAGAATTGAAAAATTTTGAGAAACTAATAGCACCATCGGAAAGCTGAGGAAAAAATACATCGAAATCACTTGGGGATTATTTTTTTTAGATACATCTTAGCCCTTCAAACACAAGCTGAAAACAGCATGATTTCGCGCTCGCGCGCCGCGCCTGGAGAGCTGACGTGAAACGCCACATATGTACACTGAGAAAAAATTTTGATTGACTCAATTAAACCAAGATTTGAATACAGACAATTCAATCATTTTATTGAAACAAAAATATTAAGATTGAATCAAATGAATATTTTATTGATTCAATAATTGATTCAACTAATTCAATGAAATATGCTGTCGATTCAATCTTAATATTTTTGTTTCAATAAAATGATTGAATTGTCCGTATTCAAATACTGGTTTAATTGAGTCAATCAAAATTTTTTCTCAGTGTATATATTTACGTGTGCGTTTGTGTGTGTGTGGGGGGGTGGAGGGATGTGACTGTGTGTGTGTGCGTGTGCGCGCGCGCAACACCGTCGGGACTCGGGATGTCGGGAGTATAAGGATTACGTAGCAAGCAGTAGCAGGCTGGCGACGTCTCGCTCGGCTGTTCCCTTCTTGACGTACCTTCCCCGTTGTCTCTCGTTCGTCGGTACGTTACGGGTGTAGATTAGACTTGAATTTCCTGGCACGCCCTCCTTCTTAGCAATAGCCTCCATATTATAAATTCGTATTTCCGCCTTTTCCTGATTGATCATGAGTGGAAGTCATTTCTTCCTACGCCGGGTCCTATCGTCAGCATTTTTACGACATCTTTCGCGACGCATTTCATGCTGAAAGTATGTGTTTTGCAGAACACTTAGGGGAGAAGCGGCATGATTGGCGCACCTAATTTTTGTCCTTGATTATTTAAATGAAAAAATAGTTAAAACATAAAATGAACTATACGTGAAGATAGCCAAACATCTACTGTATCAAACTAAAAATCTTTTTACAGAATACCATTTGCAATTTATGGAATATAAACGATTTATTAAAAAAAAAATTTGCGCCATTTAACCCGCCGTTTGTGGATTGATTGGCGCACACGTATATAGCTTTAGATCTCTTGCGCAAATTAATGTGCTGCACTTTTCCGAACAGACTTTCCATGTTTAACATCATTTATAGCACTTTCCAATTTATCGTTATCCCACTCGCTGTATTTTTTTGCAATCTTGCCCATCTAAAATAAAAACTCAATCGTAATCTCAAAATATTTTCTCAAGGACGATATTACTTTATATACACTTGCTGTGCGAGTAGAAATATCAAATAATGCACTTAATGCGTAAACACTATAACAAGAGAATATAAGAATGCACTCATTTTGATAAATAAAAGCTAGGCGGTGTATTTTCATGCCTGCGCCAATCAAGCCGCTTCGGACTTTTGTATTATTTCAACTTATTTCCTAATTATAAATAAATAAATGTAATAATCGAGTTTTACTATATGAAAGTAAATAAATTAAACTATGTTACGGCGTATTTGTTTTTATTATCATAGCATTTCAGATTTGTCACTTGATCAATTTCGAACATGATACTAACCACATGAAAAGTGACTTAAAAATACTTTTTTGCATAGTATGCGTAAAGTACGTCGATTCGCATCATTTTCAGTGCGTAAAGTTGAATTTCACACATAGTGTGCGTAAAGCTTCGCTTTACGCATACTATGCGTAAAATTCAACTTTACACACTCAAACAATGCGACGACGTGCTTTACTCATACTATAAAAAAATATTGTTCGCCACGCGGGGGAAATCTTTACGACCCCGTGATCGCCCAACACTCGGTGCGTAAAGTTCAACTTTACGCCCTAGTGACGAAAACTACTATTTCTTAATATTTTATCAGAATAGGCTCCAATATTAATAGTTTTGTGTATGTTTATTAATTTTGTATTTTTAATTAAAAAAAACTAGCTTGCATGCCGAAAATCTGAATAATAATTCTAATAATAAGGTGCGCCATCGAAACCGCCGCACCAACTAAGCCGCTTCTCCCCTACGGGCGATGACGCTCTACTACTGATATGTATAGCACGGATTGCCCCATAAGTCAATACTACGGCACATGTGTATGTGTCGATATGTAAAGCATATTGCTTCAGAGGGCATCCACCCGCAACACATGAGAAAAATTAAAATTAAAAATTTGTTTGTCTTAAAACAAAAGAAAATCGATTACTTTAACCCATTAACGCGCAAATGCACATTTTTGTGCACACATTTTCAAGTACAGAATTCTATTGGAAAAACAAAGTCATTTTTATCCAAAATCCTATATAGGGGGTTTTCGAGGGTGCTCTTTCAGAATCTGCAACTTATTTTGTAAAAAAAAGTCAGTAAGTGTATTATTTTTGAGTTTCTTTAAAAAAAAGTCAAAACATTTAATAATAATGTAAACCACACACCTTGGAGTGCTTTCTAGTTCTTAGAGAACATTGTTTGTTAGAACAGTTTCTTTGACTTGCGGACTGAACGGCATTACTGAATTTGTCATTACATGTTTTTTTTTCCAAATAGCATTTAGCAACAGCCATACAATCATCTTTAGTACCTATTTTTTTGCTCTTACCTGCTGTTGCAACATTGTACAAGACACTGGCGTTGGTAATTGCTATTTGGATACCTCTGATAAAAATGACCCAAGTGACCCACTGTCTTGTACAATGTTGCAACAGCAGGTAAGAGCAAAAAAATAGGTACTAAAGATGTTTGTATGGCTATTGCTAAAAGCTATTTGGAAAAACTGTTTTCTCTCTATACATTCAAAAGAATAGAATAAAATATAAAAAATATAAAAAATAAAAAAAATATATAAAAAAAAGAAGGTTCTCTTGCATCGTCTACCTCCCCATGGTTAGAACTGGGCAACGCTATATTTTACTACATATTTATAGTGGCAGAGTGATGATTATACAGTCTTCAATCCATTCAACGTTTTGTGTATCAATGTAACGCATAATTTCAAAATTTTTTTTCTCGAAAAAAATACACTTTACGAAAAAATTTTATAGAATAAAAAGTTCTTAGAATCATTCAAAGAACACGTATGATTTTTTTTTCAGAAGTTTTTGAGACATATTTTGATTTTTCAAAAATGTTAAAAATTAAAAAATTCAAAATTGGTTCAAAAACTTCTGAAAAAATTCATACGTATTTTCTGAGTGATTCTAAGCATTTTTTGTTCTATAACATTTTTTCGTTAAGTTCATACATTTCGAGAAAAAAAATCATGAAGTTCAACATTACGCTGTTTCACAAAATCCGCCATTTTGGAAAAGCTAAAAGGGGAAAAATGATTCACAACCAGTGTTTTGGAAACGCCAGACATTCGGACCGCGATTTCTGGCAGTAATATGATTATCCAAAAACAGAAACAGTAACAAAAATTGATTTGAAAAAAAAATTTTATTAAATTTTTTGACTTTTTTTAAAAAAACTCAAAAATAATACACTTACTGACTTTTTTACAAAATAAGTTGCAGATTCTGAAAGAGCACCCTTGAAAACCCCCTACATAGGATTTTGGATAAAAATGACTTTGTTTTTCCAATAGAATTCTGTACTTGAAAATGTGTGCACAAAAATGTGCATTTGCGCGTTAATGGGTTAAACAAAATTTTGCTGCCTGAATCTCTCAAAGAAAAAAAAAGTTCGTCATATATAGCTATAGCGGTGAAATCGTTTTCGACTGGTAAAAGCACACACACACACTTTAAGGATTTTTGGACTCGGCTTTAAAAATGTTTTAAAACTGAAAAAATTGTTTCACTATAAAGTATTAATTTCTATGAAACATTCTATTTTGAGAAAGTAAAAATTGTGCATTTATAAATTTTGAATTACTAAAAGGTTCTAATAGAAAAATTTTCGACAGTAAATCCATACCATTATTCTTTTTGTTTTTTAAAAATTGTAATAATTTAGTTTTCTTTTTATTACAGGGCTATCATCAAGTCAGCCGTAAGTAAAATAGTACAAGAAACAGAAAATTGATATATTGGATCAAGAACAATTACGATATAAGATTATCCAAAAAATTAAAAAGAAATGCTTAGATATTCACTAATACTGATTGACAGTTAAAATATTAATGACTGTCAGAGGTCAAGTAGCAACAATCTATATCTATTGACGTAAAACTAACACTTTAGTGCATGTACGAAAAAATGTCGATATAAGGATAATAGAAATAAAAAACTGCATGAATATTTCAGTAATTATTAATAAGTTATTAATAAATACCAATTAGTACTCACTATAGTACTTAATCAGAAGGCATGTGACATTTTAGAAATTTGTATAAATATGTATTACACATAAGTAATTTTGTACAGAATGGAAATCAATTGTAATATACACACACACACACACGCACACGCACGCACGCACGCACGCACGAACGCACGCACACACACTTATTGTGTAATTCACGAGTTTAAGAGACTAGTTTGGTTTATAATACAAGAAATTTTTTTTTGTTGTAAATGTTACGGTTAAGAATAATTAAACAGTAACTTTTATAGTAAATGTAGTAAAATATTACTAATATTTAAAATATTATTAATAGCTTATAAGAGCCCCTGGTGGAAATCTATTCCATTATTTGGCTAATAAATAGCTAATTTCACCAATAATCATCAAAAACTAGAATTTTTTCTTAGCCATCTCTATCCATCGATGAAACAATTTTTCCGATCACATTCACGATTTAATAGAGAGAATAATTGGATAAGTTTTTTCACAAATTTACATTAGCTTATTTATGAGTATTTAAAAGATATTAAAATTGGCCAGTTTTTTAGTTAGAAAATGGCTGGTATAAGAGGCCTGCTGTTATGGCGAGGAGTGAGACAAAATCAAACGAAAAAATCATTGTTTTTATTTGTAGCCCCTGAAACAGTACTGTAAACGAATTAAACACCAATAATTCGTGTTTACATTTTGGTTAGCTAGCATCTTTTTTTCAATATTTGGTTTTAAATACATGATCAAATTACAGATATAATGTAGTAGAATAGTACTATTATAACACACATTATAACACGAGTGAAGCGAGTGAAAAAAGTCGACTGTGGGTAAAAATCACCTTATGCATGAGTTTCATACAGTATTTTATACCATGAGAGCTTAAAAATCATGCCAAAGCTGCGATTTTTAGGTTACCTTATCTCCATTAAATACAAAATGTGACCGGAAAAATCGTTTCATTCCCTGGTAGAAAATAACCCAACTAAAATGGCTTGTCTACTATTGATCAATTTTATGGGACAACCAATAACAAAAATATTGACTAGCGATTAGTCAAAGGTTGGTGAACTATCGATAATTAAACATTGAATAGCTTATGAAACAACAACAGTAACTAATAAGAAATATAGATACGAATATATAGAAATATAGAACTAAAAACGATGTAGTTGTAAAAAGATATAAATAGTATATTACGCACCTGGGGAGTAAAAGTAAAGAATGTCTCAGATCGCATGCAAATTGTTACCCGAGCCGAAGACGAGGGTGACAAACATTCGGTCTGAGGCATTCTTTATTTTCTCCCATGGTGCGTACACTATTTTTTTTGCCTGGCGAGCCCGAACATACAACCTTTGTGATCGGGCGCCGGGAGAAAAAGTGATACTTTCGGCCCGCTACACTGATAAAAGTTGATTCTGGAAGCAAGTAGAATAATCCACTTGAGCAACACCTGTTTCCATTATTCTCCATTCGAGTAGAATATTCTCTTTCTTCAATATTAGTTACATTTGAAAAAAAATAATTATTTCTGCAATGAAGAGAAATCTACTAATTACCAGTAAATTTCATCTTGTCATGCGTTCAAAATTGTCTTTGCCATAATCACATGTTTTTTTTGTTTTAAGCTTATCTAAAAATAATCCAAAAATAATCCAAAAATTATCGAAAAGTTATCGAAAAGTTATCGAAAAGTTATCCAAAAATTATCGAAAACTTATCCAAAAATTATCGAAAAATTATCGAAAAATTATCGAAAAATTATCGAAAAAATTATTCAAAAATTATCGAAAAATTATCGAAAGATTATTTATTTAGCCAGAGTAATACGTATAGTAATACATGTTATCGTTTGCTGACTACCAGACTTACATAATAAGTCTGGAGCAGCAAAAACATCCTATGTATATTGTAATATACATTTTATTGTAAGAGTTCTTTTTCTGCTTACAATACTCTAATTATGAAGGTTTGCTTATAATATTATTGGCATGCATTACAAAACTAAATACTATATGGCATGCATAATTTTCATGCAATTATTTTCATGTAGACGTTAGTAATGTCAAATAGTTTCTATAAATATATATTAAAATAATTCTTTCAATCATCTATTTTCATCAATCATCTTTTCATTATCATTATTCTTTCTTTTTAGCTTGTACTACTAGAAATAAATTCGTGCATTACTTTACATATCGTCGCTCCCGAATAAGAAGGGGTCATCTCAACGCCCATCATCAATCATCTTTTCATTATCATTATTCTTTCTTTTTAGCTTGTACTACTAGAAATAAATTCGTGCATTACTTTACATATCGTCGCTCCCGAATAAGAAGGGGTCATCTCGGCGCCCGGTTGGAAAAGGTGCCATCTCAGCGTCCGGTTGAAAAGGGGTACCTTTCATTGAGGTTTTCAGCATTGCCCAAGTATATTTTTTAGAGAAGTTTTATATCATTTTATATAAAAATAATTACTTTGTAAAACGATATAAAGCTCTTCCGAAAAATATACTTTGGCAGTGCTGAAAACTTCAATCAAAGGTACCCCTTTTCAACCGGACGCTGAGATGGCACCTTTTCCAACCGGGCGCTGAGATGACTCCTTTTCCAACTAGGCGCTGAGATGACTCCTTTTCCAACTGGGTGCCGAGATGACTCCTTTTCTAGCCGGGTGCTGAGATGACTCCTTTTCCAACCGGGCGTTGAGATGGCCCCTTCTTATTCGGGAGCGACGATATTATAAATACTTAGCTTTGTCTAATAATCTATATTAAGTAAGGCTGAGGTGTTTTGTATGAGGTGAGTTTTGGTCGCCGAAGGCGCCCGAGACAAAGACGAGTGCTATAGATACCTCACCCGAGCCTGTAATAGCCCATTTCCCGTTTTAGACACCGTATTTTGCTTTCTCAAAGAGAAAGCTTTGTAACGGTGAAAATTTTCGAAAATGTTATTTTTAAAAAAATAACACCTTTGCAAAAATATTTTTTTTTAAAATAATTTTTTTTTTCAATTTTTTTGAATGTATGCCAAATGAAGACTGATATTCTCAAAGTACATTTGATTTTTTTCTAAATTATATATTTTAAAACTACTCACACGTTTTTTCTGACTTAAAATGCGGATTTGAAGAAGTAGCGATTTTTCAGAAAAAAATTTAAATACTTTTATGAATTATAAATTACTTTTTTAGCATTACATTTTAAATGAAGACCAATATTCTTAAATTATATTCGATTTCCTTTTAAATTATGTGTTTTAAAATTAGTCACGTGTTATTTTTGACTTAAAAATGCGGATTTGAAGAAGTAGCAAATTTTTACAAAAATTAAATAATTTTATGGATTATAAATAATTTTTAATTATTACATAACTATTTTAAATATAATTTTCTAAATTATTTTGAATAATGTATTTATGGAAAATAAGATATGCAGAAAAAATGAAATTTTATATTAAAATATTCATTTAAAAAAATTATTTGAGATAATTTATTAATTCTCTTTGAGAAAGCATTCTGTTAAAGCAGTTAGCAGCAGTTTTTTAAGGAGTGCACGAGAGGGCCTTTTTATATGCATGAAATTTGGATAGGGAATTGTGCATTTGGAGTAGTGCTTAATTGATTTTTATCATTATCATTATCATTCGTACTTTTGTGCATGTACTATGAAGAATCAATGCTTGTTTTACTTTACATGATAGAATAGATAGTATAGAATAGATACTTAGTTTTCATTGTTGTCAATAGACCAATGCCTTGAATGTATGATAAAACCTTTTTTTGCTCAAAAAATTCGTTCGCAATTGCCGCATTTCATTATGCCATTGCAATGTTTGAAATGTTCTGAAAGATTCCTTTTCAACATTTGTCGTTTACAAGTATCGTAAATTCCTTTTGGTTTTTCGCCTTCATGGATACTTTTAACATGGCGTTTAGCATTTGAAACATTTGAGAAACTTTTGTTGCAGGTGGTTTCAATACATTTCACTTTTCGAATGGACTGACAATGTGTATATTTAAAATGATAATATTCAGCCTGTTTTGATCGAAATTGCTTGCTACATTCGTTCTGATGACACTTTATTGGCAGTTGACCATGTACTTGAAACAGATGCTCTTCATATGATTGCTTGTATAAAAATACCATGTGGCAATCATCATTTTTGCAGGGATAAGTCGTTTTCCTACTTTCTCTAATCTTGCTTCTCTTAATTGGTTTAAAAACAAATTTATCTCGACTTATGCGGCCAATATCCTTTTCATTACAACTGCAAAATGTGATGCCAGGCTTAATTTTTTATGCTGGTGTTGCAAAGTTTATAGCTTCTGCCATATTCAAAGCGGTATTCACTATAAAGTGCATTGTAGCTTCCCCGATGTAAACTAGATCGCCAGCTTTTGAATGAGGTATTGTATGTTAATACCCCATTCTTTTAATAAATTGGGGTGAATAAGAAAGCCTGGTTTATGGAAAATGCGATATTCTTTGTTATCATCAAAATACTGCTTCACTTTTCGTCCAAGCTGCGGAAATTCATTTTTATTAATAAATCCCCGTATTTTGGCTTCACCCGTTAACAAAATATTCATACTGGCAAAGTCGCCATCTTCTACGTGTAGAGTGGTAATACTGCCTGGGCCTCCAATGTACCACATTGATTTGTTGATACCTTCCACAATATTACTATCGTCGTTGGGTTGTACCATAGAGGATTCAGTTTCTAGAAACGATGAATTATTCGGCATAATAATAGAAACTCTAGCATAGTAGCAGCTAAATTTTTTTGATTCAGCATCTTCAAAAACTTTATCAATAACTTTTTCTACATAATTACTATCGTTTTGGCCTTTGATGCGATTTAAAAATAATTTTTTCTGGCTAATCAGCTTTTCACGATTTTCCTTATTGTTTTTGCAATCACTGACGATTTCGAGTACATTGTCACGTACCTTTTCCAAACTTTCATGATTGACTTTAATACCTTTATTTTCTGTTAAATATTTGGCAATGTCGATAGTATCGATTATGGATTTACCAAGTACATTATGGAAAATTGTAACAGGATTCCTGTTAACTGTAGCTTGATAAGTTGATATGTATGTAAGGGCTTTACTTACATCAAAGCCTTTGAGATGTCTTATCATCTCAGAATGTGAGGATGACATTGATTATCGTTCAAAACCCTAAATATCATAAAAACAGAAATAAATTATTATTATATAGATATTTTTTTTGCGATCCGTACAACATTGCTAAAAATGCTACGCCATTAATTTATACGAAAAATTTTTAATTAGTTAAATAAATACTACTACACAATAAAAGATAAATATAAACTTTTTGAAGGTAGCTTCGGCGAGTTTTTATAAATAAACAAACATTTCTGAAACTTCACAAACATTTTCTTTGAGCATTAAACTTTTCATTTCTCACGAAAATTCAAGGTCAACGACCAAATTTTAGAGAAAACTAGGTTTATAAAATGTTTCTTTTAACATGTAACCTTATGGGAAAAGACATTCACTTTGTATTCATTCCATTATAAATAAATAGTTTTTATAAAAAAAGGATATAATATTGAAGATTTTTTAATGGAGATTTCAATGCCGTCATCATAAATATAAGTTAACGACCAAATTAAAGAGATATTAGCGATAAACTTTGTAAACATGCTTCTGCGCATGCGCACTTGGAGCAGACAAACATATAACTAATAAAGTGTAGCGACGAAGTGTAGTCGTTACTTATGCTAGTTTTCGGCGTTTTGGTTGCAGTTTTGTGAAATGTGCTAGTCTTTGTGAAAACGCCAAAAATCGTAAGTAGATATACTAAGAGAGTTCTGGCTCACACCGGCACAGATTCCTACATTACCGACCAACTCACCTGTGCAGGTGACAAACCTTGCATTCGGTACGGTATTAAATTCCCTACTCATTATTTTAGTTTGCTACCGATCGACAAGAAAGAGACTCTTCATACATAATTATTCAAGGTAACATTAATTTTTTTCAAAATTTTCTGTTTATTAGAAAATATGAGACAAACTTTGTAATACAATATCGTTAGTTGTGCGTAAACACACGTTATTTGTGACGACTTCCCCAAACGTCGAATGCGCATACCTTGAGATTGCACATTCTCGTCAGCTGATCTTGAAACCCTCAAAGAGTTTGCCAACGCTGTCGATTCACAACGTCGAATGTGCATACCAATCTCATTACAGCTACATATTTCCCTTAATTTGTAGTGCACATGCGCGAATTTTCCCCTACACTGAAAAAAATTTGGCGCGCCACCTACTCTTCAGGTGTACGTGCAGCGCCAATTTTAGGGAGTAGTGGCTATACTTTCCATCGGAGTAACTGCTACTCCTAAAAGAGTAGGTGGTACTCTTGTAAGAGTAGGAGCTACTCTGATTCGGTATAGCTACAGTGCCAGCCTAACGACGCGCCACCTAACCTCGCAGACAGCGTGTGGAAAGTACAACAGTTGCGCGTATTCGGCGCGCACACTACACTGAATAGCGGAACTGCTGCTACCCCGTTTGAAGGTTAGGAGGCGCGCCAAATTCTTTTCAGTGTAGATATAAACAATTTGACTGCTGATTGATCTTGATATCACACATCTGAGTTTTGGCGCATCAGCTGAGTTCCACGTCGTGAATCTCAACTGTATTGCATACATAACGTAAGATCGAAATTATATTTAAGATGATCAAGGTCATATGATTATAGAGTATACAAATTAAAAAAAAAATTCTATAATATGCTAATCATACAATTTATTTAATATTGTTTACATATTATATTACTCTCATATAAGATATCTTTAATCTTTTTGGAAGATATGAAAAATATTTTTGTATTACATATTTGAGTATAAACAAATTTTTTATTCAGATTTAAATTCTATGTCATTATATTTCCCACCAAGATATTTTAAGTAAACACATTTTTTTTCACAATTATTTTTCATCTCTGCTAACCAATCTGTACCTTCTTGTTCGATAAACTTAGAAATACGTTGTGGTAAAAACACCGAAAATGATTTTTCCAATTCTGCAACTATACGTTTACCAAATTTTGTTTCTGCACATCGTATTGTTGAAACTTTACATTGCTTCCTCATAGAGGAAGCTTTGCAACGGTGAAAAAATTTTTCGAAAAAAAAATGTTCAAAAAGATGTTTTAAGGCGATATATGTGTATATTAGTTGATTTTGTTTTCGCGCGCGCGCGCGCGTGTGTGTGTGTGTGTGTGTGTGTGTGTGTGTGTGTGTGTGTGTGTGTGTGTGTGTGTGTGTGTGTGTGTGTGTGTGTGTGTGTGTGTGTGTGCGGGTGTGTGTGTGTGTGTGTGTGTATGTGTGTGTGTGTGTGTGTGTGTGTATTTGAACTCTTCATATCTCCGAAACGAATCGATCGATTTTGCGTCGGGTAAAGCTTATTCTCTTCGTCTCGTGGGAAAAGAAAGGTACCTTGATGGATTTGAGTTTTTATTGATTTTCTTTTGTTTATAACCAAAAACGATTCTGAATTTTTATTTTTTTTTATTTTTTCATATCTTACAGTCATTATTACATAATATAATAAACTTTTCTTGAAAGGTATTTAAATTACCTATATTTTCCTTTTTTAAAATTTAAAATATCTTCACTCTGTCATTTGTTATTAAGGAAAACTTTTTTATATTTCATAAATTAATTTCTCAAAAAATATTTTATTTATCAACTTGAAATTTTAACCAGTTATTACACTAATTTAAGACTATATGTAGTTAAAATTTCAAGAGATTATCTTCATTTGTTTTTTAGAAAAAAATTATTTTAGGAAAAATTTGCGTTTTCGTTGTCGCACGATAACTAGAGCAAAAATTATCCAATCGTCCTGAAATTTGGCACAGATGTAGCTTTTATATACCTTCAGATCGAGTTCGTTGCCCAAAAACATCGGTCCATTACGAAAAAAGATATTTGAGGTTAAAAATTTTTTTTAAAAATTTTTGAATCGCATTTTCTCAGAGATTACTTGATTTATTGACTTAAAATTTTAACTACTTATTAAACTTATAGAAGACTATATTTGGTTAAAAAATCAAGAGATGATCTTCATTTGTTTTTTAGAAAAGAATTATTTTATAAAAAATTAGCCTTTTCGTTGTCGCACGATAACTACAGCAAAAATTATCCAATCGTCCTGAAATTTGGCACAGATGTAGCTTTTATATATCTTCAGATCACGTTCGTTGCCCAAAAAAATCGGTCCATTACGAAAAAAGATATAACGCACAGTTTAAGCTGAATCTGGACCAATGACCTTCTCCTACTTACAAGGAGTGTAGCTCAGATCCGGGTCATGGATCCACATCAGCTCGCAGGATATTTCTTCTTTTACCTAAAAATGAAAGTCTGTGCGATACTAGACCCTAACGCTTTGAGGATTCTGAGATACAAGTCCTTGAATTATTTAAATATTGAATGGTATTTTCCACTAAAATTACAGTTTTGGCGGGTGAACCTTCCTCTAATACCTATAAACAAGCATACAAACATGATTACTTGCTTGATTATGGTATCATATGGTAAAATGTATAAAAATCTGTAATGAAAGTATCCTTAATTATTTTAAATTACCTTATTTGATGACATAAAAGCCTTTAAATTGCTTATTTGGCAATAGAACCTTGCATTTATACCTGTAAATAAGCATTCAAACATTATTATCACATAAGTTATGGTTTTATATTGTAAAATATATTATAATTTTTCACAAAAATACTATTGTTAAATTCACATTACCTTGTTTGAAGTCATACAATGCCTTCCTTGCCAATATTTCTCATTTAAATTGCAATATGGAGGTCTTGGTCGCCTTGAAGGCTTGTATGACTTCAAACAAGGTAATGTAAATTTAACAATAGTAGTTTTGTAAAAAATTATAATACATTTTACCATATAAAACGATAACTTAAGTGATTATAATGTCTGAATGCTTATTTACAGGTATAAATACACTGAGAGAAATGTTGTAGTAAAATTTATTATAAACATAAGAAAAATTACTATATTTTGTAGGAACGGAGGGACAAATCGAAATTATAACAATTTTTGCTATGCAACATAGTAATTTTTATGAATGACCTTAAATTTAAAAAAATTAAATTTTTTCTCG
Organism: Torymus aiolomorphi; assembly: GCA_036365515.1. Taxonomy (NCBI): domain Eukaryota; kingdom Metazoa; phylum Arthropoda; class Insecta; order Hymenoptera; family Torymidae; genus Torymus; species Torymus aiolomorphi. Next base: position 88,514,560 of record CM070873.1, read on the forward strand.
TTCTTTCTGTTTTCAGAACTATTTTCAGACTCTAATCATACAATATTTAATGTGAAAATAAATTAAAATGAGAAATAAAAATATTTTTTTTACGAGCGTTGGGATCGAACCTGCAACCTTCACCGCGGCAATCGGACGCGCTAACCACTTACCCAAATAGGATTTTTGAGTGTAAAATTTTGGAACTTGTACATGTCAAACCATCGATTTCAAGAAAATTTCAGATAATATTAAATAATGACAATAAATAACTTTGATAACACAAAGAAACTTATCATTAATGTGCATAATATAGAAATAAAATGATTGAAGTAAGGTTTTAAATGTTTTGTAAACTTAAAAGCAAGACAAAGTGAAATTCCCGTAGAAACATAACCTCAATCAGACACGTGGGCGCCTTGATCTGCGCAGAAAGTACTAATGTTGTAGCAATTTTTACTATGTTGGATAGCAAACTTTCTTATGGCCTGTAGCAATTTTTGAATGTGGCACTTTTTACTATGTTTATAGTAATTTTTAATACGCTACAAAATAAAATTTATACGCTACAAAATAAAATTTAAACGCTACAAAATAAAATTTATATTCTATTCTAATAAAAATTAAAAGCATATATTTTAAATTTTATTATATCACAGTTTTTTGCTATGTGTATAGCAAATTTTCTTTTATTTCGTAATACTTTCTAATCAACAACTGTCATAAAAATTACAAGAAATTTTGTAATTATTCATACAATTATAATAAAAATGCAGCATAAAGTGTATTTGTCTCCCCCTTCCTATACTTTATAGTCATTTTTATTACAGTTATAATAAAATTTACTACAACATTTTTCTCAGTGTACAAGGTTTTATCGCCAAATAAGCAATTTAAGAGCTTTTACGTCATCAAATAAGGTAATGTAAAATAATTAAGGATACTTTCATTAGAGATTTTTATACATTTTACCATGTGATACCATAATCAAGCAAGTAATCGTGTCTGTATGCTTGTTTATAGGTATTAGAGGAAGGTTCACCCGCCAAAACTGTAATTTTAATGGAAAATACCATTCAATTTTTAAATAATTCAAGGTCTTGTATCTCAGAATCCTCAAAGCGTTAGGGTCTAGTATTGCACAGGCTTTCATTTTTAGGTAAAAGAAGAAAGATCCTGCGAGCTGGTGAGGATCCATGATCCGGATCTGAGATATACTCCTTGTTAGTCTAACCGTACAAGATAAAGTATTAAATTTTAAATATTAGAAGTAAAAATTAATTAAAGGGATCAATAAATTAAGTTTGAGGAAGCTACGTGCCAATGAATTGGCAGCGGTTTTTTTTATTGATTTCCTGGTCTAATAATTTTCTTAGTGGTAGACAGTATATCCAACTTTGTTAATTGTAGAAAAATCCATGATTAGAATTCTATAATAAAACCAACAATTTGTTGTTTTATAAGAATCTTAAAATTATCGGTATGAAAAATCTTAAAACATTTTCTTTCTCTCTTTAGTTCAAAAATACTTATTTAAATACTCATTTGTTTCTTATGATGGTAAAACCTTTAAAATTAATAAAAAAGCTTCTCTTACAAAATGATTATAAATTATCATTTATTTGAAAAATACACTAATATTTCTTTTAAGAAAACTCAAATTTGGTCAAAATAATCAAGCACAACACATTAGTCATCCTAATATCCTAATATCAAAATAAAAAAGAGATTACCTTTGTGAGAACTTTACAAAGAATGAATTTTTGCACTCGTAAGATTTAATACAACTAGCAGTCGCGACCACTTCTGATTATTGACTGACGCAAACAATACCTAGTTCCTCAGCTTATATAGAAATGATAAATATTCGAGAATATTCTTCTGTGGCAATTTACTGAAGAATTCTTTGCATGCCATTAGGTGTTTATTAGAAAATATGAGACAACCTTAGTAATACAATATCATTAGTTGTGCGTAAACACACGTTATTTGTGACGACTTCCCCAGTTAAAACATGTAAGTACTTATCATTTTCTTGATTCGTGTATTAGTTGAAATTTTAATATATACAGAATATTAAACGTTAGTTAAATACATTAGTTTCTATAGCTTACGAATAGTCGCTGTTTCTGAGAATTTTTTTTAAGTGAAACTATAATTAAATTTGAATAATGATTTTTAAAACGTTGCTGTACTTTGAAAGTTCTTACATATAAATACTTTAACGTTATTAAAAATATTTAATTATAGCAAAGAGTTGGTGGACGAACTATTAAGAATTTAAAATATTAAAAAATATGGTGATATTATTAACAATGATTGATAGTGAATTTAAAGTTTAAGTGTCTACGCAAGTATTCATACTGTTTTTAGTACTTTTTATATGTATTAAATTGTTTAATACCACAAAATAAGTTTAGGTTAGGTATGCATATTATATATTGAATGAAAGATTAATTATCAATAAAAAATAGCGTAGACATTTCGACTTTCGATAATTAATTTAATTTTTGTATATATTTATAATATCACCATAATTTTAATAATTTTCATTTCGTGCATTAATTATTAAGTCACAATTCTTATTCTCTTTCTATGTGTATAAGTATGAATTGGGTAAAAGAATAACAACTAAATATTAAATATTTATAAAATACATTCTTTTCAGCTGGACATGATATAGGAAAAAAAGAAACCGAGGGTGTCTTGTCCGCTGGAAATTTGGAACTTGAAAAAGTAGAAACTGAGGTTGAAATCGAAAAATGTAAGTTGATACTCTGTTATACATTTATAAAATTTCATCTTTTTTCAGCCGGAAATTCTGGTCTTGACCTAACAAAAGCTGGAGTGGAGGGAGAGGAACGGAGTGAGGAGGGAGAGGGAACCTCAGGAGCCAATACAGTTATTTTCTAAAGCTTTCTGAATTTTAAGGAGGTTCGATAGCATTATAAAGGCCTTAAAAAATATTCATACCTTAATTTCGTAAAATATGGTAACTATATTATGAATCTAACATAAAAGAGTATTGAAAGTAAGATATGAATATTTTTCTTGAAGGCCTTTATAGTGGTATCACACCTCCTTAATATTGGACCATTCTCAAACACTTACGATATTTTAACTAGGGTTTATATATATATATATATATATATATATATATATATATATATATATATATATATATATATATCTTTTTATAAACATATAAAATATAAGAAACATTTATGTTTTCCAACTTCATTTTTTATTACGATTGTATATGTATTCAATAAATTCAACTTATTGCACAATAAATATGGCTAATTTTTATTTATAATTCATCAAATTCTTTCAATTTAATTAATATCATCTTGATGACATTCTAAATAATTTATATTAAAATATAATAAGTATCGTGTACAATTTAATTTATCTCAATGTCAGGCGCGTTGGAGACTGAGTGTCTCACAGCTTTTTCGGCGTCGCTCCCCTCTCCGCTGGTCTTCTCGCTGTTTATTTGTAATTCGCACCGCGCTCTCCATGGTGCCGCAATCATCGAAAGAAATCAAAGCTGCACGGGCGCGGGCACTGCTGCTCCTCGTCACAGTGTATAAAAAGTCTTTATTTATAACCATACAGTTTAGACATTAAGCCTATTGGTTTAGCATACTGTGTCAATATTAACACACACTTCTAACGAACGTATAGCCTCAAATTGTTCGTTAGTTTTTCACCTACCAAGTTGAAGTCGTCAATGTTGTACAAAAAAATGTGTGCTTTCCCATAAGCCCTATGTTAAATGTATGAAAATTGAAACTTCTTTCTCATGCTCCCAAGGATCACCAAAATTTAACTGAGTAATTTTTAAACTAAAATCTACCTATCTGTCAAATCTCAGATTTTTTCAGGTGTCATTAAGAATTCAATTTTGAATCTTTAATTTTTCAATAAATCTCTCTCTGTAATATTATAAAAATTCCAAAATCATTCAAACAAAAATATTTTTATTTTCTAAAGTTTCTTATTAAATCTCTCTATAAAGTTCCTTAATAAATTTCCCTACCATTGTTTTTTACACGAGAATGTATAGTCATTTAAAAAGAAACTATTTTAAGCTATACATATAAGTTTAATTGTTTAAAGTTACATCAAAATTAGTTAAAAAAATATCTTTTTTATATATACTTTTACATAGTTTTAAATTTTCAAACATTATTCTTAGAACAGAGAATATTTCAAGGGTACTCTAACCTTAAAATATTAAAAAAGAATATGTGTTATAAAAAGTCTTTTTATTTATTATCATACAGTTCAGACATTAAACCAATTAGTTTATGTTTTCCCATCATTGCCAATTCCTGAAGCTCACCTTAAAAAGTATACATATGTGTTATTAATAGTTTTTATTTATAACTATACAGTTCAGTTTTTATCTAATTCCACTATTTTATGATGACCCCAAGATAGAGCATCTGTTTGACCGGGTATTAGATACCTTTTGTTGTCATAGGGACTTAAAGCTAATTTTCTTTGCTCAATCGTACGTACTACATGTGCTTTAGAATGTATAATACACTGTTGTCTATATTGCGTTGATGAATTTAGTAAGCATTCAATGAAATCAACAAAAGTAATGATTTTATCAACCACTCCTGTTTTTATACCTTTAATTTTTTTCACACTATCTTGTCCATTGACACGAATACTATATATTTCACTACGTAACCCAACGAACTCTGTCATGATTTGACCGTTACATTCATCTTTGATCAAGCCTACCACTTTTTTATTAGCTTGAGGAATTCCAAAAATGTTATCAGCTGGGTAGTCAGATGTATCAAAATTTGAAATGTCACCTTTAATCACTTTATATATGTCTTCATCACTTATTTCATATATCAAACTATCAGTATCGGTATACAGCAGTTTGCAGCGATCTTCAAATTGTTTTCTCATATAGTTGTAGTGAAAATCATACATCAAAGTCTTTGATAAATCTAACACACGTAATCCCACATAAATTGGCTTGTTCATATATACTTCTGTCTTCTCTAACTCTATGAGAACAAGATTTTCATCGATGATGGTACGGCTATGAAATTGTGGTTGTGCAATAAGAGCTTCTGCTCCATATCGACCTTCCCATTTCGTCACTAATTTAATGTTAACTCTTTTTCACACGTTTTCCATAGTTTTCCCGAAAACGGCATTATTCATTAACTTGTAGAGATTTGTCTCGAAGTCATTTTTAGCTGTTTGTCTCATTTTACTATTAAGATCGATATACTCTTTGAGCCAAGGTCTTTGATTAAATTTCAATACTCTGTGAATTTTTGTTAGCTTTAATCCATTTGCCAAAGCTTGCTTTAAGTTATGATAATGAAGTACATATCGCAATTTTGGGTCAACAGTTGTAAGCAATTTAGCTTGTGAGCAGCCTGGTGCTTTTTTATGCTCTGGACAAAACGGTAAGTCGTTGTGTGCATCATGGAGATATTCAGGATATTCTAAATCCACCTCAAGTATGTAGCCTATTGGACCATCATTTGGAATATCGAAATTTATATGCTCTACATCTTCAATCCATTGGAAGTCACTACATGGCAATGACTGTTGCATAGTCCAACCGTAAAGATTGTTTACATCGAAATAAATGAGATATTTAGAGTTCTTATCTGCATCATAATCACTACCCATGTACTATTAGGTTGAGCATATCGGTTTGAACACTGACTCACTCCACCTCGTATTCCACGCTCAATAAACATAACCTGATCGATATCAGTGAGCAACTCGAGCTGTATTTTCGTATACTTAAGCATGGCGTCCCAAGTTAGACTAAATTTGATATCTTAAATGCTGTCCAAACATTTTTTGCATGTTCATAATCCTCATCTGATATGTGACAGCTATTTAGTTTACTATAGAATTCATCTTTCAATGGTAGCTTTGAAACTTCAAGTTTTTGTTCAGTCTAGATAATCGTAGGGAAAGACTCCTTTTCGTTTAAGTAATTGAAATTTTTCTTCGGTTAGTAATTCATCTCGTGAGAACTCTTGTCGCATAATATTAAGTTCACAAAGATAAGATGACAGTTTGTCCAGCGATGATGCCATGAATCGAAAGGAATTAATAAATCTAAAGTTGATGTCACTACCATCAATGTGTTTCGTAAACGAGATGAAGCGTTCTTTATTTAACGATAAAAGGTTAATTCTACCAGGGAAAGCTTGAGCTATATCCTTGATCAAAAAGTGAGAGTCGTAACCAGTTAAATTGTGGAATATAACTGGAGTAGTGCGTGAATCTTGGTAATTTAGATTACACTCTTCATGTGCTGCTCCTCGATATCTGAAACATATAATAATATTAAATCAAAGTAATATGAATATATTTAAGTAATACAGCATATTTAATTCTACCTTCCAGTTAAATGACAGTGGTCTCGAACACGTTTGTCACCAATGGATTCCTCACAAATATAACAGGTTGTTGCGCTTTGGAATGATCGTTCTTGTTCGAAAGTTAATGTGTCCATAGGTATTGGACACCAGAAGACAGTCTCAATATTTTCTGCCAAATCTTGCAATTCCGTTGCAAACCATTTAATAGGATTCGAACCTCTGTAGCTATGATAATATGATAGAGATTCATCATAGGTGCACTTTAAGTAATATCCCACACTAAATGGCTCATGCTTTTGATAGGCATTCGCAACTTGTATAGCTTTTAAGAAACATTCCAAGTCAGCATAAACTACAAATGGAACTTTCTGTTTGTAGTTGTAATTTTTAAAGTGTAAAATTTGGTCTTTTGGTTTAGGTAGGTTGATTCTACACTTGTTGATTTGTGCACAATCTTGTTCATGTAGTTCTAATTTAGAACTATTGCTAAAGTAATGTAGAAATCTGTCACAAAAATATTTTCGACCATTATGTTTTGAAAGTTCTGAAGATACTAAGCGAGATAAGTCTTTGATCCAAACATAATGATATAAAAGTGGAGTGTCTTCATTCTCACTTTCCTCTTCATTCTCATCTATATAGTCATTTTTTAATAGAAGAAGATTAACATGAGTTTTCTTCTTAGATGAGGTAAAATGAAGTGGTAAAACTTATTTCTCACCACACTTTTTTAAAATGTAAACATTAACTGAAATATTATTAAGCTTTTCAAATTTCGGAATTTGTACAATGCTTACAGGAAATTCTATTCCTGTGAAATTCAAGCCATCTTCGTAGGCTTTATATGATGATATCCTGTTTGCGTTATGGTGTACTGGATGTAAAGCTGATAATATAGCCCACTTGAAATACGCATCATCAAAATTCTGAACATTGACGCATGCATATTTTGCTTGTATTTGTGGGGGTAGAGTTATGTATGAACAACATAACGTTGAATCCATAAGTAAATCGAAAAGTTCATTAAGTGTTAAGTTTTTATCTTCAAACATTTTACTATCGTGTGCAGACATGATGATTGCTTTGTGAAATCAAGATTCAAACTGGAACCTCGCAGTCCTCTTACTGTATTTATAGGCTTGTATGACATACAAAATTGCAATCTGTAGAACTGTTGACGAAATTCTCTTATGTCGCATTCCAATCTAATTGTTATTGCAGAAATTCCAGAAAGTGTTGTCTGATTCAGTCATAATATAATATTACATAAACTGTTTACAAGACTTCCTTGTGTTGCATTCCAATAAAGAATTGTTCTCGATTGTTCGTGAAGAATTTATTCATAAAATTAACTTAATTTAAAAAAAAAAACTAGCATCAGTTTCTTACATTATATTCATCATTTATGTTTTTATTCAATATGTCTTATATTAAAAAATATAATTTGGTAAAATACAATTCATTTAGTGGCTGTATGAATCTAATAATTTTTTCTTAAATAAAAGTATAACATGTTTCATTGTAATAAGCAAGTTATATTATTTATGTTGTTGAAATCGATGAATTACTATTATTTTCAATTATTACGTGTTTTGTTATCATTTAGACAATTGGAGAAATATTTCAGGAAAAAGGGCAACGAGTGTCGTAGCTTTCACACTCTCTTTCAAGGTTAGAAGCTGTCTGTTGACGAATCTCAAGTTATGGTATGCGTAAAGATATTTTGACACCAACAGCTGTATCGCAGAGTCGATGCATACTCTCATGGTTTCAAGGCTAGCTTACGGGTGGGGTGTGTGTACAAGGCAGTCTGTTGACGAATCTCAAGATTGATATGCGTATTCGACGTTGCGAATCGACAGCGTCGGCAAACTCTTTTGAGGGTTTCAAGGTCAGCTGACAAGAATGTGCAATCTCAAGGTATGCGCATTCGACGTTTGGGGAAGTCGTCACAAATAACGTGTGTTTACGCACAACTAATGATATTGTATTACAAAGGTTGTCTCATATTTTCTAACAAACACCTAATGGCATGCAAAGAATTCTTCAGTAAATTGCCACAAAAGAATATTCTCGAATATTTATCATTTCTATATAAGCTGAGGAACTGGGTATTGTTTGCATCAGTCAATAATCAGAAGTGGTCGCGACTGCTAGTTGTATTAAATCTTACGAGTGCAAAAGTTCATTCTTTGTAAAGTTCTCACAAAGGTACCCTCATGAAAAATTCCTACAGGAAATCCTGTAGAAAATTGTGCCGAAAATCCTGCAGGTATCCTGCATGAAATCTTGTAGACAATCCTATAGAAAATTATATAGGAAGTTCTGCATAATATCATACATGATTTTGCACGATTTCATGCAGTAAATCCTGCAGGAATTCTTGCAGAAAATCCTGCAGGAAATTCTGTACAGATGTTTGAGGAAAATCATGTAAAGATACATGCAGGAAATCCTGCAGAAAATCCTACAGGAATTTTTGCAGAAAATCCTTCAGGAAATCCTGGTACAAGTATCTGCATATATATACACACACGCACGCACGCACGCACGCACGCACCCACTCACCCACACACACACACACACACACGCGCGCGTACATATGTCTGCAGATAATTCTGTGCAGACCTGCGGACAATCTTCCATACAAAATTTAGCAGAAAACGTCCTGCAAAAAACCCAACAAAATATATTATATTCGGAGTGAAGGGGCAGGCGCGAAGTAACGCCGGAAGCCCAGTCGTGGTGCGACGCCCGCCAGCGTCTCTCAGCTGGCCCCTAGGAGTTAGCACGCGAGATGCTCGCCGTAGCAAGACGCAACGAGGTAGCCGCTAGTTCCAGAGCAAGAAAAAAAGAGTAGAAGAAACGCCGGGTGTCGCAGCCAAAGCAGCCCTCTAGCGCCATCCCCAACAGCTATTGTAGTCGACAGTTCCGCAGCAGTCCTCGACATCCGTTGGATGACTCGGGGTCACGAGAGTGAGAGTGAGAGAGAGAGGGAGAGTGAGAGACGGGGGGCAGAAGCGGCCATGCATCACCGTAGATGCGAGCAGAGCGACGGCAGATTCGCGGCACCGGCAACCGCAGCTGGCAGGAGACCAGCCATCAACAGTACCGCTCAGAGACAGCAGTGACGACTGGATCGACGAGCGGAACAACAGTGGAGTTCTCGGCATTTCAGAGTTCAGCAAAATTTCTGCAAAACTTATATAAAACTTCAGCTAAATAAGAAGGTTGAGTACGCAATTTGGGGAGAGAATGCAGAGCAGCTATCATTCAGGGAGCGATGAGAATACTCCGTCGGCGGCAGCGGGATGGCAGTCGGCGAGCCTCAAATTGCCTTCACCAAGGACTGAGACGGCAGCGGACTCGTAATTCCCCACCTCGGAGCAGGGCTGTACATATCAGGAATACCATTTATTTCAATATCTGAAAAAGAAAAATTAAGAAATCTCACAAAGTATTTGTCCGAAAATCAAATAAGTCGAACTATTTCTGAATACATAGTTTTTGTTATTTAAAAACGATGCAAGTAATAGGTAAAAAAAAAAATAGAAAGGTTAGGAGGTTAAGTGTTATGTACGTTATTTTTAAGTAAGAAGAAAAACTTATCTGAAACGGATTCCTGCGACTCCGAAAATCAGCAACCTTGGCATTTTCTATGAAGCCGATTTTCATTAATTCAGCTTGCTCTTTCATATCAATGAACTCCGCTATTATTTAGCGAGAAAATTTTATTGTGGGCTAACATCAAAGTTCTATCTATAGAAAGACTATCAACCAATAGTCGTTGTTATGGTAACGAACTAGTATTGCTGAGCAGTTTCAACCGACAGCACACTGAAAAAACTCTGGCATGAGAGACGTCTTTATTCCTTTACGGAGGTCGTCTTAATGTTATGTACGTCTGTTGTCCCGCGCGGCAAGTCTGTTGTGCGGCAAGGGGGCTCTGCCGTCCCTTTTTCGGGTCGTCTGCTCAACCGCCGCGCGGCGCACTCGTCTCGGCGCGGCTCTTACTCCGACAGGAACGTGAGAGCTCCCTTAGCAGGAACAACAGACATAAGCAATCGTCAAGGCGAGTACTGTTTTCGTTTTGGAACATCTGTCGTGCCAGAGTTTTTTCAGTGCATAATTTGCTTGACTGAATTTTCGATTGACTTGTAGTGTTTTATACTATCTACTTCATCATTATAGCAGCCAAAATCAACATCTGGGGTAGTATAACAAAGATTATAGATTTGCGAAGTCAGAGACATCCGTTTCAGATAAGTTTCCTCTTCTTACTAAAAAGGCGTACACATAACTTAACCTCCTAACCTTTCTATGTTTTACCTTTTACTTGCATCGTTTTTAACATTTAAAAGGCGGGAAAACCCGTATACAGGTGAAGAACAAGGTCAAGTCCATGCAAGGTACTTAACCCGTATACGGGTTTTCCCATCCTCTAAAGGTTAAATGATAAAAACTACGTACTCAGAAATAGTTTAAATTATATGATTTTGGGACAAATACTTTGTGAGATTTTTTAATTTTTCTTTTTCAGATATTGAAATAAACGGTATTCCCGATCTGTGGAGCTTTGCTCCGAGGTGAGAAATTACGAGTCCGCTGCCGTGTCGGTTCTTGGTAAAGGCGATTGGAGGCTCGCCGGCTGCCAGGTTGCGTCGGTCATCCCGCTGTCGCCGAAGGAGTATTCTCGTCATTCCCTGAGTGATGGCTACTCTGCTCTCTCTCCAAATTGCGGACTGATACTTCTTATTTAGCTGAACTTTCGTATAAGTTTTATAGAAGTTTCGCAGAACTCCGAAATGCCGGGAACTCCGCTGTTGTTCCGCTCGTCAATCCGGTCGTCTGCTGCCTCGTTGATCGGTGCTGTTGCTGGCTGGTCTTCTGCCGGCTGCGATTGATTGTGCCGGAATCTGCCGCCGCTTTGCTCGCATCTACGGCGATGCATGGCCGCTTCTGCCGCCGGTCTCTCTCTCTCTCTCTCACTCTCACTCTTGATGGATCCCGAGTCGTCTAGCGGATGTCGAGGACTGCTGCGGAACTGTGGGCTACAACGCCTGTTGGGGATGGCGCTGGAGGACTGCGTTGGCTGCGACACCCGGCGTCTCTTCTACTCTTTCTCTCTTTCTCTGGAACTAACGGCTACCCGATACTTTGTATCTTAGTATCCCTATGTCTCTGTACCTCTGTCCCTCTGTATCTCTATCTCTCTCTATATTTCTGTCTCTCTTCTGATCCCTGCCCCTCTCGGTACCTCTGTCTCTCTTCGAATGTCTCCGAATATATTTTATCGCGTTTTTTTGCAGGATGTTTTCTGCAGAATTTCCTGGGGGATTGCCCGCAGAACTCTGCATAGAATTATCTACAGACATATGTACATATATATCTGCAGATACTTGTACTGAATTACCTACAGGATTTTCTGTATAAATCTTAACATGATTTTATTAAAAAATCTGTACATGATTTTCTGCAGGATTTTCTGCAGGATTTCCTGCATGAATTTTCACACTATTTTCCGCAAACATCTGTACAGAATTTCCTGCAGGATTTTCTGCAGGATTTTCTGCAGGATTTTCTGCATTTATCTTCACATGATTTTCCTCAAACATCTGTACAGGATTTCCTGCAGGATTTTCTGCAAGCATTCCTGCAGGAATTACTGCATGGAATCGTGCAAAATCATGTATGATATTATGCAGAACGTCCTGTATAATTTTCTATAGGATTGTCTACAAGATTTCATGCAGGATACCTACAGGATTTCCTTCACAATTTTCTACAGGATTTCCTGTAAGAATTTTTCATAAGGGTAATCTCTTTTTTATTTTGATATTAGGATATTAGGATGACTAATGTGTTGTGCTTGATTATTTTGACCAAATTTGAGTTTTCTTAAAAGAAATATTAGTGTATTTTTCAAATAAATGATAATTTATAATCATTTTGTAAGAGAAGCTTTTTTATTAATTTTAAAGATTTTACCACCATAAGAAACAAATGAGTATTTAAATAAGTATTTTTGAACTAAAGAGAGAAAGAAAATGTTTTAAGATTTTTCATACCGATAATTTTAAGATTCTTATAAAACAACAAATTGTTGGTTTTATTATAGATTTCTAATCATGGATTTTTCTACAATTAACAAAGTTGGATGTACTAACTGTCTACCACTAAGAAAATTATTAGACCTGGAAATCAATAAAAAAAACCACTGCCAATTCATTTGCACGTAGCTTCCTCAAACTTAATTTATTGATCTCTTTAATTAATTTTTATTTCTAATATTTAAAATTTAATACTTTATCTTGTACGGTTAGACTAAGTAGGAGAAGGTCATTGGTCCAGATTCAGCTTAAACTGTGCATTATATCTTTTTTCGTAATGGAGCGATTTTTTTGGGCAACGAACTTGATTTGAAGATATATAAAAGCTACATCTGTGCCAAATTTCAGGACGATTGGATAATTTTTGCTGTAGTTATCGTGCGACAACGAAAAGGCTAATTTTTTATAAAATAATTCTTTTCTAAAAAACAAATGAAGATCATCTCTTGAAATTTTAACCAAATATAGTCTTCTTAAAGGTTAATAAGTGGTTAAAATTTTAAGTCAATAAATCAAGTAATCTCTGAGAAAATGCGATTCAAAAATTTTTAAAGAAATTTTTAACCTCAAATATCTTTTTTCGTAATGGACCGATGTTTTTGGGCAACGAACTCGATCTGAAGGTGTATAGGCTACATCTGTGCCAAATTTCAGGACGATTGGATAATTTTTGCTCTAGTTATCGTGCGACAACAAAAACGCAAATTTTTTCTAAAATAATTTTTTTCTAAAAACAAATGAAGATAATCTCTTGAAATTTTTACTACATATAGTCTTAAATTAGTGTAATAACTGGTTACAATTTCAAGTCGATAAATAAAATATTTTTTGAGTAATTAATTTATAAAATATAAAAAAGTTTTCCTTAATAACAAATGACAGAGTGAAGATATTTTAAATTTTAAAAAAGGAAAATATAGATAATTTAAATACCTTTCAAGAAAAGTTTATTATATTATGTAATAATGGCTATAAGATATGAAACTAGGGGGGCTGCGCCCTCCAGCGTGCCTTCGGCACGCATCCCCCCCGCCCCCACACACACCTGCTCCTCGCTTCGCTCGTCGCCCGCCCCCTCCCTATGTAAAAACTTCGTTTTTACATAATAGGCACGACCGCAATACTCAGGAGAACCTTGTATTTTTATAAAAGCGAAAATTGCAATACTTCCGATATTTATAATAAAAAAAAAAATTAAATATATAATAATAATAAAAAACTAGCTGCTCACGGACTCACGGGTGTTCCTATAACTACATATACCTATACAATCTCAATTACAAAAAAATACTTCCGCACATATGCATATATATATACACTAATACCGCGAAAAGGAGAAAAACAGAAGGAGAATGCTCAATACTGATGCATTCGGCAACGGCAATCTGGCTTAGCCCTGCGACCTGCGTGCATGAATACTTATATACTGCAGCAGTCGTAACGGCTACGCTAGGTACCTTGATTCACGGTCGTACACACTTTCCGGACCTATATATTACTACCGTGCCTCGGCTAGGCTGCGTTCGCACACCAAGAACAGCGGAAAAACACATGCGACTCGTGCGACCGCGAGGTATAAGATATATCTATATATGAGCATATCCACCGAATTTTTAATTTTCGTGTTACTGAGCTAGATCTTTCATATAAATGAACCTAGTTAACGTTCAAATACATAGAACTATTAAACAAAATTTTCTTGAAATCGCACTTCATTTTTATCAAGATCAATAGTGGCGATCATGACTAAAACATGTCTTGAATGGTCAGAATTAGGGGAGTCTCACGTGTACTTTACCAAGTTTTTTCCACTAAATAGTCTATAAAAAAAATAGCTATCCTCCAAACAGTACCAAAATTTTTTTAGACCATCCTGACATTATATTTTTTCAGAAAAAACAACCCCCAAAGGTGTGCCTGTTTTCAAAACTGAAATAAAAATAATTGAAATATCGTACTACAATTTATAAATTTCAAAAAAAATTTTTATTTGTACCGTTTAAAAAAAAATAGCAATTTTTTTTTTGTAAATATAAAAAGCGTAAAATATTCTTCTTGGACTAACGAAAAAAATGACGCCTTGCAAATATGTGTGCCTTATTTCTAAAATAATCTACAACATTTGAAAGAAGACTACATCGAAGCGTAACTTGTTTAAAAAAAGTGTATTATTGGGTGGCACATCCACAGAAAGCATAATATCATCCTTAGCATAGATGTGAACTATAGATTTGATCATTTATAAAGATATTATCCATATGTTAAAATGTCATTCAACTTTACAATGCCGATATTATAAGGTCACGCGAGAACATTTCTCTGAATTTTACGAACATATAAAAAATCGTACGTAAACAAAAAGCGCGTAAAACCTATTATAAAAAATAGCTATTATAAAAAATGAGTAACTCTTTTATTTTCATGTTCTTTTGACCTATATAGAATGAAGAAAAGTGCTTCAGAAGGTGTGTCTTAAAAAAATTTAGAAACTTTTTTTTCATGCCCAAAATTGAAAATTCGGTGGATGTGCTCATATATGATCGCGCGCGCTTTCTGCTACTGCTGAGTAGTGCGGCGTGCCGTCAGCCGTGGCGCACATGTGTCTATGGTGTGTGTTGTCAACAATCGAATCGTCTGGCTCCCGGCGTCCCCAGCGATGACTGTGGCTGCTGTGGTATGCCGCCCTGGTGAATCGTGTTCGCCCTTCATCGTGTTCGTCGATTGTCGATGATTCGTCGGAGACGGGAAGGCAGTGTGTCAGCGGCGAGAGCAGATTTAGTAAGCATTTTCTCGTTCCTAACCTCTCTGATGGGTGAGCTGATGGTACTTTCGCTTGTTGCAGGTATCTGTGGCAGCGAGAGTAGTGTAAACGACGGGCACTGCTGCAGACTATTTCTTGGGTGTGTAAATGTTGTCTGAGTCATCTATTTATTAGTTATATGTGGTTTTTAGGTGCTCAACTTTCCTTGTTTGGCTCTTACACTAGTGACTATGTGTACAGTTAAGCTGCTGCTTGTGTCTTCAGCGTCTTCAGTGAAACAACGGTTTAAGGTCTCCACCAGTTCTTCCCCTCTAGTTGTTACAGGAAGCTGGTACAGTGAGTGAACAACAGCCATTGCTGCAGACTTTTCTTTTGTATGGTATGTTTTTTTGAGTCATCTATTTATTACTCATATGTGGTTTTTAGGTGCTCAACTCTCCTCGCTTGTCCCCCAGAATAGGGACTGATCTGCTGTTCATGCGCTTTGCTGATCCCTAGGCTGAGGCAGTCCCTGACATTCAAACACAATTGACGGTCTCTGTCAGTACTTTTCTCCTAGGTGGTGTAGTCACTGACACAGTGGATCGCTGTTAGATGATTCTCAGCAGACTGGCATCCATGGAGTAGTGCCAGCCTAGACCGTCCAGCCCTATTTTGCAACTTCTGCAGCTCTAAGTGATCTTCGAGTGTTAGTGCTTTAAAGTGTGAGGGGATAGGTAATAGGAACTGGGAAATATTATATAAGTGCTGTGTGTGTTGTTAAATGCGATAAGGATAGATAGTTGTCCCTGGTAATATTAGCTCGTCTATTTAATTTCTAAGTTTAGTCAGGGTGTAAGAACTCGCTTCAGGGTATCTGTTGTATTAAAATACATCATTATGTATTTCGCATACTTCTACCCAGTGAGACTTGCCTATTTAATAGTTTCATGCATGCTGTAAGACTGAGTCAGCTAGAACATTGCATTCTTTATGCATTGAAATTTACCATATTACAACATTTATAGCTCATACATTACACAAAAGTTTTTTTTGTATATATGATATTCCTTTAACATGTACTTATATAATATTACACAATTTTGATTCTTTTAGTTCAATCGCTTAGGTCCTGGGAACATAGTAGGTTAAGCTGGGTAATCTTATATTAAATTTTTTAAATTTGTTATTAAAAATCTTTTTGTAGAAAACAGGGAAATAGATATTTTGTTTTTTTAATTATTCTTCCAATGTGTTTATCCCATTGAATATTGTAATCAAATGTAATTTTGTATCTTATTATTATGTTTTTGTAATTATATTATCTTTGGAATGTTATGTCGATTTTTTCCATCTTATTTAGAGCTATTGTATCGAATACTTCTGTGTAAATCTAATTCTGTGAAATAATAAGCGAAAATTCACTATACGTGTATTGGGGTATTAAAAATCATGTTTATACGTTTAGATGATCCAGTAATTATTGTACATAAAAATGTTAATTGGGAATAAGTTTTGTTTAAACTATATCTACATGCTTTGTATTTAACAGTTTTATTGAAAGTCAAATTCTTGTATGATAAGCGAAAATCGACTATTTCAGGTGTATTTAGGCATTAAAAATCGTTTTTATAGGTCTAAGCGGTCAGGAATCCATTTTATATGAAAATGTTAAATGGGAAAAAGTTTTGATTAAATATTATGTAGAACTTTTGTATTGAACATGTTTCTGTAAAATTAAATCCTGTCAAGTTTTAGCCGAAAATCGTTCATTTTATGAATGTTTTGACGTTTAAAATCGTTTTTATAAGTCTAACTCGACAGGAGTTGATTTTACAGGAAAATGTTAAATAAAAAAAAGTTTTATTTAAATATTATCTACAACTTTTACATTTAACATTTTTGTATAAAATCAAATCTTGTCAAGTTGTAGCCGAAAATCGTCCATTTTATGTATATTTAGGCGTTTAAAATCGTTTTTATAAGTCTAATTCGTCAGGAATTGGTTTTACACAAAAATGTGAAATGGAAAAAAGTTTTATTTCAATATTATCTACAACTTTTGTATTAAACATTTTTGTCAAAAATCAAATCCTGACAAGTTATAGCCAAAAATCGTTCATTTTATGTGTATTTTGGAGTTTAAAATCGTTTTTATAAGTCTAGCTCGTCAGGAGTTGATTTTACAAAAAAATGTTAAATGGAAAAAAGTTTTGTTTCAATATTATCTACAACTTTTGTATTTAACATTTTTGTGTAAAATCAAATTCTGAGAAGTTATAGCCGAAAATCATTCATTTTTGACCATTTTTGTCCGTTTTTCGCAGTTATCTTGGCAAATATTGCTCGTACAAAAAAGTGTTCAACATAGAAAAGCTGTATTTTAATTAGTTTTAGCAGATAGACCTGTACATATTAGCTTAAAATTAATTTTTCTAGACATTAGGCTTAAAAATCGATTTTTTGAGATATTTCTTTGTGCTCGCATTTGAAAAATTTTTCATTGATCTATCTCAATATAGAACCAGCACTTAGGTATAATTAGAGGAGTATTTTCCTGCAATCCCGATGAAATCGATCGAAAATTCATTGAGATAATCGAGAAACTTGAGTACATACGGACGTACAGACATACATACATCTCAGAAAACGCTTAAAACGCACTCGCTCTGAGTGGAACATGGTTTTTACACATTAATTTTTCAGTATTTCTTACAATTTTCGCTCTGGTGAAATTATAAGGCTCTCTCGAATAGCGGTCGTGCCTAAAAATCAAAAAAACTAAAAATTCAAAATTCGTTTTTGGAAAATAATTTTATTTCTAAAAACAAATGAAGATAATCTCTTGAAATTTTAACCACATATAGTTTTCAATTAGTGTAACAACTGGTTATTTATTTCAAGTCGATAAATAAATTATTTTTTGAGAAATTAATTTATGAAATATAAAAAAGTTTTCCTTAATAACAATTGACAGAATGAAGATATTTTAAAATTTAAAAAAGGAAAATATAGGTAATTTAAATACCTTTCAAGATAAGTTTATTATATTATGTAATAATGACTGTAAGATATAAAAAAATCAAAAAAACTAAAAATTCAGAATCGTTTTTTGGTTATAAAACAAAAGGAAATCAATAAAAACTCAAATTCATCAAGGTACCTTTCTTTTCCTGCGAGACGAAGAGAATAAGCTTTACCCGACGAAAATCGATCGATTCGTTTCGGAGATATGAAGAGGTCAAATACACACACACACACACACACACACACACACACACACGAAAACAAAAACACATATATCGCCTTAAAACATCTTTTTGAACATTTTTTTTCGAAAAATTTTTTCACCCTACAAAGCTTCCTCTATGAGGAAGCAATATAAAGTTTCAACGATACGATGTGTGGAAACAAAATTTAGTAAACGTATAGTTGCAGAATTGGAAAAATCATTTTCGGTGTTTTTACCACAACGTATTTCTAAGTTTATCGAACAAGAAGGTACAGATTGGTTAGCGGAGATGAAAAATAATTGTGAAAAAAATGTGTTTACTTAAAATATCTTGGTGGGAAATATAATGACATAGAATTTGAATCTGAATAAAAAATTTGTTTATACTCAAATATGTAATACAAAAATATTTTTCATATCTTCCAAAAAGATTAAAGATATCTTATATGAGAGGAATATAATATGTAAACAATATTAAATAAATTTTATGATTAGCATATTATAGAATGTTTTTTTTTTAATTTGTATACTCTATAATCATATGACCTTGATCATCTTAAATATAATTTCGATCTTACGTTATATATGCAATACAGTTGAGATTCACGACGTGGAACTCAGCTGATGCGCCAAAACTCAGATGTGTGATATCAAGATCAATCAGCAGTCAAATTGTTTATATCTAGGGGAAAATTCGCGCATGTGAGTAGATGAGCTATGCCGGTTCTGGCTCACTTACCCTCTGAGCTGGCGCTCGGTCGGTAAGGTAGAGCGCTACCTTGTCAGTGGATGGTAATTGTAGGAAGGTCAATAACCCAACTCGGTCGGTGAGGTAGAGCTCTACCTTGTCGGTGCATGGTAATTGTAGGAAGGTCAATAACCCAACTCGGTCGGTAAGGTAGAGCGCTACATTTTCTGTTGGGGGTAATTGCAGGGAGGTGGGTAATTTAGAGCGCTACCTTTCCGGTGGGTGGAAATGCAGGGAGGCCAATAACCCCCAACTCTACCGGCAGAACGCTCTACCTTATCAACAGAGCATTATAACTAACCAAACTCTACCTTATCGGCAGTCTACCGACAGTTGATAATCCATATACTATACACTATATATGCTATATACTATATATACTATATATACTATACTATATATACTATATATACTATACTATATATACTATATATACTATACTATATATGCTATATCCGAATTTCCATGCTGCAATTTGAATTTCGCGCCGCAGAGAGTTACGCGTGCTCCACTAGGCGGCGAGCGGCAGTCGTCGCACTGTCGGGACTTCCCCGCGCTGGGAGTGTAGTTCCGTGTGCTCATCTAGGTGGCGAGCGGCAGCCGTCGCGCTGCCTACTGCTGAGTCGGCGCGGTGCCGGCTATAAGTCAGGCTATGCTCCAACACTTGACAACCACCTACACTCACGTGAGGGTGGGTGGTATTTTGTTAAATAATTATTAGTAATTAATTATTAAGTAATTATTATTTTTTATTTTTTCATTTTTTTCATTTTTTTCATTTTTTTCATTTTTTCACTTTTTTACTTTTTTCTAATAAAGTCATATTACAACTCCTAAAATTTTGTCCGTTTCACCGTTTCCATCTATCCGACAGAGCTGGTGGGAATTCAAAATTCATAGAGTAACAATTTTTTATTTTTGTTAAATAGTGGGAGCCCCAACCATCGCTCCCACCTGTGAGGTACAACCACATACAATTACCTCTCCATTATTACATTTGTTAATTATACATTCCACTTAACATTACGTGTAGAGGTTTACATTGACTTAAATCCACTTCATCCACTGCGTTGTCGTCGGCGCTCACGTAGAAGCTGTCAATCGATGACTCTGGTCGACTGCTGCTATCAAGTATCCACTTTTTTAATGTGAATACGTTCTGAACGGCGCAGTTGCAGTGCTCATCTCCCAAGGTATGATGTGTACACTGTATATATGGCTCCTCTCGGTTTAGTGTCTGCAGCGAAGGACAGCCCATCTCCTCGACGTTGCATATAGTTCTACAAAATTACGTTTGATAAAGTAAACAAAGATTATATATGAGGTAAGTATACTTACATATTTAACAATATATCCTGCAACCACCTCTTCTTCTCCATCCCCTTGACGTACACCTTCCTCGCGTCTATCAAACCATACTGTACACTCTCCACCAGCTTCGTGTACGGGATTTCTCCAGAGCTCCAGGGTATACCGTGATAGTTCAACTCCAGCCAGCGATTCGTGCTCTTGCACTCACTCGGTTGATCGTCCCACCGGTGCGGAGATTTGAAGCTGTACACCCACGGTGTAGCATCATCCTCTAGAGCAGCGATGGCCATCTCCTTGAAGATGAACTCGGTGTCAGCGGCTTTGAAGCCCTGCACGTCCACCACGTACTCCATGACGAATGAGCTCCTCGACTCGATGCGCCGCTTATATACCCTCGCGGACCTTCCCCCACCGCTCTGCAGCGAGCGCTCTGTACAGAGCGCTCTACCCCCACCACCACGCTCCCTACCAAGCCCCGCCCCCATGGAGCTCATTGATTGGCTGACCTGCATAGGATTCTTGGAAAAACGGTTGAGACCTGCATAGAATTCTTGGAAAAATGCTTTTAATAGGTTGAGACCTGCACGGAGCTCTCTGATTGGCTGACGCAATTTCAAACCGCTATAGAATTCTTGGAAAAACGCCACGGCGCTCTCTGATTGGTTCTGCGCATGCGCCGCGATCCCTATAAAAGGCGAGACGCCGGCCGAGGAGCTCATTCCAGTTCAGTGTGCGTAAGCAACAAGAACTAGTACAAGACGTCCAGGTGCATTGAAATATCGCTGTGTCGAACTCTCCTGAGAGAATATACTCCAGGATACGTCCATCTACTACAACCCGGTCGAGGACGACTTCTAGGATCCGTGCTCTCCTGTGAGTTTTCTCCAGGATACCCTCAAGTAGCTCTCCTACGAGGTGACAGATCATCGCTGTGAGTTTTCTCCATCTACTACGACAGTAGAAACCCGGTCGAGGACGACCGCGACTTCTAGGATCCGAGCTCTCCTGTGAGTTTTCTCCAGGATACCCCCAAGCAGCTCTTCTACATGTCTGCTATCACGAGAAAGTGTCAAGTGAGTATTCTGCAACATATTTTTTTTTGCTATAGCTAAATTACTAATACATTTTGATTTTTCCTTAGGATGGCATTGGATAGTCGTAAATCCATCATGCTCAGGCAGCAAGCATTGGAGCTGATGAGAGGTGGTAATGTGAGCAGCGGCATGGCTGAAAGATGGGCCAACGTCATAATCGTTGACCACGAGACGTACGAGAGACTTCTCCACACCCCAGGCACGAACGTGCACGAGAAGCGAAAATGCGAGTCGACCATCGCTGTACTGTACAGCATACGACAGAGCATGCTCACCTTCTCTGCGATACATGGTGCAGGCTTGGCAAGAGTCAGCTGGGATGACGTCAACTCGGCCTTTGATAGCCGCATAAAGACCGGAGTTATCAGCAACCACCAACATCTGGACGCAACAGCATTCCTCGAAGACGCTCGAGCCATCTTTATTGCGAAAATACAGACCGCTCTCGAGGAACACAACGCACTCAAGGTCAACGTAGTGCTCGCTGCAGAATACACCAAGGTCACGGGCAACGAGGAAACAGTAGAAATTTTCTACTTCAACACAAAGAACGCTCCAATCTACACCACCACCGAGCTGAGCGAGTGGTTCGCAGCCAACGTCGAGCAGCCCGTCCTCCGCAAAATGGAGGAATTCCAGGAACGAGACTCCGGCTGGACACTGCGCTCCATCTTGAACTTGGCTGTGAATGTCAACAAGTTCAACCCCATGAAGGGAAACTCCTACATTCCACTGCCTGACGAAATAACAAAGAAGAAAGCCTGCATCAACGTGCAAAACGAGGACGATAAGTGCTTCCAGTGGGTTGTACTCTCGGCGCTACATCAAGCTAGAAAAAATGCTGTCAGAGTGTGCAAGTACAAGGCATTTGAAGGTGAGTTAAACTTCAAGGGTATTGAGTTTCCGGTGTCGCCGAGGCAGATTGCAAAATTCGAGCGACAAAATGAGGTGTCCATCAACCTGTACATCCTGAAGAAGAGAGATGATAAATTCGAGGTATCACCGTGCCACGTGACAAAAGACAAGAAGGAGAAACACGTCAACCTTCTCCTCGTACAAGACCACTATGTGGATGAGGATGATGACGAAGAAGAGGATGAGGTAGTGCCCAAGTTCCACTACGTCTGGATCAAGGATCTCTCTCGGCTGACAAGTAAGCAATTATCATCTCGGAGTCATAAAACATTTATATGCGACCGCTGCCTCCACTATTTTTGGAGCGATGAAAAATTGAAGGCTCACGAAGCAGACTGCGCTCAAATCAATAAGTGCAAGGTGAAGCTGCCCGCAGAGAAGGAGAAAATACTGAAATTCAAGAATTTCAAAAACAATGAACGCGAGCCCTTCATTGTATACGCCGACTTTGAGTGCGTACTCAAGCCTGTAGCGGACAATGAACGAGCCTACCAACGGCATGAGGCCTTCAGTGTGGGCTTTTACGTCAAGTGCAGCTTCGACGAGACTCGCTGCGGCTACACCAGCTACAGGAAGGATGAAGAGGATGGGCAGAATCCGGTGGAATGGTTCGTTGACAAGCTGCGAGAGCTCGCCGAAGAGCTAAACGATGCCCTTAAAAACCCTCATCCTATGGACGGCCTCACACAGCGAGAGAAGGATGACTTCAAGAAGGCTACACTCTGCTATATGTGCAGAAAGCCATTCACCAGCCAGGACAAGAAGGTCAGAGACCACTGCCATCTCACGGGAAAGTAAGTATTTACATTTTTCTCCCTCCACCTTACAATTTGTTTCTTTTCTAATATATTTTGTTTTTTCAGATATAGAGGTCCAGCACATAACAACTGCAACCTGCAGTACCAGGACTCGAGGATTGTGCCAGTGGTTTTCCACAACTTGAGCGGATACGACTCCCACCTCTTCATCATGGAGATCGCAACGCGATTCGGTGGTCGAGTGAGCCTCATCCCTCAGACGAAGGAAAAGTACATCTCCTTCACCAAATACGTCGAGGGCACGGAGGTTCAATTTCGATTCATCGACTCGCTCCGCTTCATGGCCTCCTCCCTCGAGAAGTTGGCGTCCTACTTGGACCGCCTGAACATCGCCGAACCAGAATTCCGGAAGAGCTACACTACGGAGCAGATAGAGCTACTGAAGAGGAAGGGAGTATTCCCCTACGACTAAGTCTCCTCCCTCGACATCCTGGAGGAGGAAGAACTGCCAGCCAAGGAGGATTTCCACAGCAGCCTCTACAACAGCGACATCAGCGACGAAGACTACCAGCACGCTCAGAAGATATGGCAGTCATTCGACATCCAGAGTCTCGGTGAGTACTCCGACCTCTATCTCAAGACGGACGTGCTGCTACTCGCCGACGTTTTTGAGAACTTCCGAGACAACTGCCTGGAGGCATACGGTCACGACCCGGCGCACTACTATACCACCCCTGGACTCAGTTGGAACGCCATGCTCAAGTACACCAAGGTCGAGCTGGAGCTGCTCACGGACATCGACATGCTTCTGTTCGTGGAGCGAGGCATCCGGGGTGGTGTAAGTCAGTGCTTGAACCGCTACGCCAAGGCCAACAACCAGTATATGGGTGACTTCTACAACCCGGAGGAGGAGTCAAAGTATCTCCTCTACTATGATGTCAACAACCTCTACGGGTGGGCCATGACACAACCCCTGCCCTATGGAGGCTTCCGATGGGTCGAGGACGTGGAGCAGCCCAACTTCTGGGATGTGCCCGACAACCATCACGAGGGCTATATTCTCGAGGTGGACCTGGAGTACCCGAAGCACCTCCACGACGCTCACAGAGACCTGCTCCTCTGCCCAGAACACATGACGCCACCTGGTAAGAAACAGGGTAAGTTGCTCACGACTCTGTACGACAAAGAGCGCTATATCGTCCACTATAGCGCTCTTAAACAGGCCGTGAAGCACGGCTTGCGCTTGACTAAGATCCACCGCGTGCTGCGCTTCGATCAGAAGCCATGGTTGAAGCCGTACATCGACCTGAACAGCGAGAAGAGGAAGAACGCGAAGAACGACTTCGAGAAACTCCTCTTCAAGCTGTTCAACAACGCGGTGTATGGCAAGACCATGGAGAACGAGCGCAAGCGCGTGGACGTCAAGCTGGTGCGCAAGTGGGAGGGGCGCTATGGGGCTGAGGCCCTCATAGCAAAGCCAAACTTCCACAGCACAGCCGTCTTCAGGGAGGACGTGGTGGCTATCCAGCTCAGTCGTACGGAGGTCACCATCAGGAAGCCGGTATACGTGGGCCTCGCAGTCTTGGATCTTTCCAAGACCCTCGTATACCGCTTCCATTACGAGTATATGCAGTGCACTGTGGGTGAGTCGTCGAAGCTGATGTATACCGATACGGACAGCCTCATCTACGAGGTCCGCGGCTTCGACATGTACGAAGCCATGAAGCGCAACCTTCATGAGTTCGACACTTCGGACTTCGCCGAGGACAACCAATTTGGTATACCTCGCGCGAATAAGAAGGTAGTCGGACTCATGAAGGACGAGTGCAATGGCAACGTCATGTTGGAGTTCGTGGGCCTTCGTAGCAAGATGTACGGCGTCCGTATCGAAGGCCAGAAGCCCATCAAGAAAGCCAAGGGCGTCAAGTCCTCGGTGGTCAAGGCCAACATCAGCTTCGAGGACTACGTGCGCTACCTGCGTGAACAGCAGGTGCTGGCAAAGGAGCAGCGCAATACGCTCCCGCCTGCACGTCATCCGCACGGAGAAGGAGCAGAAGATCGCGCTCAGCCCCCACGACGATAAGCGCCATCTGGCGCTTGGCGAGACGGATAGTCTCCCGTGGGGGCACTTCTACATCCGCCAGTGCGAGATGACGCTGCGTAATGGTGGGGCGTGCGTGTGCGGGCAGGTCTCGACGTGCTCCGACCAGTCAGCGAGCTCCAGCCAATCAGCGAGCTCCCCCACTCCCACAGCAGCGGCCACGGCGGCCCAAAAAGTGGTGGGAGGCAGGGTACTTAAGGCGCTGCAGCCAGCCGGAGTCATCAGTCGCTCGAAGGAGCTCCAGAAGAAGCACTCCGCCACAGCTATCTCCGAACCTCTGAAGAAGAGACCTAGGATCCAGGACTAAGGAATAACCTGAGGTAAGTATTTTACACACTCTCTCGCTCTCCCTCATAATAATCATATTTTTTCCTCTTTCTAGATGGATCTATCAGCAATTAATGAAATTGCCCGTGGAGGCTTTCTGCTGACGAAGAAGCTGTCCGACGTGGAGCACGATCACAGCTTCATGGTCATTGCATTGAGGCGTGTCAAGACCAAATATGGACCGAAGTACGTGGCCAACTTGGAAGACGAGTTCCAGATCTTCCTGCCCAGCCGAGTATGTTCAGCACTGGAGAAGGACGAAGATATGTTCAACAACATGGCGGAGGCCGCCAACAAACTCAAGCTCTTTATAACATGTAAAAATAGTGGTGTTGAATTTAATATTGTATAAAAAATAAAAAAAAAATAATAAAAAAGGAAGTTCATGAAGAGGTAGCTGCTTATGGTTGTGCCTCACAGGTGACAGCGATAGTTGAGGCTCTCATCACTTCCCAAAAAAAAAAAATTTTTTTTTACAAGTTTGATTTATCAATCCAACTGTTGTGGGAACTATCAAATCCCAGCCATTTAACGTAAACTTCATTACCACGTTATTTCAGAATTTTTTCCACGAGATACACATCAGGATACTTAACCTTTTGTAATTCCTCTTCGTAGAAATCTGCACTTATAGGCTGTTCGCGATAATCCTTCTAATGATAAGTAACAGGGTTTGTAGCGGCTACTTTTGTTATGCTGAATATCTCCGTTGACCAGTTTGGTGTATATCCTTTTTCGAAAACTTGTTTGACTCACACGTACCTTGTTCCCTACTTGGAATTTAGGCTTCTTTTTACGCTGGAGAATTTTCTGTTTCACACTATTGTTCTTTGTCACATCTTTAGACTTCATTCCAGTTGTTCTGTGTTTTCTCTCATTGTAAGCTGTCAACAAATCGGGTAAGATATCCAACCACTTGTAGTTTCCACGTAGACTGAATTTTTTCCACATCTCGTTCTTCAACGTTCGATTGAAGCGTTCACATATTGAGGCTTTGAGATTGCTGTACGTCGAGTAGAGATTTATCTTGTACTTCGTCATGAGGGCTTCGAATTTTTTGTTGTAGAATTCCTTTCCTCTGTCGGTATGGAGATTCTTCGGCACTCGACCACTTTCACACAACACAGACTTCGTAGCTGCTGCTACATCCTCACCTGTTTTCTTTTTCACAGGAATTGCCCACGAGTATTTGGAAAATATGTCAATGACGGTGAGCATGTACCTGTAACCTTTGTTTTCTCGCGCATATGGCTGCATTTCCACTAGATCAGCTTGCCACGTCTCGTCCATGCCACGAATATCATATTTTCGACGTAGATAGTTGCGACGAGCGGGCTTGTGCAACTCATCCACCACTACTTTCATTTGTTGCTCCATAATGTCATTCGGTGCTCCACGGCTCGTATGTTGCCTCTTTTATAGCTTGAACGTCTGCGAAAAATTCTTGCAGCTTCTTATCGATATCGGCTCTGTAAGTGTCAATGACTGACTCCAAGACATCGAGATCGCTACGTAAACGAGCAGTAACTTCGTGTACACTGTGTAATTCCATTTGTAAAGTATCCAAATTGACTGCGTCATTCAACTGTTTCGGCTGTGCTACGTTGCAGAGTCGTTTGCTATCAACGTCGTATTGACCATCGGCGGTGAATTTATAACCTGCCCCAGGTGGACCGCAGCTTTGCTCCAGTTTACGTCCGAACACATCGACGCTTATTGTGATACTGAGAAGAGAGAGAGGATTCGTCTAATATATATACCCTCCCTCGTGCAACTCCTCAATTATCAAGTGAATCTCGTTCACGTGACTGGGATTGCCAGCTGATTGTTCAGCTATGAGTAATCTCAAGCGTTCGACCAGCTCGTTCGGATCGTCCCCATACACATAGTCCATAGTCGTATTCATTCTTGCCAACTTGTATTGCGGCAGTACACCCGCACCTTGTTTCTCAAACATGGGAGCAATGATGTATTTGAATTTATTACTGTTGTGAAAACGAATCTTTTCATTACTCTGGTAGCGTTTCTTGTGTGCTGACGATGCTTCAAGTATTTTTCGATAATTCTCTATATCAGCATTAGTAAGCTGACTTTCGCTAGGCTGCTTCGTAATGAGTAATTCAAGTAAACCATCAGTTTTCGCATACTTCGCCCCGTTCACATCGATATAGCTACCCTCCAAGTCTATAGGGGAATTACCAATCATGAATCGTCCATTCTCTTTGCGAACACCATAAATTTTGTCTACGTATCGATCTTGACTGAGTATTTGCAAATATCTATCATTGCTTTCATCATGGCTCGTAGCTGATTCAAAAGACGTATCCGCTGCTTGCAATGTATCATCCTGCATATCATCATACTCTTCATCGCGTTTGATAGATTTTTCATCACGTTTTTCATTGCGTTTAACAGCTCTACTCAATGCTTGTTTGGCTACGAGCTTTTCGAGCGGCTCAACGATTGGTCGAAAAGTTTCTCCCAACACTCGCTTCACATTGTCCTTTGAAAGCTTCAATAAATTGTATTTGTGTCGAATAGCGTCCCTAGCTTTAACAAGCTGGTGGAGGACATTCTTTTCTCGTTGAAATTCAGACATGTTGATAGTTCAACGTTCAACGAGTGACTGTAGACATCTACATCCATCCCGTATTTATAGCAAAACAGTCGAAACCCTTTCTATACCTTCCACCGTTCATGCGCCTGTCTTTGTCGGTTACGAGAAATCCATGCCCTCCATCACCCCAGCACTTTGAGCACAAATCTTTGAATTGTGCAAAACTCATATCCGAATTCACTTGATCCTCGTACACATGTTTGAGATTCATATCGTCTTGTCGAAATATTGCTAACAAATTAACGTTATCTCGCACCAGATGCTTTGGTATGTGAGCGTACGACTGACAGAGATAGAAACAATCCACACTCTTGTGTCTGCCCATGCAGAAAAACGCTCTAACATTGTCTTGCTTCTCACATACTATGTCATCGAATACAATAATGGAATTCGGTAGTGCATTGTCAGGTGCAATGACCTCCTCGTGTTCACTGAAGGGAAAATATTGAACGCCATCTATCGGTTGCAGAAGCTCCTTTAAAAATCTGTACTTGAACTGATTCAGTGATTTCGAGTAAACGTAAATGTTCTCGAATCTCAGGCCATTAGGATGCGTTATGAGTGTGAGAAAGCTGTTGGTCTTACCACAATTGGATGGACCGCAGAATATTGCACGTATGTTGTCTGGAAGCAACTCAACATGTCTCTTTGTTTTCTTCTCCTCCTCCACAATGGCGTCAAAGTTCACCACCGGGAGCTTGAGAGATTGCGTTTGAAAGTTCATGTGTGCTGTCTGGATAGTGGATGTGGGGTATAAATAGAGGCTTATATACCCCGCACACCATCAGTCGTTAGACAACCACCGACGTATGATGATCGTACATAGACGAAAGAAAGGTCGTGGTCTCGTGAATAAACTTCTCAACAGTCTTCCAGTTGAACTTCACATCCCGGGTTATCAGTACTGTGGACCAGGAACCAAATTAGCGAAACGTTTGGCTAGAGGAGATTCAGGAATTAACTCTCTCGACACAGCCTGTAAGGAGCACGATATAGTATACTCGCAGAATCGAGAAAATATTGGAGTTAGAAACGCTGCAGACAAAGTTCTTGCGGACAAAGCTTGGGGAAGAGTTACCTCGGGAGACGCTGGAGTAGGTGAAAAAATGGCTGCATACGCTATCACGAACGCCATGAAGTTGAAGAGAAAATTTGGCATGGGTAGTAAGAAACCATCTATTTCTCTGAAAAACATAGTCAAGATGGCGAAGAAATCTATAGTCTCGGGGAAATGTGCCAAGAAGGTCATCAAATCTGCTCTGAAGGGTGCTCGCGAAGCAGTCAAGAAAGCTGGGGGTAAGCAGAATATCATTATTCCTCGAATACTACCAGTGCCCGCAAAAGTAGGTGGATTTCTACCTTTTCTCGTTCCTCTGTTTGCCGGTTTGAGCGCTGCTGGCGCTCTTGCAGGTGGAGCTGCTGGAATCGCGAAAGCTGTTAACGATTCTCAAGCTGCAAAGCTACAGTTAGAGGAGACTCAGAGACACAATAGGATTATGGAGAATGCGGGTAATGGATTGTATCTGAAACCGCACAAGACGGGGTTGGGTATTCACAGAGATCTAAAAAAAAAACTTCAAAATAAAACTGCCTGATCGTGCTCTCACCGATCATGATTTGCTCAAGCATGCAAAAGAGTTAAAAATTCCAAATTTTCGTGGCGTTTTTATGCGTAACGCACTGCCATCTACCGGACCACATTATCGCGAGTCAGCCATAATCAATCTTGATGATGCAAGCGGTCCCGGAACTCATTGGGTGGCTTATCGAAAACGAGCTGAAGACGTTGTATACTTTGATAGTTTTGGCGATCTTCAACCTCCTCTCGATTTGATGCTGTACCTTGGAGTTGACAGAGTCAAGTACAATCACGAGAGGTATCAGAATTTCGACACTTACAATTGCGGCCATTTGTGCTTGCAGTTTCTGTGCAACAGTCTCAAACGTATATAAGGAGCAAAAACTGAGCATTCTCTATATCATGGCAGATTCACTGACTTTGAGTCTTTCGGGCACTTCAGCGCTACTCGAAGCGCAATACTTTCCTCCAATTGAACTCTCTCGAAATAAGAGCTATGTTCTCGGTCTGGTAGAACTTTTATCTTATAACTCCATACCCAACATCGACGAGGGTAATAATAGGTTTTACGTGGATAAAGAGATAGTTATTTTGCCTACTGGTAGTTATGAAATCGAGGACATAGAGAGCTATTTACACGAATTTCTCTCACCCAAGGGCATACTAATCAGTATAAAGCCAAATAACAATACTACGCAGTGAAATCAAGTGTACCCATCAAGTCGATTTTTGACCGCCGGATTCTATAGGTAAATTGTTGGGTTTCGCTCAACGCATTCTCGAACCAAACATCACTCACAGTTCCGATCTACCCGTGAGCATTCTCAAAATTAATGCTCTGAGAGTGGAGTGCAACGTGACATCTGGCGCCTATATAAACGAACGAAGAGTGCACACGATACACGAATTCTTTCCAGCAGTACCACCAGGGTATAAAATAATCGAGGTTCCATCGCAAGTCATCTATCTGCCAATCACAGTCAAGACTATTGACCATTTGCAAGTGCGTATAGTGGATCAAGACGGAAATTTGGTTAATTTTCGAGGAGAAATTGTGACAATTAGACTTCATATCAAGCAAGCTTGATGGGTGTTGTTTATCGGGGTAAAGTAGAAAGAGGGTATATAAGCAGACCGTCATGTCGGCCAACGATCACTCGTCAACGAGCAGTCAAAGCTCTAACACGTCAAAGCCTTCAGTTCCTGGAAAACTTGGGATTAAGAATCCGCGATCCTGGTGGAGGATAACGTGTGTATTTTTCTGTTGTATGTGAAAGAATAATGGTAGAAGTTTTGAACATTCAGAGAGCCGTTGAATTTGACGAATCGGTGGCACACTATGAAATTCATGCGCATCAATCCTAAACGTCTTCCGCTTTCAACAACAGCGATGAAATACGTATATCCATTCAGCATCAAGATTTGTGCCTTCTACCGTCTCACAGCTCGCTACATGTATGTGGAAGACTGACTAAAACTGAGGGTGGGGCTGTAGAAAGAACAAAGCTTGTAAACAACGCCATCTGTCACTTGTTCGAAGAAATTCGCTACGAGATCAATGCCATCGAAATCGACAGATGTAAAAATGTAGGCTTAACGAGTCTCATGAAAGGATTGGTATCGCTCAATCCCTGCCAAAATTGGATAATGGAGAATGCTGGTTGGCTCGAGATTGAGGAAACATTGAATATGTGTAACGCTGATGGGTACTTTGACGTGTCCATCCCTCTGAGTATGATTATGGGTTTTACCGAAGACTATCGCAAAATAGTCGTCAACATGAAGCATGAGTTCATACTCACCAGATCGAGGAATGATTTGAATGCCGTTAAGCAAACGCAAGTGTACGAAGAATTCAAAATTGAACTCAATCGTGTTGAATGGCTCATGCCCTATGTTGTGGTCGCGGACAAACACAAAATTCGTTTGCTCGGCTTCATAGAAAAGGATCGGCCA
This sequence comes from Torymus aiolomorphi, assembly GCA_036365515.1. NCBI lineage: Eukaryota > Metazoa > Arthropoda > Insecta > Hymenoptera > Torymidae > Torymus > Torymus aiolomorphi. The sequence continues at coordinate 88,546,410 of CM070873.1, forward strand.
ATTAGTATGAGTTTTCGCACGTGGGAGTTGTTTGAGTATCCACTTCTACCAACTACGTCGAAACACGTATGGACTGTCAAAACATCTAACCAGCTGGCGAAACCTCGCTTCATTATTCTCGCCTTCCAGACGAATCGAAAAGGTCAGAGAGCTGAGAATGCTAGTCGCTTCGATCACTGCAATATCAGCAATGTAAAACTCTTTCTCAATTCGCAATGCTATCCATATGGAAATCTCAATCTAGATGTAACACGTAATCAGTATGCCATGCTGTACGATATGTACGCCAATTTTCAGAAGTTATACTATGGTAAAGATTCCGCGCCTATCTTGAAAAAAATCGATTATCTCACTCACGCGCCACTCATCGTCATCGATTGTTGGAAGCAGAATGAATCTCTGAAGAGTGCACCCGTCGACGTTCGTTTGGAATTCGAGGCGAGAGACAATTTTCCCGCTGTAACATTGGCGTACTGCCTCATTCTACACGATCGCATTGTCCAGTACAATCCTGTTAGCGGAGACGTGAAGAAACTCGTCTAAATTTCCGAGAATACGACCGAAGAATCCTGCTGCACGACGTTCAGTATAGTCCCGACAGTCGTGACGAAATGAAGTACATCGTCGATATGCAGGGCTTCAAACAGCCCGGTAATGATTTCGTTTTGAAAGAATTGGCAATAGTCCTATTGGATGATGACGATCAACCTCTAATCTTCAACGCCTCACCGATAAGTATACGGGCGAAAATAGATGGTTAAAGCAGTTCTATCATGGCATTTCTTGGAATTCAGGAGACCGTCCCTACACCGACATCGGAAGTGTTCTTCGAGAATGTCTACACGATGCCACTCAAGTACTTGTTATGGGCTCCATCAAGAAAAAATGGCTCGAACGTTTCAAATTCAACGTTCATGATGTGACGGAGATGGGTTTTCCACCGCTGGACAAGATCAAGCTTGTGACAGTGTGCCCACACCACGAGGGTGCCTACAAAACCAACTGCGCACTTCATAACGTCAAACTGCTGAAAAAATTCTACTAAAATTGTAAGGCATCTATGGATTGGGAGTAGATGCTTCATTCGTGTCCCAGACATCATACAAGATGGGTCAAAGCTCAAGTTTAAACGCTCTTCTTATTGAAGAGGAGAAAAAAAAAGGATTCAAAATGGAAAAAATATTCTCAAAAGTATTCCACGAATACCAATTCTATGCCTCAACATGACAATTATAAAAGATTAAAATAAAAAATTAGCATATATGATAATATGTAGCTACCTGCTCTGCCGGTAACGTTGGGTTATCGACTGCAGGTAAGGTAGAGTTGGGGTTATCGATTGATGATAATGGAGCGCGCGGAACTCTCGGCGGCGCGAAATTCAAATTGCAGCATGGAAATTCGGATATATCATATATAGCATATAGAGTATAGTATATATAGTATAATATATATAGTATAATATATATAGTATATAGCATATATAGTGTATAGTATTTGGGTTATCAACTGCCGGTAAGGTAGAGTTGGGTGATAATGCTCTGTTGATAAGGTAGAGCGTTCTACCGGTAGAGTTGGGTTAGTGCCCTCCCTGCATCTGCTCTGTTGATAAGGTAGAGCGTTCGGCCGGTAGAGTTGGGTTATTGGCATCCCTGCAATTACCGGCAAGGCAGTGCTCTACATTACCAACCGAGTTGGGTTATTGACCTTCCTACAATTACCGGCAATAGTGATCTACCTTACCGACCGAGTTGGGTTATTGACCTTCCTACAATTACCATGCACCGACAAGGTAGAGCTCTACCTTACCGACCGAGTTGGGTTATTGACCTTCCTACAATTACCATCCACCGACAAGGAAGCGCTCGACCTTACCGACCGAGCGCCAGCTCAGAGGGTAAGTGAGCCAGAACCGGCATAGCTCACCTACTCATGTGCACTACAGATTAAGGGAAATATGTAGCTGTAATGAGATTGGTATGCACATTCGACGTTGTGAATTGACAGCGTCGGCAAACTCTTTTGAGGGTTTCAAGGTCAGCTGACGAGAATGTGCAATCTCAAGGTATGCGCATTCGACGTTTGGGGAAATCGTCACAAATAACGTGTGTTTACGTACAACTAAGGATATTGTATTACAAAGGTTGTCTTATATTTTCTAATAAACAGAAAATTTTGAAAAAAATTAATGTTACCTTGAATAATTATGTATGAAGAGTCTCTTTCTTGTCGATCGGTAGCAAACTAAAATAATGAGTAGGGAATTTAATACCGTACCGAATGCAAGGTTTATCACCTGCACAGGTGAGTTGGTCGGTAATGTAGGAATCTGTGCCGGTGTGAGACAGAACTCTCTTAGTATATCTACTATCGTACTAGTATTCGTAAGAAGTGTTGATTATAATAGTAACACGATCAACTGTACGCAAGGACAACATTATATAATCGCGATATCACAGAATCCCGTCCATAGAACATTAGTCTTGCGGTTGTTGATTAAAAGCCGATTATTATCTGATCCCCATCGAGAAATAGATTTAAGATATCTCATTTCGATAGTCAAAGTGGTAAGGACGAACGAAAGCACGAACGAGTTTTTGGCTAAAGAAATAATACTCGTGTCGAATATTATTCGAGATAAAGAAAAAGTTTAAAATAAAGAGCAGAGAAAATTGTTATCATAATCGAATGGTGTGGTGTAAGAGAAATATTGAGTCAATTTAATTTTCTATATTAGTCATTTTTTATTATTATTTAATATTACAGAATCTTTTACATGTCGTCCTCTTCCTCGCTGCCGAATCCACTGCTCAACGTCGTCGTCGGCCGCGGCGGCATCTTCCGATGACAAATCGTCATCGTTATCGGATGATAAAGATGAGGAGGAAAGCTGCACGATCTCAGGAGGATTTTTTCTGCGACCAAGGAGGTAGCCATGATGGTGATCGTCCACGTATTCGGGGACTATCACCCGTTATCTGTTTCTTGCATGTATGCTTATGCATGAATACCTGCTTCTCTTGATCTGCCGATGTGAAAATGGCGTTGTATTAAGTAAAACTTATATCTCTTTCTTTCTGTTGCATACAGGTTACAGTTCCATGTCGGCAGCAGAAGCTATAGCGGCAGTGGCCTTTGCCGATATGTCCATCTCGGCTATCTCGTTTGCGAGAGCCGAAGCTATGCGGGTGATAATCCCCGAATACGTGGACGATCACCATCATGGCTATCTCCTTGGTTGCAGAAAAAATCCTCCCGAGATCTATCAACTCTCCTCCTCATCATCATCATCATCATCATCATCATCATCATCTTCATCATCATCTTCATCATCATCTTCATCAACTTCATCATCCGATGACGACGACAACGACCATCACAGCAGTCGATTCGGCAACGAGGAACGGGATGGATATGTAGAAGAATAACATTCTGTAATATTTAATAAATAAAAAAAATGACTAATATAGAAAATTAAATTTACTCGATATTTCCCTTACACGCTACACCATTCGATCATGGTAACAATTTTTTTGCTCTTTATTTTAAGTAGACTTTTTCCTTATCTCGAATAATACTCAACAGCAGTATTATTTCTTCAGATGACAACTCGTTCCTGCGTTCGTTCATCCTAACCTCTTTGTCTATCGAAATGAGACTTGTATACATGTTCTATCGTCTGAGCTAGTCCGGGTGGAGAATATGTACAAACATAGTAATCGAAGAATTCATTTACAACCTGCACGAAAAAAAATAGATTCGAAATGTTCCCACGAGTTATTGGAGTCGTTCTATCTGAAATCGAAAAGGTAAAGACTCCAAAGATAGACGTAATTTACTCTCATTGAAGGAAACTTTCTACTCGAAAGATATTGGAATAAAATCTTCCCAATCAAGGTAGTAAAAAACCTCCATCTGTTTTTGACTTTTCTCCTAAGAGACAAGAAGTTGAACCTCGCGCTCCTCCGTTCCGGGAATGGCGGTGCCCTAGACTTGGGAGGGGATCTCTCCCATGTATGGGAAGGATCAGCTCTGCACACCTTGAGAGCGGCAACTCACTACGCTTCGTAGAGAAACACTTCTAAAAATGGAAGCGATTTCATCTCACAATTCAAAGACATAATGTATCCCAAAAATAGGAACTATTATCTCCCAAACATAGAAATGATTTACAACCGGATAAATGGGAGTAGTTCGCTCTCAATTTTGGGAAACTATTACTCTTATCAATAAGATATTCTTGGTCCTACTCCTTTAGTTGTTTATTGCTCCCAAAATAGGAATATTTCCAACTCATTTTTTTTCCGATCACAATACGAATTTCTCATACGAGATCGTTGACTCATTAAAATTGGTGGTTTCCATGCAGTCTCATGGACCTAGCGTGTTGCGTATCCTCCACAACATTATTAATCCATACCTTCTAACAAATTCCAACCTTATGCCTGAAATCTAAAACCCTACCTATTGCCATCCCGCATTCGCCCAGGGTTATGTGGAGCGGGGAAAGCCTATAGGCAAACCAAGTGGGATAAATCTTTATTAGGAAAACCCGCCCCGGGACAGTCGGTGTATTGGAACAATTTAGTTTGGATGTCTAGGTCACATTCCGTAGGCTTAGACACCGAAACTGTAATATTCCATACCTCCCGCTCGATTTGTGAGAAGACAATCAACACCTAACCGATCACACGAAATTTTGACAGCGAAAAAACGCGGTCACCCATCCAAGCAGTAACCGCGCCCAACGCTGCTTAACTTCGGTGATCGGCCCAGGTGACTCATATTATTTTCTCGTGGTAAGTAAATTATTTAGAACAAGAAACCAAAGCTCGGTTAATAAAAACAGTGGAAGAATAAAAACAAAGAATGATGTATTTCTGCAGAAAATATAAAAAACTTTTACGGAATCAACTGATTATATCGAGTGTTGCGTTTGCCTTCAGTTGGTTCACACGAAATTTTTTTTTCTTGAAAAACATTGAAATTTATCAAAATCTTTGATTCGAAAATTTTCACCATTACAAAGCCTTCACTTTGTGAAAGCAAAATTCTAACTTCGCCGTTTTTGAGATTGCCAATAATTTTATTGCCTGAATACGAATTCGAGGATACAAGATATCTACAAAAAAATTGGCAACGTCTAAAGCACCGCGGAATACCCTCAAACTTTTCCTTTCACACCGAAAAATCACTAAAAAAATTCTATTTCTGCCGTTTTTGAGCTCGCCAATAATTTTATTGCCGGAATACGCGATTTTAAAAACGGCTGATAGAATTTTTTTTGGCGATTATTCGGTACGAAAGGGGGTGTTTCTCGGTGCTTTGGAAGTTGCCAATTTTTTTGTAGATATCTTGTATCCTAGAATTCATATTCCGGCAATAAAATTATTGGCAATCTCAAAAATGGGGGAATTAGAATTTTTTGCGATTTTTCGGTACGAAAGGGGTAGTTTGAGGGTGTTCCGCGGTGCTTTGGGCGTTGCCAATTTTTTTGTAGTTATCTTGTACCCTAGAATTCGTATTCCAGCAATAAAATTATTGGCGATCTCAAAAACGGCGGAGTTAGATTTTTTTAGCGATTTTTCGGTATGAAAGGAGTGTTCCGCGATGCTTTGGGCGTTCCCAATTTTTTTGTAGTTATCTTGTATCCTAGAATTCGTATTCCGGCAATAACATTATTGGCGATCTCAAAAACGGCGGAGTTAGATTTTTTTTGTGATTTTTCGGTATCAAAGAGCGATTTTTCAGCCTACTTTTTGAGCGAAGCAATGAGCATGTGTGTGTGGAGGCGGGGGGGGGGGGGGGTTGGCGTGCCGAAACCACGCAGAGGGGCACAGCCACCCTACTTACTCCTGTTATCGTGCGAAAACAAAAAATATGATTTTTCTAAAATAATTTTTTTCTCGGAAACAAATTAGGTTAATCACTTTATATTTTAATAAAATATTGTCTGCAATAAGTGTAATGAGTAATTAAAATTTTTAGTAAAAAAATAAAATATTTTTTGAAAACATGATCTTTAAAGAACGTGTGTTTTAGAATTTACTAAGTCCTTCGCATGCCCGTAAGCCGGTCTCCCCCGCCTTTTACGTGTATATTAGAATTTACGTGTCTCTGAGTCCATCGCGTGCCCGATAGCCAGTCCCCCCGCCATTTCACGTGTATTTTAGATTTTACGTGTCTCTAAACCCCTCGCGTGCCCGTAAGCGAGCCTCACCTACCTCTTACGTGTTTTTAAGTTTTTACGTGTCTTTAAGCTTTAACATGGCCGTAAGCCAGTGCCAGTACCAATGTGTACGGGTCTTTAAGATTTTACGTTTCCGTAAGCCAGTGCCAGTACCAATGTGCACGGGTTTTTAAGCTTTTACGTTTACTAGGATATACGTGCATTTAACTAATTTTCACGTTTTTATAAGCTTTTACATATCTATAAGAGTACTTGAAAGTATTTACGTGCCTGTACCGTGACTCGGAAATTAGTATTTACGTATCTCTAACACTGCTGGAAAATTCTATAATATTTACTTATATATATATATATATATCATAACTATGGGAATTGGTATATTTGAAGAGATATCAATGTATAGATCGGTACTTTTGAAGAGATGTCGGCATTTTGAAGAGACTCATCAAATTTCTCAAAGCAAGAATCGCGACTTTTGAGGAGAAATCTATACCCCCTTTTCCCAGAGTCGGTAACCTGAGGGTCATTATTTCTTTAGTCACATTGTCCGAACTCTGAGCGAAAGGTTCACATCTCCTCAAAAGTACCAATTTACAAACATATCATATATATATACAGGGTGTGTCAAAAGTTCCGGGACGGCCAGTTATCTCAGCGGGAATGCATTTTCGGAAAAAATGTTTCATACAAAAGATGTAGGATTTTTCCCTGGCTATCTGATGGTGACCTTGAATTTGACCTTGGGCTTGACCTTCAAGGTCATTTGAAGGTCAAGTCGAATTTTTTAAATGGGAACTCTCCTTTTTTATTGCGCAAACCGAAAGAGGGAAAAATTCTCTTTCCAACGATATAAGACACATACGCGGTCAAATGTGATCTAGAGGTCATTTCAAGGTCAAGTCGGTAAAATGAGGTCAAATTGATCTTGGGCAGTCCAAAGCATGGAAACTAAGGGCGTTGGGAAAAAACTTCCCATACGAAAGTTTCCGCAAATCGAATGGAGCATCTGATGGTGACCATGAATTTGACCTTGGGCTTGACTTTCAAGGTCATTTAAAGGTCAAGTCGAATTTTTTGAATGGGAACCCTCTTTTTGTTGCAGAAATGCGGGAAAACTTACCTTTCCAGGGGTGTAAGATACATACGGGGTTAAAAGTGAGCCGAAGGTCATTTGAAGGTCAACGTTCTTATACTCCGATCATCTGAACACTCCATCGAATTTCGTGTATCAGGGCGTTAAAAAACATTTTTTGTGCAAACGTTTCTGGATCAAAACCCAGACCTGGGACCTGGCTAATCACCGCTGACCTTGGAACGACCTTGGGTCGACCCAACGGGGCAAACCGACCCCAGATACGGGTTCAGCGACCCCGAAAACCCATGGGTCCGTGGTTTTAAGCACCTTCTGCAATTCCTTCTAGTTTGACCTTGGAACGACCTTGGGTCGATCCAGCGGGGCAAACCGACCCCAGATACGGGTTCAGCGACCCCGAAAACCCATGGGTCCGTGGCCCGCATTTCTGCAACAAAAAGAGGGTTCCCATTCAAAAATTCGACTTGACATTCAAATGACCTTGAAGGTCAAGCCCAAGGTCAAATTCAAGGTCACCATCAGATGCTCCATTCGATTTGCGGAAACTTTCGTATGGAAAGTTTTTTCCCAACGCCCTTAGTTTCCATGCTATGGACTGCCAAAGATCAATTTGACCACATTTTACCGACTTGACCTTGAAACGACCTCTAGATCACATTTGACCCCATATGTATCTTATATCGGTGGAAAGAGAATTTTTCCCTCTTTCGGTTTCCACAATAAAAAAGGGGGCTTCCCATTTAAAAAATTCGACTTGACCTTCAAATGACCTTGAAGGTCAAGCCCAAGGTCAAATTCAAGGTCACCATCAGATAGCCAGGGAAAAATCCTACATCTTTTATACGAAACATTTTTTCCGAAAATGCATTCCCGCTAAGTCCCGGAACTTTTGACACACCCTGTATATATCATTTTAATTGACGCACCCGAAAATTTCAAAAACGGCGTCTCCTAGAAAAAAATGATTCAAACAAAAGTTGTAGGGTACGGAGGGGGCCAACTGATAATGACCTTCACTTTGACCTTGAGGTCAAGGATCAAGGTCATTTGAAGGTCAAATCGATTTTTTGCATAGGAACCCCCACTTTTGACCCCGGGAATGGAAAGAGCGGCAAATTTTACGTTCAAATATGACCTTGACCCTAACTTCAAACTCGAAGGTCAACATAATGTAAAGAAGGAAATCAGTCAACTCATTCAAACATTTGGAAAACAACACAGCCTATACAAGAAAATGTTTTGTACAAAAGCTGAGTGTAGGGGAGGGGGGAGCATCTGACCATGATATTGATCTTGAGGTTAATATTAAGATGTGGCCTTGACGTAGACGTCAAGATCAAGGATAAATATCGAAGAGATCCAAGAAGGACAAAGACCTATTCCAGCTTTACCCAGATACAACAACGTAGACGTGATAGGAAAGTATTTCGTTGGAGTGCTCAATTTTTCTAAGCCCCCTTGCCTTTGACGTTCCGGGGTGCTTTCTGTTGTCGTGAGTCCCCTCGCCTCTCACGTTCCGGAGTAATTTACTTTTTCAATATCAATCAAAGTCAACCTCGTAATAGTTGTTCAAAGTTAGCACCATTAGCTTCGAGACATAAGTTGATTCTAATTTGAAAATTATCAACAGTCTTCAGCAGTACGTTTCTTGGAATTGCCGCACAAGCTTCTCTTATTCGATTTTTCATGTCTTCTCTTGTAGTTGGCACTTCTTCATACACTTTATCTTTTATGAATCCCCACAAAAACAAAATCAAGCGATGTCATATCAGGTGATCGGGCAAGCCAAGAAACTGGACCTGCTCGTCCTATCCTGCGGCTACATGTTATTCAAAAAGTTCCGCACGATTCGTGCATAATGCGGCCCTGCACCATCTAATTGAACGTAAATTTCTTGTCTCGTTGCCAAATCAACATTTTCAAGCATACCAGGTAAGTGCTCACTAAGCATCTCTCGAAAAATATCTTGCGATGGTGTACTTAGGCGATGAATCGCCGAGCCCGAACACCAGCAAATAAAAGAATTATTAACCTCGTTTCTCTCTCTCTCAATCTTCGCTCCCGACACACTTACCGTCCAAAAGGAAATTCCGCTGTGACGTCGTATCTGGGCAAGCTACGAAGCTGAAAAGGTTGGGAAGGGTAATACCGTTAAATAAATATTCAAACACCAACTCCAAGTAAACTCTCAATTTATTAAAACCAAAAATCCCTACTACAAATAGCTAATTCCACTCTCGCATACACGCACACACTTACTCTTCTCACTCTCGTGAAACCCGTCGACACACCGCGTGAAAACTCGCAGGCAAACCAAAACTCGCCGCGACGCGATTCAGAGAAACGCCACGCACGCAAATCTCTCTCTCTCTTTCTCTCTACTCCCCACGCAGACTAACTATCTCCCGCGGCTCGATTCCGAGAATCGCCGCGCACATGAATCCCTCTCTCTATCTACTTTCCGCGCTCAATATCTCCGCGCAAATCGTACGCACAAACTTGAGGGATCGCCGCAATGCGATTCCCTGAAACACCACACGCGAATTCTCTCTCTCTCTTTCTCTCTCTCTTCACAAATCTCCACACGCACGCTCATCTGAATCGCCGCGGCGCAAGTCCCAAACCGACACACGCTCTCTCTCTCTCTCTCCACCGGCGTTAGCCGCGCGCACACTCAAAATGCATCGCCGCGCGATACTCTATTGTTAACCGCGACACCCTCTCTCTCTCTCCACCGGCGTTAGCAGCGCGCACACTCAAAAAGCATCGCCGCGCGATGCTCTAATGCTAACCTAGACTCTTTTTCTCTCTCTGTCTCTCACACCCGCACTCTTGCTCTACCCTCCCGCGACTCTCTCTCCACTCTCAAACCGCGTCCCCCTTACCTCGACGATGAGCAGCCCTCAGCGCCGACTCTCCGTCCTCGGCCCTGGGTCCCGTCTCTTTCGCTCTCTCCCTCGCCTCTCCGTGACCGTCGTTCACCTCCTGAGGCCGGCCGATATCGCCCTCCGGGACGCCTTGGTCACCTCCTCCACTTCCTCGTCGTCGTCTCTCGCCTTTACCCTCTCTCGCACTGCTCTTGGTTCTTCTTCTTCCTCTCGCTCTGTCTCGCACACACCCTCACTCGTCAACCGCACACTCAGCACTGCCGATCTTTTCCGCGCGCCGTATTCCTTGCCCCCGCACATGCGCAGGCGTTCGACAGGTTGCATCGGTAGATCGGCTACCCTAGCTTCGCACGTGGCTCTCCTCCATCTCTCTCTTGGCTGTGCCCGGAGCGCCTCCCCGCTGTAGCAACGCGCGGCCACGCTCAGCCACCCGCGAGGTGCTGCCACCTCGCTCTCTAGCTTCGCGGTCGCACGGAGTCGCGCGAAATTCAAACGCGCTCCGCGGGAGTACCACCAATTCTCCGACATACTTACGTGCCCGCGGCCCACAACGATGCTCGAGTTTCCTTTGTCTTCTCGGCCTCACTTTCCTCCACCATGATAACCACCGGGATAAACATAACCAGAACAGAGGAAAAGATCCCGAAAAATCAATAATGACGTCTTATGTGGTTGTGCCCCGGCAACGCAGCTTGAGAGAGAAAAATGCAATGGTGATGACTTACCACGTCACAAACTCCCCCTCCTAGGATGGAACACTCCTGAGTTTTCCGCTCATACTAGCTCCCGGTCTCCTCTCCCTTTCTCTCTCTCTCTTTGCCGGTCACCCAGGCGTGGGACATTGAAAGGAAATAAGATACTTACCGAGGAACGACGTCCCCCCCTATAAGACTTCTTTCGCTCTGTTTCCACGGCGTTGCTCAGGGTTGGTCCAGGGATCGACCTCTCTCTCTCTCTCCTTTCTCCACGGAAGGCGTTATGGATCCCGCCCTTCCCTTTACGCCAGCCCCGGCTCTTTCTCCTCTCTGTCTGTCCTCTCTGTCCTCTCGGTCGATTTCTCCGCCTCTGCGGCTCCGGCACGGACGGAACCGCCGCCACCGAGGCCACCGAAGCCGGCGGGTTCTCCAACTGGAACGCGCAAGGCCCCAGAGGCCCCGGACGCGGCGGAACTCCCCTGCTCTCGTGGGGTCTTCGTAGGACCGGGGGGAGGCGAGATAAAGGCAGCGGCGGCTTCCACCGGGCGACTCTCCGCCGCCCGGTCAGCCGCAGCCGGCGCCCCTCTACCTTGGCGGTGGGCAGATGAGGGTCGCGGACCCTCCCTCCCGTAGCGCTCCCTGATGTAGTCCCGGTAGGCCACCCAGCACCGGGGACACACTGTCAGGTCCGCGCCCCGCCGGCCACAATTGTGGCAATAAACGCTGGCAGGGCGCAGACACCGGAGGCATGAGTGGCCCTCTTGCCAACAGTTGTAGCACGCTTTGGGGGGAGGGTCGAGCACGGGGTCAGTGGGGATTGGCAGGAGGTTACCGAACATGATACCTCTCGTCTTTACCGGCAATGGTTCCCGCCTACTCCCCCCCCCCGACCCCACGCTCGCCCTCGACCTACTTCTATCCATCCCCTGTCTGTCTCTGGGAGGAAGAAGCCCTTGCGGCGGCTCCGGAGCCGGCGATGGTGACCGGGGGGGGGGTGAATCTCCTCGAGACGTAATCCTCGAGCTCCAGATGCCGCCGCGGGTTGTAGGGCTTCGTCTTCTTCTTCTTCCTTCTTCTTCTCCTCTCTCCACGCCCTCTCTCCACTTTCCGCCGACGGCTCCTCGGCGACGCTTGCCCCCACGGGGGCAGGTGGAGCCTCCTCCCGATCCCACTCCATGGCCTCCGGAGGGGCCGTGAGGGTCGGCACCGGGAGGAACCGGAGTAGGTACTCAGCGGGAATATCAGGTTCCCTATACTCCGGCTCCTGCTCCTGGCCCTCCGGTCCCGGTCTCTCCGGGCGCCCTGGAAGGGACTGGCGGGTGGAGGCCCCGCCTCTTCGCCCGTCATCGCCGGGGACAGCGCCCCGATCGGCCGCCAGGTAAGCTGCGAGCTCCAGCTCAGCCGCGCGGCTGAGTTGCTCCTCGGGGCTCCCCTCGGCCGCCGGCTCTGCCGAGTCGGCTCTAGGTGGCGACAGAGGGGAGCTCCGTACAGCGCCACGGGGTGTGAGTAGCCGCCGGGGAATGGCCCCCCGGAGGCGACACGCCTCCAGCTCGTCGCTCGCCTCGATGGCCGCCTCGTCCTCTCCTCCTCTCTCCATCTCCACCGCCTCTCTCAGCCTTCTCTCCACCCTCTCCTTCTTCATCAATATCCTCTCCTTTCTCTCTTTGCCCTTTCTCACTCTTTCTCTCACTTCCCATTCCATCCTCTCCTCCTTTTCCGTCTTCTCTCGAGCCCATCGTTCCCTCTTCAACCTCTCTTTCTCCGCTCTCACTCTGGCTACACGTTCTTCTTCCAATCTCACTCGTTCTAACCTCTCTCTCTCCACTCTCTCTCTTCCTCCACTCTCGCACGCTCCTCACTCTATCTCTCTATCCTTACCCTTTCCCTTTCCTCGGCCTCCGCTCTCTCCCTAGTTACTCTTTCCTCCTCCAATCTAATTCTTTCTTCTCTTTCCCTCTTCCTTCTCTCACTTTCAGCTCTTTCACTTTCTCGTCTCTCACTCTCGATCCTTTCTCTCTCCCTTCTCTCATTCTCTCTCCTTTCACTCTCTTCCCTCTCGCTCTCCAATCTCGCCCTCTCTCGCTCCACCCAATTCTCTTTCCACTCTCTCTCTCCACTTTCTCTCTCTCCACCTCATCTGCCCACGAAAAACGTGGCAAGAGCCGGGGCGGCACGAACGATCGCATTCTACCCATTTCCAGGTCTACGACCTCCCCAGTCGGCGTCGCATACGTCGATTCCGGGAGGTCACGGAACTCTGGGTACGGGGAGTGCGGCACTCACCACCCTCCCTCTTCGGCCATCCTCGTCGGGTTCTCATCTTTAACACACAAAGAAGTTAAAGGAAGGGGAAACTCTTAGTGTAAAAGTCGCGCCGGGACTCTCTTCGCTCGCGGGGGAACATAACGCTTAAGTACCGATACATGCACCTTCGCGAGTCGCCGGTTCGACCCCTCCCCTTGTCCGAGTACGTAAACGGACGAAGATAGGATCTCGACGATCTGGTACGGACCCTCGTACTTGGGGGCTAGCTTAGCATTAAATTTCTTAGCCGCATCAGACAGGTGGTGAGCCCTTCTTAACACCTGATCACCCAAAGCGAATTGCACGTCTTTCCGCCCTTTGCCATAGTGTCGTTTTTTGCGCCTCTCGGGCTTCATCAACATACTCCCATACTTCCGGGTCGATTCTCTCCACTAATCTCTCACTCTCCACCTCTCGTCGCAGACTCTTAACCGGGCGCGAGTGTCGCCCGAAATTCAAGAATGCGGGCGACAGTTTGGTGCTCGATTGCACCGCCGTATTCACCGCGTGCCTGAACTCATGGACGTGCTGGTCCCAGTTCCGGTGGTCCTCTCCCACGAATGCCGAGATCATGGCTTTAAGAGTTCGGTTGCTACGCTCCACAGGGTTTGCTTGAGGGTGATACGGGGGCGTGGTCACATGCTTTACCCCATACTTCTCCAGCATCCCCTTAAAGAACTTATTGTCGAACTCCTTGCCATTATCACTCAGCAAGTAATCGGGAGTTTCCCAGCGGAACAGGATTAGCTCCTCGGTAGCTCTTGCTACAGACTTTCCGTCCGCCTTGCGGAGAGGTTTCACCTCGATCCAACGAGTGAACAAGTCCTGAAAAACCAACAGATAACGATGCTGGCTCTTGCTCGGCGGAAACTCTATTGTGTCCATCGCAACCACCGCCCACGGTCTCTCCACGATTCCAGTGCCCATTAGACCCTGAGGTCCCGTTTGGAGACCTTTGAACTCCTGACAGGACTCTCATTCCCTGACGAAGGTCCGCACGTCATGAGACTCCTTTCCAGTAATATTCCCGGGCCACCCGATCATATGTCTTCTCAATGCCGAGATGGCCCGAGGATGGGGCGCAATGAGCATCTTCCATCACTCTTGCTCGGTGCTCCACCGGCACAACCAATCTCCACCTCTCTTCTCAGAACTCCACGGGATCCAGTAACGGATCCGTTCTAAATCTAAATAAACACCCGTTCTCCACTCTCCACTGCTGATATTTGGCCGGAAATTTCTCCACTTCTTCCCTCATCTTCAGATACCAGGGGCCTTTAATCTCATCAAACCCTGCTATCTCCGTCTCATCTGGCTCTTGCGCTCGGGAGAGAGCATCTGGCACCTGGTGAAGCGTACCCTTGCGGTGAACTATGTCAAAATCCCATTGTTGCAGCTGCAATGCCCAGCGTGCCAACCCTCCTGTCGGCTCTTTAGCAAAATGAAAAATTATAATTAAAACTTAAGAACAAATTATTGAACTGTGGACAATAAAGAGCGGAGACTCCACAAAATAATGTATGTCTGTCGCATTAACTGAATGCGCAAACTGCTCTTTTAATTTAAATTTTAAGTGCCTTTCACTTGAGATTAAGTTCGCAAGCAGAAATCATATCACCAGTGGTCACCTTAGGTAAAAGTTGGTTATTGATAATTATTAGAAGTCACTTAAGATGAAAGATTGTGATTAATGGTTGAATGCGTAGTTTTTGAAATGGATACATTGATCAATTTAAACATTAGAATGACCTTAAATATTAAATTTCAAATTAGGGTCAAGGTCATATTTGAACGTAAAATTTGCCGGTCTTTCCATTTCCGGGGTCAAAAGTGGGGGTTCCTATGCAAACAATCGATTTGACCTTCAAATGACCTTGATCCTTGACCTCAAGGTCAAAGTGAAGGTCATTATCAGTTGGTCCCCTCCGTACCCTACAACTTTTGTTTGAATCATTTTTTTCTAGGAGACGCCGTTTTTGAAATTTTCGGGTGCGTCAATTAAAATGGCACACCGTGTATATATCGGTTATATGTATATAGGTGTATGTATTACACAAACATAAAAACATAAAAATTATTATCAGTATACATATCTAAAACGTAATCTCATTTTTTGGATTGAAATACGATTTAGATAAGTACCAAACTTTAATAAAAATTTATTTATGTATTTAATTCAAAATCAATTAAAATATAGTTACTTTGTGTAAACTTATAAAGTGTTTCTTACATTAGATAAGTATAAAATGACTAAATATATATTATTGAACACTTACAAAATATTGCTTATAAAAAAGAATATGATATTTTGTGATCTTTTTTTTTAGATTATAAAAGAAGAATCTGATTTTTATTTTTGAAATGCCAAGAAAATTTCTATAAATGTAAATACATACATATTCACTCATATTATGAATGCAAAAAGCAAAAATGGTTCAGAGAAGCAGACAGTAAACATTATTTATATTTATTTATTATACAGAAGAAATCCAAGCCATATTATACTAAGCGACAATATTAATTTGTTGTAATGGCTAGTTTTGTGTGTACTGCAAAAAATTTAATTTTCAAGTGGACTGTACAGTAGTGTGACAAGACACATCTAGGATCTTTAAGTGTCCGACATAATATATAGGAAATATTGATGTGAGGATTTATATAACATGCATATCTCTAGTTCAAGATATTTAGACCACGTTAGTGCTTTTTCATGGACTGTATTACATATTTGCACTCGGACAGAGAGAAAAAGTTTGTGTAAGATTGCAATTTTAATATTCGAATATTCAAAACACTGTCAATGTATTATTGAAATATTTTCAACGAATATAAATGCTTAGAATGACATAATGATTGGCTCATAGTAACCCCAATAAACAAAGTTGCTGTCCGACAACCAAACCTGCACTTTTATGTCAACTTGATGTCAATCTGAGTCCTTTTTTGCCGTTGCCTTAGGTTTGCTATTAATTTGCCATCACTTTCTTACGTGGGAAGAGGCGCAAAAATGGTTCAGAGAAGCAGTGACTAATTGTATTGTATAGTTGAAATAAGTAAGGTATTACAATGTAAAATGATGTAATGGCTAGTTTTATGAATACTGCTAGAATGATTTAATTTTCAAATGCACTGTGCTGTAATGTGCCAAGACACATCTAGGATTCTCAACTGCTTATTATGTACTAGGTATAATATCTGACAAATATTGATGTGAGGATTCGTTTAGAAGCATGTGTCTGTATTTCATGAATAACGAGATATATTTACGAATTAGGTGTTTACGAGCCTTCAATTGTTGATTTCTTTCTCCAAAATGTTAATTAAATGCAGCATAGAGATATTGTACGAGTAGAATTTCTAAACAAATATAAACCAGGTATGATTAAAAAATGTTCATTTACTTTATTGGTAATAGTTTATTTGTAATATGCTAAAAATGCCAAAAATATCATTATTGAAGACTTTGACAAAGGACCACAGCTTATGGGATACTGTAGCCCTGTCGAATTAGTTGAAATTGTAGTACATATCTTGAAAAATATTGACAGTCGGATTTTGCGACCATAGGGACATTTATTCACCAAGCCAAGGCATACTACAATTTCAACTAATTCCACGAGACTCTAGTATCTCATAAGCTGTGTGTCTGGTCCTTTCATTTAAAAACTATTTTATTTCATAAACTAGTTCCACGAAAAAATTTATAAGATCTATTTTATTAGAAATTGTCTGTAAAATATCAACAGAAATATTTTGCACAATAATACAAGAATGTACAATAAAATAAAATGCTTGATTATATTATTTATATTACAACAATGACACTTGAGAATAATAAATGATTGGCATGATTGACATGGCATGAATGACATGGCAATGATTGTAAGGTGTGCATTATTTTGATTGCAAAGTTTAATGCAATAGCTAAACATAAGTAGTCGTATATCAAATACCTCTGGATGGTTTCACTTCAAGATACCAAGTGTCATTGTCGCTTCAATCTAATTTACATAAAGGTTAGAATTATCTATATTTTATGGTGTTCCCTATTATCTTGTTGCGAAATTCAACCAAGTTTTATTAAAGTGCTAAGTAACAATGACACTTAATAATAATAAATCGGTTACAACATGTACAAGGTAAATATAATTACTCCGGTTACAATCATGATAAATTACCTGTAGTAAATATGGTAATGTTAAAATTGAAAATATTTTACAAAAAATCATACATAACAACTTATGTGCTAGTTCTATCAAAATACAATTATCATAAGATTAGTTATAATTATTTGAAATTTTATTTATAATCATTTTATAATTTATTCATCACAGGTTGCTGCAAGTTCAAAGTACACTCTTGAAGAAGTAGAAAAATGTTATATTGAAGAAATGGAAGTATTACAGGGGAAAGATTTCATTGATTAAAGAAAGAAAAGCACAATTCCACATGGTGTAGCAAGAATACCATTGCACATAGAATACCGTAGAATACCATTCCCATATACATATATCAAAAAATTGCTACAAATACATCAACTCCAATATCTGCTGCTCCTTTACCGTAGAAGATTTTGATTTATTATTTTAAAATGAATTTATTGTTGTTACCATAATGTATGCCAACAACTGTTGTATGTTTTTACAACCACTGCATTGTGTATATGTTTTGATTTAATAATACTTTAACAATAATAAAAATAGTTTTAGAAACGTAATAATTGAAGAAACAATAAAATTTCAATCTTTTCAATTAAATATTTAAGCCATTCAAAATATAGTTTTTATTTACATTAATTAAAAAAATATATATGTAATTATAATTTTTTAATAAAATCTTAATTCATATATTAGAAGAAATTTTATAATAAATGCCTAGCGGATCAAAAGTACCACTTTTTCTCCCGGCGCCCGATAGCCAAAGTCGTATTTTTGGCATTGCCAAGCAAAAAATAGTGTACGCACCACGGAAGAAAATAAAAAATGCCTCAAATCGTATGTTGGTCATTTTCGCCTTCGGCTCGGGTGACAATTTACATGCGATCTGCGACATTCTTTAACTTCCTTTAACTTTTTTACTCCCTACGTGCGTAATATTAAATTACTATAAATATTAAATTTTAAAATTGGTATATAAGTATTTGCATCGTTCTGTTTTTGCATTTAAGGCGATGTGCAGTCCAAAATCAACCTAAATTCATTATTTATTAAACTGACTTCCCTGTTGAAAATATCCACGCGGATTTCCACGTGGATAATCCATGTGGATATCCTCGTGGATTTCCACGTGGATTAACATGGATTCCACATGGATTCAAATGGATATCCGCGTGGATCATCCACGCGGATATCCATGATGAAAATCCATGTGGATTATTTGAAATCCATGTGGATTCCGAGAACCAGCCCGATTTGAAAAATCCACGTGGCTTCCAACTAATCCACATGGATGTAGACAATTCGGCTGAAAAAATTCATATGAGACTCACTTGAATCTCACGTGATTCTCAGGTGAGTCATGCCAAATTCTCATGTAAGTCTCATGCGAGTCTCATGTTTCCACTAACAATATTAAATGAATTAATACTATTTTTTACTGTAATTAATTGTTTAAATTAATTTAATCGTTTTAATTTATTTTCTAATATGAAACTAGAGATGTAAATAAAACAAACTGAAAAAATTAAACAGATGTATATATTTTTAAATGTTTTATTTTATAAAAGTATAAAAATATGTATTTCGGTACAAATAGTATTTTCGCCACCCTGAATATGGCCAAATAGAGCGTATGCCCTATTGAAAAAAATCTTGTGATCAATTACATGATTTTTTCCAAAATCCGGGAATATGCTCTGCTTGATATATAACTCAATTTATTTATTATTTAGCAGTTTAATACTGCTTATAAATGAAGAATAACAGTTTAATGAAACTTTGAACGATAATATATTATCGTGCAAATGTTTCATTAGAATGTTAGTATAATTATTTGCAAGTATTACATTTTAAAAAATAATCAATTTAATTAAAAATATAGAATTAACTTTATTATTATAACAATTGTAATGTACCGATACAACTGTAAGTAAATAATAGAGACATGTAACACACCTACAACATTAGAATAATTTTATTGATCATATTTTGCTTAATGTGGAAAAAGAAGAAACGATGTTCAACGAGCCTCGTGCTCACGCTCTCGACGCCGACCCGTGATAGCAAATTCACACGAGGCCGGCGCCGAGCGCGCCTACGTGTACTCGATATTAGTAGATACCGCAAGAACAGTCACGATGGCGACGGCGACATGGCGCGCGAGGAGGCGACGTCTTGGCGATGTTGTCCCCGTTGACAGAACTCAGCTGAAATTTTGCGTCAAACCTCATATAACAGAACAAAGTCGAAAGTATCTTTCAAATTTGTGTCCTGACTGGTCTTGGTGAATTCACATATAGTTATAAAAGCACTTCACATATGAAAGAGTATTGACATGTGGATGGCTTTACTATAGTTTATAAATTTTAATCAATTTTTAAATAAATTGTTTGTACATTCATTATTATATTTCATATAATTGAGGTTTTTTGTCCACCACTCACTGTTATAGTCTAATATACATTTTAAAATATTTTAAATTATATATTTATTCATTTTGTTATTTTGTTATAGGCACATCTCCTTTGAGATCCACAATTCAGTTGTTCGTTGATAGATTTAAGACTTGGATGGCTTTAGCGTAAGAAATATATTTGGACCCAATGAACTAAATAATATTGTAGATCTCTTATACAAGATGACCAAAATCAACTTTAATCATGTGCAAACTGTAGCTAAAGAGACCAAGTACCTATAATATAAGCATACAAAATTTTCTAATTACATAGAATATTTTATATACTCATGGCTACGTAGTGCCTTTAGTTACAACTTTTATTAGTCGATAAGTCACTTATGGGCTGGGTGACTTTATCGCAGGAAATATTGGGATTATATGGACAAAATACCTTGATCATATTTGACTATAACAGTTATGACATGTATGTATTATTTTTACAAATAAAATTTTTATTTAACATGACATTTTTACAAAATCATACTTACATTTTCTTTTATTTTAAAATAATGTTTTAATAAAATACTTCACCATTATGGTCACAAAGAATCATATCACATATGATGCCATTAGGTCCATCGGGTTCTAATATATCCAGCGGTAAAGTCACTCATCCTATATTAAGTACTTATAAATGTGGATTTTTTATAACCAATTATGGTATTAATTTATTTATATTAGGACTCGTTCTATGTATAAATGAATAATGTGAAAGAGTTTAAATTATACGATGACTCATATTAAATAGTATTGACATGTGCGTAGCTTGGACTGTACTTTCTTTAATGTTATATTTATACTTATTCGCAAGTATTTTATACATAATACTATATAAGTTATTGTTATAAAATTTACAGCTAAAGAAGAAACCCATGCATTATTGTTTAATGCTTCTTAAGTACTCATAAATGTGGATTTTTTATAATAAATTATGGTATTAATTTATCTATATTATGACCAGTTCTATTTATAAATGAATAATGTGAAAGAGTTAAAATTATTTAATTACTCATATTAAATAGTATTGACATGTGCGTAGCTTGGACTGTACTTTCTTTAAAGTTATATTTATGCTTATTTGCAAGTATTTTATATATAACTCTATACAATTTCCAACAAAAGAAGTAAACTATTGCCAAGAAAGAAATTATTGCCAAATGATACTTGTTCATTAAAGTATATTGTTTTACAGCTTGTTTATTAAATGCAGCAATACATTAAAAACAATATTATATTCATAACATATAACCTTTTACAAACTGTAAGCTCTATTTTAATGATTAAATAGCATTTAGCAATAATGTATTGGAGACAGGATAGAATAAAAAAAACATGAAAGTTTAAGGCCTTACCTAGATATAAACCTGGAGAATATAATAAGCGTGAAGGTGACGGCTAGACTTAACCTATAGGCAACCAGAGGCAACGTCTGCGAGAAACTCAGCATGACCTCAGAGATTACAGCATGGACAGCAGCAGGTCTTTCTTCAAGAAGCCACAATGAACCCTCTCTCTCACGTTCGGACTTCTGTCGTCATAACTCTTGAAGCGTAAGCACCGGTTGCAACACGCGGCATTTGATTATGACTGTCGCGCACATGCATTTCCGTACAGGCGTCCCTCTCTTCCTCTCTCTTCTCTCTCTCTCTAGTTCTCAAACTCTCAATAAACGCATGTGGGCGCTGTAGTCATCAAACAACGTGTTGCAACTTGCGCTCTCGTGTTCATGGGTTACGAGTAACGATTAATGACGTGAAAGAGGGTTCATTGTGGCTCCTTTAAGAAAGACATGCTGCTGGCCTTGCTGTCATCTCTGTTGCCATGCCGAGTTTCTCGCAGACGTTGCCTATAGGTTAAGTCTAGTTGCCACCTTCGCGCTTATTATGTTCTTCAGGTTTATATCTAGGTAAGGCCTTAGACTTTCATGTATTTTTTATTCTGGCCCGTCTCCAATACATTATTGCTAAATGCTATTTAATCAATAAAATAGAGCTTACAGTTTGTAAAAGCTGCCTATGAAAATAATATTGTTTTTAATGTATTGCTGCATTTAATAAACAAGCTGTAAAACTATATACTTTAATGATTAAGTATCATTTAGCAATAATGTGTGGGTTTCTTCTTTTATTGGAAATTGTATAGAGTTATATATCAAATACTTGCGAATAATTATAAATATAACATTAAAGAAAGTACAGTCCAAGCTACGCACATGTCAATACTATTTAATATGAGTAATTATATAATTTTAACTCTTTCACGTTATTCATTTATAAATAGAACTGCTCATAATATAGATAAATTAATATCATAATTTATTATAAAAAATCTACATTTATGAGTACTTAAGAAGCATTAAACAATAAAGCATGGGTTTCTTCTTTAGCTGTAAATTTTATAACAATAACTTATATAGTATTATGTATAAAATACTTGCGATAAGTATAAATATAACATTAAAGAAAGTACAGTCCAAGCTACGCACATGTCAATACTATTTAATATGAGTCATCGTATAATTTAAACTCTTTCACATTATTCATTTATACATAGAACTAGTCCTAATATAAATAAATTAATACCATAATTAATTATAAAAAATCCACATTTATAAGTACTTAATATAGGATGAGTGACTTTACTGCTGGATATATTAGAACCCGATGGACCTAATGGCATCATATGTGATATGATTCTTTGTGACCATAATGGTGAAGTATTTTATTAAAACATTATTTAAAATAAAAGAAAATGTAAGTATGATTTTGTAAAAATTTCATGTTAAATGAAAATTTTATTTGTAAAAGTAATATGTACATGTCATAACTGTTATAGTCAAATATGATCAAGGTATTTTGTCCATATGATCCCAATATTTCCTGCGATAAAGTCACCCAGCCCATAAGTGACTTATCGACTAATAAAAGTTATAACTAAAGGCACTACGTAGCCATGAGTATATAAAATATTCTATGTAATTAGAAAATTTTGTATGCTTATAGGTACTTGGTCTCTTTAGCTACAGTTTGCATTAAAGTTGATTTTGGTCCTCTTGTATAAGAGATCTACAATATTATTTAGTTCATTGGGTCCAAATATATTACTTACGCTAAAGCCACCCAAGTCTTAAATCTATCAACGAACAACTGAATTGTGGATCTCAAAGGAGATGTGCCTATAACAAAATAACAAAATGAATAAATATATAATTTAAAATATTTTAAAATGTATATTAGACTATAACAGTGAGTGGTGGACAAAAAACCTCAATTATATGAAATAAAATAATGAATGTGCAAACAATTTATTTAAAAATGGATTAAAATTTATAAACTATCCACAATATTAATAAAGTCATCCACATGTCAATACTCTTTTATATGTGAAGTGCTTTTATAACTATATGTGAATTCACCAAGACCAGTCAGGACACAAATTTGAAAGATACTTTCGACTTTGTTCTGTTATATGAGGTTTGACGCAAAATTTCAGCTGAGTTCTGTCAACGGGGACAACATCGCCAAGACGTCGCCTCCTCGCGCGCCATGTCGCCGTCGCCATCGTGACTGTTCTTGCGGTATCTACTAATATCGAGTACACGTAGGCGCGCTCGGCGCCGGCCTCGTGTGAATTTGCTATCACGGGTCGGCGTCGAGAGCGTGAGCACGAGGCTCGTTGAACATCGTTTCTTCTTTTTCCACATTAAGCAAAATATGATCAATAAAATTATTCTAATGTTGTAGGTGTGTTACATGTCTCTATTATTTACTTACAGTTGTATCGGTACATTACAATTGTTATAATAATAAAGTTAATTCTATATTTTTAATTAAATTGATTATTTTTTAAAATGTAATACTTGCAAATAATTATACTAACATTCTAATGAAACATTTGCACGATAATATATTATCGTTCAAGGTTTCATTAAACTGTTATTCTTCATTTATAAGCAGTATTAAACTGCTAAATAATAAATAAATTGAGTTATATATCAAGCAGAGCATATTCCCGGATTTTGGAAAAAATCATGTAATTGATCACAAGATTTTTTTCAATAGGGCATACGCTCTATTTGGCCATATTCAGGGTGGCGAAAATACTATTTGTATCGAAATACATATTTTTATACTTTTATAAAATAAAACATTTAAAAATATATACATCTGTTTAATTTTTTCAGTTTGTTTTATTTACATCTCTAGTTTCATATTAGAAAATAAATTAAAACGATTAAATTAATTTAAACAATTAATTACAGTAAAAAATAGTATTAATTCATTTAATATTGTTAGTGGAAACATGAGACTCGCATGAGACTTACATGAGAATTTGGCATGACTCACCTGAGAATCACGTGAGATTCAAGTGAGTCTCATATGAATTTTTTCAGCCGAATTGTCTACATCCATGTGGATTAGTTGGAAGCCACGTGGATTTTTCAAATCGGGCTGGTTCTCGGAATCCACATGGATTTCAAATAATCCACATGGATTTTCATCATGGATATCCGCGTGGATGATCCACGCGGATATCCATTTGAATCCATGTGGAATCCATGTCAATCCACGTGGAAATCCACGAGGATATCCACATGGATTATCCACGTGGAAATCCGCGTGGATATTTTCAACAGGGTTTAAACCTTTATTTGAAAAAAATACGTCAATTAAGCCCTCCGTACATGCAAGTAATATACTCAGAAATTTTTCCGGAATGATTCGATCAGTATTTTCATGAAATATCTCTACTGAAAAAGTGCAGCTGATTTTCACATGAAAATTTATCGTTTAAAATTTATTTATTATTAATTATTATTATTTATTATTATAAACTATTATTATTGTTCATTTACTTGAATCTATACGATCAACTAATGTATTTAAAATAATGTACACTGTGGCAAAGAAGTTTTGAATTATTTATCATAATTTAGGAATGTAAAATTTAAATTAACAACAATAAATGATAATAATAATTAATAATAAATGAAAATATCAACAGGATTTTCAGGTCAAAATCAGCTGATAATCAGATGATAATCATCTAACAGCCACCTTATAGTTACCCGATTCTCAGATGATTATCAACTGATATGCACCAGAAAATCATGTTGATATTTTCATTTATTATTAATAATTATTATTATTAATTATTGTTAGTAATGTTACATTCCTAAATTGTAACAAATAATTCAAAACTTCTTTGTCAGCATCTACATTTTTCGACATTTTTTCGAACACATTAATTAATCATCCTTGTTCTAAAGTCAGATAAAATGATAAAAATGTAGATTCCTACTTATCGACCACAACGGTTTTTATTTAATGAAATAATTTTTCAATATTTTTTCGGAAAAATACGTCAATTATGCACTCTGTGTATGTAAATACTACATTCAGGAATTTTTTTGAAGGGTTTTACCAGTAATTGCATGAGAAATTTTTTTTTTCGTATTATGTCGATATCCCACATCACCTTAAATTCAATAAATTGATCACAGGGCTATTGGCGACGCGTTGTATTGTATTTATTATTGAATTGTATCTTAATACTTACTAATACTACAACGTGATTTCTCGTCAAAAGTCTCGTTTGAATCGGTCATATTTACACTCGTGCCAACGTAATAAAGCATAACCATAACCCTATTTATTTTCCGACTTAAAAAATTCTTTAATCTGAAACGATGATAACAATTATTGATATATAAGTATCTTTCCAAACATTGCTAAATTCATTTTATTCAATTAAATAATTTTTTTAAATAATTTCTGTACAAATTCACCATATACTTAAAAGACTATTTATTAAATTTTAATATTTCGCGCCGTCGACCCCTTTAGTTAGATTATTGGCTATTCTGGCGCTCGCTTTCTAAGAAAAATTGGTTCGACACGGAACGGAAACCGCGCGCGGGGAAATGATTCATTTTCCCTTACAGTACTGGCGCGTTCAGACGTCGTAATCGTGAGTGACTGACAGAATAGTTTTCGTCCAAGGAAAAAAAATGGGAAGTAAGTATATTTATTGCTTTATGAACCATATTTTATCTTTTTTCATAATACCTGGACCAAAAATACCACTTTCGTGTTTTTGATGCGAGAACGAAAGTGGTACTGTCGGTGAGAGAAAACGCACGACGAGACAAAAAATGGTGAGTAGCTCACATCTCATGTTTGCCACCTTCGCCTTCGGTTGGGGCGACAATTTACGCACGAGTTGTAGACTATCCACTCTTTTTCATCCCCAAATGTGTAATATCCTATTCTTCTACTTATACACAAAAATTTATTTGTATGTTGTGTACCACTCTAACCTCAAAAACTCAAGTTTGATATGAATTTTTGGCGCTCGTGATATAAAATACCGTTAGAGTAAGTACTATTTTGTTTCCTGTTTTTCATTTTCAGAAGACAAAAAATCAAAGAAAAAAGCCACCGAGAATACAAGAGGACGGCCAAGAACAAGGGACAATCCTCGTTAGAACCAGGGCCAGCAAGGGGGTGGCCCTGCAGCTGACGGTATAGCGCCCGAGGAGCACGCTGTCCACGTCGCGAACCAGCTAGCAGGAGCTCAAGGTCAAGAAGAACCTAATCTCGCTGAATTAGCCCGTTGCCCCATTATCCTGGCAATAAAACACCCGGTAGGCGCCGACGAAGGCGAAGCGAATCGCATTGTCCGAGACAACCGAGCGCCGGCCAGGTGGAGCAGCGGCTAACCCGGCCAGTGGCGGATTCAGCACTGGGAAATGGGGGGGGGCGATTGGTGAATAGCTAATAAAATTTCTAAAAAAAAAAAAAAAAAAGGTACGGGTAGTGGGCAAAGTTTGTTGCAAAGTCTATACAAGTATATAACTTTGTATTTTGGAAGTTGATTTCGAATTGAACTTAATACTGAAATAGATAGAGAGTATTTTTCAAAATATAAGAATCACCCGTATAATAATATTACAATATTCTACGCTTGATGCGATTGTTAAACTGTATTTTATTACTTAAGGCGATGTGAACCTCAAAATCAACCCAATTTCATTATTTAATTAAGGGGTGCTATAGCCGTATCATTACCGACTGAGCAATTGGCACAGTTTCAAGTTTATTAAAAATAAAATACGTAGAATCACAAAAAATCAAGAGAACACCCTTCTGCGGTTTTGAACATTCTATCATCCAGTAAAAGTTTGAAGTCGAAATATCAAGTGGTTTTTGCAAAAACTTTGAACAAAACAAAATTCGATTTCGTTCAAAGTTTTTGCAAAAACCATTTGATATTTCGACTTCAAATTTTTACTGGGTGATAGAACGTTCAAAACCACAGAAGGGTGTTCTCTTGATTTTTTGTGATTCTACGTATTTTATTTTTAATAAGCTTGAAACTGTGTTAATTGCTCGGTCGGTAACGGTAGGACTATGCCACCCCGTTAATAAACATTCGAACGTTTATTTGGAAAAACAATTCTTTCAGGCGCTCCGTGTATGTAAATACTATGCTCAGATTTTTTTGTGCGATTCTATCAGCATTTCCATGAGATAAACACTTTTTAAAACTGACAAAATTCGAAGTATACAGATCCCTACTTATCGGCATTGCGGCTTTTATTTAATTAAATAAATTCTGAGTAAATTTTTGGAAAAACAGCTCTTTCAGGCGCTCCGTATATGTAAATACTATACTCAATTTTTTTTGTTAGTAATTCTATTATTATTTGCAAAAGAAATATACATTCTAAAATTTGTCGGTAAGTACACATTACCTTAAAGTACAAAATCAATTCTGTACCTTCCTCGGAATATTTTTATCTTTGAGTTTTGCAGAGAGGGGGGGGCGATCGCCCCCGTCGCCCCCCCCTGGATCCGCCACTGAACCCGGCGATTGGGGGGAACCAGCCGGCAGGCGCCGAGGAAGCCGCAGGTAATCACGTCGCCCGGGACAGCCGACTGTCGGCCGGTGGAGCAGCGGCTGACCCTGTGGTCGATGCGAACCAGCCGGCAGGCGTCGAGGAAGCCGCAGCTAAGCGGGTAATTGCCCGGGACAACCGACCGACTAATAATCAAGGCGGACAAATTGTCCCGAGGACCAATCGGTCAGGGATCAGCCGAACCGGAGGTGCTACCACCGGTCGGAGCGACCAAACGACAGGCGGTCGAGGTGGCGCCAATGGTCGTGGAGGTGAAGATAGCGCCACGCGGAACCAACCTACCGGTTTCTACCTCTCTCTCCCTCTCTCTTGATCTCTCCCTCTCTCTGTCCCACACACACGCACATATTCAAGCACATTGTTTTTAATTTTTTGTATTTTTTCAGAACCATCAGTGCTATCAAGAACGGTACTTGGCTGGAAGAGTGGAGAATATGGAACGCGTGAGTAGCACTTATTTTATTCTAAACAATTTAAATTAATCCGTTAGTTCTAAATGTTTTTTTTTCTTTTTCAGACTGTCCAACAAATTTGGCAGGCAGTGCGTCATCCAGTAGTGCCACCTTCACTGGTAAGAGCACCTCCAGCTCCACTGTTAGCACTTCCTCCGCCACTAGCACCACCACTGCCGCCAATCATGATGCCATCGGCATCAATGGCATACCCGCAGATGGGACCATCGGCATACCCGCAGATAAGACCATCGGCATACCCGCAGATGGGATCATCGGCATACCCGCAGATGGGACCATCGGCATATCCACCATGGATGTCAATGCTGGCCTCAACGCTGATGCAGGCGCCTGGACCCACATATGCCAGCATGGGCCAGCTTGGGCCAGGATGGGCATCAGCAATGCCATATCAACCGGGTGTACCGCCATACAATTTCGGAAATGGCACATGGCGCCACACTTTCATTTAATTAGATTTTTTTAATGTATTTATTTTTTTTTAATGTATTTAGTTTTTTTTATTGTAATTGATATTTTCTAAAGAAAATAATTTTGTATTTTTTGAATGTATGTAAATCAATAAAAAATAATTTTTCGTAAATGTTTACCTATAAGACCGCCTTAATTTCGCTGTTTCATTTATACACAAATAGGTGTTTCGGGAGTTCACAGAGTATGAAGCGTATATACTAAACGTTTCAATATTTCCGAAACTGTAGGGTAATGACGGTCACAGTACTGGTAAACGTAACACAGTAACCGTATTATTAAAATTTTATCATTTTCTTGTTGAAATTGTTCTTTTTCTTTTTATAATAATTTTAATTGTTATTTGTGAATATTTTTCATTTAAAAATCTTTGCTAAACGAAGAGAAGCAATTATTGATCTAAAAGAAAAATTAATTATAGGTCTTTTCTATGTCCTCTTTTTATTATAGGTTTATTTATACAAAAACTTTTTAGATTTGGAGTCATCTTTTCTTTAACCTACACTTGCACATGTAGCAGAAAGACACAACACATAAACAAAGACGTTTAATTGACTTTACTACGTAGACAAATTGACTTCAAATAAGTACTTTAATATTAGTATTAAATAACTTATATGAACGCAAACTGCCATACCTTTTTTAAAAAATATAAAAAATATGATTTTCGATTTATATTTGATTAGTTTGTAGAAGAATTTTTTCCACCATCCACTCATTTGACTAAAGAGTTGCTGGAGAACCTCCCAGGTCTATATAGTCTATATACCATGTTCGCTTGTCCACGAATTGCGCGAAAAACGCTCTCGTGACGTCGCGAGATGCAATACTTTCATTCCGTTTGAGTGGGCGATGTAATGTCGTCGCAATAAGTGATAAAGTCATATACCTCAATATACGAATAAATTAAGAACTTTATATTATACAAGTTATACAAGTTATAATCCGTATATCAGTATGGCAATTAGCGGATTGAAAAATGGCAAAGTAATTTATCCATCGAAGGTCCGATCGAAGAAAAAAAAACTAAGGATAAGGTTAGATATTCTGTTGTGCGCTATTCTTGGTACCAGTTTCTTGAACCAAACGTATTAGAAATAATGTTTTTTGAAATGCAGTATTATATCCTAGTCATAGTATAAAATTGTTTCGCGTTATTTTCATAGAATAAATGAACAAGAAAAGTTTAGTTTTTAGGTTATATAGCGTTATGACGTAAATCTCTACCTTACCACCAGTAAACTTAATTATTTTTTTGCATTCGAACATCATTACTGAAAAACACGCTTTATCTACTCGCAGTGATTGTATAGAGAATATTCTGTTCGAATATGAAAAGATTTTATTAGTTACATTATTGTAGAAATAAGGTTAAAGTCGCAATAAATGTAGACTGTTGATTACGGAAAAATTTCACTGATGATTTATTTTTTTTTTTTTTCAAAATATTGTATGAAGTCCACGTGGCAGAATAGTTTCCATTATCGACAAAGCATTATTAAGAAGTTATTAAAATAAAATTTAATGATCCAATTGCTACTATACCGATAAGTCCAAATTGAAGGTGTAGATGGACAGCGTTGTCGGTTCTTACCATAACCTCGCAGTCATTCATTCTCATAATTTTCTAAATTTTTGTAATTGTCAATCTGTTATTTAAACTTTTTAAAGCATCCCCTTATTATGCTTACTACAGAAAGAAGTATGTTAATTAGAACAACGTTTCGATTACAGCACTATCGCGCAATACAGTATAGGAAATAAAGTAAATAAAATCTAATAATATTCATTCTCTCACAGCAATAATAATACATTGTGTAAAAAGGGACTGAAGTCGCTGATTATTCTCGCGGATAAGTTCAGAGCCCGAGCGAGCGAAGCGAAGCGAGACTTTACCCATGTTACATACTGCAGTATTTTATTTCCAGCTAAACGGTGACCACTTTATAGATTTCAAAAGTTATTTTGTATTTATATGTTATAATTTTGTTACTTTTCACCAAATTCACCATATACATAAAAAATTCGACTATTTAACTTTATTCCCGCATATGTGGTAAAAACAGAGGCAATCAGACGTCACTTTTATCCTATTTTTCAGGTTATAAAGAGGCCATTACCTACAGTGGAGATGGAAATGATAATATATTATGTAGCAAGGGAGAAAACTTTTTTTTGATTCCCGCGGATGGGTTCACTGTCTGAGCGAGCGTGCTTCACTTCGCTTCGCTCGGACAGTGATAACCCGAGGGAATAATCGACTTTTCTCCCGAGTTACATGCAGTACTTTATTCCCATCTCAATTGTGGCCATTTTTTTATTTGGAAAGTGGGACCCACGGAAATTTTTATTTTAATTTGATGTTGGGCTGTTTATATGGAATTTACTTATTTCTCGCAAATGCGGGGCGCTTATATGAATACGATAAAGTTTTGGCAAATATAAAATGATATTACTGTACTGTAGTTTTGCTCCTGATAAAATTAGATACACAATAGTAAATTAGGCACCTAAGGAGTAAAGTAGGCTACGTAGGCCCGCGATGGATTTGCCGCGGAACGTTTATAGCCTCATTGCTCCCAAAGGCAATACACAATTTTTCGCATGCCCGGCGGAGAGCTATTTGTGCCTGATTTTAGGGTCGAAAACGTTAGATAACGTTACTCCTACAAAATGCGATGCATATGCTCCTGTGTCTACTTTTGACCCGATTAGAACCGCCTGCAGTGATTTGAGACACGCAAGTGGCGATAGCTAGGTAAAACATAGAGAACGTGCATGATGCGCGTGGTACTTTTTAGGAGGGAGTACATGTGGTGTTTCACTCCCCGACGTCAGGGAGTAAACACAAATAACTTTCCGCCGGGTATGCGAAAAAATTGTATACAATTGGCTTCAGGAGTAATAACCCTGCTAAAAAACGAAAATTGAAAACAATTCGAATCGATTAAAATTCAATCGATTTTTAAACTAATTATTGATACCAATTTTCAGAATTCAATTCGATTGTTTTCGATAAAAATTTATAGAAATCGATTAAATACGATTAAAATTTTAATTTCAGTGATTTCGTTTGATCGTTTTGAATCGATTTCTATCAATTTTAATCGAAAGCAATCGAATTGAATTCTGAAAATTGGTATCAAGAATTAGTCTCAAAATTGATTGAATTTTAATCGATTCCAATTCTTTTCAATCTACGTTTTTTAGCAGGGAAGGGCTATGAACGTTTGCGATTTTCAACCCTCGCTTAGATAATAGTAGATGGTATAACTGCACTAATTATTACGCGTTTCAGTATATTAATATTACTGAAAGAATTTAGCAGTTTCTGTAGATAATATTAATAGTATATTACACAACAAGAAAGGTAAAGAGTTGGCCAGTCCAGAGCACGTGTAAATTACCAACCGAGCCGAAGGCGAAACGCGACATTCGCGTTCCGAAGCCGGGAGCGAAAGTGGTATTTTCGGCCCGGGTATGATGAAAAATCGTATACGCAACATGGGGATAAAGAGGGCCACCTCAGAGCCTTCGGCTCGGGTGACTATTTACACGTGCTCTGGACTGGCCAACTCTTTACCTCCCTTGTTGTGCAATATACTATTTCATTATAGATAAATGTACTTTCTGCGCGTCAAATTACTAGGTAAAAATCAAAATCGGTAGATTAACGAAAAATAATGTAAATACAGTAAAAATGTTACATCAATTCGATGGGTCCATCTTGTTAAAATCATATGCTAATGCGGCCTGCCGTATCATCTGC
Organism: Torymus aiolomorphi; assembly: GCA_036365515.1. Taxonomy (NCBI): domain Eukaryota; kingdom Metazoa; phylum Arthropoda; class Insecta; order Hymenoptera; family Torymidae; genus Torymus; species Torymus aiolomorphi. The sequence continues at coordinate 88,578,829 of CM070873.1, forward strand.
CGTGACATCTCATACAATTTCTTTTTACTGTATTTCGCAGTGGTGCTGTTCGATGAACGTAGATTTGATTGAAATAGGTCTGAAGTTTGTATCATTGGAATGCAACGAAATAATTTCTTACGATTAATTTAAGTTATTAAACAATGGAAATTTCATCTAACCCTTTGTTATAATAAAGTGATTTTATTTTACAAAACACTACATCTTAAAAAAAAAAAAAATAACATGAATTAGTATAACCATGAAGTAAAATAAATTTTTTTTCTTATTTCGTTGCACTCTAATGTTGCAATCTTCAGATCCATTGATTAAAATACTTCTTTCCGTGTACCTTATCATATCTAAGTGTATTTATATATATTTATTTATGTATGTACGGACGTCAACGTACTATATATTTTATTTGACATTTTAATGCAGATCTACAGATGTAAGCATATTAAAAGAAACTAAAAGAAAAATAGTAGGAGACTTCCAAGAAAAAAGCCGTGCAAATAGAAAAAGCAGTAATTTGCTTTCAACTGCTAATAAGACAAATCCTGTTTTGGACGATATAGATTCAGACTCAAACGTACATTTACAATTATTTCTGAAAGAGGATGTACCTTCAAATAATGAAACTATTCTAACGAGTAATAAGATTAAAAAATGAAAAAAAAAACTAATAATCTTTTTCGGTTTACTTGTTCGAAAACGTTGTCGCAGCTTGCGGCATTATTTGTATGTCTCTATGCGGTTGTTACGTTGTTATTCTCAAATGATAAAGATTGTAAGTGCAAGTTGAAAAGTTACAAGCAGAGACTTCATTGGTTAAAAGTTGAACGTAAGAAATTGCGTAGAAAATTTATGAAAAGGGTTTTTAAGCGAAAACAAAATATTAAAGACAAGTTTAAGAGAAATAGAAAAGCTTCACGAGAATACGTGCAAAAATTAATAGATATAACAGAAGCAAGAATTCAAGGTCGTCGAATAGTGGATTTCAACTATTTTTGGCGAGAATTACGTTTAAATTTAGAGAATCATGGTAAAAGTTACAGCTTGAAAGATTGGAAATTCCAAAAGGAATCCAATTTTCATGGGGGGTTGAGAACATTATTTTTTTTTCAATGCCAAAGATGTAAAAAAGAATGCAAGATTTGGTCAGAACCGGAGACTGGAGATTTAAATCAATGTTCTATAATAGGTACTCTTGCGTAAGGCATAGGTTATTCCCAGATGCAAGGATTACTTGCTTGTATGGATATTCTATACATAACAGATAAATCATTTAAAGTTCACCAGGAAACGCTTTTATTTCATTTAAATGGGATTTCTGCTGCAGTTATGAAAGAAGCAGGCGAAGAAGAATATCGACTCGCAAAGGAAGCTGGCGATGTTCACGAAAATGGCACGCCGTTTATAACAGTAATTGTAGATGGTAGTTGGATAAAAAGATCATTTGGTACAATAGTACATTATGATACGTGGGCCGGAAATTGGATTTCCGGGCCGTGCGTGGTATGATGCCCGAGGCGAAGCCGAGGGCGTCATGACGCACGGCCAGGGCATCCAATTTCCGGTCCAAGTATTGTATACTATTTTTCTTACTCCCCGGCCGAAAGTACGTTCTGTAATTGTTAAATAATTGATAAAATTACGTTCTCGTCTGCTGGCTGTGTTTGAGTGTTAGTTTTTCTTTCGGCCCGCTCGATAGTACTGCCTCTGTCGGCCGCTTTGGGTAGCTCGGCCGATATTACCGACTGTTTTTTCTTTCGGCCCGGCGTGGAGAGCTGGTTTTGTGGCCGTCTGCTACTTTCGCTGTTACACAGATGGTTGATGCCCGCCCGACATTTGCAAGACCGAGGCGAAGCCGAGGTTTTGCTGGTCGGGGCGGGCATCAGAAACACATTCATTAAAAAAAGACAACACCACTTTTTATTTCAACTAACTCTTTTTTCTCGTCACACGTGTACTTTCCTCTGTCTATTTCGTACGTGTCTAACCTTCACACCACACAAACATATTTTCCTCGGACGCTCCCGTCCGTACTTAATTGTTTCTACACGACTCGAAAGTACGTGTAGGAAACAAGAGGAAAAAACAATGACCACGATCAAACAACACCACTTTTTATTTCATTTAACTCTTTTTTCTCGTCACCCGTGCACTTTCCTCTGTTTATTTCGTACGTGTCTAACCTTCACACCGCACAAACATCTTTCGTCGGACATGCGCGCGGGCGCTCAAGCGCCGCGGGTCAGGAAATTTCGGCAGCCAATCAGAGCGCGCGGTTGGTCTAAAATAGGATGCGAAAGTTTCTCTTTCGGCCCGGAGATGCGGGCCGGAAGTACGTACTTTCGGGTGGGCGAGTAAGAAATAGTATATTACTAACGCGGGCGGAAGAGGATTATTTACCTCATGCGACTTTTCGACCTCGCTTTGCTCGGCCGAAAAACGTCGCATGAGGTAAAAATTCTCTTACGTCCACGTTTCAGTAACGTATTTTTCCGTCCGAGGCCGCAAAATGACATTTAAGATGGCATTTTGAGGTTAAAGGGCGGAAAAATATGATTCTTTATCTGGTTTAGGAGCAATAATAGGCAAACGAACAGGTAAAGTTTTGTACGTCGGTGTAAAAAATAAATATTGTACCAAGTGCTACAGAGCAGAGAGTATTGGTAAAAAGCTGAATAGACACAATTGCTATAAAAATTTTCCACGTGAATCACCTTCTACTCTTATGGAAAGCAAAGCTTTATTAGAAGGTTTTGAGAATAGTATATCAACCCATGGTCTAATTTATAAATATTTCATTGGCGATGGTGACAGTAATTTTTACAAAAGTTTACTTGATAAAAATCCGTATGCACAGCTAAATATTATACCTCGTAAAATAGAATGAACCAATCATTTACTACGTAATCTGTGCGAAAAAAATATGACGGTCGCAAGTATGACACAGAAACAAGGAAAAAGAGTCAAAGGTTTTGTTACTTTACGTAATATTGTTAAAGATAACGTTTTTAAAATTCGTCAAGCAGTAATTGACGAAATAGATAGGCAGCGTGCGAATATAACGAAGGCATGGGAATTGAAGGTGAAATACTTGCAAAGAAATATCTTAAATATTCCTAGCCATGTTTTTGGAGAACATAAAAGATGCAAAGCCTACGGCTTTAACTGTAACAGTGATTCTTCCGAAAATGAAGTTAATTATGTTTCCTACTTAAAGGCACATGGATTTTATCAAAGGATTGAAGACCATGTAAAATATTTAAGCTTCCATGCTGATAGCTTATTACATAAAGGCTATAGCCGGATAAGCATGTTAAAATTGCCCCCAACGTAATCGACAAACTAACTTTACTGGTCGATAGAACATGTAAAAAGAACTTCTGCGCTAAATTTTTAGACCATAATACCTTTCCCGTGACTAATTAACACCAAAAACGTGTTTTTTCGATTTTATTTTTTTCCGAGTGTCAGTTAACTTTTAAAAATCTGAAAAAATTCAGAGAGATGTATATGTAGGTCCCAAATAACCATTAATTTTTTCAGATTATGCTAATTTAAATTGTGCTCTAAAAAAATTCCTAAAGATTTGTATTGATTTTTTAAATTGGTTCCCTATCAATGGCTAACTTCCAATACCATTATTTTTTTGTATTTTTTTTCGCTCTTTCGATTTCCATTATAAAAACTGTGATAAAATGGGGTGGAACACCATCAAAAATCAAAAAAACCGTTTTTTTCTTCATTTTTGGCATGTTCTTTTATCCAAGCGTCAAAAATAACCCCAAAAATCGAATCAACGCATAAGAAAATCCTCTAGAATAAAGTAAAAATATAAAAATTGTCATAACCAACCTAATACCAACGAAAAAAATCTATATTAATCGTGTAAAACCGTGTAAATAACGATTTAGCTTAAAAAATAACTTCATAAATCGATTTGGTGCATCAAATATCTCGTAAAATACAGAAAAAATATAAAACTTCTTATAACTTACCTTACACCACTGAAGAAACTCTATATTAGTCGTATGAAACAATAATAAGCGTGGTTTAGCCTAAAAGTAACTCCATAAATCAATTCAGTTCATAAAAAAATCTCTTAGAATATACTCGTAGTTAAAATATAAAAATTATGATAACCCAGCTATTTGCAATGAGAAATCTTTATCTTATTTGTGTAAAGAGATAGATGCTATTATATAATCTTAACAATAACTATTAATGTTGTGCACACCTGGACTCCGCAAAAAAATGATACTTTACTCCTTAAGTGGATAAATTCTAATTCAAATGTCAGCCAAAAGTGGGATAACATCTGGATATAGGAATTAGTGAGCAGTAGATAAAACAGATAGAAACAAATGAGCTATAATTATTAAGCATATACTTAAAAAGATGTTTTATAATAGAACACTATACGATAAGTAAGAACAATAGTTGTAATTTAAATAACTAGCGATCGAGCTGCGCTTCGCGCCAATATTAGTTTTGGTCATATTATATTCAAAATCATTACATTTTGCATTTATAATAGAGAGGTATCAAACTTTAATTTTTGAGGTTAGAATTTCAAACAGAACGTCACGTTCTATCAATCGAGGTTTCTGTCGTCGCCTTCTTAACATAAAACAAAAAAATTCAATTGATTGAATAAATAATTATTTGGTTTATTTAAACATACATGAATATTAAAAAAACTACAATAATATTTGTGTTTGTGTGTGTGTGTGCGCATGTGTGCGTGTGTGCGTGTGTGCGCGTGTGCGTGTGTGCGTGTGTGCGTGTGTGTGTGTGTGTGTTTAGTTAGTCTTCGTCACTATCCTCGTTTATGACTGGATCTATCTCTTCGGTTGTAAATAAATCAGACAGTATTTTTGCAGGTCTTATTATTTTTGACTTATACCTTGCATGTGAAAGATAGTATATGACTGCAGCAATATGAGAACAGCTTCCAACTGATCTCAATCCATTTGCACAGTCACACGCGTGACGTACAACTCCACTGCAGCCTGTGGTATGCGGCTTGTATTGGATGTAACATTTATACGTTTTTCTGTTTACATGTCTGCATCTTACTAAAACCATTATAATGTCAGGTTGCATTTTGATGTACTCCAAATTGATCGTATTAGATTCGTCCATAATTTCTGCCAAATAAGATATAGCTTGACCTAATTGGTATGTGCCTGAAAAAAATATCTTCAAGTCTCTTTCAGTCATCTCTGGAAAATCTAATACTTCTTCAGATGTCAGTTGTACAGTCATGCTCTTTCTCCGTGACCATCTTGCACTCTCTGCTTCTATTGCGAGTGTGTTTTCATCAATACATGAACTGAGCATTCTATCGACGATCTCATTCTGTAATTCGGTATCACAGTTCAAATGCTTTCCAAAATAGTTATTAAGAAAGCATGCTATTTTACAGTAGAGACCTGTTTTTGGAAGAAGCTTGTTGTCGAACTGATGGTGCAACAACTTATATTTCTTTCCCAAAATTCCATGCACTGCTTCTACGACCCATCTCAATTTAGTTACAAATCGCGATTCATTTGCCTCTTTACAAGTTAAACTTGTTCTCTTGCCTTTTAATGCAGGCATGAGAACCGTGAAACCCTTTTGTTCTAAAAATGGAACAACATCTCTAAAACCTCGATCTACGATACATACATCACCTCGCTTCATCATTTGTGCTATTCCATTATGGTCCATCATAACTTTTTTCATAATAGTTGCATCATTTTCAGTGGCTAAAAATGGTCCAGGGAGATCTACAACAAAACCGTCTGTGGTGCAAATTGTAAATGGCTTACACAAAGGCACGTGTTTGTGACCGGAATACGACTTCCTTTGATGTGCATTATTTTTGCTTTTCTGATGCCGTAAATATGTAACATATGCAACAGCACTTATGGCTCGAAATTGGTCTTTGTAAAGGTAATTCAATTACTGGTACATCGTCTGTTTTCTGTTGAGATTTAAACTCATATAAACTTTCAGAGCTTACAGATTCATTTGTGGAGGATGTTAGGGAAGAAGGTTCAGAATCTGATTCTATCTCTTGATTTTGAGTACTAGTAGAAGGTTGCAACTGAGCAGAATTGTCTTTTTTTGTGCCAAAAAAAACATATCTTCTGCATTTATCACATAATTTTTCTCCAATCTTAACGTTAAGTTTTAATTGCTCATTGACTGTTTCAACATCCAAAACTGTGTTTATAGTTTTTGATTGTCCAGTTAGTTTTTTAAAACTAACACCGCAATTGCAGCAATTAACACTTGAAGACATGTCTGAAATGAATTATTATCTTTATAGGTCACATTATGCCTCATGACAATGTTCACTTGGTATTTAATAATTTTAAATTATGAATAATATTAAAAAGTATGAATAAAAATAATATGTAAAAGGAAGAAAACTTGTATTTTTATTTCTTTAGATAAATAATTTAAGATGGCCAAGGTAAATATTATGTAATTCGATTTTTTATTAAGGTGGCTCCGTCGTGCGGCCTCTTACTAAGAAGGGATCCCGTGGGGGGCTATCAATTATAATACTTAAAAAATGGTATATAAATATACAAGAGTTTTAAATTCATATTTAATTAATTTTAACAATATATCATGGAAAATATGAAAAAATAATTTAAAAAAAAATTGGAAACGTCGCCGTCGCCACTTTTCTCGGTAAACCTCTATTTATCAAATTATGAATTCAATTTTCTTTTACATTTCTTTGGCAACTATTATCTTTTTTTAAGTCGATTCTATAAGTACAAAATTACGACTACGTAAGTTTTCCGTACTAAATGTGTTTCCGAGTTGATAACAGAGTTTTAATTGCTTTACTGATGGTCTACCCATAAAAGCTAATGTAAAAAGAAGCATTTTTGAAATAAAAAATCTTTTTCGACTGCCTAGGACCTTAGCTACATCAATATACCAAAAAATCCTTGAATTGTGCACTTTTCAAAAGTATATTTTATTTTTTCTTTCTTATGAACTTGCCAATTCAGCGGAGCCACCTTAAAATATTAACTCATTCAACTTGCAGAATGATTTTATTATAATACTCTTTCTCAGATAATAAAATTGTGATATATGGATATATATTTATTTGGTGCTTCAAAAATTAGATTATATGTTTAATGAAGAAAATAATCAATTACTTTCTTAAACGTATTTTTATCATAATGTGTAAACAATCTCATAAATATTATTCCTAATTATTTCTAATCAGAAATATTAGAATATAATATTGTAATTTTATATTAAAAATCACATTAAAATTAAGATTAGATTCATATGCTACGTTAGAAATTATCTCAAGAATTGAAGATATGTATTATATGTAATGTCATATATTTGGAAAACAATAGAATTGGGCAATATCACACTAATTGCAAGAACTATTTCATTTTTATTTTTCCCGAATTTGTTCTATATTAAAACTATTCGGTAAAAGAAATGTTAAAAGTTCAATGTTGTTCAATTAATTAAGAATTATTTTTCAGCAACATTTATCTAAATGTAAAAAAAATCTAGTATTGTACCAATACTGATCCAATACTGATCCAATACACCAAGTTTTTGTACATTTGTGATTGATTTATAAAAAATGTATGCCTTTCTTCATACTTAAAAGCCGAAACAATATTTTTTTTAAATTAATTGCATTTCTTAGAAATAAATGTTGTGAATAAAAGAACAACCAATGAATAACAACTATTTATATGAAACCATCGAAGTCCTCATTATATATTTTATTAAAAATTCTTCTATTTAAAAATGTAATTGAGACAATTTAATTTAATGATATATTTTTTCCTTTTCATATTGGAAAACAAAATAATTCATTTATTACAAATGTTTACATATTTTATACACAACATTAAAAGGTTACCTAAAAAACGGCCAAAAAAACCACTTGGGTTGCTAAATGTGATGTTTCTCTAGTTCAAATATTATTTTTATCTTTTTCTCAATCGGTAAGTGATTTTATAATTCAATTTATACATTTATTTTTGCTCTTTTTCAATTAATTTTTTAGTTACTTGCACCGTCAACAGATAAAGTTAGTATATTTATAGTGTTAGTGTATACACGTGTATATTACACGTGTACACGTGTATATTAAGTATAATATAGTAGAGACAGAAAAATCTATCATCTGACAATGCAAATATACTTATAGTTATAACTAAATAATTAATTATTAAATTGATAAATAAGTGAGAATCAAATTACAAAAATTAAAAATATTTAAAATAATTAAATTAAATTAATAAATTGAATTAGTAAATTAATAAATTAAATTATTAATTGCCAGCTGATATGAATTACTCGTACACTCATGTGAGCGTAAACTGTGGAAGTGCTGAATAAGTATTCTATAAACATAAATATCGAATGTGCGCGTTTGCATATAGATACAGACATACTTAATGTAATTTTGATTCTAATTAAGTATATTTATAGCACTCTAACCTCAAAATATGGCAACTATAATGCCAATTTTAGGTCCTCTTGCTGTAAAATACTATATAAAACTGGTGTGTAAGTGATTATTGGCTCGTGCGACTTTTCACCATCGCTTCGCTCGGGCGCCGACATGCGGGTCAATTCTGCACATATTTCGTAATCTATATACTTTGAGTATCACTTGTTGACTATAAAATTACCAATTCTGTCTGTTACACTCAATTTCTTATTAGCTACATATACAGGGAGTACTAACGGTTTTTTATATACGAGTATTAACAGTATTGTAGAACTTTCTATATGCGCTGAATCGATTTATGGACTTACTTTTAGGCTAAATCACGCTTATCATCGCTTCATACGATTAATACAGATTTTCTTCGTTGGTGTAAGAAGTTTTAAGAAGTTTTATATTTTTTTCTGTATTTTCGGAGATTTTTTGATGCACTAAATTGATTTATGGAGTTATTTCTTAGGTTAAATCGTTGTTTATATGGTTTTACACGATTAATATAGAATTTTTTTCGTTGGTATTAAGTTGGTTATGACGATTTTTATATTTTTACTTTATTCTAGAGGATTTTTTTATGTGCTGATTCGATTCTTGGGGTTATTTTTGACGCTTGGATAAAAGAACATGCCAAAAATGAAGAAAAAAACGGTTTTTTTGATTTTTGATGGTGTTCCACCCCATTTTATCACAGTTTTTATAATGGAAATCGAAAGAGCGAAAAAAAATACAAAAAAATAATGGTATTGGAAGTTAGCCATTGATAGGGAACCAATTTAAAAAATCAATACAAATCTTTAGGATTTCTTTTAGAGCATAATTTAAATTAGCATAATCTGAAAAAATTCATGGTTATTTGGGACCTACATATACATCTCTCTGAATTTTTTCAGATTTTTAAAAGTTAACTGACGCTCGGAAAAAAATAAAATCGAAAAAACACGTTTTTGGTGTTAATTAGTCATGGGAAAGATATTATGGTCTAAAAATTTAGCGCAGAAGTTCTTTTTACATGTTCTATCGACCAGTAAAGTTAGTTTGTCGATTACGTTGGGGGCAATTTTAACATGCTTATCCGGCTATAGCCTTTACAAACAATTTAGTTGAATCGTTGAACAATATTTTCTGCAAGCAAGTAAATGCCAAATGAGTAAATTATGCTTGTAGTAATCAATATAACACGCGAGTAGCAATTGCAGTTATACAACAGAATACTCAAAAAGCTTTTACAAAAATTTATCAAGGTATGGAGGAAGAAGTTCCGCAAACAGTTGATAAATTGCAAAGAAACCGCAAATTAAAAATATCAAGAACAAAAGAGTCTAGAGCAATAAACGGAAGAAAACGAAAGTATACATATATAGGAACTGATAAAAATTATGGTAATTGTGAAAGACCAGATTTTACAGAAGAACAACTATCGGAAGCACGCAAAAGGCACTTTGAAGATTTACAAGAAAATCAGGAAAACCGCGTTGATATTGAGTTAAGTACGCGGAAACAACACGAGTCAGATTTATGGATGATATTGCGAAAAAAAACACTTATCAGCGTCAAAGTTTGGCCCTATCTGCCGCATGATGGCAAGCACATCTTGCGCAAATATAGTAAAGTCAATACTTTTTCCATCTTTACAAGATACTGCTGCTATGGCTTATGGTCGAGAAAATGAAGCCATTGCTCGAGAAGAATTAGAAAAAAAATAAGAAAAAAAATACAAATTTGTGGATTATGTATTGATCAAAATGATCCACGATATGCCGCCAGCCCGGACGGTTTCATTGATGACGATGGTGTTATTGAAATAAAAAATCCGTATCGTGCGATTGACATGACAGCCAAAGAAGCTATGGAAAAGTACTCTGACTTAAATTTTATCGACAAAAGAACAAAAGGTTTTAAGAAAACTCATTATCTGGTATTATCAAATTCAAGGACAATTGCATATAACAGAATGAAAATACTGCGTTTTTGCAATGAGAACCTCCAAAAGTATGGAAACGATAGTCGTGGAAAGAGATGATTTATTCTGGAAAACAAAAATGGAACCAATTTTATCTCGTTTCTACGACAACTGCCTGCTTCCAGAAATTCTGGATAGTAGATATTGCAGGAATATGCCTATTAGAGATCCCGAATATATATTAGAGGCTGCAAAGAAAAGAAAAACTCTTGATAAGGAGAGATTACGCAATGATTCAACTTTGAATAATAAAAGGTGTGATATTACTCAAATAATAGAAATGATTGAACAAGTAAAACAGAACAATGAAGAAGGGTGTATAAACGATGAAAAAGTATCGAACGATGAAAAAGTATCAAACGATGAAAAAGTATCAAACGATGAAAAAGTATCAAACGATGAAAAAGTATCGAACGATGAAAAAGTATCGAACAATGAAAAAATATCGCATGATAAAAAAGTATGGAACAATGAAAATAGTAATGGAGTAGAGCAGAATTGTGCAAAAAAATGCACGAAGCGTAAAAAAATATCAATTAAGAAGAATAAAAAGGAAGTGAAAAGGAAAGGTTCAAAAATATCTACTAACCAGAAAAAAGTTTCAAACAATAAGTGCGTTAAAGAAGTGAAACAGAAAGGTACAAAGACATGTACAAGTCATAAAAAAGAGTCATACATTGGTTCACATGTACACAACTTGGAAAATGACGATGTTCTATTCATCAGTTCTAGTAACAATCCAGATGATTGGAATTTAAAAGATATATTGAGCATAAGGACATATCTTGAAAATAAATTAAATGATTATGATTTAGATGTATTGAAAGTGAAAATTTTGAATTCTTCTGAATGGGTAAATGATGATGTACTGGATGCATTTGTTGGTATCCTCAGGGACAATAGTGCCATTGAAATAAAAAGTGTAGTATACATTAATCATCTACTTTGCGTGTATCCTGCAAAAACATCCCACACTGCAATGATTCTTGGTGGCCAATGTACAAAACACTGGCGTTTGGCATATTATAATGGATTATCAGTTGCGGTGTATGATACCCTACCAAATTATACTGGTGGTAAGTTGGTGAAAAAAGAAACAGATTATATTTTAAAACGTTTTCCACATCTATCAGAAAAAGATGTACACTTTATTAAAATTAAGTCCAAGCAGCCTGACGGCAATAGCTGCGGAATTTATGCAGTTGGACTTTTAACTTACCTTATCATTAACGGAGATCCTTCGCAGGTAAGTTTATCGAGAAATGACCATATTATGAGAAGACATTTCTTGAAAATAATTGAATGTCGGAAATTGACTCTTTTCCTAATAAGTAATGCATGAATTATATATAAATGCTTGTCGCGTGTTCATCATTTTTCTGATGCAACGAAAAATCACATAGTGGTGAAACACAAATTTGCATGCTTTGATTTAAAATGCTACACCATCTAAATAAGAATACCAAATGAATCAAAAATAACATTGCACGATATAATGAAATGCATGTTTCATAATTTCAAAATTAATAAGTTCAAAAGAAATATATAGGGAGACGATAATTATTACATAAATGGCTGCGTCCATAGAACTGGGTGATGGAGGAGCCCTTTTCATTATGAAAACCCTGAACTAACATATGCATGAAATAATAATAATAATAATAATAATAATAAAATAGTAATGCATGATAAAGTAGAAAGTATCTTTCGTAATTCTTAATTTCACAACTTGAAAAAATATTATTAATTGCATGCCTTCTATAACAATGTTGATGACCTTCTTATATAACATCTCGATTTCTATATACGAATATAAAAACCTTGAACTAACATATGCATGAAATATTATTAATAATAATAATAATAATAATAAAATAGTAATGCATGATAAAGTAGAAAGCGTCTTTCATAATTCTTAACATCACAAATTGAAAAAATATTCTTAATTTCATGCCTTCTATAATAATGTTGATGGCACTCTTATATAAGATCTCGATTTGTATATAGTATATTACTTACTCTAATAATTTGTATTGTAAATAATAGAATAATCAATAGAAATTAAGAAATTTTGCTTCCTCCTAGAGGAAGCTTTGTGATAGTAAATTTTTGAGTTGTTGTAAAAACATGTTATAATTGTGTTCTGAGGTGTTAGGAATCAAAATACATGGTTTTTGAAAAATGTCTGTATCAATGTATGTGTGTGTGTGTGTGTGTGTGTGTGTGTGTGTGTGTGTGTGTGTGTGTGTGTGTGTGTGTGTGTGTGTGTGTGTGTGTGTGTGTGTGTGTGTGTGTGTGTGTGTGTGTGTGTGTGTGTGTGTGTGTGAGTACGCCTGGATCTCAGCTTGTACCGGTCGATTTTGACCGGACAGGTCTCATTCTTTCTTTGTTTTTTTGCGTGATGGCGGGTCAAAAATCCGTATTTTGATTGGGGCGATGCGCTTTTATTTTTTTTTTTCAAATTTTCGATTTACTCAAAACTATTTTTTGATTTTTTTTAATGATAGGATCGATTTATTTGAATCTGATGGATAGTGTTCAAAAGAGAATTAAAATACCTATATTTTCTAAAAAAAAGTTTCTAGCTATCACGGTTCTTTTGTTATTAACAAAAACGTGTTTTTTTTTAGAAGCTTATAACTCCTAAACTCAATGGTCAATTTTTTTGAGAAAAATCATGATAATATGATAATACAGAATATAAATAGCTATAATCTGTTAAAATTTGAATACATTCTGTAGGCTAGATTTTGAGTAAAAAATTGAAAAATGAAAAAAATCAGTTTTGTATGTCCAACGATTACAAGAGTAAAATTGACTTAATGGCTTCAAAATTCCTTTTAGAGGTAGATTTTTTATAGTTTTCGGTCGAGTTTTTTGGGCAAAATGATTGGTCCATAAATTTCAGAGATATTTGAGGTTAAAAATTGTTTTACATTTTTTTAAAACCGTAATTTCTCGAGAACGGCTCTATGTATCTGAATGGGGTGGGTGGCACTCGAAAGAGAATTAAAATACCTATATTTTCTAAAAAAAAAATAATTTTCTATCTATCACGGTTCTTTAGTTATCATCAAAAACAAAAACGTGTTTTTTTTTTAATAACTCATAACTCCAATGATGTTATCATCAGTATTTTTTTAATTTTTAAAAACCAACCAACAAAATGAATTAAAATGTTTAAAAATTATATCTATTATAATCTATTATAATCTATTATAATTATGAATTATGCATTATGAATGGATTATATTTTGCATTATTATAATTTATTTGTGAGTTATGAACTTTTTTAAAAAAATACGTTTTTGTTAATAACAAAAGAACAATGATAGCTATAAATTTTTTTTTCTTAAAAAATATGAATCATGAAAAAAAAAAAAAACACGTTTTTGTTAATAACAAAACAACCGTGATAGCTATTTGTTTTATTATAAAATATAGATATTTTACTTCTATTTAAAATGATAACTTTATTTATCAGCTCAAAATTTATATAAATTTGATATAAATAAATAATAAATAAATAAATAAATTTAAAAATTAACAATTTTTAATATTCATAAATGAATTTAATTATAATTATGCAATAAAATTTTTAAAAAATTATAAATTTTGTTATTAAAAATAAATAAAGGAATCAACAAATTACGGTTGAGGAAGCTACGGGCCAATGAATTGGCAGCGATTTTTTTTTCAGTAACATCTACAACTTGGAAAGCAGAAAATAATTCGACAAATACTGTAAGTAAAGTGAAAAATAGTAATATATATGGGATCCTGTGAGGGCCAATATGTAGAAAGAAAACAATTGTAGCTTATTAACAATAGAGGGTGCTCTATCAACTTTACCGTAAGTAAATTTCCTAACTCTTGACTTATTTTTAGGATGAGCCAAATTCTTTTGGTGTCGTTATTTTTGCCGATCAATAATTCCGGAAACTGAGCCACAAGCAAAGTGATTAGCTTGGTAATGAAAAAGAAGATGATCATAAGATATGGAAGTGAGGATTGAACGACAGTAAAATGGTGGGTCCATACGACGATGATGTTGAGCTGAATCAATCCAACCTAGTTTCTATGAAAAGTAAGAGCAAGATGGAAGAGGAAAAGTACAAGAGAAAGGGTAAATGTATGAATAAAAATAATAAAAAGATATAAAATTTTAATTTCGTTTTACGCATATATTGTATTTAACACTTTTTTTGGTATTATGTAGCTGCATTCTTTCTCGTAAAGAATTCTCAAGTATGTTTTATTGTAATTAAATAAATAATATGTACTTTTGTTAAAGAATCATTGTCCGACTTCAATTTCTATTAGTCCACGAGTAAAGAGAAAAAAGAGAGCAATCAACGAACAACACCCTGCTATGGTAAGCAGCGTCATTCTTTATCTCGAAGGAAGGGGTAAGTATATGACGTGAGATACGAAGAGGTCGATAAGCGAACAACATCATGCGGATGGCTAGAGCAGCGGCTGTCCATGACCGAGCCGAAAGGCGCACTACCGCTAGCGTTGTACTTACGTCCGCGTGAAATTCCAAATTAAAAACTATTGTCACCGTAACGCGTTCTAAAACAACAGATTGAATTATATTAAATTTTAAATTTGCTACGGCATCCGTCAGCTTAAAGAAAAGGGTCACACTTACGAAACATTTAGTATTATTTTGATTTTATTGATGATATTATTCAAAATTTCTCAAAAAATATTTATGAAAAAAACCTCAAAATAATCCAAAATACTTGTACTTCAATCACGCTTCAAGGGACATTTTCAAAAATATAGCCCTTGCATACTTTCTAAAAATTAATAAAATATTATTTTCCAATATTATTTTGTAATAATTAAAATTGTTGTAAATTGTGATAACTATTATTATATTAAATTAATGTCCCTTTTCGACATTCACTTGAGAAAGCCTGAAAATAAGACCAATTCCCGCATCAAAAAGGCAATACGGCTGGCTTTGCGGGAACTTTACGAAAAATGTGGCGCTGGCGCTTACAATTTTAGCGAAAATAACTGTCAAATAATTAACATTGTTGTAAATTTGTGATCACTATTACTAAATTAAATAACTCTGGTCTACTTCCACTTGAGAAAGCCTGAAAATAAAATCCATCTGCCCATCAAGTAAGCAATATAGGCTTCGCGGAATCTTTACGAAAAATGTGGCACTGACATTTTTCTTACAATTGCAGACAAAATTATTGACCAATAATTGAAATTGTTGTAAATTACGTCAACTATTATCAAATTGGAGTCTTCCTTTTGATTTCCACCTGAGGATGCCGAAAAATTGGGAACGGAGAAACAGCCAATATGCTTTACGGGATCTTTACGAAACAGGTTACGCAGCAATAATTTTTACAAATGTCGCCACGATAATTGTCTAACAATAATTAAAATTATTGTAAATTGTGATAACTATTACTGAATTAAATGTCCCTTTTCGACTTTCAATTGAGAAAGCCTAGAAATAAGACAAATTCGCGCATCAAATACCCAATAAAGGCTTCGCGGGATCTTTACGAAAAATGTTGCGCGGACGTTTTTCTTACAATTTTAGTTAAAATTATTGTCCAATAATGAACATTGTTGTAAATTTGTGATAACTAATACGAAATTAAATAACTCTGGTCTACTTCCACTTGAGAAAGACAGAAAATAAAATTCATCTGCCCATCAAATAAGCAATATAGGCTTCACGGGATCTTTACGAAAAATGTGGCACTGACATTTTTCTTACAATTGCAAACAAAATTATTTACTGATAATTGAAATTGTTGTAAATGACGTCAAGTATTATCAAATTGGAGTCTTCCTTTCGATTTCCACCTGAGGATGCCGAAAAATTGAAAACGGAGAAACAGCCAATATGCTTCACGGGATCTTTACGAAAAAGGTTGCGCTGCAATAATTTTTACTAATGTCGCCAGGATAATTGTCTAATAATAATTAAAATTATTTTAAATTGTGATAACTATTATGGAATTAAATGTCCCTTTTCGACTTTCACTTGAGGAAGCCTGAAAATAAGACCAATTCGCGCATCAAATACCCAAAACAGGCTTCGCGGGATCTTTACGAAAAATGTTGCGCCGACATTTTTCTTACAATTTAGGCTAAAATTATTGTCCAATAATGAACATTGTTGTAAATTTGTGATAACTATTACGAAATTAAATAACTCTGGTCTACTTCCATTTGAGAAACCCTGAAAATAAAATCCATCTGACCATCAAATACGCAATAGAGCTGGCTTTGCGGGACCTTTACGAAAAATGTTGCGCGTAGGTTTTTCTTTCAATTTTAGCTAAAATTATTGTCCAATAATGAACATTGTTGTAAATTTGTGATAACTAGTACGAAATTAAATAACCCTGGTCTACTTCCAGTTGAGAAAGAGAGAAAATAAAATTCATCTGCCCATCAAATAAGCAATATAGGTTTCGCGGGATCTTTACGAAAAATGTGACGCCGGCATTTTTCTTGCAATTGCAGATAAAATTATTGTCTAATAATTGACATTGTTGTAAATTACGTCAAATATTATAAAATTGGAGTCTTCCTTTTGATTTCCACCTGAGGATGCCGAAAAATTGGGAACGGAGAAACAGCCAATATGCTTTAGGGGATCTTTACGAAACAGGTTACGCAGCAATAATTTTTACAAATGTCGCCACGATAATTGTCTAACAATAACTAAAATCATTGTAAATTGTGATAACTATTACTGAATTAAATGTCCCTTTTCGACTTTCAATTGAGAAAGCCTAGAAATAAGACAAATTCGCGCATCAAATACCCAATAAAGGCTTCGCGGGATCTTTACGAAAAATGTTGCGCGGACGTTTTTCTTACAATTTTAGTTAAAATTATTGTCCAATAATGAACATTGTTCTAAATTTGTGATAACTAATACGAAATTAAATAACTCTGGTCTACTTCCACTTGAGAAAGACAGAAAATAAAATTCATCTGCCCATCAAATAAGCAATATAGGCTTCACGGGATCTTTACGAAAAATGTGGCACTGACATTTTTCTTACAATTGCAAACAAAATTATTTACTGATAATTGAAATTGTTGTAAATTATGTCAACTATTATCAAATTGGAGTCTTCCTTTCGATTTCCACCTGAGGATGTCGAAAAATTGAAAACGGAGAAACAGCCAATATGCTTCACGGGATCTTTACGAAAAAGGTTGCGCTGCAATAATTTTTACTAATGTCGCCAGGATAATTGTCTAATAATAATTAAAATTATTTTAAATTGTGATAACTATTATGGAATTAAATGTCCCTTTTCGACTTTCACTTGAGGAAGCCTGAAAATAAGACCAATTCGCGCATCAAATACCCAATACAGGCTTCGCGGGATCTTTACGAAAAATGTTGCGCGTACGTTTTTCTTACAATTTTAGCTAAAATTATTGTCCAATAATGAACATTGTTGTATATTTGTGATAACTAGTAGGAAATTGAATAACCCTGATCTACTTCCACTTGAGAAAACCTGAAAATAAGACCCATTTGCCCATCAAATACGCAATAGTGCTGGCTTTGCGGGTTCTTTACGAAATATGTTGCGCGGTCGTTTTTCTTACTAGTTTAGCTAAAATGATTGTCCAATAATGAACATTGTTGTAAATTTGTGATAACTAGTACGAAATTAAATAACCCTGGTCTACTTCCAGTTGAGAAAGAGAGAAAATAAAATTCATCTGCCCATCAAATAAGCAATATAGGCTTCGCGGGATCTTTACGAAAAATGTGACGCCGACATTTTTCTTGCAATTGCAGATAAAATTATTGTCTAATAATTGACATTGTTGTAAATTACGCCAAGTATTATAAAATTGGAGTCCTCCTTTCGATTTCCACCTGAGGATGCCGAAAAGTTGGAAACGGATAAACAGCCAATATGCTTTACGGGATCTTTACGAAAAAGGTTGCGCTGCAATACTTTTTACAAATGTCGCCCCGATAATTGTGAAATAATAATTAAAATTATTGTAAATTGTGATAACTATTATTGAATTAAATGTCCCTTTTCGACTTTCACTTGAGAAAGCCTGAAAATAAGACCAATTCGCGCATCAAATACCCAATACAGGCTTCGCGGGATGTTGCGCGTACGTTTTTCTTACAATTGTAGCTAAAATTATTGTCCAATAATGAACATTGTTATTTTTATTTAATGAAGACTCTAATGGTAGTAGTGATAAGTAAATGTTGATTGCATCTAATGGCCAAGGTTACTACCAATATTTGTTGTATGAGATGGTAAAAATTAATAAAACAACAAATTTATTTCACGTTAACAACGTTTCGCACATCTTTTTATTTGTGAATGTCCCTCTTCAGGTAACTAAAAATAGATACAATTTTTTATTTTTTACAACACGTATGAATAAATAAATTAAGTAACACGTAAGAACAATTAACAACTGACACTTACAACGTCTATTTTTTTATATAGTGCGGAGAGCTGACCGTTTGTCACCGTGAAAATTAAACCCGAAAATCTCGTATATATACTAATAATTGAGAGTGTGTGTACAATATATATATATATATATATATATATATATATAATGTGTGTATGTGTGTGTGTAACAATGTATATGTGGTTCAATGACATCGGTAAATGGTTTAGGTGGGGCGCAACCCACTCTGACGAGTTCGAACGCAAAGGAGAGGTATCAAGAAAACATAACAGTATATAAAGGTATAGCTTAGAAACTCGTTGCTCTTAAATGGCTATAAGACATGACTATATATAGCTACGCTATATGTTCTCCTGATATCCGCTCGACCAAATTCTGCCGTTTTCATACTAGGAAGGAGATAAAAATTCAAAATTACTTATCATCACACTATATTGTTTCGGAAGTTTATTTATTTTAAATTGTTTATTCATAAAGTGCTATTGTGTGTGTATATATAACGCTTCGGAAAATAGTCTTTTATCTTTATTAATTTCTTGGTCTAATATATTAACGTTATCAAAGTTTATTGTATGTTTTTTCTCTATCCTGTGTATGTGTAAAGATGAATTTTTATCTTCTTCGATGTATTTTTTATGGTGTTCCTTGATTCTTACGCCGAGACGTCTACAAGTTTGACCAACGTAAGACGAATTACAATTGTTACAATTTATTTTGTAAACCACGTTAGATTTCTCTAATTTCACATTTTTGTCTTTGCCTAATACTATAATATTATTCATCTTATTCTGTGTGCTAAATATTACATTTGTATTTAATCTTTAAAGAAATTTTTTGCAAAGCCTTCAATTTATTTCACATATGGTAAACAAATAAAGTTTTTATTTTCGTTATTTGAGTTTTGTTGTGTATTTGTGCAATTTCTAATTTTTTTCAGTCGTTTTTTTATATAAAATTCAATAAAATCTACTGGATAGTCATTTTTTGTTAAGGCATTTTTGATAAATTTAATATTCTTTTTATGAAAGGAAGAATGTGCAAGTTTAATGGCTCGATCTATAAGAGAATAAATGATGGCTATTTTATTACTCATCGGAT
Source organism: Torymus aiolomorphi (assembly GCA_036365515.1). Classification (NCBI taxonomy): domain Eukaryota; kingdom Metazoa; phylum Arthropoda; class Insecta; order Hymenoptera; family Torymidae; genus Torymus; species Torymus aiolomorphi. The sequence goes on from CM070873.1 coordinate 88,598,832, forward strand.
GGTGTGAATTAAAATTTAAATATCTACCTGAAAAAGTGGGTTTTCTATACCAATCGGTAATAATTTTATTTCATTCGTTAATAATGATCTTAACATCCAAAAAGCTAATACTGTTATTTTGTAGTTTTTCAACTGTGAATTGTAGATTTTTATCATAATTATTAAACGTGTTTAATGTTTCTTCTATGTGATCTTTGTGTATACACAACAATACGTCGTCAACATATCGAAAATAAAATAGCGGCTTTTTACTTAACTGATTTATACAACATGTCTCCAGATTTTCCATAACAATATCAGATAAGACAGGGCTTATCGGGTTGCCCATGGCAGACCCAAAAGTTTGTCGGTAAAATTTATTGTTACACTGGAAGTAATTGTTATTTAGAATGAACTTGATCACTTTACAAAATTCTGAGAGATTCAAATTGGTTTTATTATGTAATTGGTGCCATCTTTTTTCAATAGCTTGTAATACTAGATATTCTGGGACATTAGTGAATAGGCTTACAACGTCAAAGCTAACAACTTCGTGATTATAAGAGATTTCTAATTTATCAATTTTTTTTTTAATTTAAAGCTGTTATCGATATGCGACGGAGGTATTTTTATGTTCTTTTGTAAAAACTTTGCAAAAAATTTTGATAATTCATATGTAGGAGAATTAATAGTTGATATGATAGGTCGTACTGGAAAACCAACTTTATGAATTTTCACTAATCCATACGCCTTTGAGATATTAAATTTATTCAAAATTGGTTCAAATTTTTTTCTTCTTGTAGCTGTGGCGTCTATTTTGTTAAGCCACTTGATTATCTCATTTGTTTCTCTTTCTAATTTTCGTAAAGGATTATATTTTATTTTTTCGTAATAATTGGTATCGTCAAATAAGCTCTCTAGTTTTTGAATATAATCAACTTTTTTTATAATAACTGTGGTATTTCCTTTATCAGCTCTAGTAATTAAAAAACCGCTGCCAATTCATTGGCACGTAGCTTCCTCAAAATAATTTTTTGATTCCTTTTATTAAATTAAAATTCGAAAAATAAAATTTTCACGAAAAAAATTGGAAAAATTTTATGGAAAATATTAACTTGCAATTTTTTCATGGCTATTCATTGAGGTTCCATTTGTAATTTATTTGTTTGTGATTTTAATTCTTATATGAATGGAAAACAATCTTCTTCAAGTTCTATTCTTCATCAAATTTTTCTTCTTCAAGTCCACTGTCAACGGCTTCTCGTCGTACATTGGTTCGAAATAAAAAAATATTCTAAAGTTGTTCTTTGATTGTATTTACCTCAAATATTTCTGAAATTTATGAACCAATCATTTTGCTAAAAGAACTCATCCGAGAACTATCAATAATATACCTCTACAATGAATTTTGAAGCGAATAAGACAATTTTACTCTTGTAATAGTTGAACACATAAAACTCATTTTTTTTCATTTTTCAATTTTTACGTTTTCGTTAATAACAAAAGAACCGTGATCGCTAGAGAATTAATTTTTCTTAGAAAATATAGGTAATTTAATTCTCTTTCGAATGCCACCGACCCCATTTAGATACATAGAACCGTTCTCGAGAAATTACGATTTAAAAAAAAAATTGAAAAAAATTTTAACCTCAAATATCTCCGAAATTTATGGATCAATCCTTTTGCCCAAAGAACTCACTCGATTGGTATACAAAATCTACCCCTACAAAGAATTTCAAAGTGATTAAGCCAATTTTACTATATTGAACGACAAAAAAAATCACTTTTTTTTATAAATTATTTTTTTTCTCAAAAAATAATGAATAAAAAAACCCAAAAATTTAGTAAGTTATAGTACTTAATATCCTTTATAACCAAAAAAATATTCATGTTGATATCTTTTTTTAATTTCGAAATATAACCTATTTACAAAAAATTACGTTTTCATCAATAACTTATGACGAAATATAGCTACCGACTTTTTTTTTTTAAATTGTAGATAATTTTATCCTACATACAGAGAATTCATGATATATAAACAATATTTGTTCTAAATATTAAAAAAATCGAAAATAAAAATTTTGAAAATTAAAAAATGGCTATAAAAAAAAAAATTAAATTTTACAGAAATAGAATATTGACCCCAATTGTGGAAGCAAAATCTAAAAAAATTGATTTTTCACAATAATTCTAGTAGCATATTTGAGAGTCTCACGAATAATGATACCGATGAGAGTATAATCAAAATCACCTGATGACCATGGTATTCCATGGTAGTGACGCTCCAACCATAGATTCTCTTCTCTATACTTATCTGTAAGTCTCTTCCATGGAAACGGTTCTTTGAAAAGACGTACCAAGGGCTCATTATTATCTGTAAGACAGAGTATAGCCAATTCCTTCAAGATGAAGTCGTTCCCTGGCTGTTTGAAGCCTTGCATATCCACAGCATACTCCAAGTTATTTTCCACCACTTCGAACTCTTAAGCCGATTTTTCTTAGGAATTGTATGTTTTGCCGTGTTAGTGCTTTGATTGCACGTCGATGACTTATGCTTGGAGCGTATACTTCGCTGCTTATATACTCTTTGCGTGATGAAGTATTATACACAACCCCCATTTTGTTACAACTGTTTGATATGCAATCTAACAGTGATAATTTCTCCTCGAAAATTAACCAAATGACCGTCTTGATCTACTATACGTATTTGTAAATGATCTATACACTTTACTGTAACTGGCAGGCAAATAACCTGTGAGGGAACCTCAACAATCTTATATCCTGATGGTGCAGTAGGAAAGAACTCATGAATTATATGCGCGCGTTGTCCATTTATATAGGCTCCAGCGGTGATGTTGCACTCGATTCTGAAAGCACTGATTTTCAAAATGGCCACTGGTTGATCCGAGGTATGAGTTAGGTTAGGTTCAAGCACACGTGGATTGAAACCTAGTAAACGACCGATGGAATCTTTAGGTCTAAAATCAATTTGTTGACTGCACTTGATAGAGCTACGAAGAGTGTTGGTGTTTGGTTTGAGACTAATATCTATATTTTCTTTAGCCAACGTCTTGTTAGGATGTTTATGTATATCCTCAATCTCATAACTCCCAACGGGTATGTTAATTATCTTTTCACCAACATAAAACTTATTATGACTTTTATCTATGTTAGGTATAGAGTTAAAAGTTAACAATTCTACCAAACCTAGGACATAATTTTTATCAGGTGTGAGCTCTATAGTTGGAAAGTAGTGTGCTTCTAAAACGAATGAAGTACCCGAAAGGGTAAGTGTGAGTGATTGTGCCATTATGACTTTTCATACACGAATGAATTTTATAGATTTTCTACTCCTTCTATAGCCTCAGATAAAAATTGTAGATAAAGATGTCCACAAACATACGTATTGAAGTCCTGATATCTCTCATTATTATACTTAACTTCATCTACATCGAGATACAACATTAAGTCTAATGGTGGCTGTAGATCACCAAAACTGTCAAAGTATACAACATTGTTCCCTCTTTTTCTATAAGCTACCCAATGTGTTCCTGGACCACTCGCATCATCTAGATTAACAATAGCAGATTCATTATATTTCGGTCCACCAACTGGTAAAGCATTACGCATAAAAACACCACGAAAATGTGGAATTTTAAAGATGTTTGCGTATTTGAGTAAATCTTGATCTGTGAGAGCTCTTCTCGGTAAAATTACTTCCGAGAAATTTTTTTTTTTTTAATCAATCCTTCTTCTTTCCAAGGCTTGAGGTAGAGTCCGAAACCCTGCTTGTATGGTTTGAGATATAAACCTTTACCCATTGCGATGGACTCCATAGCCTTATTATGTCTTTTATTTTCTTCCAACTGCTGCTTAGCAGCTCTGGAATCGTTTACAGCTTTTGCTATACCAGCAGCTTCACCTGCAAGAGCACCAACGGCACTTAAGCCTGCAAACAGTGGTATGAGAGGTAGTATACCACCCGTTTTTGGAATAGGTAAGACTCTAGGAATTTGTATGTTCTCCTTACCACCAACTTCTTTTATCACTTCTCTCACTCTATCCAAAGTTGTACCGATAACACTCTTACTACATTTACCTTTTGTTGCCAATTTACGAGCGGCTCGAATTACACTGCTTAGCGTAACTTTCTTCTTTCGCTTTAAACCCATACCAAATTTAGATTTTAATTTCATAGTATTAGTCACAGCGTATGCAGCCGCTTTTTCACCAAAACCCGCGTCTTTTGATTTAACGCGATTCCAAGCTTTCTCAGCTAAAATTTTATCGGCTTCATTCCTCGCTTGAATGTTTTCACGATTTTTCGAATAGGCTATATCGTGCTCTTTGCAAGCTGAATCAAGAGGATTGATGCCCGGATCTCCACGAGCTAAACGTTTAGCTAATTTTGTACCAGAACCACAGTATTGATAACCAGGTATATGAAGTTCAAAAGGAAGTCTATTTATAACGTTATTGACTAATCCACGACCTCTTTTTCGCTTATATATTATCATTGTCGTTGAAAGTCTAGCATGAGACTGATGCATATAAGTATATAAGGAAGCTCTATTTATACTTTTTCATCAATTCGTGTTCTGAACGTTGTGATGTACACAATGGATTTCAAAGAGCAATCAGCAAGCTTCCAATAGCTAATTTCGATGCTGTTGTAGAACAAGACAGACAACCAAGACGACATGGTGATTTATTACCTGATAGTATACGTGCTGTTTTCTGTGGTCCATCTAATTGTGGTAAGACCAATAGTCTTCTAGCTCTCATCACACATCCCAATGGTGTAAGATTCGAGAATGTATATATCTATTCTAAATCTTTAAATCAAGCAAAATATAAATTGCTTCAGGAATTATTGGAACCTATAGATGGTGTACAATACTTTCCTTTCAACGAGCATGATACAGTTGTAGATCCAGAGCACGCTCTCCCCAATTCCATTATAGTCTTTGATGATATTGCTTATGAGAAGCAAGACAATGTACGAGCCTTCTTCTGTATGGGTAGACATAAACAAGTTGATTGTTTTTATCTATGTCAAACATATGCTCATATACCTAAACACCTTGTAAGAGATAATGTTAATTTTTTAGTTATATTTCGTCAAGATGATGTTAACTTAAAACATATTTATGCAGACCATGTAAACACCGACATGACTTATACGCAATTCAAAGACTTATGTTCCAAGTGTTGGAGAAATGATAGTCATGGATTTCTAACCATTGATAAAGATAGAAACATTAATAATGGGAGATATCGAAAGGGTTTTGACTGTTTTGCTATAAATATAGCTGCAAAGTAAAATAATATCATCAGTCAAGTTAAAACATTAACACAATGATGGCCGATTTCCAAAGAGAGAAAAATGTGTTGAGGCAGCTCGTGCAAGCACGAAACGCCATCAAACATAAATATAGATTGTTAAAATTTGGTAAAGAGAATATAGAAAAGATGCTTCATGAAACATTCAAACCCATAGTTGATCCTCTTGAAAAACTTGTAATCGAAACAAAGAAAAACCATCAAACAAAGTTGGTTCCAGAACTTTCCAATATTAACGAACAAAGCAAAGTTTTCAATGACAACCCCAGTGAGGACAATGAAGGAGACTTTGAAACTGCTGCCAGTCAGGATGAAGATAAAACAATACTCAATGAGAGTTTGAACACTAGTGATAGCGATGGTGGATATCTTCAATTATTCGAGTTTAAATCAGAGGATTTAGATCGACTTTATGGTGTACGTAAGAATAATGATAGTTATTCTATGGGTAATTCATTGCTTACTTTTGATAAAAACAATGTGAGGGTGGATGAAGCAACTTTTCCTAGAACCAAAGGCCTCATGGAGTTACTTATTATGAAGAGTCCCAATTCAGAATATGTAAAGAAAGCAGATTTGAACAACTATCGCAAAATTTTGGAAATATCAAGTGTACAAAAAAAAAACACAATCATCCAAATGAAGCTATTAAGGCTTACAATAGTAAAAAGTTTAATAAGTATTTGCTCCAATGTTCAAACTCACAAAAAATAAGTCCGGTGGATCTTTACCTAAATATAAAGTCGACAAACGACATATGAGTAGAATGGACTATGTTTACTGGGATGATCCAAACGAATTGGTTGAACGACTTCGCTTACTAATGGCTGAGCGATCTGCAGGGAATCACAGTCATACCAATGAGATTCACTCGATAATAGAAGAGCTACGTGAAGGAGGCTATATATACTGAGACATTTCAATAGCTCAGCATTATTCTCATCATGAGTGTCGACGTGTTTGGACATAATCTAAACCGAGCTAAAGGTAGTCGAGGTCCACCTGGAATTGGCTACAAACACACTACCGATGGGTTGTATGATATGGAAAATAAAAAATTATGCAATGTTGCCGATCCTCAACAACCAAAAGATGTTGTAAATTTAGAGACTTTACAAAAAATTATTCAAATAGAAATTCAAGGAATGATTGATATAACTACAAGACTTAGAAGTAGTCTAAATGACTTGGATATAATAGTAGAAAACCATAGAGATGAAATTGATATTGAATTTAACAAAATCAAGGATGATATTTTGACTATAAAAGAGGCTGTGGCACAGCTAATCAATCATTAATTCTACAAGCATGGAACATGAAAGATTGGTTGAGGAACTTCACAAACCTGCAAGGAGAAATTATCCTCGTAGAAAGTATGACATACAAGGTTTGGACGAGACCTGGCAAGCTGATCTCGTAGAGATGCAACCATACTCGCGAGAGAACAAAGATTACAAATATCTGCTTACAGTTATTGATGTTTTCTCGAAGTTTGCTTGGGCCATACCAATACAGAATAAAACTGGAGAAAATGTTTCAAACGCCATGAAATCAATCTTGATAGAAGGTCGAAAGCCTAAGAATCTACATACTGATCGAGGTAAAGAGTTTTACAATGCAAAGTTTGAGAGTTTTTTGCAAAAGTATAAAATGAATCTTTACTCTACCTACAGTAATCTCAAAGCATCTATTTGTGAACGTTTTAAGGAGACTAGACACCTTTTTTCTCTGAAATAAGAAGTCACATTTTAATACATAAATGTAAACTAATTATTTCATACTTTTAACATATAAAAGTGGGTATATTTACCTTACCTTAAAACTTTCTCCGATGGGCCTTTTATATGGTCCAGAACCATAGTCATCGATGAAACAAGTTTTTTCACTATCCGTAAGCTTTGAAATTTTCCTGTGGATGGATTGACTCCAGATTTGAACTAAATTACTACTGAATAGTATAATTCTCATATGAGTGTAGGGATTTAGGATTAAATGTCGGAAAAAATGTTTACATCAGAAAAATTATGAAAAAATATAAAAAATTTAAAAAAATTAAAAAAAAAAACTCTTGAAAAACAGCACAATTTTTTTTTTCTCATTAGATCAAAAATCCCTACACTCATATGAGAATTATACTATTCAGGAGTAATTTAGTTCAAATCTGAAGTCAATCCATCCACAGGAAAATTTCAAAGCTTACGGTTAGTGAAAAAACTTGTTTCATCGATGACTATGGTTCTGGACCATATAAAAGGCCCATCGGAGAAAGTTTTAAGGTAAGGTAAATATACCCACTTTTATATGTAAAAAGTATGAAATAATTAGTTTACATTTATGTATTAAAATGTGACTTCTTATTTCAGAGAAAAAAGGTGTCTAGCCCCCTTAATCGTACTCTCAAAAATGCCATGTGGAAGAAATTTAGTCTTCGTGGAAACTACAAATGGATAGATATCTTACCTGAATTGATTGCATCATACAATAATAGAAAACATCGAATTATCGGTATGAAACCCAAAGATGTTACAAAAACTAATATGAGCCAAGTTTTGCAGAAGTTTACACAGGAACGTAAACCAATGAAAAAGTCAAGATTCAAGGTTGGAGCAAGGTTCGTGTAAGTAGAATGAAGCATGCTTTCGAAAAGGGTTACACACCGAATTGGACAACTGAAATATTTACAATAACACGTGTAGCATCTACAAACCCAACAACTTACCATTTGAAGGATTACAGAGATAAACCAATCTCAGGAGGTTTCTATGAGCAAGAGTTATCAAAGGCCAAGTATCCTGACGTTTACTTAGTGGAAAAAATATTAAAGAGACGTGGTAATCAAATTTATGTTAAGTGGCTTGGATTTGATAGCTCATACAATAGTTGGATTGATAAAAATAATTTATAAATAAAGATGTATATTTTATGGAAAAATAATAAATAAAGTTGTATATTTTATAAAAAAAACATGGTTTATTCATTTAGAAAAAATAAATATATGTAATACATATCTAAAATACTTCAAAATAATTTTTTTTTTTTAAGAAGTGGAGAGAGCTCCAACCATCGCTCTCACCTGTGAGGTACACCAAGTAAAGCGACCTCCCCGTTTACTTCTTTTTTATTTACAATATTTACAAACTTAATACTAAATACAGATATCAATTATCGATTCGTGGTCTCTTCCTAGGTGGTTCTTCCTCCACCATGTCATCGCATGCGTAGTGTCCCTATGGTAATGTATCTGTCTCATTGGGGAGCAGACATCTTTTGTTATCATGAGGACTCAAGCCTATCTTCTTCTGCTTCTCTGTGCGTAGGACGTGGAGTCTGCTGCGGATGTTGTTTTGCTCACACGTCTTGGTGGTGTTATTTCGCAAGCAGGAGAGATAGTCCTCGAAGTTGATTGTTGACTTGACAACCGTTGTCTAAACTCCCTTTGCTTTTTTGATGGTGGCAGAGTCTTGTATTTTTACAGAGTACATTTTGCTCCTGAGGCCCACAAACTCAGTTATAATTTTTCCGTTGGCCTCATCTTTCATAAGCCCAACCACCTTCTTGTTCACCAGTGGAATGTTGAACTGGTTATTGGGAGGGTAGTCAGAGGTGTCGAACTCGTTGAGGTCAGCCTTCATCTGCTCATACATGTTCACTCCTCTAATTTCATAAACAAGGCTGTCTGTGTCTGTGTATAGGAGTTTGGATTTGTCTCCAACTCGATCTTGCATATACTCGTAGTGAAAGCTGTATATCAAAGTCTTTGACAAGTCCAACACTGAGAGACCGATGTAGATTGGTTTGCAGATCTTAATCTTTGTACGTGCAAGTTGGATGGCTACAAGATTCTCTTCGAATACTGCACAGCTATGGAAGTTGGGCAGAGCAATGTACATCTTAGCACCATACCGCTCCTCCCATCGATCAACCAACTTGACATCCACTCTCTTTCTCTCATTTTCCATGGTTTTACCATACACTGCATTATTAAAAAGTTTGAACAACATCTTTTCAAACTCGTTCTTCGCATTTTTTCGTTTCTCACTGTTGAGATCAATGTATGACTTCAACCATGGTTTCTGATTGAATTGTAATGCTCTATGTATCTTTTTTAGACGAAGACCGTGTTTCAACACCTGTTTCAGAGCAACGTAATGTATGACATACCGCTCTTTGTTATGGAGTGTTGTCAATAGTTTTACCTGTTTTGTGCCTGGTGGTGCTTGATGTTCCGGGCAGAAAGGTAGATCTTTGTGTGTGTCATGAATTTCTTCAGGGTATTCAAGATCAACTTCAAGGATATATCCAGTATAGTTGTCATCGGCAATCATGAAGAAGTTAGAGTCACTCACATCCTCAACCCATTTGAATCCACCATATGGGAGAGACTGTGTCATTGCCCATCCATATAAATTATTTATGTCGTAGTACATTATGTACTGTGACTCTTGCTCTGGGTGGTAATCTTCTCTCAGGTAATGATTATTTGCCTTGGCATATCTGTTGGAGCACTGGCTGACTCCACCTCGAATACCGCGCTCGACAAAAAGCAGTATATCAATGTCAGTCAATAGTTCCCGTTTGATCTGTAAAGAGAAAAAAAATTAGTTATAAATATTGAAATGTAAATTTAAATTAAAGAAAATAATAAAAAGTACCTGAGTATACTTTAGCATGGCATCCCATGTTAGACCAGGAGTGGTATAATAGTGAGCAGGATCCAAGTCGTAGGCTTCCATACAGTTGTTTCGAAAATCTTCGAAAACATTTACCAACAAGAGCACATCGGTCTTCAAATAGACGTCTGAGTATTCGCCCAAGGTCTTAACATTGAAACTCATCCAAACTTTTTGAGAGTGGTTGTACTCGTCATCATTTATGTTGCTATCGTACAATTTACTGTAGAAAGAGTCTTTCCCAGGCAGTGTTGTAACATCAAGTTTGCTCAAAGAAGAAATGTAATCGTATGGAAACACTTCTTTTCGCTTGAGCAGCTCAATTTGCATTGGAGAATATTCATTTTGAAACTCTTTATCCACAATGTTCAGGTTTTCCAAGTATGACGCCAATTTATCGAGTGAAGATGGCATGAAGCGAAAAGAGTCGATGAATCGGAAGCTAATGATGCTACCATCCACTGTCTTTGTAAAGGAGATGTATTTTTCGTTATTCTCAGGAATCAAATTTATTGTGCCTTTGAAGGTATTGGCAAGCTCCTTGATGAATAGATGTGAGTCGTATCCACTTAGGTTGTGGAAAACGACTGGAATTGTCCTCGAGCCCTGGTAGTTGAGGTTGCAACTATTATGGGCTGCTCCTCGGTATCTGAAAAAAATTGTGTTATTTTTATAAAGAATTATTATTATTAACATTATAAATAATAAAAAAGAGTAATCTTACCGTCCACTGAGATGGCAATGATCTCTGACCTTCTTGTCCTTAGCGGTGAAGGGTTTTTGACAGATATGGCATAATCTAGCCTCATTAAATGTCTTTTCAGCAACATTCGTCATTGGCAGAGGATTCTTGTGCATCTCTTCTAATTCATTGTCCAATTTGTGAAGTTCTTCAACGAACTATTTTGCTGGATTTTCTTCTTGCTCAGTCTTCTTTCTATAGCTGTAGCACTTTGACTTTGATGTATCATGAGCATGTTGAACGTAGAGGCCTACACTGAATGGTTCGTGCTCTTGGTATGCCCGTCCATCTTCTACAGGTGTGACAACACACTCAAAGTCTGCATATATCACTATTGGAACACGCTCTTTACAGCTAAAATTCTTAAATTCCAATATCTTGTCTTTATCCGACTGTGGTAGAACTATTTTACATTTATTCATGTGTGAGCAGTCTAACTTCATGAGCTTTTAGTGCATACACCTTGTGAAAGTAGTGTAGACAACGATCACATACATATTTCTTACAGGCATGCTTCGATACTTGTGAAAAAATAAGAGCAGGTAAATTTTTAATCCATACATAATGAAATCTTGGAACTTTTGTATCAGGATCTTGGATTAAGAGTAAATTTACATGTTTCTCTTTTTTTGCTGCTGTCAAATGACAAGGTGTAGCTTCATAGCTCTTACCTGTATGGCTAAGCATGAATAAGTTGATGGATACATCATTCTGCTTCTCAAATCTTGATATCTGTTGAGGTGGTACTGGAAAGTCAATTTTGTTGAAGTTTAACTCACCTTCAAATGCCTTATACTTGGTTACTCTACAAGCATCTTTGTATGCTGGATGTAAGGCTGATAGTTCAGCCCACATAAAACATTTATCATCATTGTTTTTCACGTTTACACATGCTTTCTTGTTTTGTATTACCCGTTCCTGGAACTCTTCCATGTCACGTTCGATGGGTTGCTTCACATGAGTCAGATACCACTCTTTCAAATCAGTGGTTTGAAATATTGGTTGACTCTTTGTGTTGAAATATTTAATTTCAATCACCTCCTCGTCATTCTTGACAATGCTATATTCTGCTGCAAGGACCGTATCCATCTTCAATGAGTTGTGCTCTTTCAAAACTTCTTTGATTTTGTGTTCAAACAAAGTAGCAGTATCAGTCATGAAGGTGGTAACATCAAGATGTTTCACATTGGTTATAATACCACTTCTGATATTATTTTGGAATGCTGATATTCCATCATCCCAAGTTACACTCTCAGCATTGGTAGTAGTATTAGATGTAGTATTCTCACCATCATCGGCAGTCACAGCAGGTTGATGTAATTCTCCACCTCTCTTATGACAAACTTTGAGCATCCTCTGAATGCTGAGTATTTGACCATAGGATGTCTGGCATATTCTCTTCTCATGTGGTTTCAAAGATGGCGAATTCATCAATGTTTCTATCCTTACCAGAGTGTGTGGAATACAATCGAGGAATCTTTGTATGTCAGCACTGTCAGCTGTTCCATTTCTGGCACTCTCCAATGCCTTCCATAGCGTTTGCACAGTCAATCCAAGATGTGGATCCATTTTATAAAGTCTTATAAAATCTTATACACACACTTTTTATCACAGGGTCTTTCAAAGTCTTGTACACACGCACGAAGTTTTTTTTTTCACTTTTAACACTGCTGCACGAAGTTTTTTTTTTCACTTTTAACACTGCTGCACTGAGTTTTTTTCACTGTTTAATACTACTGCTGCTGTTGCACTGGAGCTGTCGTTGCCTATAGGACTTTCCAAACAGAATGATTTCGCGAGCGACTTCGCTTGCTTATATTCAGTTTCCCCACCCGAGCCGCCACCGCTCGCGAGCCGCCGCCACCGCAAGAGCTGTGATTGGTCCTCCCACCGCTCGCGAACCGCCACCGCTCGCGAGCGGTGATTAGTTCAACAATCTGCCACTAGTGGCGCATCGGTTCTTTTTGCCGCTAGTGGCGTTGTTGTCGCATAATGTATAAAGGGAGGTTTTGTAGGTTATGATTTCATTCCGATTCATGATGGAGTATATACCCTATTAAAAAAAATCACGTGAGTATGCACGTGAGTACTCACGTGAGTACTCACGTGAGAACGCGCGTGAGTTCTCACGTGAGGTTTTCAACGATATTCTCACGTGAGTAATCACGTGATAAGTGAAAAAAATGGTTTAAAAAAAATTAATAATCAATGTTTTTTTACTGAACTATTACGTAAATATTTGAACTTTAATTTTTGCGTATAACTTCGAATCCTTAAATAGTATAGGGAGATATCAAAAACGAGGCAAGCCTCGTAATTTCAACTCTTTTAAAAGAGTCGCGTTATTGACTAAGTCTTATTTACCGCTTTATGTATCCTCGCCGGCGTTCATTTACCTATTTGAAAGTAAATTTTGACCACTTTACTTGAAATTAACCAGTCAATTTTCGATAGTAGCGTACTCTCTTTTTTGTGCCATAACCATAAACTATAATACCTACACATAACATAGACTGCCAGCATCAATGTAAGCACAGCTGACATCACATACGCACTGTCATTTTAAACTTCTTTATACGACATTTCTTAATTTATTTTGAACTTTTTGGACTCTTGAGTTGATTTGAAAGTAAAGATTTACTATATTATATTTAAAAGTACATCTAATAATTAGTTTGTGAAAAGGTTTAATACAAGTGGATTGTGAGTGTTTTGTTAAAGTTTAAAATAGCTTGAAAATGAGACCATAGTGTCAACACTCTCTATGACTAGAAATATATTTATATCAAGATTCAGTTTAATTAAAAAAAAAGAGAGATACATGTGAGCATCCACTTTGGTCAAAAAGTTTTAGAACAGAACATCACTTCTAACTCGCTATGATAAAATTAAGTTTATATTTTCTCAAAAAGTTATGCATTATTATAATATCTACTACATACCTACAGATTTCATATAATATGTCAAACATAATAGTGAAGTAATAGATTTAAAAAATGGCCATACCGGTGATTTATAAATATATTCTTTGTTCTTTTAGTGCGTGCAAGGCATGCTATGACGCTGGATCGGGCGGGAAAGTGATGGCTAAACACAACGCTAAATTCGCTGAAACAAGTTATTAACAGAAGTACAATATAATTACATGAATAAACGAACAAGAAATCCTATCTAAGGAAAACAAAAGAATGTGAATAAAGTGCACGGTTTCACCAAAGGCGCTACAGAGTGACGATGTGTCCGTTGCGACGTTCCCGGCTGGAGTCAAGGGCGACACGTGGGTCGCCACGCCTTTTATAGCCGAGCCTCTCTCGTTGTCCACGAGCGCCACTGGAGGTGCGACGATCGCTCGTTTCCTGCGCGAGTTGACTCGCGACTACCGGCACGAGTCGACTCTCAACTGCATGTGCGAGCCGACTCCCGCCAAGATGCACGGATTCATGCACGGTGAGCGAGAATCTGACGCGAAATGCACAACCCGCCCACCTTCCGTTAATGTGACGAGATCGGCTCGTTCACTGGCAAGCGGCAGAGCTTTGTTACTGGTCGCACGTACTCACTGTGTTGGGTGCGAAGAGTTGCCACTCGCACACGACTGTCCTGCCCAGGATGGATCGCGCTCACCTTTCCCAGTGGCCATCTGCCGTGATGTAAGAGCGCAGTGTCTAGGATCAGTACGATGTCGTCGATCTTGAGGTCTGGTCTGGATTGTTGCCACTTGTGCCGTTGCATAAGGATATTCAGATACTCCTGAGACCAGCGTACCCAGAATCGATCTCTCATACCTTGGATAAATCGCCAGTTCGTGAGTCGATCCAAATTTTCAATGTTTCTGATAGGCTCTGGCAGTACACTTAGAGCAAAACCAGTCAGGAAGTGTCCTGGAGTTAAGAGATCGGTGTCCTCGACATCCCCTATGGAGGGGATCAGAGGTCGAGAGTTTAGACATAGCTCGACCTGGGTTATTAGAGTTGTCAGTTCTTCATACGACAGTTTTCGTTGGCCGATGATCTTACGAAGATGTATTTTCGCAGATTTCACCGCGGCCTCCCACAGTCCATCAATTTCTCCGATTCCAGACCAATCGAGTCTGGCTTCTCGGAACATAGCCCGTAGCTCGGCATTCGCACCGTGAAATGTCGTGGCATTGTCGCACCAGATTTCGCTTGGGTTTCCTCTCCTTGAAGCGAATCTTCGAAGGACCGCGAGGAAACTCAAGATGGATCGCTTTCGTCGCGAGACAAACAAAGACAGCGAGATAACGTTTCGTGACGAGGATTCTATACCCTTGGCAGCCTTAACGAGGAATGGTCCAGCATAGTCAAGACCGGTACGGGAGAAGGGGCTCACAGTGGGATAAAATGGTGATTTTAGAGCCAAAAATCTATAATTCCTACAAATTACAACGGATTTGCATGAAAATTTATATACAGGGATTTTGAAGGTTGCTGAATTCAATAAAGGTGCCGAGATTTTCCAAATCCTAACAGTTGATGCAGTATAACCAGTATAACAGCTCAGATACCTATGTTGGCCTACAAGAACTTAAAATAAATATAAATCTGTCAACCTACAATAAATAATTTTGAAATCAATTATATTTTCAGGTATAAATTTTTTTATTAAAGTAAATAAATTAATTAATGATTAAACATAATTAAATTAATATATAATAATAATGTTATTTTTTAATGAAAAATTTAATAATAAAAATTAATAATTTGTAATAATTACTAAGTAATTTTTAAGTCATAATATACAGATTTCAAAATTATTTTTCACTATTGTAGGTTGACAGATTTATATTTATTTTAAGTTCTTATAGGCCAACATAGGTATCTGAGCTGTTATACTGGTTATACTGCATCAACTGTTAGGATTTGGAAAATCTCGGCACCTTTATTGAATTCAGCGACCTTCAAAATTCCTGTATATAAATTTTCATGCAAATCCGTTGTAATTTGTAGGAATTATAGATTTTTGGCTCTAAAATCACCATTTTATCCCACTGTGGGGCGGCTTGGTGTGATACGCGCGACTGGTAGATCGCTCATCAATTGGCTCAATGGTCGAGCTCGTGCCCTAGCGCAGGTGACACATCGTCAGGTGAAGGCCCTTACCTGAGCTCGCCCTCCGACGATCCAGGTTTTGCGGATTGCATTAGCGTAGGTAAGAGCTGGTGCACCGCGTAAAGCAGCTTTGTGCGCTCGGTCAATTATAAGGCGACCCAGATGACATCCCTTTGGTAGTATCGGTAGATGGTGCTGATCGTAAGGAAGCCGGGTCAAGGTCTCGAAGGGGATTCCTCTTCCCGACTGGGTGACCACTTTGTAGGATGTCGATTTCACTGCTGAACTGCCGCCTTTGAACATTCAGAATGCAAGCGATCCACGCCTTTTCCAAATCCATAACTGATAGCGGTGAGGCCATCTCTTCCTTTCTACCTGGTCGTCGAAGGTACTTGAGACGTAGGCAGCGCGCAACGGTTCTGATTAGCTGACTCAATCCCGAAAATCGTGTCATGAAATCGATGTCCTCGTGATCGGCTGGAGCGTTCGGGAGCTCAGCCTGAAGTGGTTCTTCGCTCACCGCGAGGCAGTTCAGTTCAGGAGGCCACGCACCCTCTGGACCTGCTAACCATTGGGGTCCGATCCACCAGATCGTCTTGTCTACGAGTTGTGTGGGCTCGATGCCCCGAGTTGCCAGGTCTGCTGGATTATCTTCGGATGGTACATACCTCCACGTGATCCCAGGGATTTGCTGATGCACCTGTGCCACTCAATTCTCCACAAAAACCGGCCAGCGGAGAGATGGATCCGCACGCAGCCAGGTGAGCGTGACGCTCGAATCAGACCAAGTGAAAACGTTAGCTACTCGATTGCCATACTCTCTCATAACCCGATTGAGTAGTTTGGAGAGCAACACTGCTCTGCTGCGCAGAGCTCGAGTCTAGGTACTGTTTGTGTCTTTACAGGAGCGACACGGGTTTTCGCTACGAGAAGGCGTGGCTCTGAAGCTGTCGTGCTTTTTGGAGGTATCAAGTAGACTACTGCAGCATATGCTGCTTGGCTTGCGTCAGCGAATCCGTGGAGGACTATTTGATTCTCGGAGAAAGTGCGAACCCAACGAGGGATCCGGATGTTGACAAGCATTGGAAGACGATCTCTGAATGCCTGCCAAAGATGCTGCAGTTTCGTTGGTAGTGGATCATCCCATCCGACCCTGGCACGCCACATTTCTTGAAGAAGGATCTTAGCAGGGTCGAATAACTTCGCCACAGTGGAAAGGGTTGATCTTTTTGTGGCGACGCAATTCGGAATCTCTGACAGGCGGTACCGAAATTCATCCTTGGCGAGGTTCTAAGCAATACCGAGCGTCTTGACTGGCTCATCCTTCATGAAGCCTTTCCAGCTGGGGCGTAGCCTTTCATCTCATGGAATTCCCTCAGCAAATTCCGGGTGGTTGGAGACCCACTTTCGGAGCCGGAATCCTCCCGCTCTCAATAATTGAACCAGCTCGTCTCGTAATTGGAAGGCTGCATCGAGATCGTCCGTACCGGTAAGCACGTCATCGACATAGGTTGAACGGAGAAGAACCTCGGAGACTCGAGGAAAGCGATGACCCTCGTCATCGACCAACTGCCAGAGCACGCGTAGGACTAGATAAGGAGCACATGACAGCCCGTAGGTTACTGTGAGCAGCTGGTAGTGGTGTTCGTGATCACTGCCGGGAGTCTTCCACAGAATGCGTTGTAAATCGGTATCTCGAGAGTCGATGCGAATCTGCCGATACATCTTTTCGATGTCCGTGCAAATTGCTGTCCTGTGGAGCCTCCAACGCAGAAGTACGGTTATCAGGTCCGCCTGGAGCGCTGGCCCTGCGTATAGCAAATCGTTGAGAGATGGATTCGCACCTATGTGGCAGGACGCGTTGAAAACAACCCGGAGTTTCCTTGACTGGTCCGCAGGCTGCCAAATGCGATGGTGAGATAGGTAGGAGATCCGCTCACCGTAAGGGGCAGAATTCCATTCCCCTACAAGCCGCATGTGTCAACGAGAGGCGAACGATGTACCTTCCTATTTCGTCTCGACGACACCCGGCTTTGAAAAGGCGTTCACACTCAAGGTCCTCCGGTGAGAGCCTCGGCAAATCTGGAAACTCTTCATTCTCCCAGAATTTCTTAAACGTGTCGGCCAGGGGGTCGATAACGGATTCGTTTTCAGATCGGCTGGATTCTATGCTTCCGAAGAGGATCCATCCAAAAGCACCTGAACGGCCACGTCTTATCCCAGGCTTTATGATGGTGGTGTAGATTTCGGCACCCAGAAGTAGGTTGACTTCCTCGGATACATGAAATCCGGGGTCTGTCAACTACAAGCCAGCCAGATGTGATCATGGGTCCCTGTTGCTCTCGCAGAGCGGGGTTTTAATTCCTAGCTAATTCCTAGATATGACCAAAGCGCAGAATTCCAAGGGCGCTGAGTGGGGATCTTGTAGGCGCACTTGTAATTTTACGGCTGTGCGCGCCTTGCTTGGAATAGCCCCACCTAGGACGCGAAGTGAAACACGCGCTGGATAGTGAGAAACTTTCAGACGTTCGATGAGATGTTCGGTGACTAGATTAACTTCTGACCCTGGGTCGATCAGCGGTCGGGCCGAGGACATGGAGTCATCGCCGTCCAATAGTTGGACTCTAGCGGTTGCGAGGAACGCCAGTCATGATCCTGATCCACTAGCGCGCTCTCGTGTGGGGGAGAGCCGGCGTTCTCCTATCGCTGCTGCAGCCTTTTTGCTCGCAGGCTCGTTTTCGTGAGGGAGTGTCGCCGTGCGTTTCCCGGATGCCGGAGGATGGAGCATGGAGTGACGCCGACGGTCGCACTCTCGACAGCGATAGCTTGAATCACAATTTTGTGTATTATGTCCAGACCGAAGGTAATTATAACAAAGCCTCGAACGGTTTGCCAAGGTCCGGCGCTGTGCAGTCGTCATGCGCTTGAACTCATCACAAGATGACTTTTACGGCATATTTGGCAGGAATAATCGTTAGAGGAGATTGTGAGAACCCGTGACGAATGCCTGGTCTCCTGCGGTGGCTTCGGGCGTGAAGCTGGGGCATGTCGACCCCAACCACGCGCGGTCTCGAGCGTCTTCAGAGTTTGTATTGTGTCTTGTAGAAACTCTTTCAAGTGATCATAGGTGAGAGAAACTTCCTTTGTTTTCATCTATTTCTGCCACTCACGACGCGTCGCCATGTTCATTCCGCGGGCAGCGAAGAAGATAAACCAGGCATTCCAATTATCCACGGGCTGCTCGAGCGCGCGCAATGCCTCCCGGCTGCGCGTGATCTGGTCCAAAAGACTTCGCAGTCCACTGCTATTTTCGTCCTTGAGGCTTCGAATGGATGCCAGGTTCATCGTGTACTTTTATGCCAGCAATTGTTTGTCATCGTAGGGCTCAAGAAGTAGGCACCAAGCTAAGCTGTAGTTAGCTTCCGTCGTTGTTATGCTGTCGATGGCCTGTTTAACTTCCCCCCGTACTGATGTTTTCAGATAGTGCAATTTCTGCACCCCAGAGAGGTTGCTGTTTTGGTGGATAAGAGATCGAAACAAGTCCCGGAATGACTCCCATTCCTCCTGGTGGCCCGAAAACGACGGTAATGAGATTTTAGGTAGAGGGCCTGCTCTACTGGGCTCGACATTTGCGTTGCCACCGTCGCTGGCAGGAACCAGCCTCGCCTCCTCGTGATAAACAAATCCCAACGCCTTGGAATATTGGAGTTCCACAGTGGAGAATCGGTCTTCTGTTAAGTATGCATCTTCTCGCAATGTCGCGTCCTGGTGTACTTCCTTGTGATTGTTCTGGAATTCATCCCAATACTGCGTCAGGAGTTGACGACGTCCACGGAGAAACCCACTGGTGAATACCGCGCGGCCGCTTCTCAAGGTGTTGGCTTCGAACTTTGCGATTATTCCCGCCAGGACCAGCTGCCGTTCAATGAGCGCCGCGTCCTCTCCATGAGCCATGGCCGGGATATCCGAAACTTAAACGGCAGCTTTGATCACCGATGCCCGCCTGTTAAGACTCACCGGACGTCTCACTCGACCATCCAGTGACAGTCTCCTGTTGCAACAACAGCACCGCTCGGCCAAGGACCCCACGCCCTTATCCTCGCGGTACGACCACAGTGTCTGTTCGGACAAGGACCGCACGCCCTTGTCCTTACAGGACACAGTGGAGCGCAATTATGCTCCGTCAAGGCTCGAAGTACACTTCCGTGCACTGAGCCTTGGTTATGTGAGTGCTTTCAAATTCCCCCACTGCCCCGATCCGGCTCGAAGGACCAATGTTCTTTTAGTGCGCGCAAGGTATTTGCTATGACGCTGGATCGGGTGGGAAAATGATGGGTAAACACAAGGATAAATTCGCTGAAAGAATTTATTAACAGAAGAAGTACAATATAATTACGTGAATAAACGAACAAGAAATCCTATCTTAGGAAAACAAAAGAATATGAATAAAGTGCACGGATTCACCAAAGGCGCTACAGAGTGACGATGTGTCCGTTTCGACATTCCCGGCTGGAGTCAAGGGCGACACGTGGATCGCCACGCCTTTTATAGCCGAGCCTCTCTCGTCGTCCACGAGCGCCACTGGAGGTGCGACGATCGCTAGTTTCCTGCGCGAGTTGACTCGCGACTGCATGTGCGAGCCGACTCCCGCCAAGATGCACGGATTCATGCGCGGTGAGCGAGAATCTGACGCGAAATGCCCATATATTGTCCAATTATAAGTTTTGATTAAGATTTTGGATTCTACGGTATGAAACATTTTTGTTGTAGAATATTCTACATTCATCTTATTTTACTTAATAGTATATTTGAGTACAATGTGTTGGAAAGTCATTTAACAGTAAGGTTGGATCAGAAGCCCAAGAGCTCGCGTTGCTGAGATATCAAGTTTAAAGGAATGCATGCCAAAGTGCCAGTATTGTTAATCATTTTTTATAGGGGAACAGATCACAAGCTAAGGTAAATATTTTTATGATTTATATTGCAATATTATCAATTAAGACTCTGGAGTCAATTTTTGCTTAATTCACAATTATTGTTCTTCTTGATTTCAGTTACAGACAATCAGCTAATATTCTATTTGTAAAGAAAAACAATAAAATATTACTTTAACTGGGTTTCAAAAAATATTTTATAAACAGATAGTAAGATAATTCTGCCACTAACGTATTTTAAAGAGTTTCATTAATTATTACAGATTATTATGTATGTGTTTAGAACGGGTAAGCAATATATTTTTTGTAAAATTGCATTATATTTAACTATAAAACTCATTTTTTATGTTCCAGGAAGAAGAAAAAATTGAGAACTAAATAGCTCAATATTTTTCTATTTTTATTGAATTTTCATTTAACAGAGTTTTCTATAAAAATATTGTTTTCAAGGCATTGGCGTAGCTTTTAAAAATAAGTACTCGACAAATTTTCATGGGACAAGGCCTAAAATACTCTAAATCCATCCAGTTTTCTACTTAAGAGTTGAAAATATAACCTTTTTGGAAATGCTAAAATCCACAAAAAAAACATGAAAATTCATAAAATTCATGAATTAAAAGTAGTTTTTTCTACTAAAAAAATATTTGTTTCAAGAAGTTTGATATTTCCAACTCTTAGGTAGAAAACTGGATGGATTTAGAGCATTCTAGGCCTTGTCCCATGAAAATGTGTCGAGTACTTGTTTTCAAAAACTACGCCAAAGGAAAAATCTTGGTAATGCAATATCTCTGAGTAAAATTGGTCTACATATTATATCTCGGGCCATTTTATCAGAAATTGTGCCTATTTATGATATACTATTAGTATATGTAACTAAATATATTTTATTTTATTTTTTCAGGTGGTTTTGGCCTCAAAGGCCTATAGGTCTATGACCCCCTTAATATTATTATTAATAAAACGTCATTAAACGTAATCTAACACACTTAATAATCTGTTGCAGAGTATTCTAACAGATATTTTATTCCTAGAACCCCTAGGTAGTAGACAATTCCACGAAATTACGTAGTACAAGGTAACCGGCCAAAAGGGGGAACCAATGAGAGAAGCAGAATCTCCCACGACACAAGAAGGGGGGAAGCCTCCTTTAAATTATGGGGTCCTACAACACTTCCACTATGAATGTATTTCAAGTTCTCGACACCAGGGAGAGAGGGATCATCCTGAACGGCTTCCAGGTCTGCGCTGACCATATATAAGGGAACGCAGCTTTTCGGCAGGCAGTCTCGCTTGAGAAAGAAACCAACCTTGGACTTATCAGCACCCACGTATCTTCAAGAATTACGCCGAAATTATATAGTTACATCAAGTTTAACGTATTTCAATGAATTATATCAAGTTCAATGAATTTCAACGTATTATATCAAGTTCAACGAATTTCAACGAATTCCATCAAATTTAACTTTTAACGTATATCAACGAGTATTAAAGAGTTTCAACAAGCTTTAAGGAGTTTCAACGAGTTTCAACGAGTTTCACCAAACTTCAAAAAGCTTCGACGAATTTTCAACGAGCTTCCATTAATCTGCCACAAGTTTTTAACGAGTTCCGACATACAACAAGTCAACCGCAACCAGATAAGCATCCACACCAATCAGCGCTATGAGCGTCGTCCTATCCAAAGTTTTTGAGGCTGTGGTTTCCCTTGGGATTTCAGGGTGAATACCAGGAAAACAATTGTTTTCCGAAATTCCAGTATCAGATTCGTAATCAGCGATGTCATAAACCATCATAATCGTACTTGTAAGTCGATTGTACCCTTCTTGAAATCCATAATAAGCATATGGGGAGTCATTGGACGCCATAATGAATCCGCCATTTATAATTTCGGAATTATGATGCAAGATTTGTAATCAGCTTACTTAAAAACAAAGATTAATTAAGCCCTAAAACCGAATATTTGGTCATCACAAAAAATTCTATGAATGTTTCTTTTTCGATTTTCCGAAAATTTGTTCTTTAGAAGTGCCATATTGGAGCCACCATCTTGAATTTTCGAAAAAGGCCACGTTCCAAAAAAAACTGCATAAGTATAGCTTGAAAACGAGACTTCATTGAACTCTCTACGTTGCGTTAAATTTTGGGCAGGGGGGGGGGGGGGGTGATTGAGTTGGCAAAGAATGCCCCATATAAATTTTTTTTCGCAAATTGTCTCGTCATTAAGTCAATTAAGAGACTTGAGTCATAATAGCCAATTTAAAGATAGATATTTTAAAAATTAATTAACTCTATATTTAACTCTGCGTTTTAAAGAATAACCAATTAGATAAGATTTTAGGAAGTTAAGATTATTAAAATTAATAAGATCATTTAACCCTTTCAATCACAGGAGCCGATATTTCGGCACCCTGTTTTTTTTTTGTTTTATTTTTTTTATCATTTTTTGTTATATTCCTGCAAAATCCTTTTTGCATTTTCAGGTAGTAAAAGACTTAAACTTTAAATCGAATATGGTTTTTTGTCAATCCATAATTGTTTATAATTGTTATAATCAAATATATGCCAAAAAAACGTATCTTTACAACTGAATTACGTGACTGAAAGGGTTAATATAAATTAGACTTTCCTTTAAATCCAGTTTAAAATATTTCAAATCATAATAACTAAATTAAAGGATAAATAATTTACGATCTAATGTATAAATCAATTAACTGTTTATATTTAATTCCATATTTTAGTAACATAACAAGGTAGATAAGTCTTTAAGAATTTAAGATATAAGATTAGTAAGATTACTTGATATAAATACATAATTTCTTTTATTAATTTCAATTAAGGATTTTTAATCGCAATAACAAATTCAATTCATTCAATTAACCTTTATATTAAAGTTCGCATTTTTACATAGCAATTAGCAAACGATAGAAAAGATTTATGAAACTTTAAGCTAACTGATTGATAATAGATATTCTTATTTAATTTTTGTAATCATCCACGAATGGAATATCAATTGTACCTACGATTTGTTTATTTAAAATACTTGTGCGTAATACATTAGCATAGAGCTGTTTCTTTAAATCAAAATTCAAAACTCTAAAATAAGCAATATATGTGTGTGTGCAAATCAATTTATAATTTGAAAAAGTGTAATAAATGATTTTCGGTGCTATTTGTACTTTTGTACTTAATTGGATAACGATCCCATCACCTACATAAAACCTAGGGCCATCCTACAATTGTCTAAATTAATTATTACATCTACTTGACATTCTATATTAAAACTTTAGTCTATAACCACTGGGTTCGTAACAGCGGCAGCACCTCGTGCTTAATTAATTCAGTACCATCACGATTTCTCTCTCTCTCTCTCTCTCTCTCTCTCTCTCTCTCTCTCTCTCTCTCTCTCTCTCACACACACACACACACACACGTAAATTAATACTCTCCAATAATTGCATTTTTGCCATTTCTGCCTGTCGTACAATTTAAATATAAGTTCATCTAAACATTTCATATGTTTTTTCAATTTTCAAAATCGTGAACTAAAGCTGTAGCAATAATTTCAGCGGTCATATCGGAAATGGAAAGGGCGTTAGAATATTTGGTTAAATTGCATTGTAAAGTAAGAATATATTTATTTCCGGATCCGGTTACAGGTAAAGGTCCTACAATATCCATTTCAAGAACTTCGAACGCTTTGTTAGGAGTTGTAGTGATTCTCGTGGGCTGTTTTCGCGATATCCTTGTGTCCCCCCAATTGTTGAATCATGCGCTTCACTAATAATCCCTAATCTAACGTATGGGAGCGGAATGACAATAAAAGCGCAGTAGAGCAAAGATAGAAATAAAGAATGTGTGTGTATATGTATGTGTGTGTGAAGGTACACGTGATCGTAGTTGTGAGCTCGTGCGTAACCCAGTACAGTAGGGCGGTATGGGTTAAAGAATAGAAACTGTCTGCAGGAGGGATCCATGAGGTCACAGCGATAATGTACCACCGGATAATAGTCGCCGGTTTCAAAACGTATTGTACGTCCCTATCATCGCCACGCGACAACGGTCCGGTAGATAGGTATCGTGAGACGGGACAGGCTTCATCAAACAACAGTAGGAATTGTAATTGTAACAAAGCATGGTACATGAGGGATTCAGGAGGAGTTGACGGACGCGTAGGAATTTATACATTTTCCAGTGTCTAAGGCAGGATCGGTTCGCACTATGCCTTACTGATGAGTCCAGCCGATAGACTTGGGACGAAACGCTAGCTATTTGAAATAATAAAATATTAGTGGGATCGAATAGAGCTCGCATTGCGTCTTGCATGTTGAGGAGTTCATATCGCTTTGTGTGGAGTACAAGCCTTCTTTTATTTTCGTGCGTTATGAAACTATTACAACTTCTAATCGTAACTATGTACAAGGAACTAAAGTGCCATTTAATTTGTGAATTCCTGATTAAGACCGTATACGTATTAACTTCCGTGCTGATATTTTTCGCTTATATTTACTTCCACAGTCGTTATTGAATAAAAATGAATAAATTTAAATAAATAAAACCGTATTCGCATGTAAGCTGAGCGAGTGTTGATGTTGTGAACATAACGACAACGTAAGCAGCGGTTAGAAATTCCTAAAAATCGCGGTAGTTACGCTGTAGAAAGCGGAGAAAGCGTTCGAGTCACGCAGTAGCCCGAAAGCGCCCGAGCGGCGTGGCGAACCGGTGTGGCAGGGAGGGGGCGTGAGTGACGAGAGCATGCGACTCGCGGGCCGCATGCACTCACTCAGATAAAAGGCAGTCGCGCTCGAGCTCCGGTCGATTCAACAACGATCACGTGGAAAATACACGTGATCGTAGTTGTGAGCTCATGCGTGACGGCATAGAACGGTATTGGTAAATGATTAAGAGGTGTTGCGTGGAGATTATCAGGCAGCGTCGGTAGTGGGGTCACTAGGACTCCACGGTGACAAAGATCCAGGTGTTCTGCAGTAGGAATCCATTCGATCGCAGCGATGATGCACCACCAGATAATGAACGCACTGCAAGCCCGAATCCTCGCCACGCGGCAACGGTTCCGTAAATAGGTATCGTGAAAGTGAGCTGGCCTCATCGAACAACAGCACGAATCAGAGTGAGATTGCAGTGATAGTGTACTATTATGTACAAGCAACGGAAATGTCTATTATTTTTCAATTCCTGATTAAAACCGTTACAAGTTGGAAATATTATTATAAGATATAACTATATATTATTATATATAATAATATATGAGATTGACTGGAAGTTGTCTATATGTAGTTATATATGACCATGTATAAACATATATTAGTATACATGATTATACATAATTATATATATTCATATACAATTATATAAGGTGAAATTCTATATATAATTATATATGAGGGTTTATATACAGTTATATATGATTATATATAAGTTTTTTTTACCCGGGTATAGGAGTGATAAATTCATTCGGAGGAAGCTACGTGCCAATATATTGGCAGCGGTTTTTAATTTTTGATCCAAACTAGTTTTTTTTAGGTTCAGAATAACATATATAATTAAAAAATTCAATAAAAAAAAGTTGATTTTTTCAAAATTTTTAGGTGTAAGACCGCCTTAAATTGTACACAAAGGATACCCCACGGTAAGATAGGTAAAATGCTATTGTCAATGAAATGGATAAATGACTGTGAATTCGCATAAGTGTACTTGTTGTAATATTCGCTTCATGCAGAGGATATTTGCATCTCTCTTAGCTTGCGCATTCAAATTTCGGCGGATCAAGTAGCCAAGAGGAAGGCACGAGAGCGGTGAGGAAAGGGTAAAGTATGTGCGAGACTCCTTCTCTTGGCGATTAGGTAGAGACGCGCTAAAGTTGGTACGCGATACATTTACCAGTTGCTGCGAAATAACATCATCGCGAGCACTAGTTTTCCACCTACTCCTACACTACACTACACTCGAATTGATAGGTACACCCAAAGTTGCAATAAAGATTGTTAAATTTACAACGTACTAGTTAACATTTATTTCGTAACCTGTTTCTCTTGACCGGCATTTTATTGTGAGCAGACTCGTGAATTTGGTATGTATCCTTTGCGGAATCATGGGAAAGTTGAATCAGAACTAAAAGAAAAATTTTCTACGACTTTTCCGAGCATACATCCCACCTCCTTATATAGCAGTGGTGACCAAAAACCGCATTTTTCGGAAATTATTTTTTTTCTCCGGTTCTATATAGATTATAAATAGTATTTCCCACACAATGTTTTTGAGCTTCAGGCACCTTAAATACCTAACAAAAAAAAAATTAAAAAAGAATTTGGATCATTTTTTTTCTTAATATCTTCGATATCTACAGGTCTAATTACTCCAGAAAATTGCATATTTTAGTGTTCTCTATGTATTAGAATTTTTTCAGATTTTTCGGAATGATGGGCCGTATTCAAAAACGCGAAAAACCCTATTTTTAGCCATTTTTGGGCATTTTATGGTCCTCAAATGATTGGTAGTGCCTTGCCTAACTCTAAAATAATCAGATATATTATTTTTGGATATATATTGTCAATATCTTCTGATACAACTCATATGTTTTTGAGTACGAAATCAGCCATAACTCAGCGAGAACACCCTACTTTTTGTATAAAACCGCGTATTTTTTGTCTTTCTCTTGATTATTGGTTATTTTATCTAATTTTTTTTATGATCGGTAAATATATTTTCATTATAGTACCATCAAGGATTTGCAACTCCAAAATACATTCTATTGTGCTCCATGAATGGGTGTACCAAAAACAATATATTAAGAGAAGCCTTGAGGTTTAGACTCTTCTTAATGGGGCTAGACACCTTTTTTTCTGAAATAAGAAGTCATATTTTAATGCATAAATGTAAACTAATTATTTCATACTTTTTACATATAAAAGTAGGTATATTTACCTTATTTTAGAACTTTCTCCGATGGGCCTTTTATATTGTCCAGAACTACAGTCATCGATGGAACAAGTTTTTTCACTATTCGTAAGTTTTGAAATTTTCCTGTGGATGGATTGACTCAAGATTTGAACTAAATTACTCCTAACAAAAATGTTAGGATAAGGCAAGTCACAATGAGGTTTAGATAAGTAATCGGAACTCTCTTCAACTTGACAAAAAAGAAAATAACTTCATTATAAAAACTTAAACCTACTACATGGTCAAAGGCAGAGTAATAATAAATGGATTTTCTTTCGTGAATGTTTTGTGTGTGATGCTTGACACTCGAGGTATTACTGGCTCGACGTGAGGCAGTCGCAAGGCTATTTGATAAGTGTTTACAATATGAGTATGGGTGAGAGTGTAAGGTATGTTTATGTGTACATAGGGCCTTTACGTAAGACAAGTAAATCTTATAACTAAACTTTCGATTTGGTTCGATTAATCCGAAACATTCCGGCCGCCTTCACCAAACCTTGGTGAACTAATTTCTTGAAGAGTTTCACGCTGATTAGGTAGCATGCTGATCTTGGTGATAGGTCTCGTGAGGGTAGAAGATGCTGTTTTGAGTTCGACTACGCGAATTAGTCCATCGGTTCCAGCGGTGGTCTTGGTGACACGCGCTAATGGCCACTTACACGGAGGCAGGAGATTTGACCTTACCAGGCAAAGATCTCCAACTTGGACATTGGCTGTGCGGGACTGCCACTTGGGTCGACATTGCAATCCTTGCAGATACTCCGAGGACCAACGGCTCCAGAAATGTTCGTACATTTGACGAGTGAGTTGCCAGCGAGAGAGGAGGGAAACCTTCAAGTGAGACAATGATGGTTCTGGCAACGTAACTAAGGGTGCTCCAATGAGAAAATGTGACGGCGTTAGGGCAGTCAAATCGGTGGGGTCATCAGTAAGGGGCTGTAGAGGACGGGAGTTGAGGCAGGCTTCAATTTGTGTAAGCAGTGTAGCGAGTTCTTCAAAAGTGAGTAAAGTCTCCCCTATGACGCGCTTTAGATGTAATTTCACTGATTTTACCGCTGCCTCCCAGATCCCTCCAAAGTGTGGAGCAGCGGGTAGATTGAAGCACCACTTAGTTCCATCGTTGGCCAAAGTTTGAAATATGGCACTATCCCCGAATTTGGCTGCTTCAAAGAGAGTGCGAAGTTCTTTATCTGCGCCTACAAAATTGGTGCCGCAATCGCTGGTGATGGTGGCGCAGATACCGCGGCGAGCGACGAAACGTCTGAAGACATGAAGGAAGTCCTGTGTGGAATATCCGGATGCTACCTCCAAATGCACGGCCCGGGTAGCCAAGCAGACAAAGACTATGATGTATCCTTTGTAGGACTTTGTACCTCGTCCCTTGGATAGGCGAAGATGGAGCGGTCCAGCCAAATCCACGCCCGAATGCAGGAAGAGGCGTTGCGGTTGAACACGCTTAAAGGGCAAGTCGCCCATAAGCTGCGTAGTGGGCATCGTTGCCGCCAACAACGGAGGCACTTGAAGATCGCTGATTTGACCAATTGACGTCCTCGTATGATCCAGAAACTCTGTCTAACATAATTCAAGGTGAGCTGAGTACCACTATGTAGTGTTTTGACGTGTCCGTCCCATACGATGAGATGAGTGAGTGGTGACCCTCTAGGTAGAATCACTGGATGGCGTTGATCTGGGTGAAGCAGTGAGTGCCTTAGCCTTCCTCCCACTCGAAGGATCCCGGTATCATCTAAAACGGGGTGTAATCGAATTAAGGAGCTTTTAGATGGCAGCGGGTGTTTCTTTGTTAGACAGGAAAGTTCGTGCTTAAAGTGAGAGTTTTGAACGTGATTGATCCAGAATTTGAGTGCAGACTCTAGATGTTCTGTAGTAAGAGGCTGAAAGTTGGCATGAGTGTGCTGTCCTTTTAGGCGTAGTCGTCGGATGAATTCCTGGCAGCGGGCTGTAACGCGAAGGAGTTTGGTGAGCGTGCTGTATTTTTTCAACAAATCCCAGCCAGGCACCATTATGTTCGTAGCAATGCAGGCAACTCCTCGCTTTTCAAGACAGTTCGTCAGCAAAGGGTGATCATTTGGTGAATTCCAGGGTAAGGTGGTGTTGAGTAGGAATGCTGGCCCCTGCAGCCAGAGAGATGAAGTACAGAGATCTTGAGCGGAGACACCTCTAGAGGCAAGGTCGGCGGGATTGTCTGTGCCTGCGATGTGTTGCCACTTACCGTCGGGAAGTGTTTGTATCTCCGATACTCGATTAGCCACATACGTTTTCCAATTGGTGGGGTGTCCTCGTATCCACGAGAGAACGATAGTGGAGTCGGACCACAGGAAGCAAGGGATGTTCCCGAGATTAAGGGCACTCCGCAATTTAATTATGAGTCGGACTAGTATGGTGGCACCACAGAGTTCTAATCGAGGTAAAGTAACTTGTTTTAGCGGTGACATCTTCGATTTGGAGGCCAAGAGTAGGCACTTGACTTTACCGTCACTATCTACTACACGCAGGTAGAGACAAGCGGCATATGCCCGTTCTGAGGCATCTGAAAATCCATGAAATTCGATTAATGTATTATTTAGGGTGATACTTATCCATCTTGGAATGGAGAAGGATGCCAAGTGCGGTAGTTGGTTGTAAAGCCTAGTCCATGTTTCCTGCATCGATTGGGGGAGTACATCATCCCATTGCAGACCTGAATGCCATAAGGATTGCATGAAAATTTTGAAGCTGACGATGACGGGTGAAATCCATCCGAGGGGGTCATACAGTTGAGCGATGAGTGACAGTGCCTTCCGTTTGGTAACACTGTTTGTGGTGCAATTCTGACGATGTAATTGAAAATGAAATTTATCGTCCACCGATTTCCAGGCAACTCCCAACATGCGAACTAATTCATTCACGTTCCAAGTTAGCTGGTGAGCTGAGAAGGCATCCGGAGTGCTTTGAGGCAGCAGCGCAGGGTGGTTTGCAGTCCACTTGCCTAATGGAAACCGCCCGCCAAGAGCAATTTAGTTAAATCGGATTCAAGTTGGATGGCTTCCTCGATTGTATGAGCGCCTCCTAGTACATCGTCTACATAACTGTTTTCCAATAATACTTTAGCTGCATGGAGAAAACGTTCTGCTTCGTCTGCTGCGAGTTGCTGAAGTGTTCTTATGGCTTGGTACGGTGAACTGGCGAGGCCGTAAGTGACTGTTTGGAGTTTGTAGATCGAGGGAGCTTCATTGGCAGATGATCTCCACAGAATTTGCTGAAGCTCTCGGCCTCGTTATCCATGAGAGCAAATGCAGTCTCATCCCATCTCAGCAATGTAAATTCTTAGGCTTCATAATAATTTCAAAGAAAGACTTACTGTTCTATTCTAGAGCTTGCTAAATTAATAGGTAAACTGATATCATCCTGTGTGGCCATAAACTACGGCTGGCTATATACCAAGAATTTAGAATACTTTAAATCCTTGTCTCTCGTGGTAAATAGTTTCGACTATGCATCCAAGATCGGTATCCCAAGATTCGTCCAGAGTGATTTGACATGGTGGTCTAAGAGCGTAGTGAACGGAGTTGGCTTTATCAGATCATCTAGTTTTGACATGGCTATTTATACCGACGCTTCCAATTCGGGTTGGGGCGCTACAGACGGAATTAACAGTATTTGGGGGTTTTGGTCATTAGAACAAGCACAGATGCATATCAACTATAAAGAATTGCTCAATTGTATTATTTGCCATCAAAAAACTGACAAATATGGAGGACAACACGCAAATTCTCCTCCGCGTTGACAACACGACGGCCATTTCTTATATCAATAAGATGAGCGGTGTCCGTCATTCGAAATACAAAAAACTGGCCAGAGTGAGCTGGCAGTGGGCGGAAGAAAGGAACATTTTTCTGTTCGCTTCTTATATATCCTCCTCGGACAACTCCGAGGCTGATGCGCTCTCCCGCGTTAGCAATTTAGATGCAGAATGGGAATTGTGCAACTAAGCATTTAGTTTCATTGTAGAAGTATTAGGAGAGCCTGTAGATCTTTTTGCTAATAGTCATAACGCCAAATGCAAAAGGTATTTCTCACGATTCCCTAATGCTCAGGCCATCGACGTAGATACCTTTACGGCAAACTGGTCACACTGCTTCTTTTACGCTTTCCCCCCATTCGCGTTAACAGCAAGATTATTATCAATAATAAGAGAACAAGCTAAGGGTATTATCGTGGCTCCAGACTGGCCCAGCCAAACTTGGTACCCGTTGTTCAAATCATTAGCTCTAAAGCAGATAATGTTAGAACCTAATAATAAACTTGCTCTCATCACCTTATAGGAGAATAACGCACCCGAGAGTGGCGCCTCTGTCACTGATCGCAGCATTGATATCAGGATAGCCTTCACGTCGAAAAATATACCATTAGAAGCGGCAAACATCATGACAGCCTCTCTAGAGAAGTCAACTATTTCTCAATATCATTCGGTCTTGAGACCCTGGTTCGAGTTTTGTAAGTCTAAAGAATATGACGGCTACAGCCCCGAAGTCTCGCAAATTCTGGAGTTCCTAACCCAGAAATTCAAGGAAGGAGCTACCTACGGATCTTTAAATTCGGTTAGGAGTGCGATCTCGTTAGTTTCTAATAAGAAGATCGGCGAAGATGATTCGGTGTCTAGGTTCATGAAGGGCGTTTCTAAGTTACGCCCTCCAAAACCCAAATACGCTTTTACTTGGGATGTAGCTGTAGTTCCCGACTATCTGGAGACGCATCATATTATCCCCTCGAGACTCTTTCTTTTACTAGTCTTACGTACAAAACAGTCACGTTATTAGTATTATGTATAGTTCACAGAGCTCAGGTGATTGCTAGCATCAGGTTAGACAATATCCGATCTACGACTGATAGGATCCTCATCCACATCACTGACCATATCAAGACGTCAGCGCCAGGATGTTGTCAACCATTGCTATCAATCCCTTACTGTAGAGAGTTTCCAAAAAAACTGTGTCGCCACGGTACTAGAGACATATATAAGAAAATCTAAGGATTTAAGAGAAGACAGCTTAAAGCTGTTCATTGCGACAAGACGCCCATACAAGGCAGTAGGAGCGCAGACTATTAGTAGGTGGATCAAGAAGTCGCTCGGTTCGAGCGGTATAGATCTCAGTATATTTACTGCCCATTCAACACGGCATACGGCTACGCATTATAACAGGTTGATATTAGCCCTAGATTCACATGACTTTGCACTGGCAGTCATAAGTAGAGATATACAAGATTGTCTAACCATTGTTAGAATATAAGGTACATTTATATAAGAGAGTTAGGAAGAGTATGCGCAGCGCCATCACACGAGTGAAGTACAGTAAACGTATAGCGAGAGCGAGCGGGAGCAGCACTCGATTGTCGTCCTCCATCATGAGCGGTTATAAGAGAGAGCTGTGTCGAAGATTAACTTAATAAAGTTCATTGTTGTTTCTGTTATTTGAGTGGTTTATTTGAACAAACCCTTTGATTTCAACATGGTACGAGAGCGTGGTTAATCGTCAGTGGTGGTATTGTCTTTTCCGAGAGCAATAACACACTTACATTCTACGAAAGGGAAAGTGTTTTTAAGTTGAGCGCATGGTAAGCGCGAGAACAAAGGAAAACGCATGGACAAGAGAGAAAAATTAAGCGAAACTGAAAGTGACGAAGAGTTTTTTGATATTGAAAATAAAGAAAATAAAAAGGAAGAAAACATGCAGGAAGTAAAAATACCGATTTTTGATGGACAAGAATACAGTAATTGGAAAAAACGCATATTAATGTATTTAAAGATGAAAAAGTATGAGATTGTAACTACACGTGCAAAAACGGAAGGCGACAAAGTTGATTGGGACGAAAAAGACGTGCAAGCTATAAATTATATTTATAGTACAATTTCAAACAAACAAATGGAATTGATAAGTGACAAAGAAACGGCGTTTGATATTATGAGAAAATTTGATAGCACATATTTAAAAGAATCGACAGCTCTCCAGATACTGTGTAGAAATAAATTAGAAAATTTGAAATTAAAAGATTTTAGTAATTCAACAGATTTCTTTAACGAATTTGAAAAATCGGTGAACAAATTGAATGAAACTGGTGCAAATGTGACAGAGAAGGAGAAAATGAATTATATATTAAGGACATTACCAGACTCGATGAGTCATATAGGAGACTTAATTGATGTGCTTAAAGAAGAAGAACAAAACGTAGAATATGTGAAAAATAAGATTAAAATGGCTGAACTAAAAGAAAAGAGTGAAAGTGGAAATTCAAAGTCGAACGCTTTTATGTTCAAAAAAAGGAAAGAAGAGAAGAAAAAGACATGTTATGTATGTCGCGGTTTCGGACATATACAGTACGACTGCCCAACGAAAAACAATTCTTGGAATCGAGGGACGCCGCAGCGAGGAGGTGGCAGAGGCAACGCGCAGCAGCGAGGAGGTGTTGGTAAACACGAAACAAGCCAGCAGCGAGGATCGAGTTTTAATCGGCGTGGAAGGAGCGGCTACAGACAACGCGGCCGAGGCGTGCGAGGCAGTGATGACAACAGCCAAGGTCATCAGAACGCTGAGAATAAGGAAGCGTTTAACACTTCAGTAGAAATAAGGTCTGCGAATGTAGGAAACGGTAATGTAAATGAAAATAAAATAGAGTGGATTTTAGATAGCGGTTGCACAGACCACGTAATTAATAATGAAAATTATTTTAGTGATGCGATTATATTGAAAGAATCTATTAATGTTAAAGTAGGTGACGGTAGAATTTTTCAAGCAACAAAAGTAGGTCATGTAAATAGTAAATTCAAAACGTTTAATGAAGAGATAGAAATTGAATTAAAAAATGTATTTTACGTGAAAGATATGGATAGAAATTTAATAAGTTTTGCTAAAGTGACTGATAATTATAAAGTAGTATCTATCGGAGATAGTTCTAAAATCTATAATAAAAATAATAAATTGATTGCCGTAGCTTGGAAAATTGGTAGAATTTACAAAATGACTAGTTTTATTGAAAGAATTAAAGAATTTAATTTGACAGTTAAAAACGAAAAAATTACTTTAAAAGAAAAGTGGCATAGAACATTGGGGCACGTTAATTTTAATTACTTAGATACTATGTGTAAAAATCATGTTTTAGAGGGTTTACCTAGTGAGATAGAGACAGACTATTTTAAATGTGCTACGTGCATTGAAAACAAAATGCACAATATTCTTTTTGATAATAATAGGAAAAGGGCAAAAGGCATTTTAGAGATAGTACACACAGATTTAAATGGGCCACATTCAGAAGGTTATAAAGGGGAAAAATATTTTCTTACTTTTATTGACGAATTTAGTAAAGTAGCTAAAGTTTATCCGATTAAGACAAAGAATGAGGTATATGATAAATTTATTGAATATATTAATTTAGTTGAAAATAAAACTGGTAAGAAAATTAAGAAACTGAGATGTAATAATGGCACTGAAATTTGAATAAAGATATGTATAGATTATTTAGAAAAAAGGGAATTGAGTTAGAGCCATGCCCACCTTATGTGCATGAGCTTAACGGTACAGCAGAAAGGTACAATAGGACAATTATGGATAGTGCTAGGTGCTTGTTAGCTGAGTCAAAGGTAGACAAACGGTACTGGCCAGAAGTAGTCTGCGCCGCAGTATATTTGAAGAATAGACCCTTACAAAAATATCCTATAGAAAATCCTGTAGGAAATGCTATAGGAAATCCTGTAGGCATCCCGTAGAAATCCTATAGGAATCCTATAGGATACTCTATAGGCAGTCCTATATGAAATTCTATATAGGAAGTTCTATAGGAAATCTTACGTGAATTTCGCGCTTTTCCTGCAGGAAATCCTATAGGAAATCCTATAGCAAATTCTGTAGGTAATTCTGTAGGAAAAACTGTAGACAATTTTACATGGAAAATCCTGCAGGGAATTCTGGAGTATTTTCGTGAAAACATTTTATAGAGGTTTAGCATCTTATTTAGCGCTGTACCATCGCACAGCAGAATCAGTAGCAAACAGTCCTAGATAAAGAGTTGCACCCGGGGACTGCCGTGCACGACTGCCGGCGCCTTACCGATTAAGCCCAATGAGCTCAGATATCAAAATCAAGGTAATCCTTGTCACATTGACTCTCCGTAAAAAGTCGTTCGAACGGTTGAATCTCATGGCTTTACATACCCTCGCGGTTCCAATATGTTTATGAGAGTTCCGACTACTGCGCC
Organism: Torymus aiolomorphi; assembly: GCA_036365515.1. Classification (NCBI taxonomy): domain Eukaryota; kingdom Metazoa; phylum Arthropoda; class Insecta; order Hymenoptera; family Torymidae; genus Torymus; species Torymus aiolomorphi. Next base: position 88,634,773 of record CM070873.1, read on the forward strand.
CTATAGCGGCATAGCAGCGAATATACATAAACGAGGCTCTGGAGAAGCAAGCTTCTGCCGCATGCTACAGTGCAGCGCAGCAGTTGGGACTCTCATAAACACATTGGAACCGCGAGGGTATGTAAAGCCGTGAGATTCAACCGTTTGAACGACTCTTTACGGAGAGTCAATGTGACAAGGATTACCTTGATTTTGATATCTGAGCTCACTGGGCTTAGTCGGTAAGGCGCCGGCAGTCGTGCACGGCAGTCCCCGGGTGCAACTCCTTAGTTAGGACTGTTTGCCATTGATTCTGCTGTGCGATGTTACAGCGCTAAATAAGATGCTAAACCTCTATAAAATGTTTCCACAAAAATACTCCAGAATTTCCTGCAGGATCTCTAATGACTTTTTTGCCATGTTGCGCATGAATACACGTGTACAAGAATATAACCCTACAGAAAAATCTCACGTGAGATCACAGGTGAGTTTTTTAAGTAGGAAAGTCTTTGAAACAAAACACACGCTTCTTATAATTGTGTGCGACAGGGACTGGACGAACGAGACGCATGAATTCGCGAAATTCTTCAACAAAGAAGTTCGGGTCCGGCGTAAAGTCTTCAGGGAGGAAAAACTCACCTGGAAGACGTAAAGTGGTACCGAATAAAAATTCCGCGGGAGACGCATTCGTGTCTTGTCGAAGATGACAACGTAAACCTAATAATACTGTGCTTAGCGTACGGGTTCAGACCTTGTCCACATGACACATAATCGCCGCTTTGAATGTACGGTGCCAACGCTCAATGAGGCCGTTCGCCGCAGGGGTACGCGGTAGTACGAATACGCTCGCAACCTATTAGGGACAATAGAGCCGTGAATAAGCGCGATTCAAATTGCGAACCCTGATCGGAAGTGATGACCTTGGGTGCGCCATAGCGAGAAACCCAAGTGTCGTAGAACGCTCTAGCAACCGTTTGCGCTGAAGTTTCACGTAGGGGAATTGCCTCAACCCAACGCGAAAAGCGATCGATCATGGTGAGTATATACTCAAAACTATTACGATTAGGAAGGGGACCGACTAGATCAATATGTACATGGTCGAATCGACCGTCAGGTGCAACGAATTTATCAGATATAAGCTTTACGTAGCGAGAAATTTTTGACTGTTGACAGTCTAAACAGCTTTTACAAAAGCGAGGTATATTACGGTGCGTGTTGGGCCATACATAACGCTGCCGAATGAGACAATCCGTGACCTTCGGACCTGGATGAACAAGCTTGTGAAACATGTTGAAGACGGTTTCACAAAGGGATTCAGGAATGTATGGGCGAATAGCCTCACCAGTGATTTCACAGTAAATGGTGGTATGTGCGGGGCCCCATTGGATGCGCTTTAGAGATAACGGATAATCCGGAGACGCGAAGGGCCTTGAGCTGTTCATCGGCTTCCTGTTTCTCAGCAAGCTCGTTGAGGTTAATCTCCGCGGGAAGCCTCATGGTTTCTACACGCGATAGTGAGTCAGCTACAGTATTCTCCGCACCTTTGATATATTCGATTTGAGTGGTGTATTGCACGATAAGGGACAACTGACGCATTTGACGGGGTGATGCCTTATCGGACTTTTGCATGAAAGCATAGATGAGAGGTTTGTGATCTGTTAAGATCTTGAAGTCTCTGCCTTCAACTAAAAACGAGAAGTATTTTACAGCTTCGTATATGGCCGTGAGCTCGAGGTCATAGGCGCTGTACTTCCGCTGTGAGGAAGAGAACTTCTTGGAGAAGAAACCTAGTGGTTCCCATACTCCAGTGAGAGAAAGCTGCTCAAGGGCAGCACCCATACCAAAATCGGAGGCATCAGAAACAATGCGTATTTCCGCACCAATACGGGGGTGAACAAGCAGAGCTGCTGCCAACAGCTCCTCCTTTACACGTATAAAAGCCTCTTCAGCTTCAGGGGTCCACGGAACGGGACGTTTGTCATTTTTGCGAGAATCGCTAAAAAGAGCGTTGAGAGGAGCTTGAGAAGTCGCAGCGCGAGGCATGTTACGGCGGTAAAAATTTACGGTGCCGACAAACCTACGAAGTTCCGCTATAGCCTGAGGTTTGGGGAAGTTTAGAATATCTTCAACCCTACTGGGAATGGGGCGAATGCCTTCACCATTCACCAGATAGCCTAAAAACTCTAATTCTTCAGCAGCAAAGGTACATTTTTCGACGTTTAATCGAAGATGAAACTTCTTAAATGGATCAAAGACCGTCCGAAGGTGAGCATAATGCTCTTCTTCAGATGAAGATGCAATCAAAATATCGTCAATATACAGATAAACGAAATCGAGGTCACCTAGCGCGCTATTGATGTAACACTGAAAGATTTGACTCGCGTTGCGAAGCCCGAAGGTCATATACATGAACTCGAAGAGGCCGAAAGGGGGGTTATGATGGCCGTTTTCGGTATGTCCTCGGGGGCAACAGGAATCTGATTGAACGCTTTATGAAGATCAAGCGCCGAAAAGATTTTCTTACCGTAAAGGTTATTCGTGCAGTCATGAGTGTGGGCGGTACTTAGCCGGGACCGTGGCAGCGTTTAAGCGCCTATAATCGCCACAAGGTCTCCAGGAATTGTCCTTTTTTAACTCCATATGGAGGGGACTCGCCCAAGGGCTGCTGGAGGGGCGGCAAATGCTTGCCTCAATCCAAGCATCGAATTCGGCTTTCGCCGCTTTTAGTTTATCTGGAGCGAGTTTGCGAGGATGCTCTGATACCGGAGAACCAGAGGTCAAAATGTGGTGGAAAACATCACTGTTTCTGGGGATTGTAGGTTTAGAAACGCCCGTGATCTCCGGAAAGTCAGCGAGAATCTTTGCACACTCTGAACCGGGAACAATTGCAAAAACAGAGTCCAACGAAACATCTTTTACGACTGCAAGAGTATAGATATTGGTAGATGAGTCGACAAGACGACTTCTTTTAAGGTCAACAAGACGGCCATAGTGAGATAAAAGATCAGCACCTATAATGGGATGAGGAACATCCGCGATGCAAAAGCTCCAGCGAATGGGGCGTCGAACGCCCAGATTAAGTGTGAGCATCGCTTCGCCATAGGTACTTATCAAAGAGTTGTTCGCCGCGAATAGCTTAAAGGAGCTGGGCTTGCTGCATGCCTTAAGATTTGCTGGAATGTCCGCACCAGTGTCGATAAGGAACGACCTGCCCGAGATACGATCGCGTACATGGAGATGTTTAGACAAACGAGAGCCTTCTAAAGACGTCTCCTCAACAGAAGGTTGAGTTAGTTTTTTGCTCAGGGTTTTTCGCTTGCCACTCAGCATATTTGGAGCACCAATCCCTGCACGATAAAGGGTTATTAGGACATTTTCTATAAGCGAGGCATAACCCAGGAGGGTCGCGGCTGGAAGAGCGAGCGCGCCTAGATCTGCCTCTGGATTGAGAATTGGCGGAGTTATTAGAAGAACCTTGGCTATTCTCAATCTTCTTAGCTAACGCATCGACCTTCCGCTCCAGGCGCTTGAAAGCGGCTTCAGCATTGAAAGAACTGGGTTGATTTGGAGAAACAGCACTGACCTGATGGTCAGAACTGCCGGAAGTCTCAGCGAGTCTGTCGGCTGCTTCGGCTACTTTATTAAGGTCCGTAGCACCAGTAGCGATAAGAATCGAATGGTGTTGTGGTGGAAGTTGATCGAGAAAGACAGTCTGAATGATTTTATCATCGCAAGAGCCTTGATTGAGAGCACGAAGCCTCTGAAGAACTCTCGTAGACTTACCATCAGTCAACACTTCCCCCTTTAGAAGCTATCACAGGTTGTGCTCTGCAGAGCTGGCGAAGGTCGCAATTAAACGTTCTTTCACTATTTTGTAAATGTCTGCGGGAGCAGGGTCCTGTCTAATTATGTCTCTAATAGCCGACATGGCTTCAGGACCTTACGATAAGCAGAGGTAATCTACTTTGGTAGAGTCTATCGTGATCTGCGAATGACGGAATGCCGCTTCTGCTTGAAAGAACCACAACTCGGGATCGGTCTGAATGAAGGGCGGAATTTTAGGCATACGGGCACCTTCAATGCGGTTACCCGAGACCGTTTCTAGCCGTTGCAGCCGCTGCTGCAGTGCCTCCACAGTGATCTCTGTGTTGTCCGGCATCTTGATGAAAAAGAATGTACGCGAGCCTAAAGCCTAGCACGTAGATAATTACTCCTACGCTCCCCGAAGATTATGTAGGAAGTAGGAGAGAAGATCTAACCCCTCCGGTGAGGTTTTAAAATGCGCCTAAATTACCTTACGCAGCTGCGTATCACAAATTGCCTAGTTAGTACTCGCAGGTACAAACAATAGTTTTTAAAGCTAACCTAATCTAGGACTTAAAATTAACTATTGAAATTATCAGTAAACCGCGTGAAAAGCTAAGAGACCACTTTCCCGCTTAAAAGAAAATTTTAAAAGAATTTTATTAAAGCATGTTGACTAGGCAACGCATAAATTTACTGAAATTGAAAAAATCTAATACGTGTGACTCAAGAAGTGCCAGAGTAACTTTCCGAGTAACCTTGCGCAAAAACGGGTCTAAAAAACCAGGGCGCGAAAAGTTCAAAATGGCTGCCAAGATGGCCGCCAAGTTCTCGGAACGCGAGACCGTTGCGCGCGGATTTGCGGAATTCAAAATCTCGCGAGTTATAAACACACGCCGAACGACGAGAATTCTCGGAAGGCCAGGAGCAGGTAAACACTTCCCGGAAATTGCGCTTAACAAAATGATCTTTGACGCGTAGTAATTACGTTGCGCCGCAAAATGCGCACATTTATTGCTCACTTGCTTTTACCGCACGCATACCTTAACGCAACGAAGAATGCCGAAGACTAGCCGCCTCGGAGAAGACTCGACGAGGTGAGCTGGCCAAATGTTGCTCCACGGGTGCATTGAAAGGCGCCGGTGACGGTAGCTTCACGCAAGGACGCACCCGGAGATCTGCTAAGAAGCTGGCTGGGCGCAGCGGTCGTCCGCACGTTGCTCAACAGGTGCGTTTGAAAGCGCCGGTGACGGTGGCTTCACGCAAGTACGCACCTGGAGATCTGCGGCTTTATTAGCTGCAATGCCTCGGAGAGAACTCGACGAGACGTAGTGATTGCAGAGCTGTCCTTGTAGTTAAGCAGATTCAAAATTTACGCGTGTGCGCCGGCGTGCCAGCACGCACACGACGTAAGTCGACAAAAGTCGAGGTTTTCCGTATGCGCCGGCGTGCCAGCACACATACGGAAAAGTGAAGAAATCTCCTCAGCGGCGAAATGCTGCAAACGTTGCCGAGGCTCGGTTTGCGGCACGAGGACACGTGCCGCAGGTAAAGACGGTGGCAGCAAAAACGCGCCGCGACAAGTCCACACCTGTCACACCTCCTCGGCGACTTATTGTCGGGGTCACCAATGTGGGGATATGAGCCCCACGTTCTCTGGATTCCAGGAATAGAAAGCGAGAGGAGAGAGAAATGAAGAGTCGAGGAGTCAACAGTAACGAGGTTTATTAGTAGAGAGGAAGGTACAGCGAATGACTGCCGCTCGCAGGCGGCTTCTCGCCGCACGCAACATGGCCGTTTCCCCCACTCTCGTAGAGAGAGCGAAAGGGAAGATCGCAGCCCCTATACGCCGTCGGCTGCGCGGGCCTGCCGCACAGTGTAAGATTTTGGACAAAAATCGCAAGGTAATGTAATTATTAACAAAATCGCATAATTATGGTGTCTAAAGAAAGGTATTGCCTTTAAGAATAAAGTAAGGCTGCCGCGACAAAGATTTATCATGAATTGAATTGAATTGAATTGAATTTTTTGATACATTACATTTATGGAACATTGCGGTCTTTCTAGTTCTGAAATAGCTTATTTTCTTCGTTTTTTAACTAAGTTTATGCTCATAAAATAATTCAAATGTATTATTTTATTTTTAAAACGAATTTTTTAACATGATGGATTTAAGTTATCATATTAATTTAAAACTTGTACCATTAAATTGTGTAAAATGAATTATTTTTGTGAAATTTAAAAAACATTTTTGCTAAAAATTAATAAAAAATTGTACTCAAACATGGAATGCATTAAGAATAAAAATTCTGAAAATTGTTATTTTGTATTTTTATGGAAACTTTAAATTACCTATAAGTTCATATGCTACCACAAATGATAAGTAGGAAAAAATTATAATAAACAAAATTATTGTTAACATTTAATGAAAAGGAAATACAGAATTAAGTTTCATGAAGCTAAATGTCAATCTATTTGCAGCGATTTTTTTCTATCCATACAAGTTTCCAGATTGATACTGATTTGGAAAATTGTAGGTTCAATAATGTGTAGGTTGACAAATCTCTATCGCGGCAGCCTTACTTTCTTCCAAAAGACAATACCTTTCTTTAGACACCATAACTATTTCATTTTCATAATAATTGCACTACCTTGCGATTTTTGTCCAAAATCTCACACTGTGTGCCGCCGCACACTGGGGCCATACGGATTTTTTGGTTCAAAACCACCTAGAGGTCGCAATTCTCAACGGAATCTCAAAATTTTTGCTTAGGAACATTCGTTATCAAATATCGAAGAGCCCTACGAAGCCTGATTTTCCAAAAAATTAACCTATAAATCTAAGGAGTCATATAATCCTATCACATCAACCAATCAATTCAATTTTTGACCTGCAAATCCCAAAAATACGATAAACCTTTCATTTGTAAGCCCTTTACTCGTGAACTCTTGACCATTGATCCAGTAAGCCATGCACTCATAAACTCTAAACCTATAAGCCCTAACCTCATAAGTCTTAAGGGGGTCTTACACCTAGTGGCTTCTGAGACCAAAATCAGCTATAAAAAAGAGAAAAATGTTATTTAAACCACATACAATGTATATCCTAAAAATATACACTATTTCTGACAGAATGGCCCAAGACTTAATCTGTAGACCAATTTTATGAATCAAGGTTAAGAGAGCATGTGTCAAGGACTTATAAATTGAAGTTTTATAGCATTTTTGGGTATCACAAGTGTAAATTTTGGGGTTATAGGTTATAAATTAGGTTTATAGGTTCATATTTTCAAAATTAGGCTTCGTAGCGGTCTTTGGTATTTTGTCACAAAAGTTCCTGTTTTTGAATTTTCAAATTCGGTTGAGAATTATGACTTCTAGGTGGTTTTGAACCTTTCGGCCCCAGTGTGCGCCGGGTCGCCGCGGCTCCCGCCGAGACGACGACCACCGCGTCGAGTCCGTCATGTCGTGATTAGTGACTCGTGAATAGGCATACTAGTGTAGTGTGCTTGTAGGCGTATTTAAAACGGGGCAGATCGACATCGTGCATCCTCCTCGTTGGTTTTTTTGTTGACTAGTCGACCCGGTTGTTCGCCCCGCGCCGTGTGACTAGTCTTCATGTCTCATGTGTGTTAGGTTCATCAGCAGCGGTGGCGTCAGCAGGGATACCCTCTTCGTCGACAATTCTCATCCAGGGCAGCTGGTTGTTAGGACATACTTAGATTGCTATGCTATCTAAGAAGCACATTGAGTGCACAGGGCGAGAGCGCTTAAACTTGATTTTGTTGCTGTAAAGTTGGTTATATGCAACTCTTCTTGTCTGTACATTTAAGTTTTAAAAGACTAGAATTTTAAGATTAATATATATAATATATCTAATAATAATTCTGTTTTCACATTCAATAACTACTCATCACCAATGGTTGTTAAACGCATGTGTGTGCTTTAGATTCACTTCCTTTTCAACATCTACATGTAGAGAAATGACAAGCACTATACCCTGGTCTGTTTTCTTTACTACGAGTTCTACATACTTTTCTGAGATAGAAGAAGAGTTACTGTGCAGATTTTATGTGTGTATTGGAAGGAAGCAGATGTATTGTTGCAGATGTGTCCTTTATGAGTTGTATGCAGAGTGCAGTAGTACTTCTTTCATGTTTTTTACGTTTATTAAGGTAACTAGTTTTCCATCTCATCTTTTTAACAAACACAAACTAATTCTATACTATGTTTTTACAGACTAACAAGTAGAGTCCCGGGTCCTGGTAGTTCTTCAGTTAATGCGATGTCATATACACTCAAATATATCCCAATTTTTTTTTGCAAATGTGATTTACGCCACTCATTCTGACCCACACAATTGTTTAACATCTTTATATTATTAGCAGATAATATAACCTATACACTGCTCTTATTTATTTAATCGTTATTTAATATTTTAATTAGGATTTGGTGCTTTTAGGTACAAAAATATGGCAAAAGTAATTTTCGATATTATACTTGCCATATATTATATAGTAGATTAATTAATAAATTTTTAATTTACTTGATCCGAGATAGAAAATGAAGCAATTTTAATATTTTGTTTAAAAATATTGGCATACGTGATTTACAAGATTCTATTTTTTTCTAAGCTAACTACTCATATGATTGTGCACCTGTTAAACAATCTCTAGTGAGATCTTAGGTGATTTCTCAAGTGACATATTTAATTTATGTGGATCGTGATACAATCTTATAGACAATTTTATACCAATAATACTTGTTTTATTTTATATTATTGTAATATTTTTTGAAGCATTTGTAATATTGGCATGAGAAAACTCCTAATATCTCATCTGAGATTTATCAGTAGGTGGAGAAAGTCAGCCAATATAGGGTAGATGTCCGTATTAGTGTGGGTTTAAGAATCTCTTCAGTTTTGTCGCATAATAATAGACTATTTAAGCTGTCTCAGAGATTCCGGACAGGTTTATATTGATAATAAAACTAATAACCTACACGAAACAATTTTTTTTATTAAAAAATATTAATATTTACAAAAGTTACAAGCAATATAAAAAAAAAATTTTTTGTACATATTTGTGTGCCCTAGCAGACAACAAAGTACATTTTTGTGTGCCCCGTATTAATGTGGGTGTACACGTTTGTGTGCCCCAGATTAGTGTGTCTTGATAATATTATCATTCAAAAAAAAGTTATTTTAACTGTAGTGCATTTATAATCATTTTTTAACCCTTTTTTACATTGAATGTTAATTAATTCCAATATGATAAGAAATTAAAGTTAATTTGATGGATATTATGGGTATATTATTACTTTATAAATACTTATCTACAATAAAAAGACACGTTTCCATTTCGATTTTTTAACACATGTTATTTATTTTAAATAAATATAAAATTAGGTAGATAAATTACAGTACTCTTTACAGGGTTCTTATAAATTTAAATAAGTAGATAAATACATTATTCTAAAGATTGTTTATCAATACAAGGTTGTTTTTTTTTCTTTTGCTTTGTTACTTTCTTAATTTTATTTTCCGCAGCATCTTCAATTCTCTTGCGCCTTTCAGCTGCTTTTCTTTCTTTTAACTCTTTATTGAGCTTACTTTTCTCTTCCCTTTCTAACTTTCTCAACTCTTTTTCTTTTTCTTCGTTCTCTTTTTTTTCTCTTTTAATGGTAAAAAATGTACGAGCTTCCGTTGAAGATAAAATTTTTGATACTTTTTCTTTATCTGACTTGACTTTTCTTTTCTTTGTGGCATTTTTGTCTTCAGGCCAGTAGTCATAGTCTCCAAATTGTTGAGAAGATGTTGGTCTATTCATCAATTTGTTTTTTTTTTTAATTTTGAATTTCATGTAATACATTACATGAGTTTTCGTTTTGAACTTCCTCTGAACTCATATTACTTACATTTTCTAAAACTTCATTAGGTATATTTTCCATGTTCTCATCTACATAAACCTTGAAATGTATATCCGTATCTGTATACGTTTCTTGGCTGTTAATATTATTACTTATAACTAAAACCTGTAAAAAGTCATATTAATTGTAAAAATCACGAGTCATATAAAATGGTCCCACAGTTACCCCTACGCAAAATCTGTATAAAAAATCAGTAAACTTAAGGTAAAAAATTAATTGTACATATTACACTTAAGGATTAAATTGATTTAGAAATAAACAATTCCTATGAGATTAAAAATGATATAATAAAAATAAATCCTAGAGTAGAATTAAATTACTTTAGTTGTATTCGAACAGTTGTCCAGGGTTGGATTAATATTTTCTTTGAGTAGTTCATCGACACTCAAATTTTTATCCTGGCTGTATGAAGGTTCAAGCAAAGGGTCATCTGGTTGGCTTTGCTTGTCGAACAAGATACCTGATAGATCAATTTCACATGGAAATGTGAATACCTCATCAGTTTTCTGTGAATATAACATTTTTTATTACTACATTGTATTTAAATAAAAAGAATCAATAAGAAATAATAAATGACACACAAACCTCAGAAATAGATGCTCCAAAATTCATAGAACTTGCAGAAGAATTTATAGAATAAGTGTAGGCATTTTTTATGTTGCTCCATAAGTAAAAAAGATTCTTATCCTCACTTGGACCTGTCCATTCCCCAGAACTAGTTTCTTTAAAAACTTTTAAAGTGGATTCTTCAATGTATTCTTCAATGCCCTTAAGTGCAATTGACAACGTATCTGGTACATTTGTTTGATTTTGTAGATTCTCCGTTGACTCCCCATTACTTGGTTGTGTTCGAATAAAAATTTTGGAATAATCCACTCCGTCAGCATCAAAAGGATAAAGACCACAAACTCTGAAGCCATTTAATGAAATTTCAGTCATATTCATATCTTTGAATACTTTATTAACTAGCATACCAAAATCTTCTTTCTTTACGCTTAAAATTTCTTTTTCGACTCTATACAAGTTGAGGTGCTTTTTGTACATGAAAAAGCAGCAAAGAAGCTTACATCCAGCGGCTGCATAATATGGGTAGCGTTTGGAGGTAAAGCTATTAGGTGAATTTTGTTCTCATGGCAGAACTTACTTAGAGGTTCGCTGAGGTGTGAAACATGTCCATCAAGGTAGAGAATGACAGGCAGCTTGATCTTGATCTTGACAATCCATGGATAGAATCTGTTAGCTATGTATTCATAGAAGAGTTCTGCTGTCATCCATCCACTATCACTCGCACCAATAAAAAAGTTGTGTGGTAAACTTGAATACAAAGTTGCAGGTACTCTTTTGTACTTCATTAATATTAGCGATGGTGCTAACTGTCCAACAGCATTTGTAGTCACTAATACTGTGAGATTTTCCTTTTCGTTATTATTTACAATGTTGTATACATTTTTACTCCCTTTTTTGGCAAGTACATTGCCTGCTTTGGGATTTAAAAGGACAGATGTTTCATCAGTATTGAAAATTCTTGATCCATCAATATTAATTATGTCTTCTTTTTCTAAAAAATCTTTTATGTATTGAAACCACTTCCTAATAATGTTCTCTGACACCAATGCTCTTGACAACGTCACATTTTCACACAACCTCTTCTTAATTTGGGAATGTCGCTTCAAAAACCCTTCATACCAGTGTCTTCCTGGTCGACCATCGATAAAGGGAGTTTGTTTACCAGTTTTCTTGATTACAATTGCAACACTATTAATTAAATGTTCTTTAGTGATAGGACAGCCTCTCTGAGACATTTGTAAAATCCAATTTGCCAGAGCATTTTCCTCTTCATCACTGAAAATTGTGGGAGGCCCAGTGGTACTCTTACTATATCTTTTAGTCACTTTACTGTGCAATGAAGATCTTGGAACGTTGAATGCCCTACTGACAGCATTAAGAGGAGTTCCCGAATGTACTGCATCCAAAGCCTGCTGCATAACCTCTTCACTATAAACTTTTCTTTTTTTCGGAGCATTCATTTTGTCCTTTACTAAAAACATAATTTAATATTTAATTAGTACAGTGTTTAAAAGTAAATTTCAGTTATTTTAATGTAAAATTAAACTTACCGAATTAGAAAATTGCTGCTCAGACGTAAAACTGCTAAAGGTCGTCAATGCGATGAACAAGCGTTTTCGCGCCGACAACCTAGCCTAACCAGAGAGTTCAAGCGCCGATACGAGCACACGCAAATCTGGACAAGTCGTTTTTCACTGCCGTATTAGTAGACACCATTAATTAAATATTAAAATCAATAGAAAACCTTTATATTAAGGTTTATTATATAACATAACATTATTTTATGATGTAATCAATTGTATCCCATATTAAAATCCCTTCGAAACATTATTTAATGTTACTTTTAAAATTGTCATTTCTTAGCATGTTTGGACAAGAAAACACCGTAAAACTCCGCAAATCGTGAAACATATTTTTGAAAGTTCTTTTTTAATGTTATAATAAATGTAAACTAATTAAATAATTAATTTTATTTAAACTTAATTAACTATACTTTATGAAAAAAAATATTTTAGTGTTATTTTTTTACTCATTCATTTCTAGGATGTGTTTTAATAATAGGGCACACAAATATGGACAGGCACACAAATACGGACAGCTACCCTAATCACTAATATTTTGGCTTTAAAAGCCTGTGAACAAACAAATAATTACATATTTTACGCATTATTAGTTTTCTCTAAATAATAATTATATTCATATCTTTGATTTTTTTCAAAAGTTTCAGCAAAATTTATTGAATAAATGTTTTACAAAGTATTGACATAAGCTCAGGTTAGCGGAAAACATGCGAGGGAATGAGGAAATTATTATGCTCAGGTTCAATCATTTAGAAGAACACGGTGGTAATATTTAAAATAACTTTAAAAAATTATTTACGGTAAAGCATACAAAAACTCATTGTGATTCTTTTATCTTGCTTTATTATTCAGAATACACCTTGCAAAATAATAGCTTACATTCTCAAGAATATTCATCTATCGCCACATAATAACTTCATGGACCCATTCGCCATAAAATATCATCTATTTCATACGTGATACCAGGAGCAGGATTACCAGTCGTAAGAATTGAAGATTTAATTTGTTATAATTTAGTTCAATTTTATATTCAATATTCTAAATGGATAATAATTTTACATATTTTTTCAAATAATATTTAATAATATATATTTTAAAAAGATTAATAATATATATTTTAAAACTACATTTTTACTTAAGACAAATTTTGTAGATACAAAAATTTAATCTTTTTATTTTTAAGGTTGTGACGATCAAAGTTATATTTCGCAGGTACTTGTGACCTGCGCATGGCCGAAATTTATTAATTGCGTTGGGGTGCGCTAAGTGCGCGCACTGTCCAGCGATCACGGGCTTCACACCGAAGAGCGTACAGCTTTCGGCCTCTTTCCACTCGAGACCACCGGATGATCAACAGCTCTCGAAGCGAGCTCCGCCCCCAGATCGACACGTCTCCAAGCCAGGGTCGCTGATAAAGGTTCACCAAGAAGATGCATCAGATACCATTTGCGATCAATTTTACGTAATAGGAACTGTGTGAGGTAGAGGAGTCGTCGGTAGAGGAGAAGGTTAACCAGGTCCCGGGTGGGAGAGTCAACGAAGGTCAGTGAGTCATCGAACAGAGATGGAGATAAGTTTTCTTAAGATATCCTAACCGTAGACATACCGGGTGCTCTGATTTTAAGGTTTTAACGTTGTAAATTCATAATTTTCACATAAATGTAGTTATATCATTGTTTTCTTGATAATATTATAATTATGTGGAGAAAATTTATTAATTACACTGTTAATAAATTATATAGAATATTAGCTAACAGTCTATCTACAAGCGAGTTGTAGAAAAAAAAGAAGAATAATTCATTATTCGCCGTCATGGCGTCGGGAGGCAAGGAGCCACCCGATGCACAGTGGGCTGAAAGACCAAGAAAATGCTCAAAAGTCTTGATTTAATCGAATTCTGGAAATTTTTCCCCCCGAAGGTTTAAATGTATTTATAAAAATGTTACCGATACAATTTTACCATGCTGTCGCGAATTCGATATCTTTAGCATTTGGTTTTGGACGGAAATGATCAAGAATAATTTATATTGCTAATTATTTTAGGTACCAAAGAAATTATATTTTTGCTTCAAAATTACGTGAATGAATTCTTGAGTCATTTACAATTATCCATAAATTTTTTGGTAATTCTATAATTGATAATTTCAGAAATATAGTTGTTCAAAAATGAGTATGGGCCAAATTGACCCAGTATGTGCTCCACGATCGAAAAAATAAGTGTGGCCTCAAAGGGTTAAGGGCCGAAAATACTAAAAATTACAAAAATAATAATATAATTAGCAATATAAATTATTCTTGATCATTTTCGTCCAAAACCAAACGCTAAAGATATCGAATTCGCGACAGTATGGTAAAATGGTATCGGTAACATTTTTATAAATACATTTAAACCTTCGGAGGGGAAAATTTCTCAAAAAGTGGTGCCAAAAGAAGAATTTTACCGGGTCAGATTTTTTTTCCATGCAGAATTCGATTAAATCAAGACTTTTGAGCATTTTTTTGGTCTTTCAGCCCACTGTGCGATGCCCCTCTCACTAAATTCTATAAGCGTCACCCTTCACTCAAAGTAGGAGCCGTAGTGTGTATATTGTGCGAGAATGTTTATCACGCTATCGAAATAGTGAACAAATATAACTCTGGATGTCTAGTGAAATTTATAAATAACGTGCTAAAAATATGCCAGGACCATCCAAGCCAAGCCTTAACCTCAAACTTACCATATGGTGAGCTGAGTAACAAAGCAAAGCTATTAATAGCTCTAAATTAATCTGGAAAAAACAAAAGGGTCATAACGATACTGTATACGAAGATTATAATTGAATACGAAGATTATAAGTAAAATTGAATCCCTAAAAATTAAAAACCAATTGCTAAAACAACTTAGCTATGAATTACAAGATAAAAACAAAATTTTAAACGCACTGCTTACCAAAGCAAAACAGGGCAACAACAACTATATCAAGACGTTCGCGGAAATTACAGTTAATCCTAAACCAAAAAGTAAAAGAGTGCCAAAACTTATTATTAAAAAAACTGACAACAAAGATAACACTGTAACGTACCGAAGTAATGACAGCTCTCAGATTTGAGTCTATACCTTAATAATTGAGTTAACTTGTATGAAACTAGATGTCGTTACTTGGTAGTTATTAACAATTTTTTAAGAGTTCGTGTACTGGACTCGAGCATACAATCGGGAGGGGAGTAGCCCCGATCTCAGGGTTAGATACCGGCGCGCAATGTGCCGGAGTCCGTGCCGTCGATACAGAGAGGTGGTAGGTGCAGGTAAGTCGTTAGCGCTGAGTGGCTGCGACCGCGCTGCTTAGATGATACGGGTAAGTAGTCGGCACAGAGGACCAACTACCGTGCCGTGTGAGAAGAGAGGAGCCGGGTAAATAATCGGCGCAGAGTGTACTACGAGCTGGTCGTGTACGTCACAACACAGACTTGGAAAAGACAGTTCTCCTACATCTTACACAAGACAAAACAATTCAAACAGAAAGTGCCTCATGCAAGAACAAGGATACTGTGATAATAAATTGCATGAACGAAGAAAATATTAACTCACTTGTGAATAAACTAGGCGAAAAACTATCAAACAACTTTAAAATAAAAAAAGAGCAAACAAACAAGCCAAAACTAAAAGTAATAGATATTTATATGGATTATAGAGTTGATAACGAAATTGAACTAGACATAAGTCAAAGAAATTTTAGTAACATGGAAGACGAGTGCAAGATACTACACGTATATGCTAATGAAAGAACAAATAGGAAATGTGCAATAATAGAGGTAACCTCTTAAATGTATAAAGATATCAAAGACAACAAGAGCAGATTATTTGTAGGGCACCAAAGTTGTAGAGTATTTGACATTATAAACACAACTCAGTGCAGTAAATGTGCAAGATTTGGACATAGCAGCAAAAAGTGTGAAAATTCTGCGAGGTGTAATAAGTGTGCTGAAGCCTATCTAACCTCAAAGTGTACAAGTGCAATGAAAAAAATGTGCAAACTGTGTCTATAGTAATGCGAAATACAATACCAAATATAATATTAACCACAGTACAATTGATAGTGAACTATGTGATATCTTAAAATCTAAAATTAAGAAATACATTGATATGACGGATTACCAGTCGCATCCTACTTTCCCGAGATACTTTGGTAAAGTAGAGAGTCTACATTACCAGCGGAAGGTACCAATAAGAAGAGCGAGATTTGCAAGTGTTGACTCGACAGCTTCGCAACATTCTCGAAACTCTGAGATACCAACACCAATAAGTCAAAACGCGGAGACACCAAAACCAATAAACCAAAATGGATAGCAGTATTAATCTGATTACTGATTTTCAAAATGATATAATTAACAGAGACTATAATTTCGATGGTATTGGTGAACTAAACAAATGCATAGCTTTAGAAAACGAAGTAATTTTAAATGTGAATATAAGAGGACTGAATGCTAACTTTAACAATTTACTTGTTTTCCTAAAAAGCCTTGTGATAAAGCCATATATAATTGTTTGCATTGAAACCCGAAATCTAGAACACCCTGAATCATTTAACATTACTGGGTACAAAATGTACTATAATAACAGTTATATTAACCAAAATGATGGCCTGGTAGTTTACATAAATAACTACAATACTGAAACGACGGAAGTAATTGGTATTAATAATCTTAAAATAATAAATTCCAAAATTTCAATAGAAAACAATAGAGAAATAGTATTATCTGCCCTATATAAAAAATTAATATTGCATAACTCCAAATATAAATATAATCTGATTATGGAAGATTTTAACTTTGATATTTCAAATCAAGATACGCTCAATCAAAGATTTTCACATATACTATTAGAGTATGGTTATTACCCAGGTTTTTGTAATACTACCAGACCATCTGATAAAACATGCCATTCAGGAACTTGTATAGACAATATTTTTATTAAACTAGATAAAATAGCCTATAGAACATTTACACTTCGTATACCACTTACAGATCATTTTCCACTTTTTATGTCAATAAATAAGATAAGCACAACTGAAAATATAAATAACATAAAGCGTATAAATTACAATAAACTCAGGACAGCTGCGGATTCAATAAACTGGAATGAATTATCACTAATAAATGATCCGAATATATCTTTAAATAACCTTATTGATAAAATAAAAATATGTCTATGCAAAGCTGAATATACTAAAAAAACTAACAAAAATAACAACACGAGGCCTAGGAAAAATTGGATATCTAAGGCAATTATGAAATCTTGTAGTACCAAAGAAAAACTATATAAATTATGGAAAAAAGATCCTAATAATACTAGGAAAAGAGAAGAATATAAGAAATTTACCAATATTCTAAAGACTATTATAAATAAAGCAAAAGACTTATATGATAAAAAACAAATAGAATCTAGCATGAATAATCCTAAGAGTATATGGAATGTGATTAATCAAAAAATTGGAAAAAATCGTAAAAGAAATAATAAGATTAACTATTTAACTGATAGCAATAAGAAAATATCTGATCCTGTAAATATTGCAGATCACTTGAAATAGTACATTTCGATACTAGTGCGAGGATTTGATTTTCCCCTCGTGTGACTGTTTGCACCCGAGCGAAGCGAGGGTGAAAAGGTCACACGAGGAGAAAATCAACTTCTCACACAAGTGTCGAACCGTATTTTTTGACACGACGTGCGAGAAGTGAGATTTTTGCACGCATCGTTTAACGCAGCGTGCGAGAAATCGAACTTCTCGCACGGAGTTTCAAAAAAATTTTTTTGTAACATTGGCAAAAAAAGCTAAATGAGAAAATAAGACCCTCGATAAATGAGGAAATTAAACTCCCTATAAGGAACAGCAAAAGTATATTTATGGAACCAACTAACCACCAGGAAATTACTAAAATTATCTGCAAAATGGAAAACAAAAATGCTGGTATTGATGATATCAACAGCAAAACATTGAAAATCTGGTTGAACATCTAATTGAACCCCTAGTACACATTTTTAACCTCTGTATAGATAAAGCCACCTGGCTAGATGCCCTGAAAACAGCAGAAGTCATATCTATACATAAATCAAAAGAAAAACATATCGTCACTAACTACATACCCATATTACTTATTTCAAATCTTGCAAAATATTAAAAAAAATCATACACAATAGAATAACAAATTTTATCAACAAGTGCGGAATACTTGCCAAAAATCAATTTGGTTTCAGGAAAAATAAGACAAAAAATGCTCTATCCCTAATATCAAACGTAACATATTGTTATGTGTTCGTCTACCATCATCGAACATAAGAACAAAAGCGTTGCCAAGCGACTAGTGTGTTGTTCTCGATTCGAGTTAGTTAGTTGATTCGAGACGTTGTTGTTGATAACATGTTTTATTGTGTGTGTTTATAATCTTAAATAAAGTTATCTGTTATTCTTTTGTAATTATGATTATTATTAATTATTGTATGTGTGTGTGAGTGTAACATTTTGGGGGTTCGTCCGAAATTTTGAAGACGAAATGGGCGGATTTGAAAAATCAGCAAAAAAAAAAAAACGACGCATACACCGCTGTGTGTACCCTTCCGATCGAAGACCAGAGCACGAGCTGCTGCCCAAGTTTCTGCTGCCGAAACTACTGCGGCTAATACTACCTACACCGATTGATGACATGCGCTTGGCGGCTGGTGGCGCACGCTTGGGGACTGATACACGTATGATGACCGATGACTCATCGACGCTGACATCTCACCGACGGTCGGTGTACCCCAGCCTACTCTTCTTCATGAAACGCTCTTGGAGCTTTAAAATTAAACCAGATGAGTACAACCCTACATTTTAATACACAAACAACACCAACAACCTCCGTAGTCTACACGAGTAACAAGAACACACAACGTATTAGGTTAGATGATAATTCATTTGGAAACACGAGATCACTTGTTGAAAATTCGGTAACACCAATCAATTTAAGGTTAGGTTATAACGTAAAATCTGATATTTATGATAACCAACTGATACTACGTCGCCTTTGTCTGAGTATTTAAATCAGTTCAATTTAATTGCAATTGTGTATACGTATATATGCTTTCTCTTTAAGTTCACACCGATCAGCGTCGTAACTTTAACTCTAAACTAGTTAAAAATTGTCCAACCTGCTAGGAATTCGAAAAACTAGGGCGACACCATTACACATGTAACCGAATGATCAGTTTACAGATCATCAGTACACTCAACAATTGAGACCACTCCAGCGGAGATGTACACCGGGACTGATATGAGACTTCCTCTAGATTTTATTCGAGGATATCCTCCCGAAGGAGAAGAATATTTAAATTATGGAAGCTATGTTCGGAAACTGTCTGTTAAGAAGATCAATGATGTCGTTTTCTGCATCCAGAAGACACCAAAACACAAAAAGAAGATCATTCATTTTGATCAATGACGACTTACCACGATAGGTAATTTCTTCTGCTCTGCTCACGGTTATTTTGAGCCGTGGTTTTTCACGTGAGACACAGGGCAAATGCCAGAGCAGGGACAGGGGTGAGGTACCACGGCATGCCAACTCCCCACTTATGTCCAAGAATTACCAACAAGACTCTACCCACCGATAATGACATGAAGATACTCGGATGAGTCAAGGATTAACCCGTTTAAAAGTAGACAATTTCAAAAAGATTTCAAGATGATTTCAAGATGTTTTCAAGAACTCAAGATGGACCAATTCAAGAGACGGGCCCTTTGGCCGTGTGCGAAGGATCAGCCCGCTTGAAGAAGACGTCTTCTCTTTCGTTTTATCTTAAGATTGTCGGGACGACAATCTAAAAGGATAGAGAATAATGACACGATGATACCCAAAAATGACGATTCTATTTTTTAAGAGACGGGTCCTCTGACCATATAAGTCAAGGATCAACCCGCTTAAAAATGGATGATTTCAAGATGATTTCAATATGATTTCAAAATGATTTAAAGAATTCAAGATGGACCAATTCTGATTGTCGGGACGATAATCTGAAAGAAGGGGGAATAATGTTATGTGTTCGTCTACCAACATCGAACATAAGAACAAAAGCGTTGCCAAGCGACTAGTTTGTTGTTCTCGATTCGAGTTAGTTAGTTGATTCGAGACGTTGTTGTTGATAACATGTTTTATTGTGTATGTTTATAATCTTAAATAAAGTTATATGTTATTCTTTTGTAATTATGATTATTATTAATTATTGTATGTGTGTGTGAGTGTAACAATATGATAATTTAGACAAGAGTACTCCTATCGCCATAACTTTCCTGGACCTCGCCAAAGCGTTTGATACGATAAACCATTAAATATTTCTAGATAAACTATACAATTACGGAATTAGAGAAAGTGTCTGTAATCTAATAAAAAGTTATCTAGGAAATAGACTACGAAAAGTAAAACTAAATAATATAAGCAGCCAATTTCAATCAGTCAATATGGGTGTTCCTCAAGGAATTATTTTGGGACCCCTACTCTTTTTACTTTATATCAACGACTTACTACTAGATATCCCCAAAGATACTATAGTATCATACGCAGACGATACAGCAGTAGTAACAACAGCCAAAACCTGGAAAGAAGTAGAAACTAAAATGAATAAAACTCTGCATAAAATATCAACATGGCTAGCTCTTAACAAGCTTTCTTTAAACACGGACAAAACCGTTTACATTCGGGACTCAAGTAGATAGCACACCAAAAAATTTAGACATAAACATACAAGACAGAAAAATCAAAAGAGTAGACAGTACCAAATATTTAGGCATAATTTTCGATAGTAACATGAGATGGAACGAGCATATTGAATACATTTACAACAAAACCAAATATCTCATTTTTATTTTCTATAAACTGGCAAAACTCATGACTACTGTTACCTTAAGGATGATATATTATACCCTCTTTCACAGCATTATTTCTTATGGAATTATAGCTTGGGGAGGCGCGTATTCCAACAGTAAAAACTTGCTCAACAAACTACAGATCAGGTTACTTAAAATAATCAACAAGAACAACTTTACAGTCGATAAAAATCTATTGAGCATAGATCAAATCTTTTCGTATGAATCACTGTTGTATCATTACGAAGAATTACGATCAGCATTTATTAAATCCAATAGTACCACCAGAAAAAGAAGTTTAGAAATTCCAAGAAGATACCTGACCGTTAGTACTAAAAACAGTTACATAAGAGCAATAATGCATGTTAATAACCTACCAAATGAATTAAAAATAATTAGACACAAACACAAACAAAAAAATAAAACTAAAACAATGGATAAGAGGAAACGTAAATGTTAATTGAATCTATTGGCCAAAGATAAGAGGAAACACCTAATACAACAAATACGAAATTAAATATTTCTTTCAAAAGAAAACTAATCTAACTAAATTAATTATGTTTTAAGTTAGTTTTAAGTAGGCCGGACCAGCTAACAGGAATAGTATATTACATATCTAGGCCGGTAAAATAAGAAATGTCTCAGATCACGTGTAATTTTCGGCCGAGGCGAAGCCGAGGTTGACAAACATGTGATCTGAGGCTTTCTGTTTTACCGGCCAAGGTGTGTATACTATTTTTCTGCCCGACGGCGCCGGAAAGCGAGAACTTCGTTTCGCGATTTATATTTTCGCCATACCCCGGCCGAAAGTACCACATTCCCTCCCGGCGCAAAAATAGGAATGCTGTATTTTCGGCCCGGGTATGACGAAAAATAGTATACGCACCACGGGTGTAAAATTGGCCAGCCTATAGCTCGTGTTTGCCACCCTCGCCTTCGGCTCGGGTCCAAGTTTTTTTCTTCCATGGTGCGTAATATACTATTTCTTGATGCCCCGGTAGAAAGTACGTTGTTTCGCCATTGTTTTTGATAGCGAAAGAAGGACATTTAACCATTACTAAGGCTTTCGCCACTGACAGCAGCTTTCGCCACGCATGCTTCTGAGTTGGTAACTAGGCAACTGCAGATTTTATTAATAGATTGTTTTAGAGGTTTTGTCAACATATTCGAAGTCATTAACCTATATGTACAACAAAAATAATCACTTCTGATCATCATTCAACAAGCAATTTATATTGCTTTAATTTCTGAAATGGATAAAAGATTGTTCATTAATAATGAATTGTTCTCATCCGACGAATCTGAAGATGAGGAAAAAGTGTATAGAAAATTCGACGAAGAAGCAAATATTATAATTCAAACGGAAACGTTGCCACTGCTGAAAAAAAACGTGCACACAATCTGCTGTTGAATATGAAAACCGCACGTTTAATAATTCTACATTTAACAATTGCACATTGAATAACTGCTCGTTTATGTTTTCAAAATCTCCTAATAATTAATAAAAATATCTTACATGTTCTTTAAGGTTGTTTCTTAGCATGATTTCGTTTTTAGATAGTGATGACATTGAGTCTTATCCTTTAGCATTGTATTTTGAATCCGCTGCCAACTGCGCGTGATCAAAATTTATATAGATATTAATTAATTTTTCATGCGAATATCATATTTTCTTGAAACGCAATTGCATTTTTTATTCATTAAATATTTCCTTTAATATTTTAGTACACAAATTTCTTCGATCACTTCAAAATTGAATGCCATGCTTGTCTCTATCTCAATGACGTATACATAAGTGATCATCATAAAGATGAAAACGGACGACAAGTTTTCAATATAAATTGCAGGATCGCACTTGGTTTGTCTAGCTAAATTTACAAAATCTGTATAAAATGAATAACAATTAAACAATTAATAACAACATTTTTCATTATTAAATTAAATTTTAAAATTTTTGCAGTGTCAATTAACACTGGATTGGGTTGTTATCAAATTAAAAAATTATTTGCTGATGTAAACGTACCAACTGTTAATGAACGCACATGTAAACGCCATGAGCGAATAGTCGGTCTTTCGATTGAAAAAGTTGCTAAAAAAAGTGCTAAGATGTTGCACAGTCGGAGAGAGAGCAGACTCTTGAAAACATTGAAACTGTGTTAAGATGATGTAAACAATTTTTCAATCAAATTTATATTTATGAGAATTAATGCTTTCTACATAATGGATTAGCATTTATTATCAATTGAACAACATAAATTCGTGATGCGCCTAAAATGCATAATAATTTTATTTGTTATTCTGAAATCAATTGTATTAGAATGATAATGTACATTTAATAATCTTACAATGTTAAAATTGTATTGTATATATTTAGTTCTTTTATCACATATGCTAATTCATAGAATCGCTGAAGGCATTAAACCATTTTATCATAGATTTTTTTATAAGCTTAAAAAAAGATAATGAAATGACAAAAATTACTTATTAATACATTTTTTTGTTTCTAGATAACCTAAAGCTTGCAAATTTCAATATATTTTGCTCGAACATAGTTCAATAAATTTATTTCTATCTTTTGTTCCACCGAGTAATGTTAGACTCAATATTTTAAATTTTCTATCCATCTTCTGAACTTGTTCGAGCAAGATCAATTGAGATTTGTAGACTGAAGGTTACGCACAAGTAAAAAATATTCAGTATGATACATCTTGGGTTCCAATAGGTTTTGGACTCTAAGAAAATAAAATTAATACTTTTAAGTATTGTGTATGAAAAAAATATGCTACTGTGTAGATCTTTTTTCTAGGTAACTTTTAGCTTGCAAATTTGAATATATTTTTTTCGAACAGAGTACAACAGATTTGTTTTTATGTCTTTTTGTTCCATCAATTAATGTTAGACTCCGTATTTGAAATTTTCCATCTATCTTCTGAACCTTATTCGAACAACATCAACTATTTGCAGACTGAAGGTTACTTATAAGCAAAAAACTATTCAGAATAGTATTGAATAAAATATATTTGTAATATTTGACTTATTGCAAAATTGTATGACTTTATATATTCCTCTCTGTAATTTCTATTATTTTTGTCCTTTCCATAGACCTCCAACTCTTGGAAAGAGTTTCCTTTTACCTGACATGATAGAAGGCTACCTGAGAAGCGAAAGAGTTCGACTTTTTGAAGAATTCATCTTTCCTATGTTCCTCCCGCACACAAAAATGTTTGGAAGTTGTAAAGATACAACTCAAAATTCTGATTTTCGAGTCTCGTTAGAAATTCCGATTTCACAAACTATGACGATTTTCTCTCTCAATAGGCATCTGAGAATCAATTTTGAAGAAGCAATGAAACACGCGACACTCGCGTATGAAGGTTGCATGCGAATCGCAGTTTTCTACGACATGGGGTGGTTTAAACGTGATGCAGGCCGTAATTATGATAGTTTGACTGGTTATGGTTGTTTATCTGGGCATTTTACCAAAAAAATTATAGATTATGATTGTCGAAATCGAAAATGCAAAAAATGTGATTCGGGGCATTGGCTTGAAGACCACGATTGTCGTTGTAATTTCGCCGGTACCGCAAAGGGGATGGAAAGCGATTTAGTGGCTTCTCTCATGTGCAATAGTAACGTTCTGAAAGAATCAAATCTGCAGGTTGGCATTTTCAGTGGTGACGATGGTGCGGCGTCAATTTCAAAAGTTCGCAATGCTTCTCTACATCCGGTCGTAAAATTATCAGATTCTAATCACACAGGAAAATGAATAACAGGACAGTTGTACAAATTAAAACCAAAACACAAAGAATTGACAATTGAAGCTATAAATTATTTAAAGCGATGCTTTTCCTTCGCGGTTGGTGAAAACGTAGGACGGCCAGATACTGTAGCATAATCGATCAAAGTATTTCCTTTACGTGCATATAACAGACACGATAGTTGCGGATCTTGGTGTCTATACACAACTGAAAAAGAAAGCGCATCAACATACGACAATTCCGGGTGGTTTTCAAGATCAGTTGCTCTTAGAAAGTCTCGTAAAATTATTTAACTCTATCGCGGAAAAATCTGATAAATTTGCACACGGGGCTTCTACTCAGAAGAACGAGAATTTTCATCACGTCACCACTAGTCGAGCTCCAAAGACACGATGCTACGGATTAAGCAAGTCTGCTGATTTTAGAGTAGCCGCATCAGTTTGTAGTATAAGTATTGGACCCGCTTTTACAAAAAATGTTGCAACTGTTGTCAATGTTTCACCGACCTCTCGAGACTCTGAGAAATTTTTTGACAGCATGGCATTACGATGAGCACGCCGGAGTGAAAAAATTGAAACAAAAGAATTCAAATCGTGTCGCCGCTTACTGCAAAATAATCGCAACTCTTTGAAATATCGACTTGAGCAAGAAGAGGGGGATGCATATGCTTCCGGCATGGGATTTATCGACCAAGATTTTGTGAATCAATCTCCGTCTTCCGTTGTATCTGTCCCAATATCCTGCGACCTTCATGATTCCACCAAACTACCTTATAGTGCTTGAAAAATTGTTGTATTTGATCTTGAAGTGATGGGTTTGGCGGCAAATTTGCGATGGCAAGCCTTTTGATATTTACATCAAGCTTGTGAAACAAATTGCTTCAAGCGCATCTGCAAAAAATCGTTTGAGAAAAATTGGCGGTGAATTATTTTTAGCGGGTACAAAAGTACCATCAGAAACAATCCGTCATGGTCTCACTCTTTTTCGACAATTTCTGGAAAATTGCGAATCGCCGTGCATTCTTGTTGCTCATAACTGCACATTTGACAAAGCACTTTTGATAAACAATATCAAATCAGCAGGACTGTATGACGAATTTACGTCCATGATTGATAGCTTCGTTGACACCCTCAAGATTTTTCGGGCCGTATTACTAGAGCAGTGTAAATACAATTTAGAGTCATTGGCAAAGGACTCTGAGGTGAATGCCGTTAGTGTTCATAACGCGTTAGCTGCAGATGTAAAAATGTTATGCAGTTTACTTATAATTCACCGAATACAAGAATCGCTATTACTTGAGTGTAAGCAAACATTAGCCGAATATGCAGAAATCGTGTAGAAAAAGATCTAGCCCCCCTCTAGCTTCGATCATTTCTAAAGGAATAAAAAAGAAATTTATCGACGCTGGCTTGAGCATGAAAATTTAAAAATACTGTGTACAAATATGACCCAGAATTTCAATTTAAATTTGGCGGGATTTTTTCGAAGGGACAAATCTTTTTATTTTTAAGTTGGCAGAACTGTCACTATCGTCTGTGTCAAATTTCACGGCAATGTCTTCATTAGTTGAACAGTGACGCTCGTTTTCGTAAACAGCCAAAAGTGATTTTTTCGATTTTTACCACGTCCGAAAATATTCAACAAAGAAGTTCGATTAAATTTTGTGTTCGAAATGAAATTTCTGCTGCCGAAACGCTCAGAATGTTGCAGAAGGCCTTGAACAGGCCATGTCTAAAACACAAGTGTATGAATGGCATAAAATGTTCAAAGAGGGTCGTGAAGGTGCTGAAGACGAACCACATCAAAGACGTCCAAGAACATCAACTGATGAACATCACGTCACGCAAATCAAAGAATTGGTGTTGAAAAATCGTCGATTGACTACTAGAGAGCTTGCTGATGCTCTTGGAATTTCAAATGGGTCAGTCAACACCATTTTAAAAGATGTTTTGTGCCTCAGAAAAGTCAAATCGCGATTGGTGCCAAAAATGCTCAGTTTCATGGATAAACAGCGTCGCGTTGAAGTGTGTGAAACAATGCTTTCCGACTATCAAGACAAAATGAAACGCATCATAACTGGAGATGAGACTTGGATCTACGCTTATGACCCGGAAACAGCCGATCAATCTGGTGAATACCGTGCAAAAGGTGAGCCAAGACCGAAAAAATCACGTCAAAGCAAGTCAAAAGTCAAGGTCATGTTGACAGTTTTCTTCGATTATCGTGGTGTGGTGCATTATGAATTCCTTCCAACAGGCCAAACTGTCAACAACACTGAAAAAAATTCGGCGCGCCTCCTAACCTTCAAACGCAATAGCAGCAGTGCCACTATTCAGTGTAGTGTGCGCGCCGACTACGCGCAGCTGTTGTACTTTTTACACGCTTTCTGCGAGGTTAGGTGGCGCGCCAACAGGCTGGCGCTATGGCTATACCGAATAAGAGTAGCTTCTACTCTTACAAGAGTACCAGCTACTCTTTTAGGAGTAGTAGTTACTCCGATGGAAAGTATAGCCACTACCCCCTAAAATTGGCGCTGCACGTACACCTGAAGAGTAGGTGGCGCGCCAAATTTTTTTCAGTGGAGGAATACTATTTGAGTGTTATGCGTCGTTTGCGTGAAGCCGTGCGTCTCAAAAGGCCGGATTTATGGAGAGACAATTCTTGGTTTCTGCACCACGATAATGCACCATCTCACACTGCGTTCGTTCTTCGTGACCATTTCGCAAAAAATTCCACCCATATCGTTCCACAACCACCGTATTCGCCTGATTTAGCACCTTGTGACTTCTGGCTATTCGCTAAGCTCAAGAGACCGCTCCGGGGACACCGTTTTGACACAATAGAAGAGATTGAAGTCGAATCGAAGAAGGTACTGAAGGCCATACCGAAGGAAGACTTCTCGAAGTGTTTTGATGAATGGAAAAACCGTTGGCATAAGTGCATTGGAGCCGAGGGGGATTATTTTGAAGGGGATGAAATTGATTTTGAAGAATAAATAAAGATTTTACAAATTAAAACAAAATTCCGGGTCATATTTGTACAGTGTTGTAAACTTACGAAAAAAATGGTTGCCAAGAAATTACTGATTTGTTATCAGAAAAAATCGACGGTAAGGTGCGCGTTAGCAAATCAAAAAATGTGATTGAAAAAGTAATTGATCTATTGAAAAAAATAGAACAATCATTATATTACGTTACATTTCGTTATTACAAAATGTTTACCGCTTATTAGCGGTAAAAATTGTTTTCTCCAAATCTTTGTATTTTTTATAAAGAATGAAAAATATAGTTAATATCTATTTATTTATTTATTTAAATATTTAATGCAATGCTATTTACTTACTTCAGTGAAAATAATATATCGTCGGGTGGGAGAAAAAAGGAGCTATTTCGAAAAAGCGTTGAAAAAGGAGCTATTTCGAATGAGCGTTGAAAAAGGAGCTATTTCGAATGAGCGCCCAAGAAGGAGCTATCTCGGAAGTCATTTTTTTTTCTCAAAATTTAAGTTGGCAATACTGTAGTATAGAGAAGAATATATTTAATATTAACATGGTATTTTAACTATTAACATGCCATTATAACTATTAACACATATATTTTTATAGTTACAATGCCACGATAAATATAAACATTTTGATAAAATATTTTTCTCAGTATAGAAAAACACACTCACACATTTTTAGAATACATTTACATACGATCAATTATATTATATTCTTTAACTGTTTTTATTTCATTAGTTCAACATATAATTCAAGAATTCATGAGGAATCAAATTGTGGTCAATCATATATTGAAGATTCTTTTTTTTGTCCAGATCTAGCAACAACTTTTCCTCATAACAATTCGTTAAGAAAGCTGATTCGCTATATCAGGACATCAAATTTATTAAAGTTGTTGCTAGATCTGGACAAAAAAAAAGGATCTTCAATATATGATTGATCATAATTTGATTCCTCATGAATTCTTGAATTATTATCTAGAACTAATGAAATAAAAGCAGTTAAAGAATATAATATAATTGATCGTATGTAAGCGTATTCTAAAAATGTGTGTGTGTGTTTTTCTATACTGAGAAAAATATTTTATCAAAATGTTTATATTTATCGTGGCATTGTAACTATAAAAAAATATATGTTAATAGTTACAATGGCATGTTAATAGTTAAAATACCATGTTAATATTAAACATATTCTTCTCTATATTGCCAACTTAAATTTTGAGAAAAAAAATGACTTCCGAGATAGCTCCTTCTTGGGCTCTCATTCGAAATAGCTCCTTTTTCAACGCTCATTCGAAATAGCTCCCTTTTCAACGCTTTTTCGAAATAGCTCCTTTTTCAACGCTTTTTCGTAATAGCTCCTTTTTCCTCCGACCCGACGATATTATAACAGCATTATAAAAAAAATAAATGTTATAATTGTGGAATTAAAAATTCTTTGAATATCAAAACTCATTTCCACTGTTTTTTATCTAAAGATTTCAATACGTGAACATTTAAAATGCAGGAGCTGAGAACGTTGTGCATTTGAATTGGGCGTTTCATTATGACGTCAGCGACGTTGACACATTTCTTAAACGTAAACACCTGATATTGTGACTGCCTCGCTTTCGCTCAAAAAAACTTTGCTTCTACCGACAAGATCATTTGAAAAACTGTACAGATAAGATTCCAAATGTATACTCTACAATATACTCGTTTTTTAGCTCAATCCCTTTAGAACAAATAATTTTTTGTAGCAAAAAAGAGTAAAAATTGACGCGCTCCCATAAGAGCCTGTGTATTTTTGTGTATCTTTGAAAAATTATTGCTCGGCTCCTGACGGCAAGCTCCTTTTAAAAATTCACGGAGTTGTCTGAAGCACCAAAAAGAATCTATAAATAAATTTTCATTCGATTCTATCCACTTAGCCCTCGCTAAGGAACAACCTTCATTGAATTCATTTATTAAAATTATGCACGTGATTTTTTCGATGCCCCCCTCCCCCCCCCGACCAGCAGCATTTGCTGCGCTCGTGCCGGAGCAGAAAAAGTGAGAATTAGTCGTGTTACATGCGAGAAGCTGAATGCATGCTATTACGGTGTTATCATTCTCGATGGCAAAATATATATCGGCGAGACTAATTATGTAATAGTGCATTATGATATGGGTGGGGAATGTGATTATTTACCGCATGAGACGTTTTTCGCACGAACGAAGCGAGTGTCATACAGTATTTTATACTACAAGAGCCGAATAATCATATTAAAATTATGATTTTGAGTGGTATCAATGTACTTTCCATCGGGCATCAAGAAAACTAGTATATGGTACACAAGACGAAAGATCAAGGCCC
This sequence comes from Torymus aiolomorphi, assembly GCA_036365515.1. NCBI lineage: Eukaryota > Metazoa > Arthropoda > Insecta > Hymenoptera > Torymidae > Torymus > Torymus aiolomorphi. The sequence continues at coordinate 88,664,600 of CM070873.1, forward strand.
ACCACTGCGTGATATGGTGCCCTCGGTTTCGCCTCGGGCGTCAACTTCACGCAGTTGCGGAACTTCCACTTTCGTCATTTGTACCGTAATGTACTATTCCTCTGCTGGATTGCTTTTGTAATGTAACTCATGTATAATGGTTATAAATTTTGTAATATATTATACATTACTCTAGTTTAATAAATAAATAAATAAAAAATAAATTCGTTTACATATTGTCGGGTGAGAAGAAAAAGGTTCTACCTCGTCGAAGCTCATGAAAAGGTCCTATCTCAGTCAAGCGCGTAGGAAGGTGTCATTTCGCTGCTATAAGAGATACGAGACTGCACCTTCTTACGCGCTTGAGTGAGGTAAGACCTTTTCTCGCTTCGTCAAGATGGAACTTTCTTACGCGCTCATCTGGGATAGGACTTGAGTTCTTCCCACCCGACGATATATAACGAATCGTCAATATTAGAAAATTATAAATCTTTGTTTTCAAGCTAGAGTAGGAAATCCAAACTTTTTTAATTCATTTATGTGGATAGGATATTATGCCTTTTGTAAAGACACAAAGTTGTGCTTTTATTAGATTTACAAATTTTGGATTTGCCAGTTATGTAAAAAAAGTTATTTCATGCGAATTTCCGTGTTTTTTATTGTTTTACTTCGGCAATTTCTAAGAAATGAGTTCCCACCAATAAATTAAAAAAAATGTATTTTAATCCGACTTAAAAATTATATATTTAATCTCTCAATGTGAAATTACATTTATTTCCCATTTCGTAGTACTTATTCAAGGATATTTATAGTAAAATATATTTGATAGGTGACAATTGTTAGTATATACGTGAAAAATTTTCTCATGAATTGAGTATATCCTCGGGTTGCTATAAAACATAATAATTTTTATTAGATATATAATACATTTGACTATGACAAAAAGTGTCATTGTATGGTAAAAGTTACAATACATAGAACGTGTGCCTTGATTTGATATACAATATTTGTTTATAACATTTTCTTCGCACAACCAATCCCTATAAATAGTACATTTCGACACGGGTGGGGAAGTCGATTATTTAGCTGGTGTGACTTTTTGCACGAGCGAAGCGAGTCACAAAAAGTCACACCACCTAAATAATCGACTTACGCACTAGTTTCGAACGGTATTTTATACCACGAGCGCCGAAAAATCATATCAAAGTTGTGATTTTGAGGTTAGAGTGGTATAAATGTTTGAAAAGTTACATTTCTCATAATGGTGAAACTTTAAAAACTAAACACACACACACACACACACACACACACACCACACACGCACGCACCCACGCACGCACATGTACACGCACATATACAAACAGCCACGCACTTTTATCAAAAGAATTTATACTTCAATATTTTGACTTCAGATGACTCAATATATGTTTCTAAGCTGTCTATTCGAAAACGTTTTTTCACCATGACAAAAGCGTTCTCTGTGAGAAAGCCATAAATGAAATCCACTCAAAGGTAGTAAAGCATGCATAAAGTAATAAAACTTTATTACTATAATTACTTTACTTCAAAGTAAAGTTTTGAAAATATTTTATGTTTAAGAATCATATAGAAGAAATTGTGACAATTTCATAGAAGACTTTAATAAAAATACCAAAATGTTAGTAGTAAACAAACATTAGATTCTGGTTTCCGTCTAATTACACAAACTAATCGTATGCATATTTGACGATTTCGTCAGCGTACAGTTTCTCGGCGAACAACTTAATTGAGAGCCGGAAATAAATTATATGTCGAAAATAAAGATTAATACATTACACTGTTTGAAATAGTTAAAACTATACATTAAGTGATTTATACCTTAAAATTTAATAAAAATGATAATACAATAAGATGAATAATATAAGTATTTTGTTCCGAAAATGTGGTCTGACCTATGTGTATTCCGCAGTTTGTACAGTCTCATTTACATCTTATCATCTTGAAAGATAAGAAGTTGTAGGTAGCAAGACGAAAAACTGTTAATCGTAGAAAATGATATTGTGGAATATGACAGACTAATTAGTAAGGAAAGTAAATGACTAGTGTATCAGTATTCACGTATTGAATGTTCCAAATGAAAAGGTGTAAATGTTTCTATATATAATAGAATAGATTACTACTAAAATTATAAAACATTTTTATATTAAATACATACTAAGGCTTTCTTAAAGTAAAAACGTATCATTTTACATTGTATTAATTTATACACATACAATTTTAACTTTAATCTTGTCAAAAATTTAACAGATCGTTTTAAATGGCTTATTTTATTAATTTTTTTGTGTCATTTCTTCTTGTAGTTACATTTCAAAACTGCAAAGGTCTTAAGGTGAGTAGGTTAAAACTCCAGGATGTGTGTGTGTGTGTGTGTGTGTGTGTGTGTGTGTGTGTGTGTGTGTGTGTGTGTGCGCGTGCGTGCGTGTGTGGCAATATGAGTTTGGCTGTGTGTCTAGCTACATGTCAGTATATTGATTTTATGTTTTACGTTTAAGTCTTGTAATAGTCAACTACCAGAAGATGTCAAGACTATTTTCCACCAAAAAATAACTGATGGTAATTATAATAACTTAATTAATAAATCGTAAATTTTTAGGTATTTATAGGTCCTGCAAATATAAAATATATTTAATTTTAAGTATCATTTAATTTTAATATAGTAATAAAAATATAATTATTATAGTTCCAAAAGTTTCAAAATATAATTCGGTTCGTGCAAACATGTTTTTGAGTCATCGCAAACGACGTGACACAGAATACAATTTCTACTTAGTTCAGTTTGAAATAGATAGAAAAAAATATAATTTGAAACTTACTCATCGAAAACGTTCAGTTTTTACGTTTTTAACTCCAGTATGGCAAATAATTTTTGAGTCAGGTTGGAATAAAAATCATACTTATAAAGTTCTTAAGCAAGTAAGAGATAGTAATTAAATATTGAAGATAATTTGATTTTAATATATATATATATATATATATATATATATATATATATATATATATATATATATATATATATATATATATATATATATATATATATATATATATATATATATATATATATATATATATATATATATATATATATATATATATATATATATATATATATATATATATATATATATATATATATATATATATATATATATATATATATATATATATATATATATATATATATATATATATATATATATATATATATATATATATATATATATATATATATATATATATATATATATATATATATATATATATATATATATATATATATATATATATATATATATATATATATATATATAAAATGAAAGAGGTTTTTTAAATTTAAAACGTTTTCTTATCTTATTTTTAGGAAGATAAATATTTTGATGGAATATTTTTCGAGGATGAGAAATTCATGGCGATGTTGTCAACACATTATGATAAGGAAAAAAGACAACTTGTATATGTAAGCAATTTATGCATTGCAAAATGCGTTTTCATGAAAATAAAGTTTCTTTTATGTATCGAATGTATTGTTTTTACACTGTAGGATGGTATTTTCGGTCTTGGTACTGATATCAAAATTATTCGATCAGTACCTGCAAAATTGCAAACAGTAATTAGCTCATTAAACAACTGCAAAATACCACTTAACGAATGCTATGCAGAGCATGTTCTATACAAAATGCGAAGACGTGAGAAAGAGTCCCGCTCACTGTTTCGTAAGTATATTAATCTTGTCAAGTACCAATAATAAATTGATTATTAGGTCATAAGGTTACTCAAGATAATTCGGTTATAGACGTAATTCGACCATACTTACATTTCGTCGGCCTCACTCTATGAGGAAGCTCAATTTGAGGTGTAAGAAGTTAAAAAAATTGGTAGTATTTTATGACTTAATTATTCCTGATGAATCGTATTTGGGAAAGGGAACTTCCATAAGGCCCATGTAAAACTAATATTTTTCAACATTTGTTTTCTCGATAATTTAGTGCGATAAAAATGATTCTGGCACGAGAGTGAGTTTGTCGCCCGATCGAAGCGAAGGCGACAATCACACTCGTGTCAGAATCATTTTTATCACGAGTATCAAACATTATTTGTTGATACAACGCGCGTAAAGTACTATTTTAGCGCACGCTTGAAAACCTAAGCGTGCGAAAAAGTACTACTTTTCGCACGGAATATCAAAAATGATTTTCCCGTTGTCACAAGAGGAAATACGAGTAACTACTACGTGTAATTAATCATATTATTGATTACAACGCAATTTCCTACTAGTTATACTTATGAAAAGTATGCATGCAAAACTAAATTAAAAAACCGCTGCCAATTCATTGGCAAGATGCTTCCTCAAACTAATTTATCGATTCCATTTTAAAAATTTTAAAAACAAAAGTAAATTTTGCACAACAAAACTTTATTAATAAATAAAGCTGTTTTCTTTGTGGTTCTTTATTGTTTGTTCATATAAAAAGTATCCTTTTTGTTTTTTCAAATACATTAGTTTGAGAAAGAAAAGTATGTATTGGCAATAATCTAATAAATATTTGTTTTGAAACAGGTATTTAACTACTATCCTGCTCGACTTAGTGGTTTAAAGTTAATCCATTATTGTAACAATCATACAAATATAATAACTAAGTTATACTTCTTAACAAAAGTCAATAAATTGTTTTGAAATTTAACAAAGAGGTCGTTTTTTTCATATTTAAGAATCGATATTTTTATGAAATATTTTTATGAAATTTTTACGAAATTAATATTTTGAAAGTCAATTATTATCGTTGCCCTAGTACACCTTACCGCGGGACTCAATCTGAAATTACTTTCTCGGGGATATGCCCTAGTACACAATAATTATTTTATTTATATATGATATATAAATTAAATAGAACTATTGCATATTTGGCTCTAAAACTTTATATTTGTGTTTTGGGATTAATTTGGAATGAGTAAAAAAATTTTGACCATCATAACCTCTTGAAATTTTAACACAATGTTGTACTCGATAAGTGTAATAAGTGGTAAAAATTTTGAGTCAATCAATCGAATATTCTTTTTAAAAATGCAAACATAAGAAATTTATAAAAAAATTTTAACCTCAAATGTCTTTGGTCACAACAGTCAGATTTTTTTGGGCAAAGAACTGAATTCTTAGATATAAAAAAGCTAATTCTCTGCCAAATTTCAAAACGATTCACTGACTTTTACTCCTGTTATCATAAAGGAAAGAAAATGCACTTGTTTCAAAAATAATTTTTTTCTCGAAAACAAATCAGCAAAACCTCTTGAAATTTTAACACAATGTTGTACTCGATAAGTGTAATAAGTGGTAAAAATTTTGAGTGGAAAAATGAAAAAGTTTTTGAGATATTAATTAAAGAAATATAAACCATATTTTCTTTAATAACAAATTGTAGGTAATTTAAAGACCTTTTAATAAAAATTTAGTTTATTAAGTAATACTGGCTGAAATAAATTAAAAAATAAAAAAAAAACGAAAAATTCAAAATCGTTTTTTGGTTATAAAAAAAAACCGGTAAAATCAAAAAGTAGGTTATATTCTCTCTATTCTCCTTCGAAACGAAGAGAATAAACCTTTTCCGATGTAAATCGGTTGATCGGTTCAAAAGTTATTGCCCACACACACACACACACACACACACACACACACACACACACACACACGCGCGCGCACGCACGCACGCATACAAATACGAACATTTTTTTTATCAAAAACAACAGATTTTAGCGCCAAAAGTCTTAAAACATGTTTTTGAACATTTTTTGTTTCAAAAATTTTTTTCACCGTTACAAAGCTTCCTCTTTGAGGAAGCAAAAAAATGATCTTTTTAAGTTAAGTAACTATAAAAATATAAATTGTAAAAATAAGTATTTTTTTCAGAATTTTTTCAGAAATATATATCTCTATTTTTTCGATTTTTTCAAAGTTTAAAAAATTGACAACGATAATACGATGCACAATATATTACTTTATTCAAGAAATGACAATTAATATTTTTTAATATACAGAAAACGTCACCATAGGATCTTTTGTGGGGTCAGGAGGTTTTCTCTTCACACAAGAGGATATCGGTTAACAAGAATTTTCCTCTTGAGTCAAATCGTTTACTTTTACTTCAAATAAAATTTTTTGACCATATCCTGGCCGAAAGTGGTACTTTTGACCAGGATATGGCGAAATAGTATATTACGCAATAGGGAGGTAAAGACTTGGCCAGTCCAGAGCACGAGTAAATTGACACCCGAGTCGAAGGCGAGAGTGGCAAACATGTGCTTTGGGGTGGCCGCCTTTATTCTCGTGTTGCGTATACGATTTTTCACCATACCCGGACCGAAAATGCCACATTCGCGTTTTGAGCAGGGAGTGAAAGTGGTACTTTCGGCCAGGGTACGGCGAAAAATAATATACTATGCACCACGGGAGGAAAATTGTCCAGCCCTGACCTTCGGCTCGGATCTCAATTTTCACGAGCTGTGAACTGTTCAAGTTTTTTTCTCCCTAGATGCGTAATATACTATTTCTCGGCGTACACAAGACGAAGCATAGTTTAAATTCTTTTTTTATATTTTGGCTTTGTATGTACTCAACATCAGTTCTAGGCCGTTCTCAATTTTTTTGTTCCTAGAAATTAGAAAATGTACTATACTATTATCATACTTATCTTTAACAGTTTTTCTTAAACATGCTCGTACGAATGCACAACAAATTTTCAGCTGAAGGTGACCAAATCAGCTAGACTTACTTTATAACAATATACTAAATATTTTATAACAATATGCTACAATATTTAATAAGTAAATTTAAATATTTTCCAGTTACCGTTTTAGATTCTCAAGCTTCTGATAAACTGGACATTTTCGAGCCACTAATTTTGCATGTAAAAGTCGTACCAATTATTGATTATGAGCTTTTCAAGTAAGTTTTGAAATATTTTTACTTTGAATTTTAATTATTTCCCATTATTTCAAAGATATTTCAATTACGAATTCATTTTTAGGCTACTAGGAAAAAATATTCAAGAGACTTTAAAATATGTAGCAACATTTTGGAATGCTGTTGATACTCGGTTTATCAAAATCGATTCGTTAAAAACGGAAATTATGGTGACTGGAATAGTTATTGCTTCGGTTAGTTCTATTGCATTGAACAACGTATATAACTCAGATAAGAAGTTCATTTGCAGCAATTATTCTATAAGTTACTAGAAAGTTTTTAGAGATAAATGGAAAGTTTTCAGGATATTAAACTCAACTTAATATATTTTAGGATGAGAATTCCTTTAGTTTTATTGATAAAACTCGTGACCAAATGGATTCAAGAAAAATTAATGCTTACACGCTTTTAGAAGAAGCTCGTGTGTACTTTTATGAAAATTTTATCAAAGATACAGGTTTGACAAATTATGACGCAATCTTTCTCATGACAGCGTAAGTATTTTTAAAATGATATTTTCTAAAATTGTATTGCGTTGACCGCCGGTTTTTCCAATGAAAAATGCTCATGTCCACTCTTATAAAATATCAATAGGGATCCTGTAAAACTGATATAGACGTAAAAAATTCATTATTTCAATTTCATGCTTATTTTCGTTAATTTTCTTGCACTTCTTTGGATAAATTTCTTTTAAGTTTTATATCTGAAAAAACTTTCAACTGGTCTTTTTACGTCCACTTAGGGGAGAAGCGGCATGATTGGCGCACCTAACCTTTGTCCTTGATTATTTAAATGAAAAAATAGTTAAAACATAAAATGAACTATACGTGAAGATATAGCTAAACATCTACTGTATCAAACTAAAAACTTTTTTACAGCATAGCATTTACAATTTATTGAATATAAACGATTTATTGAAAAAAAAATTTGCGCCATTCAACCCGCCGCTTGCGAATTGATTGGCGCACACGTATATAGCTTTAGATCTCTTGCGCAAACTAATGTGCTGCACTTTCCCGAATAGACTTTTCATCTTTAACATCATTTATAGCACTTTCCAACTTATCTTTGTCCCACTGGTTGTATTTTTTTGCAATCTTGCCCATCTAAATAATCATACCCTCAAAATATTTTCTCAAGGACGATATTATTTTATACACACTTGCTGCGCGAGTAAAAATATGAAATAATGCACTTAATGCGTAAAAATTATAACAAGAGAATATAAGAATGCACTCATTTTGATAAATAAAAGCTAGGCGGTGTATTTTCATGCCTGCGCCAATCAAGCCGCTTCGGACTTTTTTATTATTTCAACTTATTTCCTAATTATAAATAAATAAATGTAATAATCGAGTGTTACTATATGAAAGTAAATAAATTAAATTATGTTATGGCGTATTTGTTTTTATTATCAGATTTCAGATTTGTCAATTGATCAATTTCGAATATGATACTAACCAGATGAAAAGTGACTCAAAAATATTTTTCTTAATATTTTATCAGAATAGGCTCCAATATTAATGGTTTTATGTGTGTTTATTAATTTTGTATTTTTAAATATGAAAAACTAGCTTACATGCCGAAAATCTGAATAATAATCCTAATAATCAGGTGCGCCATCGAAACCGCCGCGCCAACCAAGCCGCTTCTCCCCTACCTCTACTATTTTAATACGCTCCTATGGTCATCATTCAGTGCGGACAATCCATTGTCGTTTATTTAAAACTACAACTATAGTTTCAGTACATTTACATTTACGAGAAAGTCCATGAATTTTGGATCAGAGATTCAACTTAAAGTTTCGACTATGTTTTTAGATACCAAAATATAAGAACAGTTAATAAGTAATTTTTTTAATTTTAAGTGCAGAAGATTCAAATTAGCTCAAACTTTGGGATATGATTTCAGCTGTAAAAATATGACTTTAATGCACAGAATGTATTTTATAAAAAATCGATAAGAAACGTTTTGATTTCAATTTTAAATAATTTAGTCTAAAAAGTTCTTTTTTTTATATTTTACAGTTATCTGAAGTCTTCTTTTTGTGTCTTAAATAGCTCTGTAGTGGTGCTCTAGTGAACACTTTGGATGCAATGGATTCACCCTTAGTAACACGCGCAACAATGAGGACCTACAGTTTTAGGTGGGTTCCGAACCACCACAGCTACAGTGAGATAGACACGTGAAAATTCAGAATTTCGAAAAACTCTGTGCAGAGGTGCTAGTTAACCCTGAGGCTGGCATCCGAACACGGTACTGTTTGGATAAACAAACATTCTGAGTCGGAAGTTCGAGGCTTTAGATGATTGAGCTATCATAGCTTTTAGAAAGTTCTTATCAACGATTTGGAAAAATAAAAATAGAACTTTACTCTTATTGAAAATAAGCATTTATTTCAAAGGATTTAATATTGGGTTATCCTCGGAAAATGAAACCTCGTTTTCTGCCGGCATATTTTCTTTTTTAAAAATTGTTTGTAAGGCTCATCAAGATTCAAGATTAGGGGAGACTAGAGTAAAACCAGATACTTTTTAGAAATTGTTTATTAAAAATAGATAATAAAATAATAACAATATTTAATACCAGAATTGTGTTTAGTTTACATTCAGGTAACTGAAAATCGACTTGGTTAGCGAAAAAAATATTTGTAAAAAATGTTATTAGAAATTTACGAAAGTATCCAACTTATCCCGTAAAAGAATTGTCGGGATAAAACCGGATACTTCGTAATTCTTTGTAAAATTAATTTTTAGCGGTATTCGACATTCTAGAAATAATACTATGATGTAAAAACATTGTTTAATGAAGAAATCTTTTATTAATAATTATAAATTAACGTTTTTTTATAAAAAATCGCTGAAGCCATATTTTTTTCTGACCATCTTTGCCGGAAAGACTTTCTAATACATTACATATTTCTGTACCAGAAAACAAATTAATTTTATATGTATAATGTGTGAACAGCGCACTAAATGTCTATTATTAGTTTATTTTATCATTACATTAAAACAAAAAAGAAAATAAGCTATCCGGTTTTACCCCAACCTAAAGTATCCGATTTTATCCCAAAGTTCCAAAAAAAAGTAATTATTCATTTTTTGCAATTAAAAGTAAAAAGAAATGGAATTGCCCTTACTTATTTATTATAATATAAATAATAAGGTTATGTACGTACTGAAAGAATATGTTGCTTACAGGAAGATACATGGTCTTGCGAGCTAAGAAATCTTTGACCTCTTCTAAAGTCAACACGAGGCTATTTCTGACATGCTGATCGCATACAAAATGATAATAGGAACATTTGGCTATTATATAGATCGCACTAGTAGTAACCAAGAAATTAAGAATTCCGGTTTTGCCCCAGTATCCGGTTTTACCTCAGTCTCCCCTACATGATTTACATTTGAAAGTGAGACTTTTCATAGCTTTTTCATATTATATGAGTTTTTCTGGGTATATTATGGTTATATATTGGTTATACCTGGTTATATATTCTTACATTTGAACCATACCCAAGTTTGAGCGAAATTTGCGGTTTGGAATTCTGATTCTCTTCTAGTTAGTTTTTTTTTATTTGAAGCTTTCAAACCAATTATTAGGTTTATGCGCTTTTACATTGTGTGTTTAACTATACATAAAGAATAAGAAGAGTTTTACAGTTCAGACCCAGCAAGTAACCTTTTTCCGTGTTCACTTTCGAAATTCATACCTGTATGTTTTGACGATGTGAAACTTCAGAGCGAACCCGTTAATCAGATCCCTGTGTGCTGTTTTAGATATTTATATCACTCTCCGTAGGCTTAAACACCGAAAACATTTAAGTCACTTAGCAAACACGTTATTAAGAGCAAAAATCATCTAACTGATCGCCGAAGTTACATAGGTTTTTCGCGGTCGCCCATCTAAGTATTTAACCGCGCCCAGCACGTCTTAACTTCGGTAATCGGCCAAGGTGCAGTTCCGCTACCCTACCAAAGTGTCGGCCAATTATTTTAGTGTTACAGTGTTAATTTAGGTACTAAATATTAAAGAAATACGAAATGCCGATACATCGATCACAGCTTTTTGATATTTATACATAAACTATACGTTTCATAAATTAAATTGTAATCAATAAAAATAGTAAATACTAAATTTAAAGTTGAGTTTTTCAGATATTTGTTTCAAATAATTAAAAACGTCATTCTTTAGGTTAAATACGAAACCGTCTGCAGGTACATTTTGTTTTTCATAACGTTTACTACAAATAACATTTTAATAATATATTGTCCTTTTTTATTTATTAGGCATGTCTTACATCGGCAGAATTTGTAATAGATTATACAGCACCGCATTTGTTCAGGATGATGCCAATTTTCTGGGTTTACATTCAGCTATCCACGAATTAGGGCATCTGTAAGTTATCTTTTATTTAAAAGACTAATATGATGATGAATTAAAATCTGATTTTGTCAGTGAAAAAAATATTATAAACAATCAAACTAAACTAAACAATGTATATCTAAAAAAATATTAATAAACAATTACATTTGTTTTACCGATATTAAGCATTATATCATTACCACTTTTTTAGTTTAAATTTTGTTCATGATGGATCTGAGGATGCCAAAGTTTGCACACCGTATGGTAAAAATGGCGAAGTGACGGTAATGGCACCATATATTGCAACAGCGAAATCGCTCACATGGTCTAACTGTAGTGAAAATAGTCTTAAAAAATTCGTCAAGTAAGTTTGTGTTTTCCTTTGTAAGAAATAGTTAATAATTACTTCCTTATTAATTTTATATGATTATATGCTTTGTTTTAGGACAAAAGCTTCGAAATGTTTATATGAAACATTTCGTATTAAATGATAATTCTACAGTCAACGATAGTTACCAATTTTATCATTAAACTAAAAATAAATATATGAAAAGTAATATTTTTCAAAATTAACTAGGTATCGCAAGGCGGTCTCCGCGCGCTATTTCAACATTAATTGAGACAACCGAATACAAATGTATTTTCTAAAAATTATTCTCCTGATCTTTTTTTAAAATAGCATAACTACGTTTTACAAAACATAATTCTAAACATGCAAGAAGTATACAAAACTCTTTATATATTTAGTAATTTCAGATCACATTTACGTGCATCTATTATTATTTCTAATCGCAAAAAATCAATGGTGTGAATTCAATAAATTAACTACGATTATATTACCAAAAAATAGTAATTAGTTCGCAAATGTCAAGGAAATTGTAATTTTCGAAAGTATTAACAGCACTAAAAAGAGATAAGTGATAATGTCAGTTTCGTACATTATAATACCATTAACTAACAAGGAGAGTGTCAAACATGTGGGAAACGGATTTTGACGGGGCTTCGATAGTCGATTTCTGATATCGAAAAATAAAGGCGAGTCTCTGTAATTCATTCACTCTTTAATGACTTACGTTACAGAAATGAACCGAAAAGATTATAAAAGTAGTCAAAAAGTTTTAATTTTTTATCTTTGGTTTGTAAAAAATGTTGATTCATTAGTAAAGTATTAGCAATCAAAGATAGTGTGAAAAATTGAGTAAAAATATCTCTGGAAAAATTTTTGAGAAGAAGAAAAATTTTCAATCATTTTTTACTCTTTCTTTGATTGCTAATATTTTCCTGAGGAATCAACATTTTTTTTACGAACCAATACTCAATCGAAATTTTTTTTTGCCTACTTTTATAATCTTTTCTGCTCATTTCTGTAACGTAAGTACTTGCAGAGTGATGCCCAATAAAAGAGATATCATTTTTCAACAAAATTAGATGGCTCATACTCCTTGAATCTTTGTTTTACATTTACAGGGTGTCATACTTCCACAGTGACAAGAACATAACAAACTATATTACTTAAATTGACTGCAGCTGCTTTTTCCAATAATTCGACGATATATTATAATAAAACAATGACCAAAATCCAAAATCTGTTACAAAATATTTGAAACAGAAAAATGTCAAGTTTTAAATAAATATATTTAGTAAACTTTTTAAAACTATAATTATTGTTATATCATTATAGGTAGATATCTTTTTAAGAGAATGTTTAATTGAAAAAATGCAACAGATGTAATAAAATAAAGGTAATATTCGTTGCCTCAACTTTTTATTATTGTTTATTTTATTATTATACGGGCATTACTGCCCTTTAAATGATACACTTAAGACAAGATATTATTATTTAATGTCCATGACAAGGTAAGTGGCAATATTTCGAAGGTGAGACACAAACTCGGGAACTACCGCATACAAACCGCGCATCTAACTGACTGAATCACAGAAAGCTAACCACAGAAGTACCTATAATTTTTTTTTTTCAGTTTTTATACATAATTTAGAAATGACTGATAGATTGATGGTAATAACAAAATATATTCATGCCATATTAATTTATTATAATATTAACTACAAAATCCCTGGAAGTACTAAATAAGCTATAGGGGAAACCCGGGAAAGACGGTAAACCTAAGAAAAAACGTTAATTCTTCAAGGTTTTATAATAACAAAAAACCGCTGCCAATTCATTGATCCGTGGCTTCCTCAAACATAATTTGCTGATTTCTTTAATTAATTTTTAATAAAAAAATTTATAATTTTTGCAACAATTTATTACATAATTAATTTGTTTAGAAGCTAATGGTAGTATTTGCTGTAAAGTTGTGAAGTTGAATTTAATGTCCCATCTACCAACAATGTGCTTATTTTTAAAGACGTGGATAATAAAAATAAAGCAACATTTTAAATTTTGTCGACGTTTCGGTCATTTTATTAATGACCCTCTTCAGAACTATTACAAAATTATACATATATATTAATAACACAATAAATAAATAAAATCACATTAATAGTATAACCAGTTGTCAAACTTGACAACTACGTTTCGATGTAAGTTAATTTCTAGTCATACTATTAATGTGATTTTATTTATTTATTGTATTATTAATATATATGTATAATTTTGTAATAGAATCCTGAGGAGGGTCATTAATAAAATGACCGAAACGTCGACAAAATTAAAAATGTTGCTTTATTTTTATTATCCACGTCTTTAAAAATAAGCACATTGTTGGTAGATGGGCCATTAAATTCAACTTCACAACTTATTACATAATTATAATTAAATTCATTACGAAGATTAAAAAGTACTAATTCTTAAATTATGTATAAAATATGATGTAACGGGATGGCTTCTGGGGTAAGATCCCAAAAAGCCACAGGCCAGCGATGTCCTAGAACACGGTGCCGCGGGTGTCAGACTAAAATGACTTGCCCGGGGATCTGCTCCTGGAATCCCGAAAACAACGCGAAGATCGCACGCGAACTTCGCTTTCCAACTAATTGGATCGCTGAGTTAAAAGCGCGCGCTCAAAGAGTAAAGCGCGCGGCCGCTATGCTCAGATATGAAAACGACCAGCGGAGTCGTTTTCCCGCGGAGGCGGCGGTATCCGGGAGAAGGTTAGGTTAAGGTCGATAAATGAAGAATAGCCTCAATTATTTTACAGCACAATAACAAGGTCTATTCCAAATAATCATTTACATCAAAAACGCGTCGCGTTGCGCGCCGACAAGAAGACGGGATCCGCCGCTCGGCGCGGGCGGATCAAGGTATCTATTTTCGCTGGGCCGGTGAACGCACTACCGGCCACTCGCCGCTGCGAGTCGAAAATACACAAATAAATCGCTGAGCGGGAAGTACAAAGAGGCTTACCGGGAGAGGAGTGCACTCCTCTCGTCGCTCGCTCACGAATCCGCTCCTGCGTCAGGCCTTATCCTCCGGTCGACTTCGGAGTGTTCAGGCCGAGTCCTAACGTCCAGCGTTCACCTACAGACGCTTCGAACCCCAGGAGTGGCTCGGATTGCTCACGTGCGCTGCTCTTCGTTGTCGGTACGCGTACGGGCGCTGCTCTGCACCGGTGAGGACGCACGATACCATTTTCTTCGCGGACGATCAAATTAACTCGCGTACGCGCGGTTTGACAGCCCGAGAGAATCTGATTCAAAAATGAATCGACCGCGACTTTGCAACCGCCAAAGTCGCGCAGCCCCCCGCGCAGATCGCGAATACATCGTTCGAGCGATGTCAACAAACGCTCGAGATGCATGAATTCGCGGGAACGAGAGTCAAACGAGTTCGATAGAATACGGAGAACCGAGATTCTTATTTTCTCCGTATTTTATCCTGGAACTCCGTTATAATGAATAAAGTAATATGTATTATTATTTTTTTTTTAAATTATGTGTGAAACATAAATCAAATAATTGATTGTAATATTATCGTCAAAACTTTTAAAAATTCCTAAACAACCTTTACTTCAAATTATATTTTCTTTGTCAAATTTCACACATAGGGTGCTTGTCCCTAGTAGTGTGTCTGTCTGAATTTGTGTGCTCTTTTTGGAATTTCCGATGTAAGAAAAAGGTTCTAACCTTAAAAATAATAAATGGCTAGTACAAGAAACAGTAAAAAGACGATCTATCCCATAAATTACTCGGTTGGATGTATTATTTGTTAATAATCGTTAGTTAAAAAGTGTCTCTAATACGGATTGTCATCTGCTTTAAGAGCACACTAATACCAACGAATATAGACACATATAGAAGCGTACTTTAGAAGGGGGGGGGGGGATTAGTTCCGCCTTGACTGAGTGGTGGCGCTAGTATTGACTAAAGCATGACTGCATGATGATTTGCAATTTGACATGTTATAAAACTTTTCTTACTCGCCCACCCGAAAGTACGTACTTTCGGCCCGCATCTCCGGGCCGAAAGAGAAACTTTCGCATCCTATTTTAGACCAACCGCGCGCTCTGATTGGCTGCCGAAATTTCCTGACCCGCGGCGCTTCAGCGCCCGCGCGCATGCCCGAGGAAAGATGTTTGTGCGGTGTGAAGGTTAGACACGTACGAAATAAACAGAGGAAAGTGCACGGGTGACGAGAAAAAAGTTAGTTGAAATAAAAAGTGGTTTTGTTTGATCGTGGTTATTGTTTTTTAAACGTATGGACGGGAGCGTCCGAGAAAAATATGTTTGTGCGGTGTGAAGGTTGGACACGTACGAAATAGACAGAGGGAAGTGCACGTGTGACGAGAAAAAAGAGTTAATTGAAATAAAAAGTGGTGTTGTCTTTTTTTAATGAATGTGTTTCTGATGCCCGCCCCGACCAGCAAAACCTCGGCTTCGCCTCGGTCTTGCAAATGTCGGGCGGGCATCAGACCATCTGTACAATAGCGAAAGTAGCAGACGCCCAAAAAACCAGCTCTCTACGCCGGGCCGAAAGAAAAAACAGTCGGTAATATCGACCGAGCTACCCAAAGCGGCCGACAGAGGCACTACTATCGAGCGGGCCGAAAGAAAAACTAACACTCAAACACAGCTAGCAGACGACAACGCAATTTTATCAATTATTTAACAATTACAGAACGTACTTTCGGCCGGGGAGTAAGAAAAATAGTATACAATACTTGGACCGGAAATTGGATGCCCTGGCCGTGCGTTATGACGCCCTCGGCTTCGCCTCGGGCGTCATACCACGCACGGCCCGGAAATCCAATTTCCGGCCCACGTATCGTAATATACTATTTTTATAAATAACAATTTAATAATGATTAAATAAAATTTAATCTACAAATAAATTATATCAAATATTATTAAAAGTTAATAAATTCTTACAATTATTTGATTAAAAAAATAATAATTGAAAGAAATAAAAAAGGATATAAATTGTTATACAAGCAAACAAATAGTAATAATTAGTTATGTAGTCATATTATATTGTCAGTTATTTAACTTGACATATCATATCACTTTTCGACTTTATGCAACTATTATATTAATTTTCATATTCACTGTAAAATAATATATTGTGTATCAAGGGTATAACGTTGGATTTAGCAGACCGATTATTTATAAGTAGGGGAAGGTGGGGCGTCATGGACACCCTAACTTTAAATTGAAATTAAATATATTAAAAACAGATTTAGATAATAATAAAATATGTAATCAATAGATCAGTTCATCCAAAACACGATTCTAGTGATAGAAAATGTTTTATTAACCCGTATTTTTCACCAAAAATGAAAAAGCAAAACGTTTAAAAATGCTCCACTTGCCCCACTAAGAGGCACGAATAACAGGGGGTGGGGCACGTGCAGCACACGAAACGATGAACTGCCATAGCGACCTTTAAGAAAGGGCAATAAATTTTAATTGATAAAGCGTACATAATTTTTATTGAATATAATAAAATGAAATAAAGCATTTCAAACTATATTTTATCAAAATTAGATTGTCTCTATTAACACAGTATTTTTAATACAAACTGTTATTATAATTTCCATAAGTGTGACAAATAACAATCTATAGATTTATTTATCACAGTAATAATACTTAAATCGATAATTAAAACAAAATATTAATTTAAATTTAAAGCTTTGGCAGTAATATCATTAACATAACAAATATTGCCATCTTGAGTTGCTAGATTTCTCTGACTTGCAGGTAAAGGGGGTGTCGCACTATACTAACACTGTTTTATCGGCGGAACATGTAAAAGTAATTAATATAAATAAAAGGATAATGATTTACGCCTTGAACAAATTCAGTTGCCCTGCGTAATGATGTAATACATCATTCTACAAAGTTTCGAGGCAAAAAAACGTTGACACCTTTGTTTATTTTTGGAACGAAATTTGGTTAATTTTCGTTCCAAAAATAAATAAAGGTGTCGTCGTTTTTTTTGTCTCAAAACTTCGTAGAACGATGTATTAAAGGATTACGCAGGGCAAGTGAATTTGCTTAAGAAGCAAATCATTATCCTTTTATTTACATTAATTATTTTGACATGTTCCGCCGATAAAACAGGGTTAGTGGTGAAGTAGGACTATTACACCACCTTAAGGCGATCAGCAATTGTGATAGATACCGGACGCACCGGACTTTCACCCCGTTACACTATATTTACTTAATTTATTATAAAAATACATAGTTCTTACAATTTTTATTTGTTTTTTAATTGGATTAGAAAACTACTTAAAAGTGTCATTAAAAGAAATTTTGTTTGGTTCTAATATAATTAAAATGTATATATGTATAAAAAAAATACAATTTAAAAAAGTAATTTAACTTAAAAGAAACAAGACTCTTGAAGAGAACGACGCCGTCGAAACTGCAACACTCCTGCCTCCGCTGTCAGAAAGACACTCCTGCTTTTTTACACGCTTCCTGCGCGATTGACGAAACAAAAACATTACATTACCCAGTTTCATAGAATAGCTTATTATTTTAGATGTAAAATCTTTTAAATAAATCAAAACAATAATAAAACCGCTGCCAATTCATTGACCCGTAGCTTCCTCAACCGTAATTTGTTGATTCCTTTAATTAATTTTTAATAACAAAATTTATAATTTTTTAAAAATTTATTACATAATTATAATTAAATCCATTTATGAATATTAAAAATTGTTAATTTTTAAATTTATTTATTTATTTATTATTTATTTATATCAAATTTATATAAATTTTGAGCTGATAAATAAAGTTATCATTTGAAATAGAAGTAAAATATCTGTATTTTATAATAAAACAAATAGCTATCACGGTTGTTTTGTTATTAACAAAAACGTGTTTTCTTTTTATATTTAATAATTCATATTTTTTAAGAAAAAAAGAAATTTATAGCTATCATTGTTCTTTTGTTATTAACAAAAACGTGTTTTTTTAAAAAGTTCATAACTCACAAATAAATTATAATAATGCAGAATATAATGCATTCATAAGGCATAATTCATAATTATAATAGATTATAATAGATATACTATATACTTTTATAATATACTGATGATAACATCATTGGAGTTATGAGTTTTAAAAAAAAAACACTTTTTTATTTTTGATGATAACTAAAGAACCGTGATAGATAGAAAATTATTTTTTTTTTTTTAATATAGGTATTTTAATTCTCTTTCGAATGCCACCCACCTCATTCAGATACATAGAGCCGTTCTCGAGAAATTACGATTTTAAAAAATGTCAAAAAATTTTTAACCTCAAATATCTCTGAAATTTATGGACCAATCATTTTGCCCAAAGAACTCAACCGAGAACTATAAAAAATCTACCTCTAAAAGGAATTTTGAAGCCATTAAGTCAATTTTACTCTTGTAATCGTTGGACATACAAAACTGATTTTTTTCATTTTTCAATTTTTTACTCAAAATCTAGCCTACAGAATGTATTCAAATTTTAACAGTTTATAGCTATATATATTCTGTATTATCATAATTTTTCTCAAAAAAATTGACCGTTAAGTTTAGCAGTTATAAGCTTCTAAAAAAAACACGTTTTTGTTAATAACAAAAGAATCGTGATAGCTAGAAACTTTTTTTTTTTAGAAAATATAGGTATTTTAATTCTCTTTCGAACGCTACTCATCAGATTCGAATAACTCTATCCTATCATTGAAAAAAATTAAAAAACAGTTTTGAGAAAATCGAAAATTTGAAAAAGAATCGTTCTCGAGAAATTACGATTTTAAAAAAAGTCAAAAAATTTTTAACCTCAAATATCTCTGAAATTTATGGACCAATCATTTTGCCCAAAGAACTCGACCGAGAACTATAAAAAATCTACCTCTAAAAGGAATTTTGAAGCCATTAAGTCAATTTTACTCTTGTAATCGTTAGACATACAAAACTGATTTTTTTCATTTTTCAATTTTTTACTCAAAATCTAGCCTACAGAATGTATTCAAATTTTAACAGATTATAGCTATTTATATTCTGTATTATCATGATTTTTCTCAAAAAAGGACCCCGCACACAATGTATAGGAAAAAATCATCCGGTCAAATTGAACGAAACTTTGGAAAAAAATAGATTTTGAGGTCCTGAAGAAATCTATCTTTTTTCAATTTCGTTCAATTTGACCGAATGATTTTTTCCCATACATTGTGTGCGGGGTCCTTTACCGTTAAGTTTAGGAGTTATAAGCTTCTAAAAAAAACACGTTTTTGTTAATAACAAAAGAATCGTGATAGCTAGAAACTTTTGCTTCCTCAAAGAGGAAGCTTTGTAACGGTGAAAAAAATTTTCGAAAAGAAAGTCTTCAAAAAGATGTTTTATGGTGGTATATGTGTATATTATTTGATTTTGATGATTTTTGATTTCGTGGATGTATGTATGTGTGTGTGTGTGTGTGTGTGTGTATATTTCAACTCTTAATATCTCCGAAACTAATCAACCGATTTTCGTCGGGTAAAGCTTATTCCCTTCGTCTTGCGGCAAAAGGAAAGTACCCTGATGGATTTGGGATTTTATTGATTTTCTTTTGTTTTATAACCAAAAAACGATTTTGAATTTTTAGTTTTTTTGATTTTTTCGTATCTTATAGTAATTATTACATAAAATAATAAACTTCTCTTAAAAGGTATTCAAATTACCTACATTTTCTTTTTCTTAAATTTAAAATATCTTCACTCTGTCATTTGTTATTAAGGAAAACATTTTTATATTTCAAAAATTAATATCTCAAAAAATATTATATTTATCGACTTAAAATTTTAACTAGTTATTGCACTAATTGGAGGCTATATGTGGTTAAAATTTCAAGAGATTATCTTCATTTGTTTTTTAGAACAAAATTATTTTTGAAAAAATTTGCGTTTTCGTTGTCGCACGATAACAAGAGCAAAAATTATCCAATCGTCCTGAAAGTTGGCACAGATGTAGCTTTTATATATCTGCTGATCGAGTTCGTTGCCCAAAAAAATCGGTCCATTACGAAAAAAGATATTTGAGATTAAAAATTTTTTGTTTAAATTTTTGAATCGCATTTTTTCGGAGAATACTTGATTTATTGACTTAAAACTTTAACCACTTATTAAACTTATAGAAGACTATATTTGGTTAAAATTTCAAGAGATTATCTTCATTTGTTTTTTAGAAAAAAATTATTTTTGAAAAAATTTGCGTTTTCATTGAATTTCCAATTTCGTTAATTCGTTTTTCACATTTAGTTACAGTTTATATTTCGCTGATAATTGTATAAAATTTATTGAAAAAAAATCTATACCCTTCGTGATTTCAATAAATCTTGTTTTAGTCTATATTTTATTTGTAATTAATGACCGATAATTATATTGATTTATCGACTTGAAATTTTAACTGTTACTTATTACACTTGTTGGTGGCAATATTGTGTTGCAATTTTAAGTGATTATCTACATTTATTTTCGAGAACTATCATTTTAATATTTTTATATAATGTAGTAAATTAAAATATCAAAACGTATTAATAGTGCCATTTTTAGCCCCTTTTTTTTATCTCTTTTTAATCTCAATTTTTTTTTAACTTGGTGTTCTGTCAAAGCTTTTTTTAAAATAGGTACGTAATATACTACTTTGCAAGAAACTGGTATAAGACGCATCGGTTCAAAGTATTATTGAAATTCTTTAGCATTCCTTTTTATGAAAAACGTATTTTTAGAATTTCAATTTTTTTTTTATAAAATATAGGTATTTTAATTCTCTTTCGAACGCTACTCATCAGATTCGAATAACTCTATCCTATCATTAAAAAAAATTAAAAAACAGTTTTGAGAAAATCGAAAATTTGAAAAAGAGCCGTTCTCGAGAAATTACGATTTTAAAAAATGTCAAAAAATTTTTAACCTCAAATATCTCTGAAATTTATGGACCAATCATTTTGCCCAAAGAACTCGACCGAGAACTATAAAAAATCTACCTCTAAAAGGAATTTGAAGCCATTAAGTCAATTTTACTCTTGTAATCGTTGGACATACAAAACTGATTTTTTTCATTTTTCAATTTTTTACTCAAAATCTAGCCTACAGAATATATTCAAATTTTAACAGATTGTAGCTATTTATATTCTGTATTATCATGATTTTTCTCAAAAAAATTGACCGTTAAGTTTAGGAGTTATAAGCTTCTAATATAAGCTTCTAAAAAAAACACGTTTTTGTTAATAACAAAAGAATCGTGATAGCTAGAAACTTTTTTTTTTTAGAAAATATAGGTATTTTAATTCTCTTTCGAACGCTACTCATCAGATTCGAATAACTCTATCCTATCATTAAAAAAAATTAAAAAACAGTTTTGAGAAAATCGAAAATTTGAAAAAAAACAAAAACGCATCGCCCCAATCAAAAAACGGATTTTTGACCCGCCATCACGCAAAAAAAAAAAACAAAAAAATGAGACCTCACACACACACACACACATCCATACACACATTTTTAAAAAACCGTGTATTTTGATTCCTAACACCTCGGAACACAATTATAACATGTAGTTAATTGTCGCAAATGGCAGTCATAGTAGAAAGTTAAGTAAGTTAGGAAGCTGATGGTTCTACTGCCTAGGTAGTAATTAAATAAAAACAAAAGTTTTTAAAAAATTTATTCCGACGTTTCGGACGGTTTATTTCCGTCCCTTTTCAAGGTCTGTGATAATACACACGAAATACAAGTTTATTAACATAAAAAAAGACACTAAAATTGATAAACACTCGCTTAATAACACTTACCAAAAAACTATATATACAAATATAAATAAGTGGACACAATAAGAGACCACTAGTCAAAGTGAGACGGCGCACGCAATTTCCCAGTATTTATCATCTCTAGAGTATGTATAGGAGGGGTAAGAAACACTTTAGCCATAAATACACAATAAGATATGTAAACCTATAATAGTAAGCCTTGTTTATATCAACTTATTATTATTAATAAAAATTTTATAATCTGACTTCAAAAAATTAATGTCAAACTGTCTATTCAAGCTATTGCATTGGGAATGGATATGTAGCATTTCAGATAGTAATCTTTTCTGTAAATTAGGCTCTTGATCTAAAATTTTAATATTTTTGAAATCGATTTTATGATTAGTATTCGCTATATGTCCGTGTAAAACTGACTTGTCTCTCTTAAATTTACAATCGCTAACATGTTCTTTGCTTCTTACAATCAATTTTCGAGAAGTTTGTCCCACGTACGACGCATCACAATCGCAACAATTAATTTTGTATACAACTTGAGATTTTTCATTTTTATGGTATCTATCTTTTCCTAGTCTAATTATATGATTGAATTTATTGGAGATTGAATTAATCATAATTAAGTTGTAACACTTACAGATATTTTTTAATTCCGGGTTGATATATTTAATAAATGGGAAAACTAAAATGCTATTAAAATTTATGTTCTTAGAATTACAAGTATTTTTATTATTATTTTTAATGTGTAATATACGTTTATTGATATGTTTATTAATGAAATCCATAGGATAATCATTCTCCAATAATAAATCTCTAATTAGATTAAGATTCTTATCATGGAAGTGTGTATCAGCTAAATTAATACATTTGTCAACTAAAGAACATATTATACCAATCTTATTACTAATCGGGTGGTGAGAATTAAAATTTAGAAATCTACCAGAAAAAGTTGGTTTCCTATACCAATCCGTGGAAATTTTTTGTTCGTTATGAATAATAAGAAGATCTAGAAAACTTATTTTATTGTTGCTTGGTGTCTCGACTGTAAATTGTAAATTCTTATCAAAACTATTAAATAAATTTGCTGTATAATCTATCATATTCGCAGGAACACATACAATAATATCATCAACATATCTATAGTAAAACGGTACAGGAAAGCAAATTTTTGATAAGGCTTGATTTTCTAAGTCTTCCATGACAATATCAGCTAAGATTGGACTTAAGGGGTTGCCCATGGCAGCTCCAAATATTTGTTTGTAAAAAGTGTGATTAAATACAAAGTAATTGTTGTGTAGGATAAACCTAAGAACATTTATGAATTCGCTACAGTTAAGTTCGCAAAGATTATACAATTGATTCCAACGTTTTTCTATTGAGTCGAAAATTAAATAATCCGCAACATTTGTAAACAAACTAACAACGTCTAAGCTGATAATGGTATATCCAGCCAGTATAACTATGTTTTCAATTTTTTGTTTTAAGTCTAAACTATTAGTAACGTGTGAATTAGGCCTTTTTAAATTGTTAAAGTTAAATTGTGTATTTTCACAGACCTTGAAAAGGGACGGAAATAAACCGTCCGAAACGTCGGAATAAATTTTTTAAAAACTTTTGTTTTTATTTAATTACTACCTAGGCAGTAGAACCATCAGCTTCCTAACTTACTTAACAATTATAACATGTTTTTACAACAACTCAAAAATTTACTATTACAAAGCTTCCTCTAGGAGGAAGCAATTTGTAAAATAACATTTTATTTTAATTCATTAACAATTATTTTATTAGTCTGACATCTTATACAAACGTGTATATCTATATATACTTATACAGGCTTATATATCTATACATATTGGGCGGCAGTCAGCACCATCTCGCGGTTGGATAACATAACTAATCGACTTGTTATCTAGTGACTTCGACTTCGTCCAAAAGTTTCTTAAGCCATACGCTTCTGTATGCGTCTATATTCGTTGCTAATACGGTCACTTAACCTATATTGCCTATGTTACCCACAAAATTGTGTATAAATATGTTTATACATAAAACCGTTCCCGAAAAATTATGATTTGACAAGAGGACTACAGTTTTAACCTCAAGTATCTCTGAAATTCATAAACGAATTCATTTACCATAAGAACTCGCATAATAAATAATATACAAACTCTACATCTCTACAAAACACATATCTTTTTCAAACTCATTTATCAATTCCGTTTTTTATACTCTTTTATAAAATAACTTTTTTCTCGAAAACAAAAAGAAAATTTATTGAACTTTTAACCAAATTAATATAGTTTTTAAGAAGTGTAGTAAGTGGTTAAAATTTTGAGTCGATTTGTCAAATATTCTCTGAAAAACAAGTTTTCGAAAATATTTCAAAATAATTAGTTTTTTAAGAAATAAGAAGCATATTTTTTATTTTCATCTTATCTGCTTTTATAATGTTTGAAAACTCACTGTAAGACTATGGGAAAAACGATCATACAGGCAGCAATGACGAGAAAAGTCAATTGACAATTGCAGTAATTTTTTTAATAATTATACAAATTACTATAAAAGAATAATTAGTTATTCATTTGGACATGTCCTATTACGTACAAGGGGAGTATATTACCTAAGTGTTACGAACCTTTTGGGATATGTTTTTGGATGTTAAATATGAAAAAACTTCAGTAGTAGAGTGAAAACAGTAGTATAGTTCATTGAAATTCAAGTTAGTTAATATTTTTTTTCCTAATGGAGTGTGTAAAATTCTATTTTGCGAACCCGAATATGTTTTCAAAATATAAAATTCCCACCCTAGTGTGCAAAATACACTATACTTTGCGTACTCATTCTGGTTCGCAAAATCGAACTCTGCGCAACTCGTTAGGAAAAATAGTATTGGGATCTGACATAGGAGCGTGGCCAATATATATAGCTATACCGTAGCCATAGCCAACATGGCGCAGAACGGCAGAAGAGCCCGTTTTGTACAGCGTTAGCTCTAGTTCACAGCGCCACCACGAGGATCGCATGACCGGTGTCAGATCCCAATACGCAACACATGCGCAATAGGTTATCCGTACTCGTCTCTTTTTTTTATAGTAATAATAACAATCCCTCTTATTGTCTACCTCTGTCGCCTTTACAAGTAACGCTTGACTCCAACTGCCACGATCAGTTTTTTGTATTTGCATAGTGCCGTCTTGTCTGGCACTAATACTTTTTAACATATGTTAAAAATAATTATGTATTACAATGAATAACTCAATTATAACGATGACTTCTTTAAATATAAATAAAATATAATACCCCTACAAAGTTTGAAGTAAGTCGCGTATCTAAAAACCAAAATAAACACGTTTACTTACGTTGATGAATCCTAAGGGTCGTCGCTCAAAGGAAATTTCACCTTTGTTGTCAACCTGATCAACACAGGCGCCAAAATCATACTGGCATATAGTCAGCATGTTGTTATCTGAAAATGATCAGTATTATTTTAGCGTCATATATTATAATATCCAAGAAAATTGGGTGTTTTGTCTTCCCTGCGTGTACCGTCTTGTCCGGGTCTCCCCTATGTCAAATCATTACCTGGAGAAGGTCTAAAAAAATTATAATTTAAAAAAAAAAAACACAAAATTTTACGTCAAATATCTCGGAAATTTATGGATGAATATTTCTTCTTTGATAGAATCCAGCGAACTCAACCGATTAATGTACAAAAACTAACATTCCATGAAATTTCAAAGTGATTTCAAACAAATTTTGCTCCAATTAAAGCACCTCACAGAAAAACAAATTTTTTTATAAAATTATTTTTTTCTCTTTAAATATTTATTGCAACTAATTAAAATTTTGACAAATTGTAGATCTACTTATGAGACATGAATACGAATAATTTGGCCACACATTTGTCATTTCTGCGATATAACCTCTGAACGAAAAAATTATGTTTTGACTAATAACTAATAAGTGAATATAGCTATCAAAACAACTTTTTTCGCTTCCTCCTAGAGGAAGCTTTGTGTGTGTGTATGTGTGTGTATGTATGTGTGTGTGTGTGCGTATATGTATGTGCGTGCGTATGCGCGTGTGTGTGTGTGTGTGCGTGTCTGTGTGTGTGTGTGTGTGTGTGCGTGTCTGTGTGTGTGTGTGTGTGTGTGCGTGTCTGTGTGTGTGTGTGTGTGTGTGTGTGTGTGTGTGTGTGTGTGTGTGTGTGTGTGTGTACGCTGATATCTCATGATCTACTCGACCGACTTTAAGGTGGCTTGGGTGCTTTGTTAAACAGAGTTAAATATTTCTGAAATTTAACACAGATATTCTTTTAACATTAAACTTTTCGTTTATATCAAGAAAATACAAGGTCAACGACCAAATTTTTGAGAAAGCTAGGTTTCTAAAACGTTTCTTTTAACACGTAACCTTATGGGAAAAGACGTTAATTTTGTATTTATTCCATTATTAAGAGATAATTTTTATCAAATGAGGTATCAAATTGAACATTTTTTAATGTAGATTCCAATGCTGTTATCATAATTATGTGTAAACGAACAAATTAAAGAGATATTAGCGATAAACTTTGTAAATGTGCTTCTGCGCATGCGCACTGCGCGCAGATACACGAATAAGTAATAGGAATGGCGATTTTTTTTTGTTTTGTAACAAAACCCAGATTTTTTTAAACTTTCTAAAGTAGTTCGGAGGTGATTACTGAAATTAAAATTTCGGAAATTGCAAAAAACACAGAAGGCCCCCACTGGGGCCCCGACTTGATACGGCACCACGCGCCCAAGCCACCTTAAGGATGTATTGGCTATACAATCAGTGTCAGAAGTTAATTTTTATTTAAAATATCAATAATTTGTTATATGGGATTATTTTTTGTTTTTTATTTGAAAACTATGTAGGACATAAGACCAATAGTTGAAGCTCCCAAAATAAGAAATCAGATAAAAATTTTTGAAGTATGTCGACTTTTAAAAATCATATATTCTAATACATTTTTAATTTCATTCATCAAGGTGCCGCATCTTCAAATTTTATTCGATTGTTTTTTTGGTCTTATTTTGTCCAGGGGAGAATTATTAATAGACCCACTAACTCAAAAATAAAAAACTAACTTTATATTTAAGATAATAAACATTTTAAACTGTACAGTCAACTTAAAAAGTGAGTTCCTATTTCATAAAACTAAACTTTAATGAAAATGTAAGACACATTTTTTATTTTTGAGTTAGTGGGTCTATTTATAATTCTCCCCTGGACAAAATAAGATCAAAAGAATAAGAATCGAATAAAATTTGAAGATGCGGCACCGTGATGAATAAAATTGAAAATGTATTAAGACATATGATTTTTAAAAGTCGAAATACTTAAAAAAAATTTTCGTCTGATTTATTATTTTAGGGGCTTATATTCGTCATTTAACTTATTTCTCTAAACTTATTTAATAAAAAAGTAGTAAATATGGTTTTATATTTATACATATTATTTTATATGTACACAAATGAAAAAACAAATTTAATTAGTGTGATTCTTGAAGTGCCAGCTGCTATTCACAAGCAAATAATGGAATATAGCAAAAGTATATTTGTAGCTCATCAAAAATGTAGAGTTTTTGATATTATAAACACTTGTGCAAATTGTGCTGGTTTCGGTCATAATAACAAGTGCAGAAATAAAACTAGTTGCTTAATATGTACGGGAGAATTTAAAACAGTGCAATGTGATAGAGTACATAACCTCAAATGTGCCAACTGTGCTTTTAGTAATTTAAAATATAAGACAAAATACAACTGTATCCATGAGGCGACAGATAGTGACAACTGTGATATTTTTAAGAATCAACTAAAAAAAATATATAGCAAGTGTAGATTATTTAATAAAACCAAAAATTTATAGATATATAAATAAAGTCGGTAAGGAAGAACACAATAATCCTCGGAAGATAGTTGATGGTAACATGCAGCAGCAACACATGGTAAAAAGCATCTCTAACCTGTCTACAAATTCAAATTCAACAACAATAGTAAATAAAAATAGTGCAACTACATCAGCATCTACGCCTCAACAAGCCAACTCCATTAAGCAAATAAGTCTACAGTAAAAAATGCTAATAAATTTAAAAAATAAATAATGGCTTGTAATTTTGATTTCTTAGAAACAATAGAAAAAAATACAATTAAGCGTGAAAAAACTTGTACTAGTATTGAAACTCTCAACAAGACTTGCAATAAAAATGATTTAATACTTCTTGTTAACATTAGAAGCTGTATTTATATAAAATTTATTTGTAATTCTTGTTTTCAACAAGTGTAGCTAAAATAGGCAAAATAAGCCTCAATAAAGCTTAATTAAAAAAAAAAAAAAACATTAGAAGCATGAACAAAATAAAGATAATAATTTGACAAATTAAAGATAATAATACAGAGTGTGACGTACACGATAGTACGCAAGTGCAAATGCACTCGCACCAACAAAACAAAGCCGAGTTCAACGCTCCGGCGCGCTAGGTATACAGCAAAGAGCATAACCCATGTTAGTGGCGCTTATAACGTCAATTGTAAATAAAAATATTGTGAATAGACTGCAAAACCAAAACACCCGAACAGGTGATTGCGCGCGCCCAGCGAAAATTGCCAATACTCTCTCTCAAGCGGCGCCTCTGACGTCACAATGTAAGCACCTTTGTTGGCATGCGTGAGAGAGAAGAGTAGACGGCCGATTAGTATTTAAAGGGCCACGATTCTAGGAATCGACACGCACTTGTGTCCGAGCTTCTGCTTTGAACACTCTCCCAAAAGCATTGCGCTTAGGTGAGTGATGCTGGCGACCCCTTGCGCTCGTTAAAATATTGTAAATATACTTTTGTAATATATTCTATTTACCTTCAAAATAAACTCATTTAGTATTATATATTTATTGATAAGTGATCGAATCAATCATACACCTAACTCTAGTACACCTAAGGATCTCTACCTTACCAACCTCCCAGGGCACGATGGAAGGCCCTCAGCGCCGACTATTTACCCGGCAATCCTATCTATCGGCATGGTAGCAGCCAATCAGCGCTAACTACTTACCCGATTTCCAACGCAGCACGGTAGCAGCCAATCAGCGGTAACTACTTACCTGCACCACTTACCTACCTTCTATCTGTATCGACGGCACGGACTCCGGCACATTGCGCGCCGGTATCTTACCCGAAGATCGGAAGAAAATCCCGAAACCGATAAATCGCTCGAGTCCAGTACATGAACTTTTAGAAATTATCATTAACTACCAAGTAACGACATCTTGCTTCATACGGACAAACTCAACTATCATGGTAAAGACTCAAATCTGAGAGCTGTCATTACTTCGGTACGTTACAAGAGTTTAGCGACTAAACCATCAATAATAATTTGTACCGAAACTTTTAACCAAGTAAATTATAAAGAGTATAATCTAAATGGCTATGGTAGCTACTATAACGGGAGTAGAGTAAACGGAAATGATGGAGTAATTGTTTTTGTAAATAAAAATATTTGTCAAGTAATCAAAACGGTTGAATCTGGTAGGATTAAAATAATTAATACAAAAATTACATTAAACAGGGGTAATAACTTTGATATATCTTCGATATATAGAACACACGGTATACCAAAGTCTGAATTCATTTTAGATTTAAATAAATTCTTAAGAAAAAAAAGAAATATTAAAAACCATTTAGTGTTGAGAGACTTCAATATAAATTTACTTGAACTAGATAATCTGAGTGAGGAATATTTGTATAATTTCTTAGATAAATGATATATACCGGGGTTTTCAGGCATTACAAGGTCTCCAATTGGCAACTGCAAAGATTCTTGTATTGACAATGTTTTTATTAAAACTAAAGATCTAAAAACAGAAACTTACAAACTAAAAAATTCGTTAACAGATCACTATCTATTGTTTATTGCCATAAATAAGATTAAAACTGACAGTAAAGATCCACAAATAACATTAAATTACAACAAATTAAGAAATACGGCTGCCAGCAGAAATTGGAATGAACTTATGTCAATACAAGATCCAAATGCAGCAACAGACCAATTAATAAATAAAATAAAACAATGTATAGAAATGGCCAAAACAATAAAGAAAGATAAAAATAAAAGTGGAAAAAGCTGGATTACAAAGTCTATTATGAAATCATGTGAAATGAAAGAAATTTTATATAATCTATGGCAAATTGATCGTGATAATGAACAGTTGAAAAGTGAGTATAAGAAGTATGCTCAAATTTTAGACAAGGTAGTTTTAGATGCAAAAATTAAATACGAACGAAAATAGAGGAAGCTTTGTAATAGTAAAATTTTAAGTTTCGTTAAATCGCTCTAGAATCACGAATAGAGGTGATAGAAGTTCGAATCACATGATTTTAGAAAATGTCTGTATGGGTGTGTGTGTGTGCGTGCGTGCGTGCGTGCGTGCGTGCGTGCGTGCGTGCGTGCGTGCGTGCGCACGCGTGTGTGTGTGTGTGTGTACGTATACCGTTTTATCTCAGAATCTATTCGATCGATTTAAACCGGACAGGTCTCATTTTTTTGGTTTTTTTTGTGAATGGGAGAAAGAAGTCCTCTTTTTTATTCGCCGATACGTTTTAGTTTTATGTCCAATTTTCGATTTTCGCAAAATTCATTTTTGCTTTTTTTTTTAATGAAACATTGAGATATTTGAATCGGAGAGACAGCATTCGAAAGAGCATAAAAAACCTATATTTCCCAAAAAAAAAATTACATTAGCTATTGTGGTTCTTTTGTTATTAACAAAAACGTGTTTTTTTAAAGCTTGTAACTCCAAAAATATACGGTCAATTTTTTTTTTTTTAAATCATGATAATGCAGAATATAAATAGCTACAATCTGTAAAAATTTGAATCCATTCTGTCGATTAGTTTTTGAGAAAAAAAATTAAAAAATTAAAAATATGCGTTTTGTATGAAGCACGTTTACTTTTTTAAAATTTACTTAATCGCTTTGAAATTCCTTGTAGAGGTAGATTTTAGATAGCTCTCGGCTAAGTTCTTTGGGCTAATGATTGGTCAATAAATTTGAGAGATATTTGAGGTTAAAATTTTTTTAACCTTTTTTTCAAATCGTAATTTCTCGAGAACGGTTCGATGAATCAGCTCCAAATTTATAGACAATTTTGTGTGAGATACAGATAATATATGTGCGAATTTTCATCAAATCGTTCGATTACTTTTTGAGATATTTGATATTTAAAATTTTTGTATTTTGCCAAGTCATTTTCTTTGTCGCATGATAACTAGAAAAAAAATTGGTTTAATCATGTTGAAATTTTGTGGAGATGTAGAGTTTATATGTTTATCAGATAAGTCTTTTAGGTAAAAGAATTGTCTCATAATTTTTAGAGATATTTTTTTACGTATTTTTCAAAATCGTAATTTCTCAATAATAACTTAATGTATCAGTTTGAAATTTATCGACTATTTTGTATGCAATATAGGCAATACCTATGTAAAATTTCATCCAGACTTTATGGTTAGTTTTTGAGATATTTAATATTTTAAATTTTGGTATTTCTGGGAATGACTTTCTATGTCGCACAATAACTAGAGTAAAATTTAATTACTTTGAAATTTGATGGAGATGTAGATTTGACGGTGGTGTAGAGTTTGCATATTATTTATGACATGAATTGTTAGGGTAAAAGAATTAGTTTAAACTGTTTTAGCCCTCTTTTCAAATCATAATTTATCGGGAACGATTTTATGTATATGTTACTAGAAAAGACGTTACTAGGAAATGACGTGCGATATGCGCGCGTGTTGTTAACTTGCTTTTGTTCTTTATGGAGGTTAATTTACAGCGAGATCTGCAGAAACATGAAATTAGTCAGTTACGCTGGTCAATTATTTTGAGTTTGAATTAATTTTTCGAATTATATCGCGATTTGAAGTGAATATAGTAAGACTTACCCTCTCTCAATTTTGAGATAAAAAATGATATATAGTACTATAATACTATTATAGTACTATAACAGTACTATAATAGTATTTTTCACTGTTTTGACAGTTTTAATTGCCCGTAACTTTTTTCTGTGATCTATTACCATCTTGATCAAGGTCGCATTTTAAAGGTAGCCTTTTTTACAAATTTTTTAGCCTTTGGTGAGGGATATTGATACAATCGCATTCGCCTTAAGGTGGTTCTGCGAAAGCGAGATTTTTTAAGACGCTCTATTTTAATAATGAAACGATGAATCTACTTCATTCTTGCGCAAAAACATTCCTTGTTATATATTCTATGTGTACATAAAATTCCAAGTCTGTCTTGAATCTCGTTGTATAGATATTGTTGCAGATACAAAACGCGACAGTTTTAATATATATAGGTATATCTCCCGTGTAATCCGTGGAACTTTGCACAGCAATTACTCAGGAGCCAAACGATAAAATGCTCTGAAATTTGGATATGACATTCGTTATGTCTTTATTGACCTATATGTGTAATTCCAAGTATGTATTGAATCAGCTCTTATCTCGAGGGAACCACCTTAAGCATATTTTGAATGGTGTTCTGTCAAGTATAAAGTAGCAAAATAATTGGCATCGATCTGCAAAAATTCTGAGCAATTCTACTTACAATTTGAAAACTTTTTCCCATTTAATGTGCTATATAAAAAGTTTTAAGTTTTTGAGTTAAAAAATCATAAAAGTTAAAGATTTATGAAAAAATTCAAAATTTTCAAATTTTCAATTAATTCTAACTTTTGAACGATTGAATATTTTGCTCTAAAACTCTAGGGTTGCGTTTTGGGGCTAATTTGAAATGAGTAAAAAAATTTTGAGCTGAACAGTTGACATGAAGTTACCCATATGTACAAAAGGGAGTATCAATATAGTAAATTGTTGTCGAATTTCGATGACGGAATGGTCACTTTACTAGAACAGAAATGCAAAATTGTCACAAGACGATTCCACTGGATTTCGAATTCCACAGTATGGTTTATTTTATTTTTATAATAAATCCCGTATGTAAATATAATAATTTTTTTTTATCCATATACTAATATGGCTTAAATAATTTTTCTAACTATCATGGTTTAATCATAAAATTCATACATATTATACGTATATTGAATTCTTTTTATATTATCTTCCTATATTGTTTTATGTTAATATTCGTTTATGGTCGAATCCATCTCAAATCAGGTGGTCCGCGTATGCCTCTGTCACCGATCATTTTGAAATGAACTTATTCATGTTCTTCTCCAAAAATTATTTGACACGTATTTTTTTATTTTTTTGTTTTATCAAAATTTCACGCGTTCAGCGATACCGAAAAATTCCGAGAAAATTCTTACTTAGAAAAAAAATTTTTCAATGTAATTTTCAAACGGCTACTGTTTCACCAGTTTTTTATGCTTTTAAGCGTGTAACAGATAATTTTACTCAATTTTGAGCCCTCTTTCACGTTCTTTATGTTATTTAAAAAAAAATAAAAAATGCAGGAGTTATGCACTTTTTACTGAAAAATGCACTTTTTAGAAAAATGCATTTTTCTCGAAAACCCCAATTTTTTTTGCACAATTTTCGTATATCGTGATAGAGGACCTAAATACCTATCTAGATGTATTTGTGAGATTCAGAACATTTGCACTGGGATAGCGATCACTAATGAAATAACACAGAAACAAATTTTTCACGCTTAACGCTTATATACAGGTTGTTAAAAAACAACCGCATTGGGTATATATCACGTGAAAGAGCGGAAAATTCTAGGATAAAAAGTCCAATGAACCAACGCGATCGGATCGATAGATTTTCCGTAATCGATTATAATGAAAATTGCTCGATTAGACCGATGAGCGCGCGGTGTTAGCGGCGCGGCGGCGCGGCACCTTCCCCCACTCCGCGCTCTCCGCCACCTCTTCCCGCTAACGCCGCGCGCTCATTGGTCTAATCGAGCAATTTTCATTAATCGATTACGGAAAATCTATCGATCCGATCACGTTGGTTCATTGGACTTTTTATCTTAGAATTTTCCGCTCTTTCACGTGATATATACCCAATGCGGTTGTTTTTTAACAACATGTATAATCAATGATATTAGAGTCAATATAAAGGTATTTATCTTTGTGCGTATGTAATATACAGGTATACATAAGTATGTATTTATTTTTTATTTGCATCTTTTAGATTTTTTATTTTTATACCTTTTTTTTATTTTTATACCTATTTTACTACCTTTGTTTTTCGGCTTCATTGTTCTTAATTCAGTAAGCGGACGATCAGCGGTCTTTGTTGTCAAACAATGTACTTTATCATCACATGTTTTTTTAACCCATATATGAGTTTTTTGAATTCCAGGATACTTTGGAGTTGTAAGCCAATCAATATTTTTTTCTTTTCTGAATTGTTCTCGTAGTTTCAACATCTCGTAAATGTATTATTTTCTGAATTTCAACATCTCGTAAATGTATTATTTTAATAGCACCAGTATATTTTTGAACATGTATTGCAAAATCATTTGCGTTTTGAACAGCTTCTTTAAGGGGCTCGCGAAGATTATGCGAAGTAGCATAATGCTTTATAAGTCCACCCACACCATCTACAGCTCCTTTGCCGTGCCCAGTAGCAGAGAACAACCATTTTATATCATACGGTGCTCGTTTTAATTCATCTAATTGAAAGCGATTTTTAAAGTGACTAGCGGCGCCGTCGGATACGATGGTAATTTTTTAAATTGAATCACAATAATTTTCTTTCAAGAATTTTATAATTTTTTGTACTGCTAGCAAAGCATACGCTGAATCATGTTTTCGGTCATTACTTATGACTGCGAAACTTTGTGTCGAATCCCCTTGATAAGACGCTGCTGTGAAAATAGAAATTTGTTCATTAACCCAATGATTTCCTTGAACAGCTTTATTATGAATCACAGCCCAATTTTCAGCGAAGTCTATTTGAAGAACTAAATGATGTGGGTCTTTTTTAGCATTTTCTCTTTCTGCTTTTATAGCTTTGCGTTGTATATTTTTTACATACATGTGAGTACTAACCTTCATGGTCCAAACCGAAAGTTCATCTTTAAAAGCAGAAATTGACAGTGTTTTTTTAATCAAGTTTCCATTATCCTACAAAGCATATGTAATTTCTTCTGTGCCTTCTATATCTTGGAGTTTTAAAACATGAATAGCAATTCCGTTACTGCCTGGATAAATTTTACGTTCTTGTAAATAGCATAAATCAGATGGCTCAGAACACATTGTTGCGTTTATCATTTGTGACCGAATTTCATCCAACTCGGTAACGTTACTCCCTCTGAAATTAATTAAGCTCGTAAGAAATAAATCATAATTTGCGCAATAGATACAGAGACAAACTTCTTTGATGGGGGAAAGTAAGACATATTTTGGTCGCATACTATAAAACTTCGATTTACCAATTCTCAATTCGGGATAATCATTTTTAAATGCTTTATACGTTGCTTTCAGACTTCGAGTAAGAAAACGTTTAACTTTCTTCTCTTTCTTATCATTTATTTTAACGATAATAACGTCACTCTTATTGGGACTCTGTCTTGAACAATTAAAATCGTCATTTATATAATATTCCATAACAATTTTTTCGGTCCTTTCATCAATTGAATGGCCTGTGTATGCTTCTAGTTCGGAATAAACTCCGTTTTCTTGTGCAAGATTTTTCGCTCTTTCTATCATGTACATTGTTATGTCTGGAAATAAGGATGAAATTTCATTTTTCGTTAAGGATGAGGGTAGCAAAGTCAGAATTTTTATTTTTTCTGATACCGTAGAACACTTTTGCAAGGCTAAACCAAGATTTTGTATCCATTCTAAACAATGGCATACAGTTGATTCGTTTGCGGTTATAGAAACGTCATAAACATTGTTCAACTTCACATCAAGGGTATTAGATAATGTTGAAAGTATATTTTTTTTCTTCTTTTTTACGTAATTTTCAAATGATTTTTCACGTATTTTTTCTCTAAAGAGGCGATACAGAACCTAAGAAAGATGTACTTATTTCATTATTAAATTCTTCGATGCATTCTGGAGTACTTGGTAAAAAATCTTCATCTCTATCAACTACGTTGTCGGTAACTTCATTATCCGTTATAAATTCATTGTCAGTGCTACTCACCAATTTTAAAGCACGATTGTAACAATGTTAACACAGATATGTAGATGGTGTCAAAGGTAAATTAGGATAGAGGTGCTTCAATGGATGAGCAAGATCCTCAAGTTGTTTGAAACGTAGGGAACTAGATTTGTAACAGATTTTTTTGTGCTTGTGTAAAAAATCTGCACATTTGATTCTCTCCATTGAGTAATATTGAGAAATCGTAGTTGTGTTGATAAAGTGTAAATATATAATAATTTTCCAAAAGATGATGGTTTTAAATAAGACGAGATGTATGATATATAGCAGAAACCGAACCTTTCTTTGTAAATGTTAAGTCAAACCATATCCATTTAGCGGACAAATGTACTAGTACATAAACTCATACAAGTAGGCGCACGTACATGTATATGTACGCACAAAGATAAACATCTCTATGTTGACTGTAATATCATTGGCTATGTATAAGCGTTAAGCGTGAAAAATTTGTTTCTGTGTTATTTCATTAGTGATCGCTATCCCAGCGCAAATGTTCTGAATCTCACAAATACATCTAGATAGGTATTTAGGTCCTCTATCACTACATAAGAAAATTGTGCAAAAAAAAATTGGGGTTTTCGAGAAAAATGCATTTTTCTAAAAAGTGCATTTTTCAGTAAAAAGTGCATAACTCGTGCATTTTTTATTTTTTTTGAAAATAACATAGAGAACGTGAAAGAGGGCTCAAAACTGAGTAAAATTATGTGTTACATGCTTAAAAGCATAAAAAACTGGTGAAACAGTAGCCGTTTGAAAATTACATTGAAAAATTTTTTTTCTAAGTAAGAATTTTCTCGGAATTTTTCGGTATCGCTGAACGCATGAAATTTTGATAAAACAAAAAAATAAAAAAATACGTGTCAAATAATTTTTGGAGAAGAACATGAATAGTTTCGTTCCAAAATGATCGGTGACATAGGCATACGCGGACCACCTGATTTGATGGATTCGGCCTTATAATATTATGCAAAGTTTCAGAAAGTTAAATTTTTTAAAAAACAGTGCCTTTTTAAATTAAAAAATTTGCATGTTTTCTACATGGACAAAATTTTATTAGGTCAAGTGCGTGACAACGCGTTTGTGTAAAAAGCGTATCAACCAAGTGTAGACAAAAGGGAAAGAGAGAATACGATAAAAGTACGTGAGTACTTCGAGACTATCTTTGGAAAATACGTTTGAACGATCACCACTCGCTAATATATTTCGTCAGTGCTTAGATTAGTTCGGGTAGTGCGCAATTTTCTTTTCCGGACGTATTCTTACGCTCTCGTCCCCGCAGAGTCCCTCCTAGCCGCCGACCTTTTCCGCGCGCCTCCATACATAAACGCGGGTAGATGTGCTACGCTCACGTGTATATATAGTTCATGTAGGTGGGTCGACATTCGAGCTTTCTCTTCCCCTCCTATCTCTCTTTTCCTCAAGCTTCCAGCGAAATAGTACGTTTCCGTGCTTTTGCTCGAGAAGACAGAGTGAGGGAGAGAGAGCGCAAGGGAGGGGGAGAGAGTAGAGTTAGAGAGTGAGAGAAATAGAGACAGATAGAGAGCGAGAAAGAGAGAGAGAGAGAGAGAGAGAGAGAGAGAGAGAGA
Source organism: Torymus aiolomorphi (assembly GCA_036365515.1). Classification (NCBI taxonomy): domain Eukaryota; kingdom Metazoa; phylum Arthropoda; class Insecta; order Hymenoptera; family Torymidae; genus Torymus; species Torymus aiolomorphi. Next base: position 88,702,860 of record CM070873.1, read on the forward strand.
GAGAGAGAGAGAGAGAGAGAGAGAGAGAGAGAGAGAGAGAGAGAGAGAGAGAGAGAGAGAGAGAGAGAGAGAGAGAGAGAGAGAGAGAGAGAGAGAGAGAGAGAGAGAGAGAGAGAGAGAGAGAGAGAGAGAGAGAGAGAGAGAGAGAGAGAGAGAGAGAGAGAGAGAGGATGAAGAAAAGCGCGAGGAGACCAGCGTCCTATTGGCCGGTTAAGCTCGGAGCCTCGGCCAATCCTCGGGCAGCTTGATAACGACGCCATGAGCCACGTTCCGCCTCCTCAAGACGCGCCGTTATATCGTCTTTGTATGTATAGACATAATCCAACGCTGTGCATGTATGTATATGGCTGCAAAAATTTACCTTGTTTCAGAGGAGGTGGAGTTACTCAAATTGAAAAATTGTATATTGCATACGAAGCACCTCAAGATTTTTCGTAATATAAAAAATAATATGTTTACAATTCAAACAATACTATTAATATTAAAGGGATCTTGTATATCATTATTTTTTTAGTATAATGTAATAAGTTCTTCATAATATATTATTTTTTACGACATTAAAAATGCGAGTATGATAGCAATTTGAAAATGATGGAAATTAAAATGCATCGTTAAGTTTCCCCTGATCTTGAAAATTTAATAAGATAAATTACTCTTTAATTTTTATCATAGAAATTATGTCTTTAAAGTTATATGTATTATTTCATGAAATACAAATTATTTTAAAGAATTATTTAAACTTTTTTTTCAATAATGAATAATAGTCATTAAAATATTTCAACAGTTTATTGAAAAAACAATAGTATACTGGTGAGTAACATTTTCGTGTAATCTCCGACTGTAGTTTAGTGCTTTAGTTTTTAGTTTTAGTTTAGTAGTTTAGTCATAATAGCAGAATTATAAAAATCTTTAATCTTTATAAATGAGAAAAAACTTTTTTACGAAATATAAAAACTATATATATATATACATATACATATATAGTTTAGATAGATTTATTTATTCTATAGTTAAAAATGAAAGAAAAATTTATACGAATAATAAAATGATGAGATGAATGACAGCAATCATATTGTAATGTTGATGAGAAGGAATCGAATGGTCCAACTAAGATCATTCAGCTTCAATATAGGTGAATAAATTTACACCAATGGTTAATTTGCCGACGTTTCGGGCATTTTATTTTGCCCCTCTTCAAGGCTATATAATTAATAAGGCTATATAACTAAGCAGGCTTATATATTAAGCAGTTTACATAGCGTTTTCTAAGCAGTCTGACTACTCTTTGACTGGCAGTAGTCAGACTGCAACACGCCATGTAAACTCCTAATTATATATAGCCTTGAAGAGGCGCAAAATAAAATGCCCGAAACGTCGGCAAATTAACCATTGGTGTAAATTTATTCACCTACATTGACAGCTGGACCATTCGATTCCTTTTCATCAATATTTTATACGAATAAAGTGAATACCTATAATTGAGAAATTCTTCAAGCTGATTTTTACGAAAATACAGGTATATTATTAGAAATATACAGATACAATGATACAATTAAAAAATAATTTACTTAAAACCGCTGCCAATGCATTGATTTCTGGCTTCCTTAATTTAATGCTGCCTTATTGTCACGAGTGAGAACTTGCAAATAAATAAATAGGGGGGAGGGGGGGGGGGGCTCGATAAAAAACGGCACAGCGGGACTCGGTGGGGAATTGACCCCCAGACCTTCAGTTTTCACGACAGGTGTAGTGGTGCTCTTCCTCTGAGCTACCGATGCCTATGCGCCTTTCTTCGAGTCGTCCTCATATTGCTAGGTACAACCCGACCTGCCACGGCACGTTGTGCATACTATACATACGTAACACGTATACTAATTTTTAATTTTAATTACTAACATATACGGGAATAAAGTGACAGTCGAATTGTTTACGTTTATGGCGAATTTCATTAAAACTAACAAAATTATAACACATAAATAGAAAATAACTTTTCAAGTCTATAAAGTGGTCACAGTGGAGCTGAGAATACAGTACTATATATAACACGGGAGTAAAGTCGACCATTCACTTGGAGGATCACCGGCGGGAATAATCAGCGACTTTACTCGCTTGTTAAATAATGTACTATTATTCCCATCTCAACTAAAATGATCTCTTTTTTCCCTGAAAAGCGGGACCAAGGTTATACTTGTTTCCTTTTTTCGCTTTATTCCTGGATTTTGCGGGAAAAAATGTAAATTTATGGGAAAATAATGAATTTATTATGAATTAAGCCAAATACCTTCCGTCGCTTTCCGTTGATCCCCCTTTCCAAGTCGAAAAAGTGATCGCAATTGAGATAGAAATAAAGTGTATATATATATGTATATGTAACTCAGGGAAAAAGTTGATGATTCCTTTGGGTGATCACTGCGAGTGATCGAGAGAATGGAAGCCACCCACGGGAATCAAGAGCAAAAATTTTCCCCTTGTTATATATAGTACTATTTTTACATAAAAACGCGTTTAAGGTTGTATGGGCTACATGTAAAAAATAATGTCAGATCAATAAAATTCGTCAGTAGGTCAATAATATCATTACAAACGTCCCTGCCAAATTTGAATATGATTTGCGAGCTAGTTTTCGAGATATTGTAGTTTAAAATTAACGTGGGTTCTTACGGAGATTCTCTGAATGTGGCTAGACTCGTCGTAGTTATTGAAAAAATTAAGTTGAAAAAATAGTGTTTAGTTCTTGTAAATTTGTGTATACGTAAAAGAAAACCTTTGTAATCGATTGTAATTGAAATGAATTGCTTTTGCGAGCTAGTATTAAAGTTATAGCATAAAAACTGCGTAATAAGGCGTACAGTCATACCAAAAAGTGAAAAAAATGAGCATTAAAATGTTCTAAAACCGATATAAAGTTTTCTTCATGGTTCTAAAAATCATTTTACATATTTGTTTACTCTTAGTACTGTAGAATATTACTGTTGTCGACGAATTATACGACCAAAATATTTATCTTAAATTTTTGAGTGAGACCTTACGGCCAATACAATCTTAAGTATTTTGAGTTACATTATCATTTCATTTGAGTATTTTTCTATTTTAAATATTATTACTATGTTCAAGAATTAGAAAATGCGATTGATGTTTATACCTTTTGGAAGACGCCATTTTTAAAATAGGAACATACGAAATTTTGTAAAAATTTTGGAAATAAATAACCAAAAACAAAAAGAATAAGCCCTGTCTTGTCAAAATAGGCAGAATAGATGTAAAAATCTGCACTTATCCCACACATACACACATATAGACACACACACATAGTCATTCTCTACGTATAAGCTATACATACAAAAATTTAATCACGATACCTCTTTTTATTTTGGTGCATAATCTATGTATATAAAATCACGTTATCATCAATAATTAAAAACTGAATGTAGCTGACAATACCATTTTTTTTTTTAATTTTCGAAAATTTTATCAACTTTAATTGCATTAATAATACTTTGATAATATTAGCTATAAACTACAAAAAATTGAAAATTCACGAATAAAATCAAAGAAAACAAAATTAACCTTTAGAGGGCCGGAAGGCCACTATAGTGGCTCCACCCATGATCGATACTTTACACATGGTCAATCCATGATATAATATAATAGTACATTTCGACACGGGTGGGGAAGTCGATTATTTAACTCGCTTCGCTCGTGCAAAAAGTCACACCACCTAAATAATCGACTTACGCACTAGTTTCGAACGGTATTTTATACCACGAGCGCCGAAAAATCATATCAAAGTTGTGATTTTGAAGTTAGAGTGGTATAAAATATCTTTTTTATGCATTTTCTTAGAACGATCTCGTAGCTGAAATGTCGGTCCTCTATAAAGGTTTAGAAAGGATAAATATTGTTTCGAAAAAAGTTAACAAAAATAAAAAATAATATACTCTGTCTGGTGCAAAGTTGGCCTAATGAACCCCGAGATCTGCCCGTATACATTATACATACATATACATATCCAAAAAGATTCAATTTTAAATAGTAAACTTTTTTCTACTCATTATGTTAAAAATTTATAAAAATTAAGACCACAGCCCTGGTGGAAATTGATCACATTTTTTAACTAGAAAATGGCTAGCCAGACTCGAAATGGCGAACAAATGGGGACAGATTGTTACCATCGATGAAACGCATTTTCTCATTATTCTCGAACATTTATTGGCATGAAAAATGGCGTGCAATGGAAAAAGGCTAGTTTTTAGCTAGTTTTAAGCTAATGAAACTGGTAAAGACATGACGTCATCGTGCCATTTTAAATATCAAGAAAAAATCCGGTAATAGGTCATTTATTATGGTGAGAGCAAGAGAAACAAAATCAGATGTTAAATTTAATATTTTTATAAATGTCTTCTGAAACAGTATGTAGGGGAGATCCAGGCAAGATGGTACACCAGGGCAAAATGAAACACCCAATTTTCTTGGATATTATAATATATGACGCTAAAATAATAGTGAGCATTAATAGATAACAACATTTTTGACTATATGCCACTATGATTTGGACGCCCGCGCTGATCAGGTTGATAACATACGTGAGATTCCTTTTGAACGTCGATTCTTACGATTTCATCAACGTAAGTAAACGTGTTTATTTTGGTTTTTAGATTCGTGACTTACTCTAAATTTTGTAGGGGTATTCTATTTTATTTATATTTAAAGAAGTCGTCGACATAATTGAGTTATTTATTGTAATACATAATTATTTTTAACAAATGTTAAAAAGTATTAGTGCCACGCAAGACGGCACTATGCAATTACGAGGGAAGCTGATCGTGGCAGTTGGAGTCAAGAGTTACTTGTAATCGCGACAGAGGTAAATAATAAGAGGGATTGTTATTATTACTATTGCTGCACGTCATGTAAACTGACTACGTTATTAAAAAAATGAAGAAGGTGTTTCGTCTTGCCCGGCTGATTTTTCGAGCCGACAAAAATTACCTTCGTTTTTGTTGTTATGCAGAATTTTATGAATCTTATTTTTGCTTGGTACTGTTTTATATTCTTTCTTGTTATTATAAAACCTTGAAGAATATGTATATTATTTAAATATATTTTCTTTTTTTATTGTTTATTAGCGTTTTTCCTTAGGTATACCGTCTTGTCCGGATTTCTCCGATTACGTTATTAAAAAAATGAAGAAGGTGTTTCGTCTTGCCCGGCTGATTTTTCGAGCCGACAAAAATTACCTTCGTTTTTGTTGTTATGCAGAATTTTATGAATCTTATTTTTGCTTGGTACTGTTTTATATTCTTTCTTGTTATTATAAAACCTTGAAGAATATGTATATTATTTAAATATATTTTCTTTTTTTATTGTTTATTAGCGTTTTTCCTTAGGTATACCGTCTTGTCCGGATTTCCCCTAAACAAAATTTTTGACCACTATTTATTGTTAACGTCTTGATAAACTATCTGTTGCAAGTAAATATTTTTGAGGAAAAGAGCACAAATCTCTGAAGAAATTAAGTAAAAAAATGTTGAGGTTATTTCGTTAAATGGGAGATGAAGATAGCAAAAAGCGTTCGACCACGATCTAGAATCTAGCTATTTCTCGTGGTCATTTACTGACTTCTTTTCTATTTTCAATTGAGACATTTCTACCAGGAATTCTTTAATTAACATGCGTAACATGTATTCTACTAACGTGTTTTGGGGTTTCTTAAAAAAGATTTATTTTAAAAATGAAAATTAAACCTAAAATTATATAATTTCAAATGCAGATATTGTTCATTAAAAAAATAGTCATACAATGTTTCGAATTTTTTGTAATTTTAATTTAATTTTAATAATGTTCAAATAGTATATTACGATACGTGGGCCGGAAATTGGATTTCCGGGCCGTGCGTGGTATGACGCCCGAGGCGAAGCCGAGGGCGTCATAACGCACGGCCAGGGCATCCAATTTCCGGTCCAAGTATTGTATACTATTTTTCTTACTCCCCGGCCGAAAGTACGTTCTGTAATTGTTAAATAATCGATAAAATTGCGTTGTCGTCTGCTAGCTGTGTTTGAGTGTTAGTTTTTCTTTCGGCCCGCTCGATAGTAGTGCCTCTGTCGGCCGCTTTGGGTAGCTCGGTCGATATTACCGACTGTTTTTTCTTTCGGCCCGGCGTACACGGAGCGCTCATTTTAGCTACGGCAGCATAAAGTTACTTCGTGCTAATACATCATACTATTCGCTGCCACAGAAGTAAACAATGTGTGCATGGAGAGTAACGCCACCATACCAGTGTAGCTTGGAAACTGTCGAGCGTCAATAGCAAGAGGTTCATACCACGGTGGTATGAGATTCTTACAATCGAGGAGTTTCGTTTGGCACCGTTGCACGAATTCCATACTCTCGTGGTATAAACTTTCTGCTTTCGGCGCATGGGGGTATCTCCTCCTACGGTAGCCTGCTCTACTATACTAGTCAAGTATAACAAAAATTGATGCTTCTATAGCACGAGATCCCGTACTATCATAGTTAAATTGAGCTCTCCGTGTAGAGAGCTGGTTTTTTGGGCGTCTGCTACTTTCGCTATTGTACAGATGGTCTGATGCCCGCCCGACATTTGCAAGACCGAGGCGAAGCCGAGGTTTTGCTGGTCGGGGCGGGCATCAAAAACATATTCATTAAAAAAAGACAACACCACTTTTTATTTCAACTAACTCTTTTTTCTCGTCACACGTGCACTTTCCTCTGTCTATTTCGTTCGTGTCTAACCTTCACACCGCACAAACATATTTTCCTCGGACGCTCCCGTCCAAGTACGTACTTTCGGGTGGGCGAGTAAAAAAAGCTTATTTTATCCCTCCAATATTGTCTAAAGATCCACCGTTGTTAAATTTTGAAATAATCAATTGTTATTTAAAAGAATGTGCTGGAACATATAAACAATTAGATTTTACTAATTATTGTTAATTTTTTATTCTGGAATGTGTCAACGGTGGATCTTTAGATAATTATTTAAGGAACAAAATAAGCTTTTCAACATTAAAATTTAATTAAATTTTAAAATCGAAACGTTGTATGACTATTTATTTAATGAACAATATTTGCATTTGCATTTGTAATTATATAATTTTGGGTTTAAAATTGTTTTCCACTTCATTAACTCTACTTCTTTAACATCTGTAATCCTTACATTATCCGATGTTATATAAGCAAAATAAAAATTATCTTCTATAAGGTCTGTATCTTGGGATAACTACCTTAAATCGACGATAGCTACTAAAAGACGGCTCACGCAAAAAATTTTTGGAAATGTTAGCAAAGGTTGCGCATTTTCCGTATTTTCAGAATATTTTAACCACAAAAATAATTATGTAACTTGTTACCATTTCTTCTTTTAAAACAAAAGATTTTTTTATTTACAATATACAATATTTAGGTTACTATTAACGTAATAATGAAGTAATAAAAATAATTACGTAATACTTAAGCAATTAAGTTCATATTTTAGCTTATTTTTACTTGTATTTCTATTCTATAATATTTTGTTCCTACATTTGCGTGTATCTCGTTGGATTTCCGTGACTTCTTTTTATTCTTTTTAATTTTTTAATTTTTCTTCTTGTTTTTGTTTTTGCTCTCCTCTTTTTCGTTGCTTAGCTAATTCGATAATATGTTTCTTACACGAAATAGCAATTGGCAATTTTTCATTAGATCGTTTTCTTTTATTTATTTATTTTTTTTTTTTTTTTTGATTGGAGACCGATAAAATAAATATTTATTTAACGTTGCACACAGAGATTATGTGTGTTTGTATTCGTTGTATAAAAATTTCGTATTCGTTTAGTTCATACAAAGTATTATTTGATGAAGTTGTTAGAATGTAGGTATCTTGGGAGGAAAGTGGAGGTTGGATGCTGACAGTATCTAGAATCAATAGTGAGTTATAGTAATCTTTGACCATTTTTATTGACAAAATTTGAAATTTTTCCAAAACTGCGAGTTTTATAGCTAACTTTAGAAAATGAAAATTTGAAATTATATTGGTGTATAATAAATAAAGATACAATATTCATTGGTGTAACATAAGTTAAAATTTAGAGAATCTCATGAAAGAATCAATAGGAAGTACAGTATATTATTAATGATTTAAATTTGAAAAAAAGGAAAAAATGAAAAGAAAATACCATGAGACGATAAATTAACAGTTTCATCATAGAGTTACGTTAACATGGCTTAAAATAGAAACATTATAAGTAACTATTAGTTAAAGCTAAAAAATATAAATAATTGTTAGTAATAGTTATATATTTTTATAAACTGTAGATAATATAATAATAATACTAATAATAATACTAATAATAATAATAATAATAATATTCTCGTTTTTATCCTATTGATTTTTTGGCCACCTTTATAAGCTATCTTTAATACAGGCTTATCGGCAGAAGAGCTAAAAGGCAGTTCCAATGCTTGGCCGCACTTGTCGACCACTGGAATTCAAATCAAATAGAAAACCAGTAGATGACCATCTTTATAAAAATGAAAATGAACTGACTTTTGTAATATTCAATTTTACCGATTGTAAGTGTTTATCTTTCATACTGTAAAAAATGCGACGCATAACAGTAAACATTTGAAATAAAAATACAACTTAATTTTGGACTATCATATAAATTTCTCACGACCGATAACAGATGTCAGAACAAACAGTTCAACGTCTGTATTTCACTATGAATAATTAAACTTGAGAAATAGGTATAGTTAGTATGGATAATGGTGGCTAGTTAACAAATTCTTCCAAAGAAAAGGCTGTCTAAATAATTGTTCTAAAAATAGTCAGATCAGATACAGCATTTTTGTAAAAAAATCAGCGGTTCTGAAAAAGAAATAATGAATTGGTCAGTTGGTTGGCACCATTAGCATAACAGAAATAAAAAAATTCTAACTATTTTTGTTATCATTATATGAAAATGAAGTTGCAAACATTCTTTTTACTAGTATATCAATTGCATAAATCTAAAGAAGACAGTTTTATAATTAAAAACATTACCATTACGTATTGCTGCGTGTCCAGACCAGACTTAAATATTAATCATTTCCAATGAGGACAATTAATTTGCACAGATAGAACGAACAAAAGGCCAGACGCAATACATGTCTCTACCGTCCGCTTGGATGCCGCGTTATTTGCGAGATAGCTGTCGAATGCGGCACGCGCATGTTGGTGCGCTGATGCGCGGCACATTTGGCAGGACCGGAGGCGAATTGAGTGCAGAGCGGGAAGGAGATAGGGAGGGAGAGAAATTTCTAATTGTTAAGCGGGTGCAATGACGAATGGCGGTGACAAGCAGATAAATAGAGCCGGGAAACAGAGTGCGAATTCGAGCGCGGAGACATTCACGCAAGGCGCGCGGTGCGAGCTACACGCGCATGCAAAATGAGGCATCGCGATGCGCGCGTGGCTGGCGCGCGACCGCCGACCGGCGACGATGCCGATTATGATTGCGCTTCGCGAGCAGCGGATAAACGGACGCGGTAGAGATAGACAAGTGAGCGGAGAACGCGACAGCTGCTTTCGCGCCGGCTAACTGAACCGAGTAACGGACGAATGAGCAGACGTTCCACCTCGGCGCATTAATCGAGTAATTAATTATGTAATCCCCTGCTAATTAAGCTCGTAATCTGCTCGAGGCGCCCTAAAACGTATGTCCGGATTGAATTTATGGTGCTCCATTGTTATAGACTTCTTATACCAACTACAACAATCGTACGTGCAATGTTTACGAATTTAAGTATTTGGAAAATAAGTGTTATAAACAAGTATTAATAAATGGTAATTGATCTCCGCATCAAATTAATTTACCTCGCTGAATTTACACTTTCAGATTTATATAATTGAAAAAGCGCGGTTTGAATCCATCGTGCGGTTTTTCAATATTTTTATAACATTTATGGTACATAGTCAATTTGTTTTCCGAAAAATATCTTCTCATTTGTCTGATTTGCTGTATCGAATATGGTGCTTGCAAAATAAGATAGTAGCTGGCGGGCTGATATCTTTCTTCCAGGATTTCTGAAACAAAAATTTCAAAAAGATTCTTAATCTGTGAACAACAAGCTATATCATGATTTACCCTAAATTATTTGGTCAATATATAGTATATTACGGAGTTAGGGAGGTAAAGAGTTGGCCAGTCCAGAGCACGTGTAAATTGCACGTGCAAACATATGCTCTGGGATGGCCACGTACACTTAAATATTCTTTATCCCCGTGTTACGTATACGATTTTTCACCATGCGCGGACCGAAATACCACATTCGTGCTTTTGAGCCGGGAACGAAAGTGGTACTTTCGGCCAGGGTATGGTGAAAATTAATAAACTGACGGTCAATTAAAAAAAAGTTTCAAATAATGGATTTTTTAGCATGCACTTTTTCGTGTATCGTCAAACTAATGCCGCTTTAGACTCTCTTCCAGATACTCAACTATTTTTGAGATCTGAGAGCTGAAGCAGCACGTCGTGGTTAATCGCCATATTGCCCGTATGTGGAAGAATGGTTTCTTGGTCAATTTTAACGCCCATGACCTCTATGATTTTTTATAAAGGTGTAAAGAAATGCATGGTACAGTAAAGCTAGAAATTTCTAAAATAGCTTAGTGGCCACGTTCCCCATGCAGGAATTAAAAAATTATTATTTTGTGTGTTGGAACAGAAGCACCTCGCCAATAAGTCATAATAATAACTCACAGGGATAGTGCATACCCTCCGGGCAACCGATTTTAACAAGGTTTCAGAAGTCGATTTCTGTTATCTAAAAATGAAGCCCCGTGTTCACAATTCCATTAAATACACCCTTTTTGAGATATGGGCAATCTATTTTCAAAACATCCTCTATTCCTTAAAAAATGGTATTCTATTGCCTGTCACTTTGCAATTATTTATGGTAAGAAAACGAGCAAAAAATATTATAAAGGAAGACAGGAAAAGCTAAAATTGAAATTTTGTTAAAAAATATTAATTTTTCAAGCAATTATAAGCAATAATATATTCTCTCTCTTAAAAAAATGATGGCCGGAAGTAGTGGCTCATTTAAAGACTCAATGTGATTGGTTATTTGAAAAAAGCGCAATATTTGAATTTTTTTAGATTGAAAATGTGCTAGATTTAAATTTTGAGACTAAGAATTTATAAAACTACTCAATAATTAAAATAGAATAAAAACATTTGATTTTTTGCTTAAAAAATGTATCTAATTATCTTATTATTTGAATTACAGTGCAACCCCGGAATAAGCGCTCTCGCAATAAGCGCGTTTTCCTAGATTCTCGCCTAATTCTAAGAACAGGGTATCCCCACTCCGACTCAAACTACTAGCTTGAGTTAGACTTCACAACCTGTCCTCTCAATAAGCGCGCCAAGCAAATCAGAGTTTAGAAGAGACTTTTTAATAGAAAAATTTCATTTTCATTAACACACGTACACTTAAATATTCTTAAAAGTATACATTTTTATGCACAGCACAATTTCCTACACTGCAAACGATATTCACTCTCAAAACGTTGTATTACGTGCCCTTCAACGTTGTCAACAAACTGACGATCGTCAGAGCGCTTATTGAGAGGTCACGCGCCGAAGAAAGAGAGAGAGAGACAGAAGGCGCTAGATACTCGAGGGGAAAGTGCGTGGAGGGGGTATACTATTTATGGAAGAAATTCTTCCCCTTACGGGCTTAGGCGCGCTTATTATGGGGTTGCACTGTAATTAAAATTAAATCATAGTCAAAAATAGTGTTAACAACGTCAAAAATAAAATAGTACGCGCGAAGAGCGTTTGAATTGCGCTAGTGGCGTACGAAAATGGTTAAAAATTTTCGTTCTTTTTATACGATTTAATTAGCCATGTTCTGGGAAACGGATGTTAACGGGGCTTTGAAAGTCGATTTTTGATATCTAAAAATGAAACCTAATGTGCACAATTGCATCAAATGAGCCGTTTTCCTTGAGATAAATGGAGACTGGAAAAGAAACGATTTAAGCTTTGCTTCGTTAGTGTGAACTCTTTCTTCGAGTCGTCCTCGTTGTTATTAGATGCAATCTGATTCGCCTCGTCACGTTGTGCATACTATGCATACGTAACAGTTAGAAAATATTAATTTTTAGGGAAGTACAAACAATCAAAGATTAAAGAGAATTAAATCGTATAAAAAGAAGGCAAATTTTTAATCATTATCTTACGCTATATTTGATTGCTTGTAATTTCCTAAAAAATTAATACTTTTTAACAAAACAAAGCTTAAGTTTTAGCTTTTTCTGTCTACTTTTGTAATCTTTTTTGCTCGTTTTCGTATCATAACTACTTACAAAGTGACAGTCCATAGGAGAGAAATCGTTTTTTAACGAAATACAGCATATTTGAGATTAGATTCCCGTATCTCAAAAAAGGGCCTATTTAATAGAATTGTATGAGCACTCGGATTAATTTTTAGATAACAGAAATCAAAATTTCAACCTACTTTAAAATCCGTTTCCCGGAGAGTGTGCACACTTATTGACAGTGTAAACTGATTCAAGAAGATTTGTAATTAAATGTTAATTGGATTAAATTAAAACTTTTTTAATCTATTTCGTGGTCAGAATGGCTCTTTGCATTATATCTTTTACTGTATCTGAATGATGCAGGGTATAATGACGCAAGACCATAATGTAAAGAAACCAACGCAATACATCTTTAATTTAATATAAGAATTTAAATTAGCACTTTTGAACTTACAGGGGTAGTACTGGTAAATTTTTCATAACTTTATTTGGTAACCTTTAGAAGTTCGGAAAGACAATATATGTACAATATTTTGTTGCAAGCAGTGTGTCAGGGATACGGATCACGGATTCGGCTGAAACTCTGGGACAGTTATTTTGGATGTAGAATCGTGAAGAAACCCGCAATATTATACCCTCTAAAAAACTGAAATCCTGTACATTTAAAGCTGTTTGTTTTGAAAAAAAAACTTAAAAAAAAAACTTCTTGAAACGGTAACCATTCAATGTTGGAAAGTTTTAAATATGATTTCGGCGATACAGTTTTTTATATTTTTGAACCGAGTTCATTGGCAAGAATAGCACTAGCGTTTCTGCAGCTGGCGAGGAAAGCTGACTGTTTCTAGCAAGGATGAGGACTGAGCACGTTTTTGTCATCAGTGAACAACAGTAGGAAAAGTACTTTTAATATAAAACTAGACAAAACTAGCTTTTATTCGTCTTTTCAGAATTAAAAAATGTTAACTCCTTCCAAGGTTATAAAAGTTTAAAGTTTTCTAAACGTGTGCGCAAATCGATTTTCAATGTCTATGTAGCGTACGCGAAGTGTGGGTTTCTCGAATTTGAAACTTGCAGTGTGCAAAATACTTGCGTTGCACACTTAATGCTACACTTTGAGTACGCTAAATAAGGTAAAAGTACCAATAGATGGACGCTTAGTGAAGCTAGAATTTTGAAGTCATATTTTAAATGCGAAATATTATTAAAAATGCATAGAATCAGTAGCCAATAGAATTATTATTACCATTTATTTGCGAAAAAAGTATTTAATTTGTGAAAATAAGCTTTTATGATAGAAAAATTAATTAAATTATGAATACATGCTTGTACTAGTAGTTGGACCGTGCTAAAAAGTCATGTACTAGTGGTCGAAATTGTTAGTCCCAATACTTGGACCATATAATTTGTACTCTATATTTATTTTGATTTTTATGTAAAAATAATAAAATCGCTAAATTTTGGACTGGAAATACTTTTTAACACTAAATCAGACGTTAATAATATGAAATTACAGAAAATCAATGTATAATAATCATATTATGGTTTTCCAACCTACTAACTCTACCAATACATAGGAACCCTAACCATCAAAACATCGGTGAAATACATAGGGCCAAGTATTGGGACATGACGTTTAAACTGGTACTAGTAGATAAACTTGAATTATTTTTATTAAAAACAATAATTATTGGGCTTCTAACGACTGTAATTGAATTCGATGCATCTTAGAAGTGTCTTAAAACTTTCAAGAGTAAAGATTTACTTCAAATTTATTTAAAAAATACCTAAAAGGCGAGTCATGAATCCTTACGAAATCATTAAGGACCTCCCATAGAAAGCCGTGATCCCCGCGAGTAGCATTTTCAAATCGTCTTTATAAGTATTAAATTTTCACTAAGAGTAATAATACTATTTAAACAATAAGCATTAATTATTTTAGAATCATCTTATAGAATAAAATATTATCCAACTACTACACATCCTTTAAAGTAATTGAATATTTATCTAGATGGCCACGTACTGGGCACTGGCCGCTCATTGGTACTTTTACCTTATAGCCATAGAAAATCGAGTTTTGCGCACTTGCTAGGAGAGTGTACTACCTGCGGGTCAGGGATTTTACTCAAATTTTAGGACATATTTTCGGAAGTGAAAATATAAATAAAGTACAATAATAGATTGATATTTCGAGTCTTGTTCTAAAAAAATGGTAAAAAATAGAATGTTTCCCAAACAGTAATCAAACAATCTAAAAAAATCGTACACTGAAAAAACGGCGGCTGAAACGTTCTGCTTTCTTAAGGTGATGCGATACTCACGCTATTACTCAAAATTGGGTTCCCGTTTTTCTCATTCAATTTTTAATTTGAAGAAAAATAGTAGATTTTCTTACAAGGGGGGAAAATGGAACTTTCGCAGGCACATGATATGACGACCGAGGCAAAGCCGAGGCCGTCATATCACGTGCATGCAGGAATTCCATTTAACCCCCGTGTAAGAAATAATATTTTTCTCTATTCCCGGACGAAAGTACGTTAATTAATCAGTCTAGAAAAGTCAAAAATCATCGTCTTTCCTGGTGACATCAACTCTGCGCAGCCATGTTTTTACTTTCGCCCTATGATTTGATAGCGTTAGCGACTTCACGTCGTTCTTGTAGTTTGCAGGTTATATTTTTCAATTTTATTTTACCTGTTGCAATTGGTTTTTCCCGATGCGCGCGTTTATGTATGTTCGATGCCCGCCTAACATTTGCAGCACGAGCGTAGCGAGTGCTGCTGGTTGGGGCGGGCATCAAAAATACATGAACAAGCAGATTGTTACATACTCACGTGAGTCAAGAGAAAGAGGGATAGAGAGATAGATAGATAAATAGACAAATCTTTATTCTGTCTTTTCGACAAAAATTAGAAAATACATTAAAAGGTATAAAATTATAAATTTCAGTCAATTACAATAGCATACAATAACAATTTAGTTCATTATGTCGTAAAATACATAAGAGATATAAAAGATTTATCAAAAACATAACAATGCAAAAGAAAACTAAAATGATAATCTTTGAAATAATAAATAAGAGAACATGTGGTAAATAAAATACTTATAAAAATACTTGTACGAATATCATAATGTTCCACCAATGGGCTAAAATAGAGAGAGATAAAGAGAGATAGGGAGAGAGAGAGAGGATATTTCCAAATAAATAAACATGAATTCATAGTAGATCATCCTTCTTGAGAGCACCACGCTCCCGATGCGAGACAGTTCCGTGCTGAAGTCGCACACTTTCGCGACTTCCGCGCGGCAAAGTCACAATCCGCTGTATCGTATATGGGGTTAGGCTATTCAAAACATTGCTCACAGAGCTTTCGGTCGCGCGTGAAACAAGTGATGCACGCAGTGGGCAAAAGTGCTTCTTCTTCTAGTATAAACAAACGGCGAAAACGCGTACTTTCGCTCGAGGAATAGAGAAAAACTCTTTAATATGTTGTAGTTCTTTATTAAACTTAAAACGTGTCAACGAGTTTTTTTCAAAAAGTTTAAAATTGAAGGAGAAAAACGGGAACCCAGAATTGAGTAATAGTGTGGGTATCACATCACCTTAAGGTAGTTCATCACACATATATAGCAATATATATATAGATTTTTCTTGTTTTGTCTTTTATATTTGATACAACCAGATCAAGTTTATTCGAATGATGGATGTCTTAAGAAGTAGAAAACATTTCTTTCATGCAAAATTACGTAGTATTATCGCTAATATCAACAATTAATTATTTTGAAATTTTACTAACACGTCGCTTTTATGCAAATTTTTATTATACATGCAATCGTATCGATCAAAGTCTCATTTTGTTCCTTATGAAATTTGAGGGTAGGTTCGCGGTAACGATATTGTTGTATAACCGATCTGAACGGCGCTAGATCTCATTGTTCATAGAAAATTCACGAAATTCACTGAAATTTCGATTTTGTAATTCTGAAAAAAGTGGATGAAAATTCTCTTTTTCTAGTTCTATTTTCTATTGGCGAATGGCCTTTTCACGAGGTTAAAATCACTTTCTCGCACTAGTATCTGAATGTACTTATTTTACAGACTTGATTGAAGAGCGTGCGCGAAGAACGATGCGCGCGTTTATCACTCTATACATTGCGCGTGTCACGGTTACTCCTACGGTTACGGTTGCTTGACAAACTTCACACTCGTTGAGCACGACAAAAGATAGTTTTGCTCACTCCATTGAAAAAAAATAAGTTCGATACATGCAAGCGAAGCGGGTGATCCTCGCACGGGTGTTTTTGTCACCCTCGCTTCGCACACTTGTATTGAAATGTACTATTTTGAAACAGTCAAAGTGAGATGATGCTTTAATGACGTTTCCCCTACAATAAAGTTCATTCTGCCCTGTTCGGCAGCCGCAAAAAATGTGTACTGTAAGTAAGATAAAGTTTGCACACCAGGCGGCGTATATTCATCAACAGAAAGGAGGAAGAGTGCTTGATCTCATAGAAGAACGTCGATTGAATTATGTTGATTTTATTCCTCTTTATGCTACTCCATTGGAAGGGCGCCCAAACGCTTCTCTGCTGCCTTACTTTTATTTCGACCTCTTCGATTTGCTCTCTCTCTCCCTCTATCTCTCTCTCTTCCCCCCCCCTCTCTCTATCTCTCTCTCTCTCTCTCTCTCTGTACACGCTATTCGCTGGATTAACGTCACCGCGGTTTTTAAGCAGACAATTTCCTAATTCAGTATCTCAAAGCGCCTCGATTTATGTTCTTTCCCATGTCTGCATTGCTTCCGTCTATCGCGAAATTCAAGAGATACGTCTTTGCCACTTCTTTTTTTCCTTTTCTTGTTTTTTATGCGCAATGCCACATCAAATTGCAGTGAATAGTACAATACATGTTTTCGAGCGTAAGAATTAATACTATTGTATATATAAATTTTGGAGATAAGGAAAAACAGCCCTCGGAATATATCAATTAGGTATATATCAAAACGACATAATATTTTTAATTGAAAATTTTTATACATGTAGTATATCAAAAAACCTATCCATTTATATATTTAAAGTATAAGATAAACATAATGCAAAGGCGTAAAAAAATAAGTGAAATTCTCGGGCACCCATTTCAATGTATATGTAGCGCGGTCGTCCCTCAGGCTTTTTCTACATTGGACAGATACTTGCCTTCGGAGCGCTCCCGCGCTCCTTGATGCCACTATATTGGAAAATCACATTGCTAATATATTGGCGATATAGCGCTGCAACAATTGTAAGGTTATTGACGTTATTAGAAAAAAAAATAAATTAAAAAAAATATAACGGATTCAAACGCAGAATTTTCAGGTTACTTAATACTTAACACTTAACTACTTAATACTTAATACTTAACTAACTAACTAATATCCACTGTGTTTTTTTTGTTTGTATCTATTAATCAAATGGAGCTAAATGTTCTACTTCGAAAAAAAATGATTATCTTTAAACTGATTAAATTTAATTAATCCTCTCTTAAGAAAACGATGGCCGGATATTGTGAGGCACTTGAAGATTAATTTTGATTGGTCTGTAAGGAGTAAGGTCTGTAAGGCGCGAACATTCGCTACTTCTGCTACATTTGAGTTTTTGAAATTGAATTTTTATTCTTAACTATTTAAAACTAATTAAAACTAAATAATTAAATCAAATTAGAATAAAAAGATCAATTTTGTCATGCTTTGAAAAATTATCTGATTATCCTATCATTCAAACCAATTAAAATGAAATCATAGTGAAAAATTATATATTTATAACGTCAAAAACAAAATAGTACGCGCGCAGCACGTATGGATTTCGCTAGTTAATTAAAAAAGTGAATAACTTTTAAACTCCATTTCATTCGTTCACATAAAAACCCCGCTGCCAATTCATTCGCACGTAGCTTCCTCAAACTTAATTTATTGATCCCTTTAATTAATTTTTACTTCTAATATTTAAAATTTAATACTTTATCTTGTACGGTTAGACTAACAAGGAGAGGGTCATGGGTCCGTATTCAGCTTAAACTGTGGTATATGTTTTTGGATATACAAATATGAAGAAAGCTGCAATATTAGACCCTAACGCTAAAAAAACCTAAAGTTCTGGGAACTTTTAAGCTTTATTTAAAGAAAGTGTTGAAAAAAACCTTCTCTAAAAATGGCAACTATTAAACTTTAGAAAGTCTTAAATATAATTTCAAGTAGAGAAAATAAAACTAGAGAAAACGAGCTTTCATTTGCGTTTTTAAAGAATAAGAAATATCGATTCCTTCCAAAGTTATAAAAGTTTGAAATTGATCATCGAAAATGCTCCTGTTTTGCTCTTGTTATCGTGCAACAATTAAAACGCAAATTTTTTCTAAAATGATTTGTTTCTAAAAAACCAATGAAAATAATCTCCTGAAATTTGAACAACATATAGTCTTCAATGAGTGTAATAAGTGGTTAAAATTTCAAGTCGATAAATCAAGTATTCTCTTATAAAACGCCATTCGAAAATTTTTAAAAAAAATTTTTAACCTGAAGTATCTTTTTTCGTAATGAACCGATTTTTTTGGGCAACGAACTCGATCTGAAGATGTATAAAAGCTACATCTGTGCCAAATTTCAGGACGATTGGATAATTTTTGCTCTAGTTATCGTGCGACAACGAAAACGCAAATTTTTTCTAAAATAATTCTTTTCTAAAAAACAAATGAAGATAATCTCCTGAAATTTTAACCAAATATAGTCTTCAATAATTTAATAAGTAGTTAAAATTTTAAGTCGATAAATCAAGTATTCTTTGAGAAAACGCGATTCGAAAATTTTTTTAAAAAAATTTTTAACCACAAATATCTTTTTTCGTAATGGACCGATTTTTTTGGGCAACGAACTCGATCTGAAGATATATAAAAGCTACATCTGTGCCAAATTTCAGGACAATTGGATAATTTTTGCTCTTGTTATCGTGCGACAACGGAAACGCAAATTTTTTCTAAAATAATTTTTTTCTAAAATACAAATGAAGATAATCTCCTGAAATTTTAATCAAATATAGTCTTCAATTAGTGTAATAACTGGTTAAAATTTCAAGTCGATAAATAAAGTATTTTTTGAGAAATTAATTTATGAAATATAAAAAAGTTTTCCTTAATAACAAATGACAGAGTGAAAATATTTTAAATTTTAAAAAAGAAAAATATACGTAATTTAAATACCTTTCAAGAAAAGTTTATTATATTATGTAATAATGGCTGTAAGATATGAAAAAATAAAAAAAACTAAAAATTCAAAATCGTTTTTTGGTTATAAAACATAAGAAAATCAATCAAAACTCAAATTCATCAGGGTACCTTTCTTTTCCCGCGAGACGAAGAGAATAAGCTTTACCCGACGAAAATCGGTTGATTCGTTTCGGAGATATGAAGAGTTTACACACACACACACACACACACACACACACACACACACACACACATCCACGAAAATCAAAATTATCAAAATCAACTAATATACACATAGGGTAAGTGTGCCAGTTACTGTGCCCTTAAATCATTTTCATTTATAGTAGAGTATAATCATATTTAATCATAAATATCTAAATTTTCATATACAGTTCAATTCATGCTTTTTATTGTTAAACCCACAGCATGCCTTAATTATTTTTATAATATATTTAAAATAATTTATTAAATTTCTCATTGCGATTTCTATGATTTTCTTATCGAAACGCTTAAGAATATGCCTATACAAAAGTGATTGAAAAACTATAAAAATAACATTTTTCATAATAAAAAAATACACTTAATGTTTATAAAACCCATCTAGTTGACAAAAAAACAATAAAAAAGTAGTTTTGATTAATATTATTGTTTAATTTAATATAATCCAGTAACTAAAACGAATTTTCGGCATGTTTCTATTACTGTGAACAGTAACTGGACAAGTTTTCATGAATGTATTTAGTTACTGTGCCCCCTCGCGGTAGGCTACGCTAACCATACTTTCTCATGCTTCGTCGCCTGTGCAAGTCAACTTCGGTGTTCATTGCTTACCCACAAAGCAAATAACACAGTTTTTAATATATTTAAAAGTAATATATTTTATTCCCATCTTTATTTTATTTTCTTCTATAATAAGTAAGTACTTCTATACGTAGTAAATCATAGCCCTGCTGGAAATCATCCATTTCTCTCCCATTTTATGAAAGTTAAGTTGAGTGAAAACACTAGAAAAAGTTAGAAAAATCGTTTCACCAGTGGGAGAGAAATGAATGATTTCCAGCAGGGAGTCTACCAAATATAATAAAAAAAACAAATTTCATGTTTAAATATATTTTATATAGTTTATGCAGATGCAGATGAGTGAGAAAAAAGACACAGGATTAAATACAGGGTCCAGAATCTAAGGCACAGTAATTAAAACACTGTACACTAAGTGACACACAGTAATTAAAACAATGTATACTAACTGACACACAGTAATTAAAACAATGTACACTAAGTGACACACAGTAATTAAAACAATGTACACTAACTGACACACAGTAACTAAATTAATGATACAGTAACTGATGGAAAGGCTTATGCTGTTATTTTATTAATTATTTAATATTCCTTACATAATATTGTATTAAAAAGGTGTTTATTCTGCTCGCAGAATATATAATTATCATATAAAGGTCTTAAGATGATTAAAAATTGAAAAAAAAAATAGCAATTGATTAAATACTACGGACATCGCCTTAAGGGGCACAGTAACTGGCACACTTACCCTATGTGCAAATCCGCGGACTACAGACAACAACTGGGGTACAAAAACGGAAAAAATTTTTTTTGAGGGCACACCTACCACATAAGGTTTTTTCGGTTCTTTGGGGGTTCCCCAACATGAAAGTACTCGTGTACACTCATTATCCGTTGCCAAACTTTTTTGCCGACGAAATCAATTTTTCTTATGGAAATTTAACATCGGAAAAATGGACGAAAAGTAGTCATTGATGATTAACTAATAGCAAACTATTGAAGAGGCCAAAGCAAATTCCACAAAAAAGCGATTAAAGTTGAAGAATAGAGCTTTAATTTGAGATGAGAATCGTTAAAATCGGTCGATTCTGTGCAAAGCTACGTGAAGTTGAAAACGGCGAAAAATGACAAAAATTTTAAGAATTACGTGGGTTTGAAAAAAAATTGCTCATTTTCGTCATTATTCGCCATTTTCAAATTCACGTAGCTTTGCACAGAATCGACCGATTTTAACGATTCTCATCTCAAATTAAAGCTCTATTCTTCAACTTTAATCGCATTTTTGTGAAATTTGGTTTGGCCTCTTCAATAGTTTGCTATTGGTTAATCATCAATGACTACTTTTCGTTCATTTTTCCCATGTTAAATTTCCATAAGAAAAATTGATTTCGTCGGAAAAAAAGTTTGGCAACAGATAATGAGTATACATGAGTATTTTCATGTTGGGGGACCCCCAAAGAACCGAAAAAACCTTATGTGGTAGGTGTGCCCTCAAAAAAAATTTTTTCCGTTTTTGTACCCCAGTTGTTGTCTGTAGTCCGCGGATTTGCACATATATCGCCTTAAAACATCTTTTTGAACATTTTTTTTTGTCGAAAATTTTTTTCACCGTTACAAAGCTTCCTCTATGAGGAAGCAAAATCCGCTAACAATTTATTGGCACGTAGCTTCCTTCAAATTAATTTATCGCTCCTATATGTATAGTAGATAGTTAAAATATAAAATATGTTTATTCCCATCTCTACTATAATGGCCATTTTATAGCCTGAAAAGCGGGTCAAAAGTGGTGTCTGATTCCAGGTGTGTAATATACTATTTCAAATCTATGAAGTGGCCACAGTGGCGATGGGAACAAAGTACTATATGTAACACGGGACTAAAGTCGATCATTCTCACTCACCCGCGCGAATAATCTGCGACTTTAGTCCCTTGTTACATAATGTAATATTATTCATTCTACATCTTTTTTTAAAGATTTACAACTTCATTAATATTTACAAAAATTACACATTTTTTCTTATTCTTGAAATCCTTTATTAGCTGCAACTGACATTATGAAAACACATAATTACTATGTTAAGATATTATTAATAATAAAAAAGACCTAGCTACTCGAAGCGCAACTAACATACATGCACTACACCACCTATTAGAAGCCCTTTTCTACATTCCTATTATCTCAATACATAAACGAATTCCGAGACAAAATCTTTTACCCCAAGAACTATAGTATCATAAATAATATACAAATTCTACATCTCCTCCAAATTTCAAAGCAATTAAAACAATTTTACTCCAGCTATTGTGCGACAAAGAAAGTCATTTTTAGAAATACCAAAATTTTAAATATCAAATATCTCAAAAACTAATCGAACGATCTTGATGAAAATTCGCACATATATTATCTATATCACACCCAAAATTGTCTATAAATTTGGAGCTAATTCATCGAACCGTTCTCGAGAAATTACGATTTGAAAAAAAGGTTAAACAAATTTTTACCTCAAATATCTCTGAAATTTATTGACCAATCATTTAGCTCAAAGAACTTAGCCGAGAGCTATCCAAAATCTACCTCTACAAAGAATTTCAAAGCGATTAAGCCAATTTTACTCCAGTTATCATGTGACATACAAAACACATTTTTTTCAGTTTTCAATTTTTTACTCAAAAACTAGTTGACAGAATGGATTAAAATGTTTGTAGCTTATAGGGGTAAAGGGTACGGTTGTTGACCCCACCACAATGATTGACCCCTTTTTTTAATTTAAAAAGTATAATACAGCTGTAATTGATATGCTGCATATAAAGATGTATTAAAATTCCTTAAAGCTTCAAGTTTTAGAAATTGTATAAATGTTAGCACATTATACGTATGAAAAATTTTTATATTATCAGTAAGTCAAGCTTGCGCAAGATTTCTGCTCTACATCGGCATTAACTCTTAGCGACACTGTATAAGAATGATTTTTATTTAAGCATTTGTATAAATATGAGCAACATGCAATAAAAAAAAATGATGAATTTAATAAAAAGGCAAGTTTCTTATTAGATAAAAAATATTTTTATATCCAAAATTTGCGTTTATTGTCAATATTTTAGAGGGTCAACCACTGCCGTTTAAATTACCGCGGTGGCAGTTATTGACCGTCCGGTCAATGACTGTCAGTAGGTTATGTTCTCACACAGACAGTGATCGACCCTGAGTACTTTCGGCTTCACGTTGTAATGGTAAGTTGTTTCTTATTATTTAATTGTTAGCAAAATAATACTTATTTGCCGTAAAAAAATAAATACAACTAAAAATGATCTTATTTGTAACCATTAGTAAAAACAATCATTTACATTTATTTAATTTTCTAAACTTAAATCATACAAACCTTTTTGTAATTTTAGGTTAAGTTAATTTATTATCAACATGCCTAAAGTAAAGAAAGGAAATGCTTACCAAAAGCGTTATTCAGAGAATAACATCCAAAAGGCTTTGAATGAAATTCATAAAGGAATGACAAGACATGAAGCCGCAAGAAAATTTTCAATTCCTCGATCAACACTCGTTTTTAGATTAAGTGATAACTTTGTAAAGACTACTCCGGGTCCAAGTCCAATTTTAGGTAAAGATATAGAAGCTGAGCTAGTTACATGGATTAGTGAATGTACTGCGAAAGGATTTCCAAGAAGAAAGGAAGATTTGCAAGCCAGTGTTAAACAGTACCTTCAAGAAAATAAACTGAAAAATCCTTTTAAAGAAAATGTACCAGGCGATGGTTGGTACAAAAATTTTATGAAAAGAAATCCATCACTGTCTGAAAGGTTTCCAGAAGGAGTTACGATGGCTAGCTCATGTGTTAGTGAAAGTGACGTACGCAAGTGGTTTAAAGAAATTCAGGATTATTTAAGAAGAGAAAATTATTTAGATATTTTAAATGATCCTACCCGAATATTCAATAGTGATGAAACCTACTTTATGGTGTGCCCAAAGATGAAAAATGTTTTGGCTGTTAGAGGAACACGCAACGTTTATGAAATTGAGAAGGGTAATGCTAAATTAAATTTAACGGTACTATTTACATTTAGTGCAAGTGGCGTTACAACTCCACCCATGGTAGTTTATCCTTATCAAAGACTACCTGGACCTATAGGAAGATCTGTGCCTCCTCAATGGGGAATAGATGTTACGCCAAGTGGTTGGATGAATGCTGAGTTATTTGTAGAGTATCTGGAAAATATTTTTCACCCATATCTCTTAGAATTTAAAATACAATTACCTGTGATTTTATTCGTAGATGGACACAAGAGCCATGTAACCTTACAAGTAAGTAAAGTATGTGCAAAGTTAAACATAATTCTAATTTGTTTGTATCCAAATTCAACAAGGATGCTACAACCTGCTGATGTTGGAGGATTTAAGCCTCTGAAAAATGAGTATAAAAATTGCTTGTTGGAGTATAGAAGAGAAAATCCTGGTAAGGCACTATCGCTAGAACAAATGGCTCCTCTTCTAAAGAAAGCTGTTGACAAGTTTTCACCAGATGGCAAAGCTATAATAAATGCCTTCCGAGCTTGTGGGCTGCATCCATGGGATCCAGATGCACTTGATTATACCAAGTGTCTTGCACCGAAGAAGAGTTCTCAAACCATTGAATCTAGTTATACTACTATATCCTATCAAGAGTTCGCTGAAATACTTGGAGAAGATTTATTGAACCGAGTAAAGCTATTTAATTATCAAGAAGAGACATCCAAAGAATTTGTTGTTCTACATGAATTATTTAAACAATTTAGAGATTTATCAGATGATGATCAAAATCGAAATTCAGTAAACGAGTCTGAATTTGTCGAAGAGCAAGATAATCAAATCTACGAACAAGAAGGCAATAACATTCAGGTAATGAATATCGAAGAAATTCCTGTAATATTAGAAAATGAAGTGGAGGGTCAATTATTATCAAAAAATGAAGTACAGATATGTGATATTTACACCGATAAGCAAAGTGATGATACGCTTACTGTAGGTGATTGCAATGTTAGTGATAATGAAGTGATATGTAATGAGTCAAGTATTGTGACTAAAAATTTTGAATTTTTACATTTATCGATAAATAATCTAACTTCCAAGGATTTAAATGAAAAAGAAGGAAATAATTTAAGTATTAATAGTGATTTGATTGATGGCGAACAAGAAAATGTAGTATTAAGTACTGTTACTGTTAGTGATAATTCTACTTTATATATGTATGAAGAAGAAACAAATGTGTTCGACGAAGATATGATTGATTTAACAGTTAACAAGTCAAAATATAAAAAAATTAGTGAATATCTGGAAAGACCACCAACACCAAACAGAAAAGGCAAAAGATTTACAGAAAAAAAAACTTATGCTGTTTCGTCACTTGAGTGGAGATCACAAGAAGAAAAAAAAAGTAGAACAACAAAGACTAGAAATAAAGAGAAAAGAAAATAAAAAGCATGAATTATTAGAAAAGAAAAAAAACATTGAAAAAGAGAAAAGAGCAAAAAAAATAATAAGCTTAAAGAAAAAAGAAATTCAAGATAATATAATTAAAATCAAAAAAGAAAAACTTGATGGGAAGGAGAACAAGACTTCTAATATTAAGAAAAACAACAAATTACCAAAAAATAATAGTAAAGCAAAAGTTAAAAAGTAATACAGAGATGTTTCATTTAAAAATTTAAGTAACTTATTTTATTACTTATAAATTATTTATTTAAATTACAAAGAATTATTATTGTAACATAAATAATAAAAATAAATATTATAAACAAAGTATCTCTTTATTTTTACCCTGTTATTTAAAACATGTTATATTTTTAAACCTACTTTTCCCTTTTAACTTTGAGGGGTCAATAACTATCCAACGAACGGTCAATCACTGACATCAAGCGGTCAATCACTGCATTTTTGTACATTTTGTACATATTTAGCAATTTAAAAAAAACTTTTTTTGTATTCTTACTTGTAATTATAATTTTATTATCAGTAGCTTTCCTTTGAAGTATTTTGTTAAAACATTTATAAAAAATGACGTTTTTATATTTTTAAAAATCAATTTAAACATAGCTAATAACCTTAAGGGGTCAATAACCGTACTCTTTACCCCTAGCTATTTATATTCTGCATTATCATGATTTTTTTCAAAGCATTTTACAATTTAGTTTGTGCGTTATAACTTTTTTCTAAAAAAAACACGTTTTTGTTAAAAAGAAAAGAATCCTAATAGATAATGTGAAATTTTTTTTTAAATGTAGGTATTTTTATCTCAATCCTATCATTAAAAAAAATGAAAAATGGGTTTTCAAAAAGTGAAAAATCAATATAAAAAAAGAAATTAACCAAAAAACTACATAATATTATTATTTTCCAAAAAACTTGAAAAAAAGAAAAATTTTAAGCGCTGTCCGAAGACGATTAGTTAAAAATTGAAAAAGTTACACACACACACACACCCACACACACACACACACACACACACACACACACATACACACACACACACACAATAAATAATAACATCTATTTATAAAGAATAAGAATATAATTTATTTTAGATCATAAACACAAAAGATTAAACGTGTCATTAACAAGCTCTCGATTCAACTAAATGCACGCACGCACACACACACACACACACACCACACACACACACATACACACACACATACACACACACTCACACACACACACGCTTATTTTATGCTTATTTTATGCTTATTTTAATCTTGTTTAAGATTAAAAAGTTCAGTAATTCGATGAATTCATTAAATAATATTCTTATAAAATTCAAAAAATAGTTGACCTCACCTTTGCTTGCTGTTGCAAGACAGAGACAGAAAGGGCTCTCTTTCTATAGATGGGACGCTTTTTTGGCGGATTCCTTTACTCTGTCTATAATAACTCTATGTTTATCCTACGTGGTTTGCTTATATAGGTTTCCCCGCCCCACAGGCATAACCCTGGGCGAATGTTGGATGGATGATAGGTAGGGCAAAACAAGTTTATAGGAAGAGAGAGAGGTCCACAGGAAAAATCTATAGATTATGTGTAATAATGGGAAAAGGAAAAATAAAGGTGTGGAAGGATACACGCTAGGCCGCACGGTGAGAAATCGTGAGCGTTAAACGTATCACCTTGTCCACGAAGTAACTCCATGCGTGTTTCTATGTAAGGAGCGAGCTACATGGTCCGCTCACTGCTCATTTCGCTCGGAACTTGATGCCCGAATTTCATCAGCGCTTTGCGTTTTCAGGTAGAGTGGAGTAGCAGAACGGCGCGCGCGCTGACGACTGGCCCCATACGGCACTACTACCTCGACCGAAACGCAAGAGCTCATGAGTTTTGGACATCACGGTCGAGCGCGGCGAGAAACGCACATATTAGAGACTTACTATCATGACGTTAATGCAAAAATTGTTCGACACCCGGCTATGCGCGCACATTATAATAGTTGATGCGTAAAATGCTCACGATTTCTCACCGTACAGTAGACTCCGTGGAACCACTCATTTTTTTCATAATAAATGTAACAGTATTAAATAATTAATGTATTAACACATTGTAAAACCACGAAGAATATTCAGTATAATAATATAATTTACAATTGTATCTTAATTATAGCTTTTTGACAAAAAAAAAAAAAAAAAAAATGCGAAAGCCGGAATAAGATAGCCCGTCCTCAGATATGCTCGTTAACACTCTATAGAAAAAAGTTCTTTCGTCCCGCTTCCAAGAGCATTTCGTTTTTCCCAACTAAGTGTGAACCCATAAGTTTTTCTGTTGATCCTTCGTCTGGCATCTTGTCGTCCACTAATTGTATCTTTCGACGTTAATTGACTCGTAGCTTGACACTCGCTTTGCCGTAATATTTACGAGGTCGCCGGCTAATATCGCCTCTAGGGAGCTGTTAGCTTCTGAAAACGAGGCTACCTTGTTTTGACAATGATTAATAATACTATCTTTTCTATTTTTATTAATGTTATCATGATGTAGAATAAAAGTGTGTGTGTGTGTGTGTATGTGTGTGTGTGTGTGTGACACACACACGTGTGGGTGGGTGGGTGGGTGGGTGCGTGCGTGCGTGCGTGTATGTATGTATTATGGATGTATGTGTGTGTAATGAAAATTCTATTTTCAATACGCAAATATGTTTACATAAACAATAATTTTCCATAAATAAGTTATAAGAAGAAGTACTCTATCCCGTGACAAACCGGAAATAGAAGGTATACCAGGACAGGAAGAGAAATTGTTATTATTAATAAAAAGGTTATTGAGAAGTGTAAAAATATAATAAATAAATAGTAAAATAAATAAATAATTATACGTAATGAAAAAAAAAAATATTAGTTTTTAAGCTACCAAACCTATATATAGAGGTGTTTTTGTGCACCTCTATAGGATGACAGCTAGATCCGATACAGTCTTTTATATCCTGGTACTAGCTGCATTATGTATCTTTTGTATCATTTCTGGTAAATAAATAAATAAATGCATAAATATACCAAGTAAGATTTTTGCTTCCTCAAACAGGAAACGTGCAAACAACGAAAAATATATTAAAAAAAAAATGTTTACAAACTTTTTCAGACATATTTGGCATAAAATTACTTTTTGTCATACATGTCTGTACATGTACTTCACAGACTCGTATTCGTAAAGTAAAGTACGAGTATACTGTAAGTAAACTGTACAGCCACAAAACAGCCCGTAAAGTACGTAATTTACGGAAATTTTTTACGAAAAATAATGTTTGCTACACAGCAGTTCTATTTTATGGACGGAAAACTACTATAATTGTCAAATTTTTAGAGCTTTTTAGGCATGACTGCTACCCGGGAGAGCCTTATAATTTCACCACAGCGAAAATTGTCGGAATTCAAATACTGAATTGTTAATGTGTAAAAACCATTTTGCACTCAGAGTGAGTGCGTTTTAAGCGTTTTCTGAGATGTATGAATTTCCGATAGATTCCATCAGAATTGCGAGCAAATGCTCCTTTAATTGTACCTACTTGGTGGTCCTCTACTGAGAAAGATCGATGAAAAAGTTCAGGAATACGAGCACAAAGAAAAATTTTTAAAAATCGATTTTTAAGCATAATGTCTAGAAAAATTAATTTCAAATTAACCCTTTCGTATTGAGACCTCTTTCCCGGGGGAAAAGTGACTTTTTTTTGTATACTATAATTATGGAGGCTTTAACTAAGATCAATCGACAGTTTTTTTTCTCCAAAAGTGTCGATAAATACTATTTTCCAAGTGGGTCCTGGAGGACCCATACAGCCCATACCCGCCAATAGAATTATTTTATTGAACTCGGATAGTAATATATTCTGAGTACGTTGTCTCATTAACAAGATCCATCATTCAAAATAAAAAAAAAAAATAACCATTAACCATTTTTTTATTCTAAAATAAATCATTCAAGATCCGAATTTTCGTCAAATCCCAATTTTCATTGCCGAGCCCTTTTTTAATGTATTAAATGAAACGGAAGAAAACAAAAAAATTTAATTTTAATGGCCAGAAGGGCTTCCCCTTGAATAAGAGAACACGACTAAATAAGTAGATTTAAAAAATTATTTAATTTCAGATTTCTACAGCATGTTGAACAAAGTGGGTCCTACAGGACCCATATGGTTAATATCTATATGCTAAAACTATTTGAAAGACACCTTTTTTCTGTTGGTCATTTTTTGCTATGAGCAATATTTGCCAACACAACTGCGAAAAACAGCTAAAAAGGTTAAAAATGAACGATTTTCGACTATAACTTGACAGCATTTAAGTTTACACAAATATGTTAAAGGTAAAAGTTGTAGATTATAATTAAAAAAAACTTTTTGCCATTTAACATTTTCATGTACAGCCAATTCCTGACGTGTTAGATCTATAACAACGATTTTAAACGCTTAAATATACATAAAATGGACGATTTTCGACTTTAATTTGACAGGATTTAACTTTACACTAATATGTTAAATGTAAAAGTTGTAGATTGTAATAAAACAAACCTTTTTCCCATGTAACATTTTCATGTACAATCAATTCCTGACGAGTTAGACCTATAGAGATGTTTTTAATGTTTAAATACACCTGAAATAGTCGATTTTCGCCTATTGTTCAATGATTTGATTTTACACAAAAATGCAAGATTTTCCTGAGAAATGCGGTCGTGCCTGTAATATAAAAACGAAGTTTTTACATAGACAGCGGAGGGTTGGCGCGCGATAGCGTGCAGGGAGGCGCAGCCCCCCTAGTTCTTTATAATAGAAGGTTTAATTCAAGCCCTAGTACATGAAAAATACCCCAGAAAGTTCCCTTGAAGATTTCGATAACAAAAACGGGTATATCTGGATTATTTTTCATAGCACATCAATGTACTAGGCTTGAATTAAAGCTTTTGTTATAAAGAAAAAGCTCTAAAAATTTGGCAATCATATTAGTTAAGTGATTTTTTTTCTAGATCGTTTGGAAAAACACATAAAAATCATCAAAATGTCCACAATTTTCACTGTTTTTGGAATTTTTTGTAAAAAAGTCTTCCTCTACCATTAAACTGAATTTTTTTATTCCTCTATTAAAAACTGAACATTTTGAGCTTTGGTTCAATCGCGTGCTTTGTAAAGAACTTGAGTTATCGCCTTGTAAAACTAAAATTTTGTAGTTTTCAAAAAGTTAAAAAAGTTTCTGGGATTTGCTCATATGCGTCTTGACAAGTACTACAACGTTAAATTAGGAATATCCTGTTGATAATTTATTAAACGTAATGATTTCCCATTTTCTATGCTGTCACTAAACTTTGTTTAAGATATAAATATTACAAGTGTCTCGTCATCGTAGCGTGTCCCGTGATAAGCACTTTTATCTTGTAGAATCATTAATTGCATCTGTAGAGTACTATAAAATGTTAAAGATTATTGTGAGACGTCGTTTTCTACAATTACTGCAAGCTTTGTTTAATGATAGGTAGTGTCTGTTCAGAATCTCATATTTATGAATACGTGTTTGCTTTTTATCAGGTCTCTGGCAAATATTTCAAGGAAAAATACACGTCGTAATATAGAGAATTACAATTATGTCCACGTATCAAAGTGAACTTCAATTGTCGTGGCATGATAAATTTGCCAAGAACATACTGTTACAGAGATTCATCATTTGAAAAAATGTACACAATCGTATACCTATAAACCAATTTTGTACATTATCTGTGTCTTAAATATAAGCTTTTAATTGTATTTGATATTGTATTATAGATCGGGCTCAAAGTTTGATAGTAGATATATTGTGTTCTATAGAGGATTTTATTTTGAAGAGCTGAGTGCGAATATTCATGGGTTGACGTGGGGCATGGTCGAGTACTTCTAAGAAGACGTGTCGATTTTCTTACCGCAACGACGGAGCGAATGTGCGGAAACGATAGACTCTCGATTAAAGCAGGTTCGTGCCAACTCATCGGATGGCCGTTCGCGCTCCAATGTTGCGGCCGGCACGAGTCGAGGCGGACACGATGGGGGTGGCGATAAGCGAGCGAACTCAGCCCTCTGCTTCTACCAACCGGAACTGCCGCGTCGTTCGCGCTCCTGGCGCTGGTCATTTTGCGCTTCCTCCTGGCATGTGTACGGCTTTTTCAACCTCAGCTGGTCAATGCACGCCCCTGCTAAATGATTAATCGCCAACCTCCATCATGCCTGCATGCCGCCATCAAGGTTTGTGTGCGTATATAATCTCAAAGAGATTACTGAACAAATGTATAGTGTAGCGGTTGCTAGAACATCTTATTTGCCATTTGTATTTACTTTCGTATATTAGAACGAAGAACCAAATTTTCCCGTTTTCCCTTTCTACTTATACAAAATACCTCATTGCTCCGAGAAATATGACGTAAAAAGTAATATCGACAGCTCCTTCCGAACTGTTTTGCGCACTGCGAACTTGCACTCGCGAGCGATACGGTCCTCGTTTGCAATGCAAATGTCGAATACGCTAGGCTTACTTGTGTGCGTGTGTATATACTCAGTCTCCGAAGCCCATCCTTGCCCTCTCTGGATCTCCCGTGCGGTTGATCGGCAGGGGTGCCGCAACGTATGTTTGGCTGGCTGTCACTATACACCACGACGATTCTTTTATTTTCAAGGTTTATATAAATGATTGCAACCTCTAATTTGCGCCTTAGAAACTCAAGGAAGCGCCTTTCTTGACTATACGTTAATTTTTGTATTTTTAAATACAATTTTTAATGAAGGTTTGCAATTGAGTATTAAATTAAAAAATGGTAGTACTTTTTAGAATCAAATAGAATAGATGTTACACCTTATCTCAATTCGAGTTTAGTTTAAAGCGAAGACAATGGCGTTGGGAAAGACGCCGATCGATTTCTCGTTAGCGAGTCCGCACAATCATATTTGAGCAAATAATTCGTTAGACCGACAGCGTCTAGTAAGAGAAAGAGCAAGAGAGAAAAGGGGAGCCGACTCGTTCGTTAGTATAATTAAAATAAATTCAAATGATTTCCTTGTACTTCGATTTTCATCTGTGGTGGTAGTGTAAAAGAGAAGGTAGACTCTCTTGTAGTTCATGTTCCTCTTCATCTTCTTGTCCCAATCCCCATCTTTTCCTTTTCCCCATTTACGCTAGTATAGACGGAATTTATCTTCTGGATACGTGTATATCTAAGAGCGGACTTTCTTAAACTCCGTTGATTAGTGCAAAAATCCATTTACAAATTAGATAAAGCCCACCTCCACAGAAAAGTACGCTGGAACAATGGTAGAAAGCATTGCTACACCTTATTTCTCTTTCCGTCTTCTTTCTTCCAAAATAAAGTGTCTTTTTTTCCTTTCTTCTTGGTTTTGAAGGGTATATCTACAAACTTCTCTTTTTACATCTCTCTTCTGGACGACCTTCTAGGAGCGAAGAAAAGTGCTGCGATGGCGACCAAGAAGTGGAGAGTAAAGTAAAGAAGTCAAAGCGGATAAGAATGCACGCGAGCGAGACGAAGGGAAAGGCGATGAAAGCTCGCTGCGGCTGGATCGTGGAAAGTGCTTTAATATCTTAAGTAAACCTGCTGCTACGATAAAAAATAAGTCACATCTAGAGAGAAGGAACTGCGCTAAGGACATAGGCATCCCCTCTATATATGCCGACGAACAAAGCCCGATGCACAAACAAGGATTTTAAATTCTGTCGGAAAAAGAGGCAAGGATAGTTAAATAAATATTCGGCCTAATAGAGTCGTGAAAATCTTTTCTCCACAGTTTGCCAGACTAATCTCTAATTATTTCGTTACATTACATTTTGTGTTTTTGAATAATTTATTGACGATTGTGATCTAAAGTTATTATACCGAAAATCGATTCAGTCTCTAAGATTTTGAATAAGTAATGGTCTGGAATAAGTAATGACAATGTTTACTGTTTTAAAAGAAGATATAATATTTCTTATAAAAAAAAAACCGCGGAAACATGGAAATTTAAGAATAACGTATAAAATAAATGACATTACATGTTTTAGACATATTTTTAATTAGAAGAAATTCATTTGGCCGCTCCTACTTCTCGTCTTTTGCGAAAGCAACGGACACGATTCCGGAATAAATCTTGTCTCGGATAGTAAATTACGCGACGAGGCGACGTTTTCTGTTTGATTCTTTGTGATTGCTGAAATAAGAGTGCGGATTCTCGGGGTGGTGGTGCACGGATGTGCCACCGCTGCTATTGCTACTTCTCTCTCTCTCCTTCGCGTGTGCGACAGGAGCAAAAGAATTCTGGTTTTCTTAATGAGTGTACAGAGTAAAGCTTTCTTTGCGCTCGCTCGCTCTCCGTCTTGGAATCGAATTGCTTTCTGGCTCGCGGCGCTCGTGTATACTTTTTTCACGGGAGCACGGCGAAAGGGAGAAAGAGAACGAGACAGAGAGAGGGAGAGAGAGAGAGACGCTCGAGCTGAAATGCTTCTTGTGTAAGTAAAAATCTAAAGTGACTACCGAGATCTAAGTTTTAATTAGTTTATCTTGGCCGCATGACTATTGAATATTTATAAGCGGGCGTTCGCGCGCAAGCTTCAGAAGCAGGATGAGCACGCCGAAGACAGGGAGAAAGAAAAAGGCTGGAAGAGTCGATGTTGTGGCGCGTAAGGGAGTAAGGAAACCGCAGGGACCAAGGAGCTGCCGGGAGGGGAGAGGGAGAGGGGATGGGGAGGAGGAGCCGAGACCGAGCATTTGATATCGAGAGAAAATGAATCAGAAGAGCAAGCACGCCAGATGTCTTAGACCCTTGGAATCAAATACACTGTCGCTACGGTGATGTTTCTCTAGCTTACTCACTCTCCGCCCTTCGTATTGCGAAATTTCCAATTCCAACAGACGCGGAACGGCTGTCTGTCACAGCCTGTATTTCTTGCACTTGCGTGGAATTAAACCCAGGTTACATACGGGGATATTGGTAACTCGTCTTCACTTCGAGAATATCGTGCTACAATAACTGACCCTTGCTGAGGCTTGTTTTATTACTATTTAGCATATGGTATTTTATATCAAATAAAACCGGGATTTTCCCGATTTTTACTCTTCTTTGAGATTTTGAGTTGAAATACATATATTAACTCTAATATAAGCACTTGTAAAGAACTATTTTGGCTTGAAATATATCCGAACACTTATTCAAAATTAGTCTTTAGGTAGATGTTCGGCAAATTGTACGCTTATAAGCAAAATAAGAACTTTCATAAAGCTCTTTTCCAGTGGTTAGGAAAGATATTAATAAACGTGGTCAATTTTGACAGGGTAGGATTTGTTCTTTTTGTTTTTAATTACATAGTTGGGAAAGTATTTCTCTTTCATTTTGATATTTGTCATA
The DNA here is from genome assembly GCA_036365515.1 of Torymus aiolomorphi. NCBI lineage: Eukaryota > Metazoa > Arthropoda > Insecta > Hymenoptera > Torymidae > Torymus > Torymus aiolomorphi. The sequence goes on from CM070873.1 coordinate 88,738,066, forward strand.
CTTTAAAGCTAATATTGCTTATGTATTATTAATTAAGATGAATTCTCTGCAATTTAAAAAAGGTAAATCCTTATTTATTGATGAAAACATGTCTTTTTGTACAAGTAGATAATATTTAAAAATAGATATCGTAATAAAATTTTTGATTACATTGTTTATGTAAAGATTTATAACTTGTCAAGAATAATTTCACAACGAATCTTCTTAGGCGAATTTTGGCGAAACCAACTAAGAGGGCAAGCCTGGATTATATACTGTTATGTGTCACATATGAGAGTACGACGGAGCGAATTAAAATGAATAAGTCGCGTAAAAAATATGCGGCGACCGACCCGTGAATCCATAGACCCGAAAACAAGTACTGTAATCCATATTAGTCTGGCACGCAGGGCGCAGCCTGGGGATGTACAAAACTGTCTAAGAAAGTCGCTGTAATGATTTTAGCGACTTTTTTAGACAGTTTTTTATATCCCCAGGCTCCGGCCTACCTGGCAAACTAATATGGATTACAGAACTTGCTTTCTAGGTTACATTGAAGATTTTACACCCAGTCTCGTTTATGTGCTTCTCAGGCCATGCTAGTAGCAGCAACAAATAATTTATTTAAAAAAGTATTACACAATAGTTAAAAGTATTATAGATTTTCCCATATATACAACTCACATAGCAGGAACGTCAAAACAATATTTAAGTAATGCAATTGTAAGTACGTATAATGTACATACTTTAGATTATCTATCTACAGCCTATTTTTCCTACTCTCTAAATTAAATTCACTAAAAAAACACTATTTTAGAGTGTAAAGTCGACCACTCTCGAAATAGTACATATGCAATCCAAAATAGTGTATATAGACTGAATTATCAGTGCATCCACTGTTTAGTAGTGTATATGAGCAAATCCCAGATACTTTTAAAATCTTAGGTAGTTTCAAAATTTTAGATTTAAAAGGCTATAAATTCAAGTTCTTTACAAAGCACATGACTGAACCAAAGCTTAAAATGTTCATTTTTCAATAGATAAATTAAAAAAATTTTGAATAATGATATAGGAGAACTTTTTAACGAAAAATTACAAAAAGAGCGAAAACAGTGGTCATTTTGGGGATTTTGATGTGTTTTTGATCTAGAAAATAAAGATCACTTATTGTCATAGTCAAATTATTAGAGCTAGTTCTTTGTAACAAAAGCTTCAATTTAAGCCCTGGTAGATCGATGTGTCATAAAAAATAGCCCAGATATGAGCTAATCCACGGAACCTTTAACTACTGCGATCCTTTTTGTTTAAAGTAATTTATTGCTCCTATTGGCGGAGCGTGCGAAGCACATAAACGAGACAGGGTGCAAAATCTTCATTTTTCCGTAGAAAACCAGTCCTGTAATCCATATTAGTGTGCCACGCATGCTCAAGTCTAAGAATGTGCAAAATTGTCTAAAAAAAGTCGCGGAAACTGGTTTCAGCGACTTTTTAGACAGTTTGTTCGTTTGTTCATTTGTCAGTTTTGTTCGCGTTCGTTTTATTTCGCTCATATGTGACGTTTTTTGCACGAGCGAAGCGAGTGAGAAATGTGACAGGAGCTAAAAATCTTCTTACGCACCGTTTCGAACCGTATTTTATACTACGAGAACCAAATAATCATATTAAAGTTATGATTTTGAGGTTAGAGTGGTATAGAAAAATCGCAACAGTTAAAGGTTCTGTGGATTTCCTCATATACAAGTTTTTATTTTCCAATATACAAGAAGTACAAAGTTAAAATCTCTTAAATCTGGGCTATACATTGATCTACCAGGGCTTAAAGCTTTTGTAATAAAGAAAAAGATCTAAAAATTTGACAATGTTAGTAAGTGACCTTTTTCTAGTTCGAAAAACACATAAAAATCACCAAAAATTACCACTTTTTTCGCTCTTTTTGTAATTTTTCGTAAAAAAGTCTTCCTCTACCATTAAGTTGAATTTTTGTTATTCCTCTATTGAAAACTGAACATTCTGAGCTTTGGTTCAGTCGTGTGGTTTGTAAAGAACTTGAGTTATAAATATAAAATTTTGGAGCGACCTAAAAGTTTAAAAGGTTCTGGATTGGTTCATATACGCTATTTCAGAGTGCATATTATGCACTATTTCGACCGAGTCCGACTTTACACTCTAAAATAGCGATTTTTCACTGAATATAATTAAGAGGTAAGTGACCTTTACCTTAACGCACATTCACTTTTGATTGTGTTGTGTATTTAAATAGCCCGCGTATTCTAATGACACACAAGAATATCTAACCTTCCAGACTAGAAGATAGGGGGCACTTAACGTGACGGCATTCTAACCTTGGCTCTCAAAGAATGAACACGTCTCCTTACCAGCTGTAATGATCTCTGTATTATATTAAATAAATAGTTTGATTATATTACTACAAAATGGTGTCCAGTCTACTTAATTACATCTCATATCTAAAAATTGGTGTCAGAAGTGATCCGAATTCATGTCTACGCCGATTACCGTGGACAAGTTCTGCCGCAGCGAGGAAGGAGAGCGAGTACAGGCGTCTTTCAGAAATGAGATAAAGGACGAATTTTCATAGGTGTTCATTATGGGAGACGCTTCGCCAGAACTGATCACGGCGTTAACGAAGGCGTTTACCAACGCAATAAAGGCAGCAACTCCGACTACCGCAACTAAAAAAATGAACGGGCAAGATACGCCGCTCGGTCAACACAGTCCAAACCGCCACCTTTCACGTTCCAAGAATTCTTCAAGAACTACTTCAAATGCTTCGACTGGGCATTAGAATTGAGCAAGATTCCAGACGAACAGAATGCTAATTACGCACCCTCAAATTCCTAGTGGCCTCTGAAACACCGGAATCTCGCACATATGAACAAATATGCATTGACTGCACACTTCAATAGCACCAAAAACAAATACGCTGAGAGTGTGAAGTTTCGACATATCACGCAACAGAAAGGCGAATCTATCGCTTCATTCGCATTACGACTGAGAAAAGGAGCAACACACTGTGATTATAAAGAATTTTTGGACGGAATGCTGATTGAACAGCTCCTACACGAGCTCAGCGATGGTGATACGTGCGATGAGATCATTTCAAAAAAGCCAGACACGTTCAAAGACACATATGAAATTGCACACGCTCTCGAGCCGACACGGCAAATAGCAGACGAAGTCAAATCCGCTCAACTCATGCCAGCTGAAAAGACACACTAGCTCACGTCCGCTCCGACGCAATATAGAAGAGGTAAGCATAGCAAGGACTTCTCTAGTCGCAATACATCGTACAGTCGAACTCAAAATCAAACTTCGCATGACGTCAGCCTACACGGGGAAAAAATACCGCTGTAATTACTTAATATTCCCGTAACTCTAACTTGGCTGTATCAGTAAGCGAAATTCAGTAGAATCAACGTTAGCACTCAAGTTAAAGTTACTTAAGTCATCAGTACAAATGTTTGTTTACGTCTCGAGGTCATAGCCATACGGCACATTTTACTGAACTCTTAAGTAGATTTTACTTAACTCCACAGTTCCGTTTACGTGAGCGCTGCTTAGTAAAAACAACACACCTAACCTCAGTTACAACAGCGTTATTTTTCTCCCCGTGTACGTGACCCTTCGCACAGAAGCGACGATTCAATCAAATATCGCATGCAACACGTATGCAATGGATGCGGAGTAACACACAAGCATATTGACTGTCCATATAGAGAATCCGAATGTCACAAGTGCAAAAAAAAAGAACATATTGCGAGGGTACGCAGATCAAATAAAATGGCACTCACGATAGACCAAGTAGACAGCGAAGAATATCCAGCACAGTAAATCGATACCATACGTCGTTTGAATAAAATCGAAGAAATGCACACTCTCAGAACATACGACAAAGTGATGCTGCGCATACAAATTTACGGACATAACCTCGAAATGGAGTTAGACACAGAAGCGTCCTGCGGCATCATTAGTAGTGTAACTTTACGCAAGATCAAAAGTGATTATTGCTTGTACCCAACGAACAGGCAATTTATGAGTTATATGCGTCACCGACTGAAGTGCATTGGCCGCATCTCAGTAAGCGTCACTCTAGGTAAAACAACGTGAGAGATCGATCTGTACGTAATCGGAGGCGAGTATGACTCCTTGTTCGGACGTGAATGGCTCACTCAATTTAAGTACGAACTTGATTGGGATTCACTCTTTCCATCTCAAATGCACGCAGTAGCCGCTACCTCGCCACATCTTTCACGTCAACAAGAAATACAGATCGACCAACTACTAGCAAAACACGAAGAGATTTTTAGCAATTCGGCGGGAAAGCTGATCGAGACACCAATCAAAATGCATCTAAGACCAGAAGCGACACCAGTATTTGCTCGTGCGCGCGATATCCCATATGCGTTACGCGATACATACGCTATTATTGACGCAATATTATAATTGACGCAAAACTCGCGTCGGGTCACTACACAGAAGTCGACGATTCTGAATGGGCATTCATGACACATGTAGTTACAAAAAAGAATGGCAAAATACGCATCACTGGCAACTACAAGCCTACATTAAATCCGCGCATAATCATAGACGTGCACCTCATTCCTAAAGCAGAACAGATTTTCGGCGAAATGAAAGGAGCTACGAACTTCGCTCACTTTGATATCACAGATGCTTAAACTCATTTACCAGTCGATGAGGAACTCAGCCATGCCCTAACGCTCGACACCCCGACGCACGAACTGATCCGCCCTAAACGAGCAGTGTATGGCGCTGCTAATATTCCGTCGATCTGGCAATGCAGAATAGAGGCAGTTACACAGGATATCAAGAAAGTACGAATTCTTTTCGACGATCTACTTGTATTCGCTAGCTCCTTCGAAGAATTAATTCTGACTCTCAACAGACTATTAACACGACTCAGAGGACATGGCCTTCACCTAAATCGCGCTAAATGTACTTTAGCTGCATCCACAGTCGAAATGCTGGGACACAAAATTGACGCCCAAGGGATACATAAATCGGACACTCATATTGCGGCAATATGCCTAAGCCATCTATGCCAGATGAATTAGAACTATTCATCGGGAAAGCAATATATTACAGCGCATTAATTCTAGACCTAGCAACGAAAGCCCGTTCACTTCGAGACATGCTCCTCGTCGAGCCATTTCAATGGACGGCCATTGCAGACCAAGCACACATGGAATTGAAAAGCATCCTGATCTCCCCACAAGTGCTGATACCATACGACCCATCGTTACCACTGCTTCTTGCCACTGATGCCAGAAAAACGGGTTTAGGTGTAGTTTTGTCGCATAGACTGGGTAACGGACTGGAAAGACCGATAGCCTATGCAAGCCGCACAATGACAGCGACAGAACAACGCTATCCTCAAACAGATAAAGAGGCCCTAGCCATCGTGTATGGCGTACAAAAATTTTTGAACTATCTATACGCACGTCACTTTATACTCATCACAGATCATAAACTACTAACACAGATCTTACACTCAGAAAAATCGTTTCCAGTACTATGCATCAGCAGAATGGCAAATTCTGCTGACTATCTAGCACAATTCACATTCGACATTCAGTTCAAATCTACTAAAGCAAACGCAAACGCAGATTACTACTCTCGTGCATCGTTACCCATCACACCGAATTGTATTCACAAAATCGCTCTGCAAGAAGGAGAAGTCACAGAGCTAGATGAATTTGACATCTTCAATCTGTGCCAAATCAAGCAACTTCCAATACAAGCGGAGCACGTAGCTAAAGAAACGCGGAAGGATGCACACCTTGGCGAGATTGTACAACTGTTGGCAGCAGGTAAAAACCTCGCAAGCTATGGATACAAAGCTCCAGAGACTAACTACAGTCTTTCTTCCAACTGTCTGATATTCGAGCATCGAGTCGTCGTACCCCCCTCCTTAAGACAGGCTATATTTGTCGACCTTCATGCAGCTCATGTAGGCATCGTTAGAACGTAAGACATGGCACACTCACTAATTTATTGGCCGGATATCGACACAGATATCGAGCGCCTATCAAAATTATATGCTGAATGTGCGAGACACGCCCATGCTCCGCCTAAATTTTGTGAACATCATTGGGAGTACCCTAAAAGCCCATGGGAGCACATCCACGTCGACTACGCAGATCCAGTTGCAGGTATGATGCTATTGATAATAGTGGACGAGTACAGCAAATGGGTGTGGAAGTCAAAACAACCGGTTCGATTACCAGTGCCGCGACTGTCGATATACTTGATGAACTATTCGCTACTTACGGTGTACCTGTAACTGTAGTCTCCGATAACGGTCGGAAGTTTGTCTCCGAAGAATTTGAGACGTTTTTAAAAAAGAGTGGTGTCAAGTACCACAAAACTACAGCTCCCTATCATTCGGTTACTAACGGGCAAGCTGAGAAATACGTAGAGACTACAAAAGATGCACTTAGGAAAATGGGAACTACACGAGGCTCCTTACAAACGACTCTGAATGAATTTCTAAGGCAATACAGGAAAGCCCCTCATTCGACGACAGGACAGCCACCTGCACAACTTTTTATAGGTAGGAACATAAGACGTCTCGATCTTCTAAAACCTGATTCAACGCAAACAAGAGTGCCACAAAGGCAACAAGCTGAATTTAATCCAACATACCGCACATGTAAGCCAATGCAGACAGTTTATTTTCTTTTGGGTAATCCACGAATGGATAAATGGATTCCAGGCATAATCATTACACGCCTCGGAGATATATACTATAATATTGAATATCGAGGCAATCTTTTAAACGATATATTGATCAGATCATCCCATTTCAAAAATATAAAGGCCAAGAGCAAACGATAATTCCGACTGCAGAGGAACCTGAACGACGACGTCCAGTATACTTCTATGGAGGACCCCGTGAACCACCGATGAATGTAGCTCAGCAGCAACACGCTAAACCAACGGCAACAGCAGCTCACCCATCAGCCCAACCTTTACCGCAAACACCTCCGAGGGTCGCACTTCAGGGTCAACAGTCTCCATCTGCGCTTCCACGTCATTCCACGCGCCATCGAAGACCACCACAATGCTTATCTCCAGCATAAGGAGAGACCAAAGTCCCGTCAGTTAGTTTTTCAAAGTTTTCTCTTCGAATAATTAACCGATTGGACTGTAATTTTGGGAGAATACTTGAAATTTATATACAAAGCGCGCTCAAGCCTTGAAATTCAAAAAACCGCTGCCAATTCATTGGCACGTAGCTTCCTCAAACTTAATTTACTGATTCCTTTAATTAATTTTGAATTCCAATATTTAAAATTTAATACTTCAGAAAGACAGAAATAACAAAACTCCAACATAATTTATTCAAATTTTTATAGATTATATAGATTCTGACCAATCACCATGATCATTTCTGACCAATCACCAAAGCTCAATGACTGTCATTTTTGTATTCATGGATTGTAAATTATATGTATTAGTTATTGTCAAATTGTTGTCAAAATAACCGTCATGTAAGCAATGTCGGTAATTTTTATACTTATGTATTGTAAATTATGACTATCAATGACGATAAAGTTATTGTCAAAATTACTTTAAAGTTAGAAAATTTTGTCAAACGATCATTCCACATTAATGCACAACTTTTTACGTAATTTTCATCTCGTAAGAGATAGATGAAATTATACATTTTCATATAAAATTAAAATTCAAAAAATAAATTTTTCACGAAAAAAATTGGAAAAATTTTATGGAAAATATTAACTTGTATTTTTTTCATGGCCAATTCATATTCAGTGGTAGAAATGTACCCATTTTGCACCACTACCACTGAGTATGAAATTGGTAGATGTCGGACAACAAATTTATTTTCGTGTTACGTTGAACATTGAACGTGTTATATTGAATGCGTTATGTGGAAAGGCTGTTATAATGTGAGGGAATGCATTTTAAAAAATTTGATAAAGACAGATTTTTATTTTCATTTTTCAATTTTTCAAGTTTTACATTCTTGTTAATAATAAAAACCGCGATAACTAAAAAATTTTTCTTTTTAGAAAATATAAATATTTTAATTCTCTTTCAAATGCTACCCATCCCATTCAGATACACAGAGCCATCCTCAAGAAATAGATTTTAAAAATGTCTAGAAAAATTTTAACCTCAAATATCTCTGAAATTTATGAACCAATCACTTTGCCAAAAGAACTCATCCGAGAACTATCAATAATATACCTCTACAATGAATTTTGAAGCGAATAAGACAATTTTATATTCATACGTCATTCGGACGTCGTCGTTCAGGTTCCTCTGCAGTCGGAATTACTCTTGTAATAGTTGAACATATAAAACTCATATTTTTTTCATTTTTCAATTTTTACGTTTTTGTTAATAACAAAAGAACTGTGATAGCTAGAGAATTAATTTTTTTAGAAAATATAGTTAATTTAATTCTCTTTCGAATACCACCCACCCCATTTAGATACATAGAGCCGTTCTCGAGAAATTACGATTTAAAAAAAAAAAATTGAAAAAAATTTTAACCTCAAATATCTCCGAAATTTATGGATCAATCTTTTTGCCCAAAGAACTCACTCGATTGGTATACAAAATCTATCCCTACAATGAATTTCAAAGTGATTAAGCCAATTTTACTATAGTTATTGAACGACAAAGAAAATCACTTTTTTTTATAAATTTTTTTTTCTCAAAAAATAATGAATAAAAAAATCTAAAAATTTAGTAAGTTATAGTACTTAATATCCTTTATAACCAAAAAAATATTCATGTTAATATCTTTTTTTAATTTCGAAATATAACCTATTTACAAAAAATTACGTTTTCATCAATAACTTATGACGAAATATAGCTACCGACTTTTGTTTTTTTTAAATTGTAGATAATTTTATCCTATATACAGAGAATTCATGATATATAAACAATATTTGTTCTAAATATTAAAAAAATCGAAAAAAAAAATTTTGAAAATTAAAAAATGGCTATAAAAAAAAAAATTAAATTTTACAAAAATAGAATATTGACCCCAATTGTGGAAGCAAAGTCTAAAAAAATGATCACTCTCCCGTTAAAATCGGTCGAGTAGATCATGAGATATCAGCGACATCAGCGTATACGGACATACATACACACACACACACATCCATACGGACATTTTCTAAAAATAGTGTATTTCGATTTCAAATTTGCTAAATAACATTTCTAACACATTATCTCATAAACTTTTTTTTTTTACTATCGCAAAGCTTCCTCTATGAGGAAGCAAAAATTATGATCTTACAAATTCGTAATTTATAGGTTATGTTACCCGCGCAATTTTTTCAAGGTTTTCTCGGCAATTAAGTAATTGTTTGAGTTGCGATTTTGAGAAATAACTAAACATTAATATCTAAAGCGCGCTCAAGTCTCTAAAATCCGAAAAGATAAAAATTTTTTAATTTATATAATAAAAACGCATTTTACTGAATACAGCGCTACCCTCCATTTAAAATACAATGACTCCGGCGTGCCCGTAAAGAAGCTAGCGCTATCAAAGTTAAAGAAGAATGTTGTGTATTTAAATAGCCCGCGTATTCTAATGACCCACAAGATACCTAACCTTCCAGACTAGACGATAGGGGGCACTTAACGTGGCGGCATTCTAACCTCGGCTCTCGAAGAATGAACACGTCTCTTTACCAGCTGTAATGATCTCTGTTTATTATATTAAATAAATAGTTCGATTATATTACTACAAATGGTGTCCAGTATACTTAATTACATCTCATATAACAGACTGATTTAAAATAAATTCAACTCATCTCCTGCATGTTATGAGTAAAAAATGATTTAAAAGATTGATGGAGTTGCATAGGTATGTAGCAGTTACCTGACCAAGTACTGACCGTACCGAGCACTGTTTATAATTGCGCTATCCCACCAAAGTACCGTTTAGTAATATAGTAGTAATATTTACAGAATATTTTATAATATACAATATTGTCATGGGCTCAGCTCCACCTTTCATACGTAACAATATTATAATAAATTATCATACAATAATTTCCCTATATAGTTACCGTTATATATTTTTTATCTTTGAATTTTTATTATAAATATATAAGATGACGTTATTTTCAGTATGTTTGCTTTTTTTTCTTGTTACATTTGATGATGTAGTCTTTAATATTATTGTTGATTGTGGATATGATTTGGATGTATTTTGATTTGTGGTTGGTAGAGACCAAAGTTCCTGTAGGACTTTTATGTATGGAAGTGTGATGAATTTTTTTATTATTGTGTTCATTCGTAAGCTCTTTATTGGTATGTGATTATTTTCAAATTTCCAAATTTTTCAAACATTTGTTTGTGTATTTTTTTAAGAGACTATTAAGGTAATTATAATCATGTAGTAATTTGTTGGATAATATAATATTTTTGTTATAGGATTTTTGGTTTAAGATTTGTATTGCTGTATCGATTAGGTAGTAATAGTTATGTTTTGAGAGGAAAATTTTTCCTCTGAAAAATGTGGATTTTAGAATGATTCTACTATCTTATTCAATTAATAAAACATTTAAGATCAATAATTGAGAAAATTATTGTTTTCTATTTCTAATTGCATTCAACGGTAAATTATAATCAACGGTTGTAACTGCTAAATATGTTTGAGATTATCGATTTTGTCCTTTGCGATTTTTCGCACATCCTTGGTTACTATGTCCCCAAGTCATCCATAATTTAATTTACAATTAAACCTGATATTGGAGCACCCATTCATGTAGCATAGGATTGTTTATAGAATTATTGAACCTATTGCGGATATTATTAAGAGTAAAGATATACATTTTGTTTATGTTCTTGGGAAATCATAGCATCTGGGTAGAGTAGAATCTGTTTCCGTTAATTGGTTGTTATGATATTTTGGCATGAGTTGTGTTGATGTTTTGTACAGTCTGCTAATAGTGGGTTTTAGATGATTTGCACATAGGTGTTTTTGTCAGTGTGTAAAGTTTTCATTTTTTCGCTATAATCTTTTTTTGTAGTATAGCATCAGTAATCCTTCTTTATCGGTGTAAATAAACATTACGTCTTTATGAGATTTTAAAAAGGATTTGTTCAATTCATATGTTTTGTTTTCCTTCGATATCATAGTAATGTTATCTAATAAGAAGTTTCTCGTAGAATTGGCTTCGTTCGTAGATAATTTATTATGTAATATAATTTTCTAACATTTTTTATGTACATATAAAGGCATGCCAGGCAAATCCTGTATTCACAGCTGTATATAAATCTTTGTACTTTGTTTATAATTTATATGTAGTACCATTATAATAAAAGAACCAGTATTCTACGTTTTTAGTTCAGATGAAGGTGGCATCAAGCATAGAAATGTTAACAAATAAATAGGACTTTACCATTACTAATTCTTTACTTTTACACTCAGAGAGATTACGTAAAACGATATCTTTTGATTAATTGCATTAAAACCTTTTTGGTGACTCATGTTACTTGATAATTACTATATCTAGAATTATAGTCACAAATTTATTATCGATTTTTTAATTTATCGTCAATTTTATTATTATTTATTTATATATTCAAAATTAGAAATAACAGTTTACGTAACTGTTTAATTGTTATTATATAAAGTATTTATTAAAGGAGCATTTCGGATTTTCTAAAACATAAAATAATAACAAGTTAAAATTGTACAGGCGATAGATATTATACTTTTTTTCAAATATATGTAAAAGAATGGAAATAACCAATTAAAATGTATCAATAAAATAGTAGTAAACCAAGTAATTAAAAAAAATGTTTATGACGTGAAAAACAAAATAATACACAAAAAAAGGATGTCATATCAAAATCAGTGTATTAACTCTGAAAACATTTTGACTGTATGTGGTTTCACATATGTATAGGTGAAAAAAAAATTAATTGAAAATGATTTTAGACACCTTTGAGAGAAACTTAATTTATTCGCGTAGGGAAGCTTCCTCTTGAGACAGCAAAAATAACGTTGTTGCTACTTTGAAAATTTCATTTACTGGTAACAGTAAGAGGATGATTTTTCAGGAAATACGAAATTATGCATGAAATTTAACCCATCAACAACTGTCGGTATTTTTTGACAATAAATGAACTCTCATTACTCGCCGGTGGCACAAAATGGAGCGCGCTCGCATGTTTATTTGCGCGGACATTACGGGGAAGGAAAATATTTGCGCGAGCCTCTAAATACACATAAGAACGGTGTATGCGTATCGGTGGGCGGCGTGCGGTGTGCGGCGAGCAGCGACGAAAGCACCTTATTTGGTATATTTTCCAAGTTTGGCGCTCGCGAAGCGTAAAAATTACTCGTTGGCTCGCGCAAATGTACGCGAGCGCGCGCGGAACAACAGAGGGATCAAACGAGCGTACGTTCACGGGATCAGCCATCTGAAAACGCTTGTTGTTTCAGGTGAGTCAGCTCTCACGCGTAGCGCTCTCGTTCGCCTGGCTGTTTTCCGCGCCCGCCAACACCGCTACACTACCGCCGTGCAGCTCCACGTCGATGTGCCATTTCACATCCGCAGGACATGTTTGAAAATTTAAAATTCTCTCTCTTTATCATTTTTATTTGCGCATCACTTGACGCGCGCATCATTGTTTTTCAATCAATTTATACTTGTATTCAAATTTCCCTATAAATTATACCAAAACTTATTGAATCTATTACGTTTTTTATGAAATTCTGTAGGGAGAATTTTTAAAGACTTTAATACGGAAAACGAATTGAATTTTTAATTATGGAGATCTATGCTAAATTATAAAGGACCATGCTAAATGATTGGTAGTGTTTTCGGTATCTGATCCAACATAAAATCGTTCATACAGACGAGTTAAGATCTTTATAATATCCTTTCAGCCACGAATCTTTTGGTTAAATATAAACTTGTAAAAGCTAGTATTCAAAGGAATTATTGGAATAAATTTGCTTTTTTAGCTTTTGACATTTTCTAAGTTGTTTTTTTTTATAAAATAACTCACAATTACATTAAAAGACGTAGAGTAAATATATCTAACTCGACCTATTCCTTTTTTTTGCAGATTTCCTAATCGATTTCACGGAATTAAAAGTCGAAGAATATTTTATAGCTTCTCTAGAGGATAGCATCGCGAAAAGGATTATTTAATTAGTAATTAAAAATTCGTTCTCCTTGCGGATACACACGCGCACACACACAGCCACACACACACACACATACCCGTGCAAAAAAAGAAATCTCAATATATTACTCGGAATGTGGGCAATATATAGGATATGTTACTTCCCATACATGTCCGAAATTTCTCCAGATTGCTCTCCGTACTCTTTTCTCATATATGGGGGAACTTTTGGGGACTTCTATATGCAGAATGACACACACACACATACAATTTGTTGTTAACGAGGAACTGAAAGCAATACTTGTCCAATACATGGGCCATAGGTCATCCCAACTATGGGAAAAAGGTACGGAGCGCAACATGGAGAAATTTTGGCCATGTATGGGAAGTGAAATATCCCATATATTGCCCACACGGAGAAAAATGTTCTATTAAAAATTACTATGTTTTATTGTAACCGGGGGACAGACTTGAATTCTTAAAAAAATTACTATGTTTTCTAGCAAAAATTGCTATGTTTCTAGTAATTTTTACTACATTTATAGCAAATTTGCTATAAAACATAGTAATTTTTTTAAGAATTCAAGTCTGTCCCCCGGTTACAATAAAACATAGTAATTTTTAATAGAACATTTTTCTCCGTGCACATTTCGAGCAATATATTGGCCAGTCTTCATTTTTTTACGCGGGTACACATGGACACAGAAACATGAAAAAAAATTTTTTAAGTAGTCTGCAATACAATGGGACGATGAAATCGGAAGTTACAGATAATTTGTAGATTGTGTAGACAATATTTTTCCACAGGGTGACTAACGTCGAGTTGAGAATTATGTGGCCTACCCTTTTTAAGGATTCTAGAGACTGGTTGGTAATAAACAGTGTATCATGGTTTCGCAGCCCATTAGATGGCTTGCGACTATAAGTTACAATATATAGAGAATGAATATTACAAAATAAGACCGTAAGAATTATCGACGGATCAATTACATGATTCTCTATTACAGTCACACGGTATATGCTGAAAACTTACTCAAAATAATTTTTATTCTATTAAGTTTAAATTCACTTCAATTATTAATTATTATATAAAGTGGAGCGACTTGTTATTTTGTCTTCTTATTGACCATAGATTTATATGTAATCACAAGTCATGCTTAACAAGTAATCAGAAAAAACAATCACAATAGGTCGCTTAGCTACACATAAAGTCATGGTAAAGAAAGAGAAAAGAGAATGTGTTCTTGAAATACAATCTGCAAAATATGTAAAGTATAGGATATTTAGTCCATTAGTACGCGATTGCACACGCACAATTATCAGCGGTAGAAAAGAAGTGTGCGCGCACGCGTTTGTACGCACAAGTAGCAGGCAGAATAGTGTTCACGAATGAAAATCGCGCGGCCGCGCTGCAGGCGCAGAAACGGTGAGATAAGTACGCGGAGGCTGTGAGGTGCGCGTATCGCTGACGAAGCTCGTTTATTTGCTATCTTTGCTCGCGCGCGTGCGTGTCTGTAACACACGTTTCCGGCGTGAGCCCGTAATGGGAAAGCCGTGCACGTCTGACCATTCGCCACCCGCATAAAATTAACCCGTTCGCTTTTAATTAACGAAACACACGAGACGAGACACCGAGAACGCGAGCACCGCCCGTTCCTTCGAGCACCAAAATCACTGCGGACTTTAAACACGCATTTTGGATTTCATTCTGGCGAGGCAAATTTAAATGACTTGCTGTTTATAATTATTTATTTTATGGCCCATCTGATCTTGATTAAAAAGTTTCAGCATTTTAAAAGATTTTCATCAGTAAAAGGCTTTTAATTTTTAAAATAGTGTGTGTGCGTGTGTGTTGTGTGCGAGTCTTATTTTATAGAATAAAATAATTGTAACTACGAGTTCAACACTTCAATATAATATAACAATTCCTATTTTAAATATTAAAATTTTATTTAAACTCAACTGCAAAAAGTGTTACAGTAAAATGTTATTTAGTTTTTACAAAATTATTTCTATAATGAAAGTTTACTGTTAATTGACTACTTGCATTAGTTGCTTAAGTACTTTGGATTATCTCGCATGCCAGGAATGCATCTCCTTTCCTATTCAGAAAGAGGTTAATTAAAAATATCGTTAATTGAGAATGATTGTTTGTTTTCCAATTGACTGATGCGATTTAAAATAACACATTTGCGATATTTCTAGTGGGAGCACTCTGAAATGCGAGGAAGTGAAATAAAATAAATGTAAAATTGCTGCGTTGTGAGCAATTAAAAGAAATTTAGCAAGTGATTCACAATAAAAGTAAAAACTCATGAACGCGAGAGTCACGAAAGAGAGAAGGAGTCAGCGATTGAAAGCAGAGCTCCGGACCGGTGTGTAGGAGCAGCAGCCGCAGGGGCGGGACGGTGATGTCTTTATCGGCTAGGTAAAGCGGAGCACGCTCTCGTTCTCTCCTCTCCTCGTGGCACGTTTTCACACGTGTGCGGCGCACGCTAAGTGCATAATCGTGGCCGGGAGCGGGCTGCAGGCGCCATGTGACCGTGTGGCGCGCGCAAAGGTCCGACCGGGTCAGCCAGTCACGGAGTTAATTAGAGTGCACGCTCTGCCTTACGTGCCACAAGCTCTCCCCCGCACTCGATATCAATCGCTTCTCTGAACCTGAATCTTCTGCGCGAGCGAGCGAGTGAGGAAGAATCACCCCCTTCTTCGCCCAACGAGATCCAAAGAGACGACGTTATGTTCTCTTCCTCTTTTCTTTCTATTTCTCTTTCTCCGCGAGTATTCGACACTCCCAAATTCCGTGATGTAAAATGTGCAGTCGTCGATATATTTGTCATTTGCTCGTAGTGCAGTCTCTTCATCTTGAATTTATATGTTCCTGATCTGCTTCTAAGAATGAGGCTTTTTTGCCCAATCTAATGACTAGGTAATCACCTCTTGTCACAAGAAAGAATAACGAGCTAATCACTCCACAAATTACTTTTAAAAGTAATGATCATCTATTAACAGTGCCGATTCATGATTCAATTGAAAAAATATGTAAAAAATACCTACATTTTTTTCATTCTAATAACTCTGAAATTAATCGTCGAATTTTGATATAAATTTGCACAAATATTGCTTATACTATGCACTAAATTTACTGTAAATTTTAAGTCAACTAGCCAAAATGTTTTTATTCTATTTTGATTTAATTATTTAATTTCAAATAAGAATAAAAATTCAATTTCAAAAATTCAAGTTAGAAAAAAGAAATATAATTCTAATAATACAAAATCAAGAGTGCACTACATCGAGTCTTACAATATTCTATTACTCTTTAAAAAGATATCAATTTAATTTTTACATTGTGGTAGTAGCATCTCAAAATTTATATATTTTTAAATTTAGCTATTTTTTAAATACATCATTTGCCGATAATGATGGACAATAATTATAGTTTAAAATATTTATGTTCACTTAAAAATAAATTTTTTCAAGATTTCTTTATTTCTTGATATATGTCTATCTCACGTCATTTAAAACGAAAGACAATTTTTTTTATACTATATTTTATAGATTACATCCAATTCAATATAAATGTCTCTCATAAAGATTATTCAGTTTTTACTCGAGTCTATTAAATGAGAGTTATGCAAGATCGTTCGGTCTTATAATAACTAGTGTAACAGAAGATAATCTTAAGAGGATCACAGATCGTCGAAATAGTTTAAAATATGAGTAGTGGGGTCTATAGATTTTTAGTCAAATTAAAACAAGTAAGCCTAAAGTTAATAAGTATTTCTACAGAGCGCTCTTAAATTTATATAGAGTGGATATGTATTTTATGCTCGCTGGAAGGGAATTCCATAGGTGAACACCTTGGGAGCAGAGTGACCTGCATCGAAACTCACGAGGAGAGTGCACATCCTTCGGGTAACGGATTTTAACGGGTCTTTGAAATTCGATTTCTGATATTTAAAAATGAATCCCAGTGCTCACAATTGTATCAAATGGGCCCTTTTTCTTGAGATAAAAGTAGACTGAAAAAGAAAAGATTTAAGCTTTGCTTCGTTAAAAAATATTAATTTTTCAGTGAATTACAAGCAATCCAAGATAGCGTAAAAAATAGTTAAAAATTATTCTTCATTTTAAACAATTTAATAGATCGTATTTTTAACAACTTTCTTACGCAATCTTAGATTGCTTGTAATTTCCTGAATAATTAATATTTTTTAACGAAACTAATCTTTGGAAATCGATTCCATTATTTTCCTAATAAATAGCTAGTTTCCCCAATAATTGTTAAAAACTAGACACTTTTCTTGGCCATTTCTATCCATCGATGAAACGATTTTTCCAATCGTATTCGCCATTTAATAGACAGAATAATAGAATAAGCTTTTTCATAAATTTACATTAGCTTATTTATGAGTATTTAAAAAATATTACAGTTGGCCAGTTTTTTTAGTCAGGAAATGGCTAATAAGAGGCTTGCTATTATGGCAATGAGTGAGAGAAACATAATCAAACGGACAAATCATTGTTTTCCTTTGTATTCTCTGAAACAGTACTATAAACGAATTATATACCAATAATTCGTGTTTACATTTTCGTTAGCTATCTTTTTTTAATATTTTTTTTAAATACATGATCAAATTACAGAGAAAATGTAGTAAAAAACACAGGAAAAATCGTTTCATCAATAACCAGAAATTAGCTATTTTTACTAGCTATTTATTATTTTCCCGGCCATTTCCGATAGAAACAATTTCTACCAGGGTTAAATCTTAGCTTTTCCTGTCTACTTTTGTAATCTTCTTTGCTTGCTTCCGTATTATAAATACTTGCAAAGTGACTGTCAATAGAAGAGACATTGTTTTTTAACGAAAAAGAGCATGTGGAATGTTTAATTTAAAAGTAGATCATGACGTGGCTTGTTGGACTATATCGCAAGACAGTACCCTGGTGGAAATCCAAAACATTTTATAACTAATAATTGACCATTTATATTAGAAAGTTGCTATAAAATGGGAATTTCTTTTGTTTAGTTTCTAGCTCCCGATGAAACGCTTTTGCTCCTATTACCTGGTCATTTAATAGATTGAAAAATAGAATGAGTTTTTCGAAGATAAGCACAAGCTTGTTCTTGAGTATTTCAAAGGTATTAAAACTGATCAGTTTCTTTCAGTCTGAAAATGGCTAGCAGAAGGCTTGCTGTTATGACAAGAAGTGAGAGAGACAGAATCAGATGGACAAATAAAAGTTTTACTGAATTATTCATAGAATGATTTATTAGTTAATGTTATTTATTGATATTTTGGTAAGACATCCTTTTATCAATGCTCTTTAGTGCTCTTTCATCTACGATAAAATTAGTAAGTAAATCAAATACGAATATTTTGTTGTTACGTCAATCTAAGAAATAGGCAAATAATGGCCGAAAAATCGTTTCATCATAGCGAAAAATACCTAGTTAAATACCTAGTTTTACTAGCTATTTGCTAACTTCTTGGCCATTTCATATAGATGAATTTCTACCAGAGTAGAGAATCAGATGACCAGTAATCTCGTTGAGATTTCCTTTTGTTGCATGAGGACAGGATAATTACTCCAAGAAAAGTTTCTAGTTTTATTTTTGAGAGATTATAACCAATTTCGTTTGTTGCTTCTATAACATCATTTTTTATGTCATCTGAGAAAAAATAGCTCAAATAACTCAACATGATTAGATCCTCGGATTTTCTTTTTCTGATCATTATTTAGTAACAATTCATTTCGAAAATCGGTATCACACACATTCTCTCCCCTTACCCATTTACATGTATGATTATTCTCTAGTTTACTTTAATTGTCTGTAGAAGTTTTAAAAAATTTTCGGTATGAGTATTGTCATAATAGACCTTCCATATCTTCGTAATGATCATTTTCTCCGTCATCAAATTGCTCACCACCAGATCCTGCATCTGAATCTCCAGAATCATCTGGATTTGGTATATCAATGATTTTGTCATAATAATTATTAGAGTCATCAAATTCATGATGTACGTGACTACGAACAGATTTTCTTTTACGTTTTGAAGATATCTTATAAACTTTTGCTCTTTATTTTCACACGAACGGAAATTTTCAACTTATATTCACAGTCCAGGGTTGAATAAATAGATAGATATATAGAAAGATAGATGCAATATTAGAAAGTTTGAAATATTTGAATTGTAATGCCGATCTAAAACTTAAAATAGTTCAGATTTTTGCCTTTCTATTGGGTGTTGGAATTAATTCGTAGCGTTTTACAAGAGATCGCACAAGTAGTACACTATTTCGTTGTCACCTACAGTAATGTATACATCGTAAACAGCTATCATAGGACGTCATTTGCCGTACATAACCTTTTTTCAAATCATAAATAACAACACTTTATAATTTATTGAATATGTCAAAATTTGTACCGAATAAAGTGCTTTTGCGGGGAGTTTTGCTTCATTACTTTAATATGAACAAAAGTGCAGCTGAAGCTCATCGTATTTTAGTGGAAGTGTACAGTGAACATTCTCTAACTGAGCAAACGTGTCGGAAGTGGTTTGCACGTTTTAAAGCTGGTAATTTTAACTTGGATGACAAGGAGCGACCTGGTCAGCCAAAAGAATTTGAAGATAATGATTTGGAAGCATTGCTTAATGAAGACTCATGTCAAACACTTAAAGAATTGTCTACGTCATTGAAAGTTGACTTATCAATAGTGGGGAAACGTCTTAAAAGTTTGGGCATGATCCAGAAGAAAAGACATTGGATCCCACGTGAATTGAAACCAAGGGATATTGAGATCGTTTTTTCACGTGCGAACTGCTGCTCTAACGGCAGAAAAGAAAAGGTTTTTTGCATCGAATTGTTACCGGTGATGAAAAGTGGATACATTATGACAATCCGAAGCGCAGAAAGCCATGGGTTAAGCCCGGCAAACCATCAACATCAGTGGCAAAGCCCAATATCCAAAGCTCCTGCTCTGTATTTGGTGGGATCAGAGAGGTGTCATTTACTATGAACTCCTAAAACCGCATGAAACTGTAACTGGGGATCTCTACAGACTGCAACTGAAGTGCTTGAGCCGTGCATTGGAAGAAAAACGCTCGGAATACTCCGAAAGACCCGAAAAAGTCATTTTGCTGCACGACAATGCTCGCCCACACGTTGCAAAACCGGTAAAAACATACCTAGAAACACTTAAATGGAAAGTGCTACTGCACCCGCCGTATTTTCCAGATATTGCTCCTAGCGACTACCACTTGTTTCGATCAATGGCTCATAGCTTGTATGAGCAGAAGTTCACATCTTATAAAGATTGTAAAAAATGGGTCGATTCGTGGATTTCATCTAAAGACGAAGAGTTCTTCCGACGCGGTATTCGTTCACTGCCCGAAAGATGGTCAAAAGTAGTAAAAAGCGATGGACAATAGTTTAATTAATGTATTTTTTAATTTTCATATGAAATAAATAATATTTTTTCATTAAAAAAAACGCTACGAATTAATTCCAACACCCATAAAATTCTATGATTTTCTATATTCCATCCACCATATTAGATCCGCGATTTTAAAAATTGAAAATCTGTTAGGAGATTCCAATTCTGTGACCTTAAAATCTCTTTCGATCACTTCATAGTGGGAACGTACGTTGAATAATGTTATTTATCCAGATAGATCGAAAGTACGACTCTACTGATGGAAAAACAAGATAAATTAAGGTTTGGAAACTTTTATTGACGATAATCGTGAGAAAACTCGTTATTTTTTCAGTTCCCCGGCCACCATATTGAATCCGCGATTGCTAAGATCGAAACATGTACTGACAATCGAAATTTAACTCACTGAGGGGAACAATTTCGTTCAATGTCGATTTATATTAGAATTATTAGGAAAAGATACGTATTTTCAGAAATTTCTACGGTTTTTCACCATTTTGAAATGGTTAAACTAAAAGGAGCTGGATAAATTTTTTTTTCATAATCTTCAACTATTTTATCCACCTTTATACATGGTTTCGAATAAATCGTCATCCTTTGTCACGGACGAGCCGTGGTGGCTGCTTGCCGTCCGCACCGGACACCTCGCAGCTCCGATAAGGACGATCCCACTGTACGCGAGAGCCCGTGAGGCCTCACCGGAAAGCGCAAGTCCGCACTTTTCGTCATGGGACCAGCTCGAAGTAGCTGCGACGGTGCTCCAGTGGGGTAGCGACCGTCAAGCCATGAGCATCGTTCATACGTAACACCTTTTTTAATTCGAAAAAAAAGTTAAAAAAAAAATTTAATTTTTCGGATATTTGTTTAGAAAATGCCTGGTAGAAAATTAACCATAAGTTTGCCAGAATATGGTTAACCAGAATATAATTAACCATATTCTGGCCAACTTATGGTTAATTTTCTACTAGGGAATCCGCCATATTTTCTTTTCAAAGCATGGAAATGCAATTTTGA
The DNA here is from genome assembly GCA_036365515.1 of Torymus aiolomorphi. Classification (NCBI taxonomy): domain Eukaryota; kingdom Metazoa; phylum Arthropoda; class Insecta; order Hymenoptera; family Torymidae; genus Torymus; species Torymus aiolomorphi. Next base: position 88,759,670 of record CM070873.1, read on the forward strand.
TCCCGGAAATCGAAAGACCAAACCTAAAACTATAAGGATCAGTAGGTTTAGTTCGGATATTTATTATTTTCGGATTTTCAGCTAAGCTCGAACGTTAAAAATTAAATTAAAATTTAATTAAAAATTGATGAATTAAAAATTCCGTGATTTTGGACGTTAATGGATTACTTATAGTCATACCTCAGTTAATGGAGTCGAAGAACGTCGCTTTTATCAGTTTTTTGATTATTCTTAAAAATAAGCCTTTTGACCCTTATTTTTTATTTCAAATTCGTGTTCAGGATGCCAAAATACATACGTATAGAGTGGCTCCGACCCCAGCACAAGGTACTGTTTTTTGTGGGTCTGTGTTATTCAACATCTAACTCTTAGATACAGCATAAAGTCCGTTATTATAGCGGCCTCGGTGCCAACTAGTCGAAAACGGAAGAATTTCTAACATTTCGTAATGTATGCAACTCATATTGGAAAGTTTTTTGTGTCTAGACGGCATCCAATGAGTGGTGTAGGGTAGCCGATGGCGGAGTCTAGGTGGCACACTCCGTAGTTTTGCTTAAAATTTCTACCATCTCGAAAATTATTACTTTTACTTATCTGCACATATAAATATTGAAGTAAGCACTGAATACAAACTCTTCGAGATAGCTAAACCGAAAGTTCCATGCCGAATCGTCGCCTTTTCGTATATGCACGAGGCGCAACAATAAGTTTCCAAAAGAGGTAATTACCATTCACAAGTTATACCACATAATGTAATTGATGGAATATCTCGATCGGTAGTCGCTGAGACGGGTTCATGACAGATCAATCACGCTGGGAGGCCGTTCTTGGGCGAAGGCGCCGACGACGATGGCTGAGGGGGTTCAAGGCAATTAATTGACAGCCAGGTCAATTATAGTAAGCCTAACCACGCCTAAGCACGCCAGCAATATTCAAACAAAAGCGATATCCGTGCTCGAAAGGTATCAAACAGAATTGTAAATAGTATAATAAGACTCCGCGATTGGTGGAATTTTATAAGAGTTGACAGATCAAGAGTGGCCGATGCATATATCATCGTGCGGTACGAAGAAAAGCCAACATAGAAGTTACAGGCGAAGAAAAGCCAAAAACGCGTCTAAGGCACAGAAAAGCCAGTTTGCGTCATCCCAGACGAAGAAAAGCCAGTTTGCTTGCGCCCTCCCAGACGAAGAAAAGCCAGTTTGACTTTTCTCAAACGAAAGTAACATTTAGTTGGTATCTTATAGATATCTTTCAGATAATAAGATAACATAAAGATAAAAAGATAACCAAAAAGATTAAAAATCTTTTTAAAAAGATAAAAAGATAAGATCAAAAAATAAAAAGATGATAAGTCAAGATAATTAGATAACTAGTAATTTATTAGATGCCGTCAGTTGGGATTTTTCCTCCGCAGGAACGGTGCAAATTGGCTTTTCTTCGTCTGGGAAGATTCAAACTGGCTTTTCTTCGCCTGTAACTTCCAAGTTGGCTTTTCTTCGTACCGCGCGACGATATCGCTTCCTTGTATAGATAATAACAAAGAATATTGACTTCAGTTTGGATATAAATCCAAATTAATTTGTGATAACTACGTCTACATCGAAATTTCTAGACAAATGTAAAGTTAATGTGTATATTGCAAGATATTCGAGCGACGCAATCGATTTATTCGACTAAGCGAGAAATACCAATCGAATATTAGTGTTACCATTTTAGTGTTTGAGAGAAATTAAATAGAGTTAATCATTTATATAATAATCATTATTTAGTAATTGACAAATTTTATTTAGCAGTATCCAACGAGAGGAATAAAGTCCTATCAACTATTACAAGTTATTATTTTAATGCTACTTCGTATTTGGGTATACTTAAAATATTCTATTTTAATATATAATGTATTTACGATACTTGAAGAAATAATAACGCTCTCTTTAATTGATTTAGCTTGTATTATAATTATAAAAATATAAAAACAGCAGTGTTTGCATTGGGAGAAAGCAGGATGCAAAGCGAATGACAAAGAAAAGGCAAAGAGAGGGAAGGGTGGGCGCGAAGAGCCGAGATAAAGAAGAGAATAAGAGAGAACGAGACAGAAAGAAAGGGAAAAAATAGAAACTGAAAGAGAAGTAGGATAGCGAAGTTGGCGCGGGTATGTCACCCCTGTGAATGGGTTGAAATGGAAGCAATAGGGATCAACTAGTATGCAAATCACATGTAAATATCGTTCACTCACCAAGTGAGAGCCTCTCTCTCCCTCCTTCTCATTCCTTGTCTCACCACTTCTACCTCTCTGTCTTTTTCACTAGCTACTGCTCTAACGCTTCGCCCTTCGCTCGTTGAAGGGAAGAAATCAAACTGCAGAACAAAGCAAATGAAAAAGCCATCACACGAATTCGCTACCCTCGTCGTGCATTGTTTTTTCAGTCTTCCAAACATTTCAATATTACACAACTTTTATAATATTTTATAGCACTGTGATCTCAATCCGCACTTAAGTCACGCTTATTTGTGATTTAAGCAGCTCATTATTACACTGTAAAATAATCAATTTACTTAAGTCACAAGCACGTAATTAACGCCAATTATCTACCAAAACTATTCTGCAATGTGGATTTACATGTATAAGAGTAAACAGAAAAATAAGTAAGAATTCATAAATAGTTGACAAAACACAAAAAGTAAATAAAAATGATGATAATAATGCTTCTCTATATTATAGGTTAGTTTCATCTGCTATCGGATAGCAAACCGCGCGCTTTTTAAATATTCAATTTTAAACTGTATTAATTTTATTTTGTTATACTTTGTGTTCAATTGTAGATACGGGTCGGAAGTAGATTATTTACCCCATGTGACGTTTTTCGCTCGAGCGAAGCGAGAGCAAAAAGTCACATAGGGTAAATAATCTACTTTTGTACTTGTCTCGAAAGGTATTTTTTACGACGAGCGCTAAAAAATCATATCAAAGTTGTCATTTTGAGGTTAGAGTCGTATAAAAGTCTTTCTCTTTGATGAAATAAAGTATATAAATATTTTACTTTCATAAATTTTAATTTCTTGTAAAAAATACAGAAAAAATTGCACAGAATCTTATTTTATAATTTTTGTACGTGTATTAAATATTTTAGATTAAATAATAACAATATTCTATATATGGAATTTTATTATTTAAATGATTTTTTATTAATTTTTTTAACGGCTGGAGGGGGGGCGCAGCCCCCGACCCCCATCCCCCCTTTACTCGCCCCACTCTTCTCACCCCAACTTTCGACTATTATTTATTATTTTAAATACAAAAGAACTATAAACAATTATAATTAAATAAAGGCAGCCCGCGCGCACATGGAGACAGTCCGCTTATCATACAGGAAAACCGTAACGTGACAATCAATAGCGGTCAATGTGGTCTACGCATGTAATGCTTATTGTAAAAACTGTTAACATCAATATGATTTTAATAATTAACTATGCATAAATAAGTAAAATACGAATATGGCGGATTTATGTCACACGTGCTATAAAATAGTATACGATACTCATGAGTCATTATTACACGACGTTTAGCGCTCTCGATGCGCTCGGGCGCTAACTTCACACCGTGCAATAATGGGCCACTTAAGGCACACGTATCGTAATGTACTTTATTACTTTTTTCAAATATAAAAAAATTATAGTTTCAGTATTTTTGAAAATCGGTTATGCTAACTGCTATAGCAGAGTTTTTTCGCATTTCTTATTAATTTAAACAGTGCGTTAAAGCTAGTATAATCATTTAGAAAATGATTTTATAGAAGACACGAAATATATAGAAATAAATCGAGCGTATTTTTGTAAAAATATTTACAAATTCCATATAGTTTGACAGAAATTTTAAGAATATGTATCATACCCTTGTTTAAAGTTGACCAAAGGCAAATTATTTCAAAATATTCATATTTCTTACATGTTATTAAAATTATAGTGTAATAATAGATTTATTATACCAAAGTATCGGAAGTTTTAGGTACTCCCCTCTTCAGGTCTACAAGTGTAAATCAAAGACTTGAAATATACATTACAAGACAAACGGACAGACGATACGTAAGTGTTGCAAAAATATACCATAAAATCTAAATTATTCGATTCAATTTAAAATTTTCGTATAATGGTTAAAATTGATAAAATTAGATGTAAGAACGCGTAAGGTTAAGATAAATAATTATAAAAACGAGAAGATTAAACTCACAGTATATTCTTCCCATGTAGGTATATAAGTACATTTAAATTATTCTAAATTTTATAGTTATTTCCGTTTTTCAATAAACATAGAAAATGATGAAAATTCTTGTTCTTTTTACATGAACATATCGTAACTATGGAATCGGAATCTGGGCATAGAATGTTCTGGAGTTTTTAATTGTGCAAGATATTGGAGATTTGGTCTATCTGAGCGATAACATGAGAAGAGCGAAAAAAATAGAAGAAGTCCGATGGGATAAAAGAGCAGGGCTCTTGCCAAAGTCCCGAGAGGTATGTAAGCCAGGCGTTAACACGACGAGTCTCGTATAAGCTTTAACCGGCGAGCAGAAGCAGCAGCCGCGGCAGCGAGTATTACTCGCGGAATTATATAAAGACTCCTGTCTTATTTGCAGACTAGGGTACGGTTTTCGCGCTGGTATATATAGATGTATAAAAGACGTCGAGGCTGTCGTCGTCGGCGGCGGTAGCGGCTGCCTTGGCAGGAGGGGATCGGTAAGACCTCTCTAACTCCGCAGGTATTTTCATCTCATTCCCCGGTCTTTCGTGCCAGGATTACTTGGAGAAACCCCTGAGAACTTGGCGCTTTCCCTCTTTGGCGCGCCGCTCCTTCTGTATTTCCTCTCCTCTCTTTCCTTATTCATTTTCCTTCCTTTAGTCCACTTGTTTCAGGACTTTCCGATAACTTTAGACCTTTTCAATTTTTATTATAGAAGTCTTCCCCGGTACTTCTGTTTCCAACAATTAAACTCCCTTAAATATTTACTTTCGAAAGTTATACTTGACGTTATGTTACAGCTATCAAATGTTAATTTGATTCTTAGATTGTGAAAAAATAGGAAAAAATGTAGTAGAATTTGAATAAATAATTGTAAGTAGAAAGTGGGTGTGGGCCCATCGTGAACTTGTCAAGTAACCAGAGTAAAGGCTCCGTAGTTTCAGCCCTCTGTACTCTTTCCGTCTGCCCATTCGCTACATATATACACGGCCGATGTCTATGCACCGGCAGAAGGGCGACGATGAGGGCGACGACGGCGACGTTTTAATAATGCCGGCGCTCGTGCCCTTCTCTTAAGAGTGCGGAGGAGCGGAGCGCGGGGTGGAAGAAAAAGTTTTAACGAAGATTGTGCCGGATACTTTTAATTGCTATTCCTCCCGTCTCCTGGTCGTGGCGCGGTGTTCCATCGAAGCTGGCAAGTGGAAATGGGGCGCTGCGGGGAGAGCCTGGTCGCCTATATATACGTATAAATACCTTGGCGCAAGCGTATAACGTCCCTCGTGATTTTATCGTCCTTGTATCTCCGAACGACTCTCACGTAGAAGTGGTTTGTTATTTCGGCGCGAGCGAGCGAGCGAGCGGTACATCCGCCAAAGGAATTAATGGCCCGCTCCAAGTGGATGACGACTACGGCGGCGGCGGTGGCACTGCGTAACCGTTGATTAAATCGCGGGGAAGAGTAGGTGCTTTACGCGGGAGGGTGGGAGAGCGACACTCGCTAATTGCATCTCGTAGTCGTGCGCTCGCGAGCTTATTTTCCGCGCGCTCTTCTTCCCGGCAAAGAGCTCGAATGACGGCGCGGCGATGACGATGCTGCGCGCGGGAGTCAATAGTGCTCTCTTACTTTAATTACGTGTCCCGCGAGTCTGGCGTAGATGCTCTAAGGACTTTTACTGCCGAGAGGAAAGAGGAAGCGTAGCCATCAAAGAATTACGCCTGGCATAATTTGCTCCATTGTTTGGGGGATTATGCCAGATTATACAAGCGATTTTCATTACTTTCAAGAGCGGACAAATCCTCGAGTCAACACTTTAAGCATTTTTTCCAATTGCATTAACGAGCTTGAAAGAAAAGTAACGCGAATCCGCAGCCGTGCAGAAAAATATCATATTAACAACGCAATGTAGTTCATGCGCAGGCGTTTTTTATTCGTACGAGCCCCTGCATGTAGGGATACATATAGAGCGCGAGTATTCGGCATCAGTCCGCAGTGAATGGATTCGAGTACTATTGTACCTCGGGTAGAACGTTAGGGGTGTAACACCGAGGCGATATAAAGCGAACTCTAAGAATCAAAACACATTGATCTCCGGCACGTGGCGCCGATCTCACGCTGGTATAACAAAACAGGGCGCGCTATATATAGGTACGTGCACGGTGCGCCAGCGCTCACGTACTTTCAGTATTTCTTTTCTGCGGTGCACGAATTGCCAATAACCAGGCGGCTGCACTCACGTCTGCCCTGCCCATTATAGCTGACCCCTTTCAAGTATTTTCCTATGCGTGTGCGTCAATATTTCGCCTCGTGTCGCCTTAGCCTTGCCAAAATATTTCGGTAAATAATACTTATTTGCTTAGCTTCGGTAACAATTGTCCAACAATAAAGTAGACCAAGTTGCGCAAAACTGTTTCAACAGACTTTTTCCTAACATATTTTCTTACCAACAGTTTTCTTTTTAATAAGATTCTTTTTTTTATTCTAATAAATGCAGTTTGCACAAAACTTGTATTGGAATAAATATTATTAGTAACTTTTCATATATTATTTACAAACATATCCAGTGTACTAAGTGTGGCTATTCGGGTAATGAGTGAATGAATGAATTTATTTATTTATTATACGAGCCATATGCTCTTTACACAAAATAATACAAATGACACAAAGTGTTTACGTTATAACTTATTGAAGTGATGCTCGGCTATTGATATAATAAAAATATCAATAAGCCTTAGAAAGAGAGCGGGTGGTTAGTTTAAACGAGAGAATCGATTGTTCGGAAGTAATGGTTCTCGATAGTAAATTCCATTCTCTCTTCATCCTATTTAATGAAGTGTAAAATCCAGTATTTGTATTAAAAATGTCCTCCCATAGATTGCGGTAGTTTCGCAGTTTGAGTAAAACAATTACAGTGTATAATTTTGTATGATAAAACGTAGATAACTAAGAAATTTGGATGCATGCCAAAATTGATAAATAGTTGTAATAAATTAGATTATTAAATTTTACCAAGACAGAAGGGACTTTGTAAGCATAACAACTTTTTAATACAAAAAAAAAAGAAATTATAATTTAGTTGCCATATCAATCACCAGTGGGCAGCTATTCCTTTTATTGATCTTGATTTACACATCAGTTTCAGCCGAGTCATTCCGCAGTCGAGGCGAGCGAAAGTATAATGAAAAGGCTTTCGATAGATCGTTGTAGTGAAATACAATGGGCGAAGAAGCAACGCTTGTCTCTCGTAGATTTTGACGGATAGATTCGTATAATCCCCTCCTCGATTCGGAAGCCGCGCGTGCAGGAGGCAGCTTATCCACCCGTCTGTCGCGTCGCCGCTACCTATGCGCGCTCATCCTGTTTTCGATGATTTTCCACTGATCTGCCGAAGAGTTGGCCGGGAGCCCCAGGCGCGCGCGCAGCCGGTCCGCGTCCCCCTCCGCAACGTTTGCCCACTTGCAGGCGCGCTCGCATGCGTCCGCGCAGCACAAAAGCGACTCCCGCTCACCTCGGCGGCCAGTGCTCCCTGCGGGATCGACGTGTCAAAGGGAGGTATTTAGCGACGAAGGGTCAATTTACCGGGGTGTGATTTCCACCGAGCCCCGCTCCACTCTTTCGATCTACGCGCGTAGATATGTGCGTGCGCGTAACGCGGGGGGAGAGACAATCGCGCATATATACACACCGGTGCGGAGCACAGCAGCGAATCGATATATATATATATATGTATATTCGGGGGAGTGCGAGATACCGCCGCGGCATGACGGGCATGATTTTTCCCGCTCCGACGGTCATTGTATTCCGCTCTACCCGAATTTCTGCCCCCCTCTTCATATATCCTGTGGCGAGTAACAAACGGCCGGCCCCATTATTCCGAGCGTTTTTATAGCTGGCTATATAAAAATTATTTCGCAGAGACGAAGTGGATGTATCTGCACGCGTTGGTGTACTCCGCAAATACAGCCGACGCGTCAAACAAAACGATGAGTCCTCTCCCTACGTGCTCCTGTGCAAATGTGATGCTTCTCCTCTTTATTGGGTGTAAACTGTATTTTACTTGGATTTACTAACAACCCTTTTTTACAGAATTATAACATATTACTTCTGCAACGATTCATTAATAAAAGTATTCAAATATTTTTATTTCTCAATCAACTCGAAACACCAAGGATCATTGGGATGAAAAAGGCATATTAATTATTCTTATCAAATTTAATTTGGCAATATCATAGCCATTGAGAGAATAAGTGATTACCTTTAGAGATACGAAGTTATCTGGCCCAGTGGGACACGTAAATTACCATTACGCTATCCCCATCGAATGAGAATTCTGCGAGGGGTTTAGAGTCACGCCCCGATTTTCTCGTCTCTTAATTATTAATCATTTCTCAAACCTAACGGTGATGTAACAAGGGGTGGCTATCAGTAATGCGCAATAAATTTCAACTGTCACTGAGTTATTCAATGAAACTTTGTTTTCAGCAAATATATATCTTCATTATTATGGTGAAAATTTCACTAATATTTCAAAAAGTATATTAAAAATATATAACTTAACAGAGGGAAACATATAACTACTACCGACTGAGTGAATTTTAGAGTTTCATGACTATATAAAAAGAAATTCTTAAAATTACAAAAAATCAAGAATACATTCCTCTAAGTTTTACAATATCCTACCAGTATATACAAATTTCAATTCAAAATATAAAATTTTTTTGCGTTAAGTTTGAACTAAATTTGATGTTGCTACTCCAAAAATTTAAATAAACCGCTAACAATTCATTGGCACTTAACTTCCTCAAACATAATTTATTATTCTACGAAATAAATTTTTATTGGTCTCAAAAATATAAAGTTTATGCAAAAAGAAATTTTAATTTTGACCTGAAACTTTTGTAGTGGTAGAATGGTATAAAACTTTATATACTAACTTTGAAAAAAAGTTTTTTTGTTGTCAAACCATAACATGCGTAGAGATCAAATAATCTTTATAAAACTGTAAATATTTAACTTATCACATTTTTAAATCCAGTTCTTTTTGGCATGGTGTGGTTTGTGCACATAAGAATTATGCACATATTTATTGTGCACACTTTAGCATTGGTGTATATCTATATCTATGTGTATACTCCAATGCTAAAGTGTGCACAATAAATATGTGCATAATTCTTATGTGCACAAACCACACCATGCCTTCTTTTTTCACGAAAAGCCGTTAGGTAATTATTCAGACTAGTCCTTATACCATACTTTAAAAGGCATGGTGTGGTTTGTGCACATAAGAATTATGCACATATTTATTGTGCACACTTTAGCATTGGAGTATACACATAGATATAGATATACACCAATGCTAAAGTGTGCACAATAAATATGTGCATAATTCTTATGTGCACAAACCACACCATGCCCTTTAAAATCAACTGATAAATGGTTGAAAACTCGATGGCTTCAGTTTCGCCCATATTTTAGTGCATTTCCGTTACTTAACTTTCAACCATCATAACTTTGGAAGAAGTGAATATTTTTAATACTATACAAAAGACATTGGAAGCTCATTTATTCTAGTTTTATTTGGTATTTCCACAATTGTAATATGGATAAGGCTTTTCTAGGATGAATAATTAACAAAACAATTCATCTATTTTCTACATATTTTGAAATATAAGAACGTCTTATACTGTGATAAAATAACGACCTAGGATCAGAGATATAAAACTTCTACCCGTAGGTTTCATACAGATTGATTAAACTTTACTCCTATTATCATTCGGCAAAAAAACAGAATTTTTTATGAAAATATTTTTCAATACCCACTTTTAAACGAAACGTACCACTCTTATGAAATTTTACACATGTATTATCTGCTATCATTTTTTATTACACTATGAATTTCAACTTAGTATACATAAGGTAACTCGAGGTAATTCGACCACACACACACACACACACACACACACACACTTCCTCGGGCCCGCTTCGTACTTATACGAATATGAATATGAAAAATATGGATCAGAAATTATTTGAAAATTTTCCAAAATATTGTCAATTTTTACAACAGAATTAATCTGAGAAGTGTTCGTATTAACTACACACGCGGACATGCCAAGAGCACAGTTATGGCCAGTCTTTTTTTATTTATCTCTTAGCAAGACTAAGTATTTTAATGTATTTTTAAACATTTTTTCCATTTTTGCTTTAAAAAAAATGAATGAACTTTTGTGGAATAAATTAGCCGAATGAACTAAACAAGACTGCGCACAGCCAAAGCGGTCATTTTATATTTTGGCTTCGTGTGAAATTAATCTTAGAACGTCCTCAATTTGACATAGGCTGATTTGTGCACGTGAGAATTGTGCACCGATTTATTGTGCACAGAGAAAAGAAAAGTAAATTTTTTTCACAAAACGTTTTTACTTTTGCACAAAAAATTGTACACTTTACGGAAAAAGATTAAATTCAGTAATGTGCACAAGATTGTTGTGCACAATAACATAAAATAATATTTCAACCAAAAAAAGTCTTGCACACTGTGCTGATTTATCGTGCACGTAATATAGAGCTGGGCGATTGTGCACAAATAAATTCATTAAAAATATATCTAACCGATTGTGCACAAAGTCTAGTTCATACGAAGTCTTATAGCAGTGTTGCCAGATTGGGCAATAAGTAGTGAATTGGAATAGTTTAAAAGATGAGCTCGCGGGAAAAAAATCGAGATGGCTATTTATAGCGAATTGGGCTTATACAAGACAGCAATGTTAATAGCCAATATGGCTTTTGTCTAGCAAACAACATTAAATTTTAAATCAAATAAAAATTCCAAAACTCAAGTAGCCGGGAGACGCGGGTTCTACGCATACACGGGAGCGCGTCAGACGTTTATACATGGCAAAATAAGTATTTAAATCATTTATAACCCCAAGCAAGCGGGGGATGCGAGTTCCACGTGTATACGGAAGCGCGTCATATGTTTATACATGGCAAAATAATTATGTAAATAATTCTTAACCCCAAGTAGGCGGGGGATGCGAGTTCCACGCGTATACTAGAATAAGGCAGACGTGTATACATGGCAAAATAATTATTTAAATAATTCTTAACCCCAAGTAGGCGGGAGATGCAAATTTGACGCGTATACGGGAGTGCGTCAGACGTGCATACAAGGCCAAAAAATTATGTAAATAATTCTCAACCCCAATTAGGCGGGGGGTGCGAGTTCTGCGAATATACGGAAGCTCGTCAGACGTGCATACAAGGCCAAATAATTATGTAAATAATTATGACTCTAAGTATGCGGGGCATGAGAGTTCCACGCGTATACTGAAATAAGGCAGACGTGCATACAAGGCAAAATAATTATGTAAATAATTCTTAACCCCGAGTAGGCGGGGGATGCAAGTTCCATGCGTATACCTACTAGGAGTTGAGGATTATTTAAATAATTATTTTACCTTGTATGCACGTCTGACGCGCTCCCGTATACGCGTGGAACTCGCATCTCCAACCTACTTAGGGTTAACAATTATTTAAATAATTATTTTGCCATGTATACACGTCTGCCTTATTCCAGTATACGCGTGGAACTCGCATCCCCCGCGAATAAGAATTATTTACATAATTATTTTGCCTTGTATGCACGTCTGACGCGCTTCCGTTTATTCGTAGAACTCGCACCCCCCGCCTACTTGGGGTTAAGAATTATTTACATAATTATTTGGCCTTGTATGCACGTCTGACGCGCTCCCGTATACGCGTGGAACTCGCATCCCCCGCCTGCTTGGGGTTATTAATTATTTAAATAATTATTTTGCCATGTATAAACGTCTGACGCGCTTCCGTTTATTCGTAGAACTCGCACCCCCCGCCTACTTGGGGTTAAGAATTATTTACATAATTATTTGGCCTTGTATGCACGTCTGACGCGCTCCCGCATACGCGTGGAACTCGCATCCCCCGCCTGCTTGGGGTTATTAATTATTTAAATAATTATTTTGCCATGTATAAACGTCTGACGCGCTCCCGTATACGCGTAGAACCCGCGTCTCCCGGCTACTTGAGTTTTGGAATTTTTATTTGATTTAAAATTTAATGTTGTTGGCTAGACAATAGCCATATCGGCTATTAACAGTACTGTCTTGTAGCCCAATTGTCTATAAATAGCCATCTCGATTTTTTTCCCGCGAGCCCAGTTTTTAAACTAGCCCAATTCGCTACTTATTGCCCAATCTGGCAACACTGCTATAAGACTTCGTATGAACCTTCGTATGAACTAGACTTAGTGCACAATCGGCGAGCAATAATTAAATAAATAGATTTGTGCACAATCGGTTAGATATATTTTTAATGAATTTATTTGTGCACAATCGCCCAGTCCTATATTACGTGCACGATAAATAAGCACAGTGTGCAATAGTTTTTTTGGTTGAAATATTATTTTATTTTATTGTGCACAACAATCTTGTGCACATTACTGAATTTCATCTTTTTCCGTAAAGTGTACAATTTTTTGTGCAAAAGTAAAAACGTTTTGTGAACAAAATTTTCTTTTCTTTTCTCTGTGCACAATAAATCGGTGCACAATTCTCACGTGCACAAATCAGCCAATGTCCTCAATTTTGTTTTTCTACGTAGAAGATATACTATATTTTGATATCTCTTTAACAGTTTTTTTTTCTGATCATGCTTGTAGACACGAACAAAAAATTTTCCTTATGGTGGCTGAATTACCTCGAGTTACCTAATACAACAATTTTTTCGAGAAATGACGATTTGAAAAAAAAAGCGCTGCCAATTCATTGGCACTTCCTTCAAATTAATGTATCGTTCCTATATGTATAGTATATATTTTAAATATAAAATATGTTTATTCATTATACTTTTTTTTCTCAATGATTTAATAATTCATTAATATTTAAAAAATTGTACATTTTTTTGCTTATTATTGAAATTATTTGTTATTTGACACTTATTTTATTTAAAAAAAAGTATTATTTTAAAATATAAAATTAAAAAATTGCTATCTACCCTAAGATCAACTTACTCACATTTTCAAAATCATATATAATAACACCATTTTTTACATTATAAATATATTATTATCCAATAATTGTGTAAATATTATAAAAATTGAAATTATACTTCTAATTTTGATTTTTTAATGGTTCATTATAATTTTCGTCATCCTCTTTTATTTTCAATAAAATATGGTTGATTGTTGATTTTATCATTTCTTACACCATCTTAATAAAAAAAAAAGGAAATAAAATATTATGTAAACACAAATATCAGTGACAGCTAATAAAAACATTTACATAACTTTGTAAAGGCAACATGAGTGTATATGTAATTATATACCTGTGAACCATAAACATTTAAACTTTAAAATATTTATCTCAAAATTAAGTGAGGGTAATTGTTACTATATTCAATTCTTAAATCGTGATTATTCGAAAAATTAGCTCAAACAAGTTTAAACTTTAAAATTTTTATTTCGAAATTGAGAGAAGATAATTCTTACTATATTCACTTCAAATCGCGATTATTCGAAAAATTAATTCAAATTCAAAATAATTGGCCAGCGTATCTGACTAATTTCATGTTTTTGCAGAGCTCGCTGTAAATTAACCTCAATAAAAAATAAAAGCAAGTAAGTAAACAACACGCGCGCATAGAGAGAAAATTTTTTTACCTAAAGGACTTATATGATAAACATAATAACTCTACATCTCCACAATATTTCAACATGATTAAACAAATTCTTTTTTTTCTAGTTATTATGCGACAAAGAAAATGAACGATCTTGATGGAAATTCGCTCGTATGTTATCTATATCACACAGCAATTATCTGTAAATTTAGAGATGATTCATCAAACCGTTCTCGAGAAATTACGATTTGAAAAAAAAAAGGTTAAAAAAATTTTAACCTCAAATATCTCTGAAATTTATTGACCAATCATTTAGTCCAAAGACCTTAGCCGAGAGCCAAAATCTACCTTTACGAGGAATTTCAAAGCGATTAAGTTAATTTTACTAAAATAAACGTGCTCCATGCAAAATGCATTTTTTAATTTTTTTCTCAAACACTAGTCGACAGAATGGATTCAATTTTTACTGATTATAGCTATCGATATTCTGCATTATAATGATTTTTTAACAAAAAATCGACCGTTTATTTTTGGAGTTATAAGTTTTTAAAAAGAAACACGTTTTTGTTAATAACAAAAGAACCGCAATAGCTAATGTATTTTTTTTTAAATATAGGTTTTTTTATGCTCTTTTGAATGTTATCTGTCCGATTCAAATATCTCAATGTTATCATTAAAAAACGCAAAAATGAATTTTGCGAAATTCGAAAATTGGAAATAAAACAAAAACGCATTGGCGAATCGAAAAGAGGATTTCCTTCCCCCATTCACACACAAGAAAAACAAAAAAAATGAGACCTGTCCGGTTAAAATCGGTCGAATAGATCCTGAGATAAAACGGTATACGTACACACACGCACACAGACACACACACACACACACACGCGCGCGCGGACGCACGCACGCACGCACGCACACACGCACACACATCCATACAGACATTTTCTAAAACCACGTGATTCGAACTTCTATCACCTCTATTCGCGTTTCTAGAGCGATTTAACGAAACTTAAAATTTTACTATTACAAAGCTTCCTCTAGGAGGAAACAAAACCATTAAAGAAGTTTAACCTCAAATATCTTTCAATCCTAAGAACAGTGTTTCTTGTCAAACGAACTCGATTTAAAAATACGAGAAAAGCTACCGCCTTGTATAAAATTTCATGAAGATAAGTTATCGTATTTACATTTTTAATCCGTATATTATATAACTACTATATAATGTCCGTTGCAAGTTATTCATTTAATAGTCCTTAATCGTTCTCTCATACGTAACAATTAAAATGAGGGGTTCCGTGTTACGTGTGTACAACTGACCAGCTTAGAGGATGCCACTCCACTAGCGCACCGCTGCAGCTTCGCCAAGCTGCTCTCACGGCACGACAAAGTGCAAGCTTGCACTTTATCCCGATAAGCACCTGCAGGCTCGCGCCTGCCACGGGAGCAGCAACGAAGGGTCTTATCGCAGCTGCGCGCTGTCCAGTAGCTCCGGACGCAAAGAATCTCTCTAGCTCATCCCTTACACCATAATCAATATCATACCAAATGTATTAGCAGCAATAACAATATTTTTTCCCTTGGAAAAAATATATAATTTTCGTTTTGTCTTTGCAAATATTTAGAGAAAGCTGTTTTAGCCGTGTAACATAACTTTATAAGCAAAAAATATAAGACGAGCTTATAAAAGTGAACAATATTAGGAAGTAAAAAGATAAATAAATACAGTTACATACGGACGAGAGTTGTTATATACAAATATAATAAAAGGCGAAGCGAGAGTGCGACAGTATGCCTGGTAAAAAGATAGATATAGACGCGAGCGGTTCAGAGCGCGGGTTTGAATAGCGAGGGCGAAAGAGAATGACGGAAAGAGAGAAAGAGGAAGAGTCGGAGAGGGACAGGGGCAGAGATTCGTGCGTGAGGGGCGCAAATGGAAAATCAAGGGGGTGCGAACAATGCATTGGAGATTTAGCGTGACGCGCTCACGCTGTAAAACCATCCTTCGTTTTCGGCCGCCGAAGCGCGTCATTGCGTTTTCGATTTACTCCCTCGCGGAGTACGCACTCGTTGCGCGGCGCAATGGCTCGCGACGCGCTAACGCATTTTGCGAATTTCCCCCGACTTTCCCTTACTCTCATCATCATCCGCAAAATCCGAATAATTTTACTGGCCACTAGTCATTGGCCATTAAATACTTACTACCGTATGCAACATACAATGTATTCTAATTCTAATAGAAATTACATACGAAATAGCACTAAAATGCAGTTTATACGACGCGCGTATGCGCATTTAAAACGGCTGTAAAATGGCACACACTATAAAAAAGTTGCAAGAGAGAATTTAAATGCGACAGTGATGGTTAAAAAAATTTGTTTACTGTTTTGAGATTGCTTTTACAAGGCAGAGTGACTACGTTCTCTGAAAGATATTAATATGTATAATGTGGCTCTTTGGGAAAGAGCTGCGAGTCATCAGGTGAACTCCGCGGATTAGCAGCTCTCGGAAATGCCGCGCAATCAGAGCGCAGGAGAGCGCCGAGTCAGGACGAGACGATGAAAAGAGCCGTCGCGGGGAGCGGAGGGCGAGGGCCGAGAGAGATAGTCTTGGGTTGTTCTTTTAGTGCTTGGCGGCGTTTGGGGTTCTTTATGCTGACATAAATATCGCTTATGCCGGCGTCGCGCCGCTGTTTTGGTAACCCGTCGAGCATTGTTGCTTTGAAAAAGAGCGCGTGTGTAGCAAACACGAGGGCCCGGTTTGTGTACCCAGCAAACAGCGCCGCCAGTGTGGGGCCACGTGCTGCCTGCTGATCCCTCGCGCGACGGCCAGCTTGCGCAGCCTCTTTCACCCCGGCCCGTGACTTCGATCCCCTTCGGATTTACGCAACGAAAGCGAGACGCAACCCCCCGCGTATTGGCTGTCCGCGCCGAGAGCGAGGTGTACGCGTGCCTCCTTCGCCCCATCCCGCAGAGAAAGGGAGATATGGGGAGAGCACATCCTCGACTCTTGCGCTTCCATCCAGCCGACCTCGCTTCCGCCTTCGCTCATAAAACACCGGAATTTCACTACGCACACTCTACATTCATCATTGCATCATTCTCTTTCAATTATATTTATATTACATTCTATTTTATGCTGACGTTCATTTCTGCCCTTGCACATTTTACGATTTTCAATATTATAATCATAATAAATTCAATTTTAATTTTCACCTCCACTAGAATCATTTGGAATAATAAAAAGCAAATGATAATAAAACATGAATTTTTTCGATTTATTGTATACAGAAAAATACGTACATACCTATATAATTATTAACAAGTGTAGTGCTCACTCCAATATTATGCTGCTGTCCTGAATCCTGGAAAATATATTTAAGTATTATTAAGAAAATATAGTGTTTATTACGAGAAAAATTGTACTTTGTCAACAAATTTCAATATATCGTCATGCATATAAAAATCTTTTGCAATCCATAGTTTCGAATTATTCAAGTAAAAAATACGCGATAAAACGGGTAAAATGGTTGAAGCTTGGTTTCGTTAACTTTACTGATTTACTTGTTTCTCTTGAACTAGAGGAGAGAAAAAGTAATTAAACTACAGTAAAGTAACTCTTGTTTTTTTAGTCGAAATTCCAACGACTCCTGTCAGAAGCAGCTGTGCATCTGCAAACTCTTGTGAAATGATATGAAATATGCGTGTTTACAAAATATTCTCGGGGCGATTCCTTGCGTCCGATGCAGAATTAAGCAAATGTTCACGCTTGTCAGTGGCATGCGCGAAATTTAGCCTCGGCAGCTCCCCATCTGCTGACGTGCCGCATTATGTATATAAATGTATCGAAAGAAGTAGCGGGAGTTACCCAGAATACTCGGCTGTCATAGCAGCGTTATCGATGGGCCGCTCAACGCCGCGGCTGACCGCAGCCGGTCGCGGCCTCGTTTCGGCTGCAGCGCGCTATCGGCCGCTAACGTGAATATAATGGCCCCCGCGCTGTCAGGCGCGTCTTCGCTCCCCTTCGTGCGCGCCTCGACAATACAGTTTTCATTTTTCCGGGAGGAAGGGTGTCAGGCGACCCCCTTCGCGCTTCCCAAGCCGAGAGCGTTCCTTTTTTCTCGCCCCGCTCTTTCTTTCGCCCATCATTTCGGTCCACTTCTCCCGCTCGAGTACCGCGGGAGATTCACTTTGACGCGGTGGCGAGAAAACTCTCGTCTTTCGAATATATCGGAGGTAATGGAGTGTACAGCCGCGCACACGTTTCGTCACGGGCTGCTTTCTCGGCCGGCAAGCGATCACGTTATTTATTCTGTCCTTATAAAGCGCTTGGAGCACGCGCGTGAAGCTTCATTTTCTCGACTCAATGCATTCTCTCTCTCTATCTATCTCTTCCTAACTCATTTGCGTTAGTATTATTTTGCACCAGGCGGGCTGGTATAATAAAGTGAACGAGCCAGCAGAGTAAACAGACGTGGCAGCATACCTACTTCTTTCGCAGGCAGACTTTTTTGTACGTGAGCAAACGTTTGGTCGTTTTATCGGTTATGGCGAGAAGCGGGAAAAAGCCGCCGGGGATTTATACTCTATTTATCTAGACATTTCTGAACTAGTCCGCGTGTTTCATAAAAGTTTCTTTGATATATCGCTTTTACCAGACTGGCCGCGCGCAGTTACGAGATCGTCACAGGACTTCTGTGTGTACTTTTGTAATCCTCCTCGCAGGGCGCATCCCGCGGGTACGGCGCTGAAAGAAGCTTTCCTCCTCGCAGACCGCGGGGAACTTCGGTAATATATTTGTTTTTTATTTCCCTCTATCTCGCCATTTGGTCTCTTTGTATCAATATGCCACAGGATCCCCCGCGTACGCTATGTTTCTATATATTACGAAACCTTGGGAGTCACGGATAAGTAAATCTATTGATTCTTTTAAATTCGACGATTCTGTTTATATTTTTACCATTAGGAAGACTTTTAATTTTATTTATTATACCAATTCCATTACATCACATTAAGAACGCTGTATACCCATAAAAAGGCCTTCAAGGAAAAATATTCATATTTTAGTTTCCTAAAATATGGTAACGATATAGATAGTACAAATATAGTATAAAAGAGGTATATACTTTAAGAAGAAAAAATATTCAACTTATTTGTGATATCTGAAGCGCAGGAATGACCGTTAAACAAAATTTCACTTGAAAATGTAAAACTTTTTTATTTTTAATTCGATTTTAATACTTAAACATTAATTTACAAATCCACCTCGTTCAAATTGAACAATAATTTATACACACAGAGTAAAAGGTAATTGTTTATTTGTAATTTTATAATAAGCTAATTAATAATTACTTTTCTACAGTTTACTTAAAATTTTTTAATTTTTTAATTATTAAAATCGAATTAAAAATGAAAAAGTTTATATTTAGATTGTAACGGACAAGATTTCTATTAAAGAAATTGGTTTATATAGGTTCACGATAAGGGGGAAGACATTTAATTTCTTTTAGATCTTAATAGGGAGAAATAATCCGTGAAACAAAATAATTGAATTTCGCAAAATAATATCTTAGTTTATTGAAAGAATAAAGAGAAACGCTATTCATCAGTACATAGATTTCATCTCCTCACAGAGGTGACAGGAGCACTTCCTACACTTTAGTACTGTGCCTTATATAGTCAGGTCACACAGCACTGAGGGAGCAAGAGTGTAGCCCCTGTTCACTCTAGCAAAGAGGAATAGAGATTACATTTGATAATGAAAGCAGAAAATAAGAGGATATTTATACTTATCAGATCAATCAATATATAAACACGGCAGTTGTTTTTGTTATTATATTGCGCAATACCGCCTAGCGGTTGACATATAAACTAACTTAATAGATGTATGAAAGAATCATTATTGTTATTCAAATAAAATAATCGTTAATAATTTAGGGTCGTTAGAAGATATCACAAAAAAGTTGAAAATATTTTTTCTTCTTTAAGTATATACCTCTTTTATATTATATTTGTACTATATCGTTACCATATTTTAGGAAACTAAAATATGAATCCTTGAAGGCCTTTTTAGGGGTATACAACCTCCTTAATTGAAAATTGTTTATTTATGGTGTGTTTTTGATTGTTGATTTTACTAGCCTTGCTGTCAAGTTAGCGGGGAAGGGGTGTAATAATTAATCCACTATTCACATTTGAAACGACAATTCGATCATTTTATTGTATCCCTCCGCCACCAACTTGATAGCAAGACTAGTGAAATCCACAATTTAAACTTGCTATGCTAAATTATTTTATTTTTCCCCAGAGTTGGAAAAACTAAGAAAATCTTTATTTCAATGTCTTGAAAGGAGACGCGTGTAAAGCACGATTATGGGACCTTAAGAGTTTCAGTAGATAATTATATCACACGTGGAAAAGGATTCTTGCAGGAAGAATATCGCAAAAAAGGAAAATACATTATGACATCGATCTTCATCCATCAGTAGCCAGACTAAAAATGACGGACTTTTTCGACTTTGCCCGCCTTTCGAGACGCGGGCGAAAGGCCGATTTTGATTAGATTAACCATCTATTTGAAATCTATTCACCCTGAAACTGATTCTAACCCTCGATATATCAATTTCATATATAAGTATGAGTAAACTATTTTTCATCTAACACCATTCATAGTTTCAATATAAAAATGAAATACATCGAAAAATTTGATGAAACTTTATCGTAGATCAAAGTTACATTTATTTAAGTTCAAAATTAATACACTTTCAACAAGCATTTGCATTCCAAAGCATCGTCAACTTTTCTCTAATTACTGGTAAAATACCCTGGTAGAAAATTAACCATATTTTATTGCTAAGGTGTTAATTAAATAGTAGCATTTTGAGCAAAAATCATAATGCAAAAATAATATAATTCATCTAAAAGTTCTACTCCATAATTTATTTCGGATTGGTACATAATTATGAAATACAAGCAATGTTTGCTTTTAGCCATAAAGTTAACTGAAAACTAGCTAGCTTCTGGTTAACATTTTTACCAGGGCAGCTGACGAGAAATCACGGCTATAACATTGGTCGACATTTTGACAGAACTGGCCAGTACTAGAGGCTACACCAACTGCGCCGCATTAGTTGGAGCGCAACAAAACTGTAAAGCGTGAGTACAAAGCGCCCCGGCTACTCGCTACCAGCGCAATGATATGTACAATGCAGTTCGAGTCTTGTGCATGTATAGTGTTTGTGAGAGAGAGAGAGAGAGAGAGAGAGAGAAGTAAGAACCAGAAGCGGGATCATTAATTTCCAGACGACAAAACGGTGGCGCGAGTCCGGCTCGTGAGAGAGACACGCCCACGTCGCGCGCGCGCGGGGATGGTAAATGCTTTTTCGCACAGTGACTCGTGTTTGCCTTTGGTATTTTAGGGGGCGCGATTGAGGGCGAGAAAGCATGGCAATTGATGATCAGCCGCGGGTCCAGAGTCACTTTCTCTCTTTTCATTGTGTCCCCGCGGCCGCGCCACGTGGCTCCGCACGCACGTCGCGCGCTCCAAACGATCCGAATCTCCATCCGACTGAAAGAGGGAGAAAAGGCACCGGGTTAGCACAACCGGATCGTTCGTCAGGCGCACGCGCGCCTCTCTATCTCGACAATAAAGTCTTCCGCTCGTCCTCTTTCTTCCCCGAGCCCATTTCAGATAAAGCTCAAATTAATTGATCACGCGTGATCTGGCATCCAGCGCAACCCTTCAGCTCGACTCATTTTCTCTTTCTCTCTATATATTGTGACTCGCTCCCGGTGTGCACATAACCCGCCTATAATGTATAACTCTCACTCCTCCTTCTTTTATCCCTACAGCTTTTGCTGCCTCCATTTATTTTATTATTTCCCTTTCCCCTTTATATTTCGCCCGCGCCTGGCTGCTACTCGCAGTAAAGTAGACTTTTACTTTCAGCAATATATATTTTCATCATCCTGTTTTGCCAAATTGCAAATATTTATTGCAGCTGGCAATTATGTAATTGCCAAACACGACACAAGTGGTCCATTTAAATCGATAGTTCGTGTCGATTATCTTAAGTATTTAAATAATATACAGTTTAGTTGTGTTACGGCTTAGATATACACATTGAGACAAAATTTTAACTGACTCAATTAAACCTGTATTTGAATACGGAGAAATTCATTGAATAATATTTCATTGATTCAATGATTGATTCAATTAATTCAATGAAATATGCATTTGACATAAAATTATTTGATTGTCCGCATTAAAATACAGGTTCAATTGAGTCCATCGAATTTTATTCTCAGTGCAAGAGAATGCAAAAGGAAGATTTTTTTACAACATGTAGGATTTGTCATGAAGCTCCAAAGTAAGGAGGAGCATGAATGTCATTAGATTGTGCACAAGTGTAAGAAATTAGTAATATTTATTTATAAGGTGTAAATGATGGGGCACGTGGCAGGTCGCTTTGATGTCTCCATTTCTCGCTTGTGTTTGTTTCTGTTGCACGCTCTCGCGCCTCTCCCTGGCTCTTTGAAATTTCAGGCGACGCGGAAACACGCGCGTGCGACCGGTACAAAGAGAGCCGAGTCGACTCTACACTCCCATTCCGCATCGCTGATTCCGGCTCTGCTTAACGATCGGCGTTTAATCTCCGATTGGCTCTATTTGCGCGACACGCACGTGCGGCTCGAGATCGAGCGCCCGATGACGAGTGTCGCATATATTCACCCTCGCACCGCTCTGAAACACCAAGAGAGCTGCAATCTCAGCGGTATCTGCTGAAATACAGTACTTTTCACAAGCACTTCCACGCTACACGAAAGTGACAATCTGTCGCTCCGCGCGAACTCGCTCGTGGGCGGAGATGATCACGCCGATAGAATTCATATTGGAGTCGCGCGAAAGTTGTTGGAAAAATAATCAAAGTTTCCGCGCGTGGGGGCTGCGTGGCGCACGCTCGCGGGGAATGGAAGAGTCGTCGTCGACGGCTGCGAAGATGGCGAAGGGCCTAAATGAAAACAGGCCCGAGGATTCGCGGATCCGATATGCCGCACGGGGGTGAAAGAGCGCGGCGTCCGCGCGAGCTCATTGCCTTTGGCAATTATGCGTTAATTTGCACCTAGCGATACTTCAAACGTTTTTATTCATTGCGCGTCGAAGCGAGTTACTATGGCGCCAAGTGCCGCGCGGTAGCTCGGCCGCGCGTCGTGCCGGGCCGGGCGGCCCCCGGCGAATATTGCAGGATCGCGCGAGGAGGTGACGCCGGCGAGGATGACGTGCCGCGCGCAAAAAGAGGCCGGCGACGCGAGCTGCCTCCTCTCGAAACTTGCTCCGCCGGCGAGCGATTACTTTTCAACTTTTATATATTTCCCGAGTCTCTGCAGCGGGAGAAAGCGAGCGCCAGTGGAAAGGGAGAGGCGGCGAGTTCCGTCAAAGGGCTTCGGATATGATAATCCTAGAGTCTCGCTGAATATGTAACGAGAGAGCGAACGAGTGCAGCTCGCGCGCGACTGTGATTACTTTCGTCCTCGCTCTTTCGCTTCTTTTTCACGTCCCGCTACCTTTTTTCCCGCCTGTCCTCTTTGCTCCTCACACTTTCGCGCACGTGTACGCAGCCAACTTCTGTTCGCTCGCTCGCTCGCTCTCGGCTTCTTTATGAGTCGCGGATGTTGCCGACGAAAGAGAGCGAGAGAGAGAAGCTCCTTTTGCTCGGGCGCAATCAACGGAATTAATGATGCCGCGCGGATATATATGTATGTATTAGCCAGGAAGTTGGGATACTCGCGTGTACACGGGTTTGATGATGAACCCCGCTATACAGAGAGAGAGAGAGAGAGACAGATACACCTAGCTGCGTAATTAGTTTACTCGCGATTTTGCATAATCATGAGACGCGTTTAGTTAGCGCAGCTGTACCAGCTACGCCGCATTAGCGTATTCGTTAAGAGAATTGTACATCGAAGGAGTTGACTTGCTGACTGTTGATTTTGTATTAAAATTAATAGTACGGCCAAACTAGGAATTGCAAAATCTGTCCATCCAACACTTTTCGCAATAAAACAGCAAAAACGTACTGTAGATATTATTCAATATAACTAAAATTAAAAAATCTTTTTAATGTTCAGTAATTCAAAAGAAATTCAAACAATAAAAGTTCGTAAACCTGCCTTGATCGATTGGAAACAAATAATGTTCAACTTGTATAAAATTAAATTTCACTTTACTAACCCACACATTTTTTTCAGCTACATATTCGTCACTGTAAATATATATTACAGGATTTAGATATATAATATATGTTAATGAGTAAACGTAAGAGCGTGGAAATAAAAAAAAGCTTTTATGGGTCGGAGATTGAAAAAAGCAAGCCGCTAATCCTGTTGCTGAAAGTTCTGTAATCGCAGCGAGAGTGCAAGACACAATGGGGCGCACTAGAATAGTGTGCACAAAGGAAGGAAAAAATCGGATTTGACCGTTGTTCGACCGCCTCGTGAGCGCGAGACAAAAAGGCGCGATAAATACAGCCGAAAATGGGGAAGAAATCGCGGCGTAATCTTTTCAGATAGGAGGAGTTTAGCGGCGTACAGAGCGGCGCGACGAGTGTAAAAACGTAACAGATTGGAAACCGCATTCGGTTAGGATGGGCTTCGGGCATTCATTCGATTCGAGCGCACACAAGCTTAGAGAGTGTGTACGTGTGTACATTCGCGCGTTCGTAATTTCCAGTAGGTGTAGCGTATTAACGTCCCCGCAGGGCGGACGGCGCTATTAACTAATGCCACCCCTAGTCGTCGACGTAGTTGCGCTACGCTGCTGCTGTTAGTGCGCCATACGCGCCATATAGCCGTCCTATAGGCCACGGCGGAACATGCGTCCGTTTAGGACGGGACAGTTTAAGCCTTGATATATCACCCGGCGACACTCCCAACTTCTGTCGCCCGTTTCGCGGCCGAGCTTCTCTCTTTTTTCTCTTTCTCTTTCTCTCTTTTCGTCGGTTGACCATATGTCCACAAGCGCGACTAGCCGAAACTTCACCAGCCTGTACGTGCAGGCCTTTACACTTACTGCTACGACCTACTTGCAAATTAATCACTCTTTCTTCCTCCCGCAACGCTCTAACGTTCTTCTGGATTTAATTAGACTTGCTATACTTTTGCGAATAATTTACGACTTCATATACTCCATTATTTTTACTTTCTCTATGGATTTATTGCATTTTCATGCTGCATCAAGATTTTTAATAATCTCTAGAGGTAGTTTGAAAATTTGATATTTCTTTTATGGATTGGTAATTAATATATATAACAGTCGACATAAATTTTTATTAAAAGTAATCTTTTATATATATGTTTGTATTTGTGATAATATCTTGTTATGGTAACTAAACTTGATAATAATTCTTTGTAAATAAATTTTATATAAAATTACACGTAAATTATTATAGATACAAGAAAGTATTCTTTAAAGCTTTTACATAAATAATATATGCACAGGGTAAAAGGTACACTTTACATTATAAATCTGACGGGTGCGTTGAAGCATAGGTTATGCGATGATACTTTTAATAATACTTTGAAAGGTCGTCATATAACTTTTTTGCGTATGCAATTACGTATCTAGGTGTGGACAAATTCGAACAGCGGGGGGTAAGGTGAGAGGGAAGCAGGGACCCCGCACGATGCACGCACGGCCAAAGTGCTCATCCCATTTTCTCGCGCATGTAACAAATGACGCCACATGTTCGCATCTTGACTCGGGCGGCGAAACTGCTTGCGCCGGGGGTCGGAGGGGTAATTTTAACGCGGTGCTCGACAGCAATATATTTACGTAGCCGAGGCCCGCCACACTTCGTGCCGCCCGATCGCGTAAGAAAGGGAAGAAGCGCGCTCGGGGCTAACAGCCGCTTGGGGACCATTCCAAAAGAGTACGACACTCGTGGTCTCGCTCACTTAGCCGACTAATAGCACCTTATGTGCCTCTTTCGCGCGGGGCCTGATAATTACGTCACACTTACGTGCTTTGCATGCATTTTTCATTTTTTTTTCTGGCTTTTAATATGTTTCGAAGAAAAATACTTTTTTGATCTTAATCATCTTATTTGAAATATCCACAACAAAATTTAAATAGCTGTTTTCATTAGTAATTCTTAACTAACATTTACCTGTGTGCAGAAATATAATAATTTTTGTTATAGCTTATTATTATATAGTATATCAAAGTTTTATTTTGGTTCTACAAAGTCAACAGGATGTACAAAACATAGATTAAAGAAGCTATTCCTAATATAATTATGTTTGTAATATTCTTAAAACCAAATCTTGAATTTTAAAATATTTCAATACAACAATACATGATCTTGAACTTCATTTTATATGAATTATTATTTGACGTGTCTGCGTATAATATACATATCTATATTTATAAACTATAGTTTCGGAAGACTTTCCATTGAAACGAAAAATTCGACATAACATAATGTATTATGATGTCAAACGCTTATTTTTACACTTCCAACGATAAATTTTTAATTACTGTTGTTCCATATAATTTTTGTATAGTCATTACAAAATTTAAAACTTGAACTTTAATCAACTCTTTTCTTAAGTTCATCTACATTATATTTCTATATGAATTTCGGAAGTTTCTACACAAAACTACATGGTTCTATTGAAATTCACAAGGGAAGTTATACATTTTCAAGAATTTTTTTTTTCCAAAATGAATGAGGCAATCTTGGTTGAAAAAATACCAAAAACTTGCCAACTTCTATAGAATAATATATATATTTTTAATAAGTATCCGCATAAAATTACATTTTCATAGAACCACCCCTGGTAGAAATTGTCTCTATCAGAAATGGCCAGAAAAATAATAAATAGCTAGTAAAATAGCTAATTTCTGGCTATTGATGAAACGATTTTTCCGGTTATATTTTCTATTTAATGGATAGAACACAACCTTAAAATGTTTTTACTAAATTTTCTCTGTAATTTGGTCATGTATTTAAAAACAAATATTAAAAAAAGGTAGCCAACGAAAATGTAAATATAGTTATGACTCCTCGTCATAATATAGTATTCCTCTTACTAGCCATTTTCTAGCTAAAACAACTGGACAACTTTAATATCTTTTAAATACTCATAAATAAGCTAATGTAAATTTGTGAAAAAACTTATTCTATTATTCTATCTTTTAAATGGCGAATATGATCGGAAAAACTCTTTTCATCGATGGATAGAAGTGGCCAAGAAAAGTGTCTAGTTTTGTACAATTATTGGAGAAACTAGGGTATTTATTAGGTAAATAAGGGAATTGATTTCTACCAGGGACCATTTAATATATCAGAAATAAAATGTCAAACTGATCAGAAAAATGCGTACACAATATCACGAATACTAAAATTTTATGTCGTATAACCTCTTTTTTTCATGGAAAAAATATTTTAACCAATTTCGTATTAAACAACTTTGAATAATTTGTTGGCTGTAACAAATATCTTAGCACTTACCTAGTAGACAATTTTCGAATTAATATCTACACTACTAGTTATTAACTAGTTTGAGCTAGTTAATATTAGCGAAATAAATTAGCTAAAAATAGTCTAGGAATAACATAGCTATTACCACCAGATAGAGTTATTCGATTGTTTCTTTTTGTCGAACATTAACGTAGTTATACCCCAAGATACCGACCGTGTATAAAATAATATTTATTTTACTTACAAGATGTAATAATGTGAGGGATTATAGATGTTAAAGTAGTGGAGTTAATTAACTGGAAAAAATTTTTAAACCCAAAATTATCTAATTGCAAATGCAGATATTGTTTATTAAAGAAATAGTCATACAATGTTTCAAAATTTTTTCAATTTTGATTTTATTGTAATGTTTAAAAGCTTATTTTTTCCTTGAATAATTAACTAAAGATCCATGGTTGATAAATTTCGAAATAAATCAAGCGTAAAATCTAATTTTTTATAGGTTCCAGCACATTTTTTAAATAACAATGAATTTTTTCTCCTCGCAATCAATTATTTCAAAATTTGTGAACGGTGAATCTTTAGATTATTAATTAAAGAACAAAATAAGCTTTTCAACAATAAAATAAAATCAAAATTGAAAAAAAAATTTGAAACATTGTATGACTATTTCTTTAAAAAACAATATCTGCATTTGCAATTAGATAATTTTGGGGTTAAAAATGTTTTCCAATTAATTAACTCTATTTCTTTAACATCTATAATCCCTCACATTATCAGATCTTACATAAGTAAAATAAAAATTATTTTATACACTG
This sequence comes from Torymus aiolomorphi, assembly GCA_036365515.1. NCBI lineage: Eukaryota > Metazoa > Arthropoda > Insecta > Hymenoptera > Torymidae > Torymus > Torymus aiolomorphi. The sequence goes on from CM070873.1 coordinate 88,787,854, forward strand.
TCTCTATCTTGGGATATAACTATCTTAAGCACATTCTTGAAAACAAAACCGCAAAGTGACGTTTTTAAAATTTCTATGCAGTGTGAAAAGAAAATCTTTTTACTTTTTTTTGCAATTGTATACGCTCGGTAGCGTTCCTACCAGGGTTATATTTTTATTGCTATACACAACGTGAATCCAAAAGCAAGAATAAATTAAACTTTTTGGATATAACATAGATTTTGAACTATTAGCAACTTTTTAAAAATTATATAAGCAGTAATAGATTCATTACCTAAAAAGAAATATAATAATATTGCAATTTTTTATTTGCGTTCTGCTGTGACAAGAGTACTGATTTCTTTTTCATAATAAAATCTTTCCTACTTTTTTCTTACAATTTATCATTTTTATTTATTTTCATTTAAACGTTAAAGTATTTTAATTTGTATTTCTATAAAAATATTGTATCATAATTATTGTAATTGTATTATAATTCTACTACTTTTTCTCTGAGTATTGAATATTTGAATTTTTACAACTTATTAATTTACTGAAGGATTTAACAAAAATATACTTAAAAATGTACCTAATATTTACTGTAGCTTTTACACTGAATATAGCATTTTCATCATGCTATTCCATTTATTATATATAATTTCGAAAGTATAATAATGTAAGATACGAAGAAAAAAATGTGTCATTGAGTGTTGAGATAAAATATTTGAGCGATTTTTCAATATGCCACCATGATTCCGAAAAGAAAAGGAAAACGCTACAGTAAAACAAGATTAGTGTCTTCTCAGAAAATTTCAGAGCATATTTCAAAGTAACCTGTACAATCCAAAGCTAACTAGAAATAAAAGGAAACAGGTGCCGGTTGTGTGTCTCATACGTGCCACGAAGAAGTTAAAAAAAAATACGCTAAAGAGGACGTTGGTGTTGTAGTCTCTTTTCCCGTGGTGTATGTCACTCGCGGCGGTCGTGCGTTCCACGGCGATAAAAAGCCGAAGAAAATATAAAGAGGAGCTGATCTCGGCGGCAAAGTAAAAATGCTCATCGGCACCGCCGGTGGCACGCAAAGGCCGCAGCATAATAGCGGGAACGAGGGAGCCGACGATGAATACACTCCGCCATTTGTCGCGATCAGTTTCGGTCCTTTGCACCGCCAGTCAAAGTACCTCCTTTCACGCAGCCACTTTTCACGAAAAATACGTCTTAAAACCGCTTAACGCTCGACTTCACAAGCTCGGAACGTGCTTCTTGTGTACTTTACAATATCGCTAAAGAGCAAATTTTTTATTTTCTTTTTCTTTAAATTGATAAAGCCTTTTTAGAAGGAATCTATGCCTTGGATTTTATGCTTATTTATCAAATCTAATCAGACGAAGTTTGATGTCTTTATTCTCTATGCGATGAATCTCGTTTTAACACTTGCGTTCTGGAATATGACTATTCGATTTAGAAACGTTTTCTATTCCGTTATGTATCAACAGTTACATCTAATTATACGTGATCTAATGATACATCTGAACTTTGAAAAAGTAAATCGCAAATGATTTCTTCAAAGCCTTGGACTTTTGATGCGGAATGTTTGTATACCCAAACAGGACCGTGATCGAATCCTGACCACAGCGATTGATTATAGCACATGAATGCCGAGATTCCCGAAATTCAAAATTTTCACGTGCTTATTATCTCACTGCAGCTGTAGGTTACTATGGGTGGACCCATTGTATCTGAAGTGTTCACTAGCGTAGCAATGTAGAGCCATATAGACTCACAATAAGGACTTCAGATAGCTGTAAAATATATATAAAAAAAAATTATTAATTGAAACGTTAAAAATACTTAATGTAATATAGAAATACAGAAGGGGAGATGAGGCTTGTAAAAAAAGCAGTTGCTCTTCAGGCTTGTGACTAATACTTGCTTTAGAGCCCCACAGCGCTCGTTGATTCTCAGACGAGCGTTTTATACTCGAAAAAGACGTTTTTAGACTTTCTGAAAATAATCCAAATCTTCATTTTTTTAGAGTAGAGCTTGTAATATTAAACTGTAATCTATAAAAGTTTGGCACCTATACGGTAGTGAGGAAAATGAATGGTATTAAATAAATAAAAATCTTTTTTAAATTATATGATACAAAAAATAATAATAAGATAGAAGAAGGTGGGACTTCTCAAGTACTACCGCAATGTATTTACACCACTCTAACCTCAAAATCATAACTTTAATATGATTATTCGGCTCTCGTGGTATAAAATACGGTACGACACTGGTGCGTAAGGTGATTTTTACCGCATTCGACTTTTCGCAAAACGTCTCCTGCGGTAAATAATCACCTTCCACACCCGTATCGTAATGTACTATTTTTCAAATTCAAAAACACTCTTCTAAATATATATTAATGTTTTTTTTATAGCAACATATACTGACAAAAGGAGATCATTCCCAGTAAAACATTTGATCTGAATTTTGAGTCGATATTTTAATATTTATTATTTATTATTATTCTAATAATTTTAATAAATGATTGGGATAAACAAGGAGAAAAAGAGGAAAATGATCTTTCTAATGGTTATAGATTTAATGAGGAAAACGGTCACAATCTCGAAAATGAGGTTAATAAATCAATCAGAAGATCAGAGCTCTCGGAATTCCAGAAACGATATGGGCGAGGAGCAGTTTCTCCCTCTCGTTATCAAAAAGCAAACATAAATCCCGGTGAAGTAACGTAAGCGTACATGGGGATGCTCGCGCGTCAGAATAAACAATTCCATTATATTTATCAGATAATGAAAAGACAACGATAAAGGGCGCAATGGTCGAAAAGCAAGAAGCGCTATTGCTGCTCGGCGGCTGAATTCCGGGTGGAGGGCGCACGGGGGTGGATGAAGAACCGCATCGGCCGTACACTCCCTGGCGCTTCTTCTTCTCCTCCTCTACTCTCCCCCTTCTGTGTCATTAATACCAGGCGACTGTTACATATGGATGAGGCGAGTTGGGCTGCGGCAGGGAGAGAGAGAGAGAGTACAGAGAACCCAACCAGCGCTACAGACGAAACGAAACGTAACGGAACGGAACGTAACGGGATGCTGTGTGTTCTGCGGCCGTGGCTGCCAGGGTATAGGGATTCGAACTCATCGACTAAAAGCATTCGCGGAAGACCAAAGTCATTCCGCTTTATTCCTCACTCTCTGCGGTATACAGACTAGCGCTACGCGGAAAGAAAGCGACCCATGCGATAGCTGTCGATGTTTGCGCGCCTTCTAAGCGTATTGTGCTTGTGATTCTTTCTTTATACGCTCGTTCTCGCGCTGTGTACCCACAAACATTCACTTGCTTTTCTGTTTTTCCGACTTTTCCCGCAAAAATTGAAATCCTTACTGAATTCAACAACATCAAGCTCAATGGAAAATACTAGTTCTCAAAAACTTTGATATTTTTTTCTTGTTTTTACTTTTTGTCCAAAGAGTTTAAAAATGTGTTCTATACTATAGCTGTGGTACTGTAGTTACAAAGAACAATTTCAGTTAAACATAATGTTTGCCAATGGGCCATTCTTATTGCAAGTATGTGTAATTTTATTGAAAAATATTTATCTATTAAAGTAAGCAGACAAACTTTGAGCTTTGGTTCATTAATTATTACTGATTATGAACTATCAAAGATATCGATCTTTTTTAGTAGGTGATGAGAACTTGGATATCGAATTTTTTCTCTTTTTTATTTCTTCTCGTTCCTCTGTATCTGTACCTAAAAAAAATTTTATAGTAAAAATTTTGTAGTGAAAAAATAGTTGATAAATTCTCATATTACAGTAATTTATAGTAAAAACTACTATAATTTGGTAATTTTGCTATATTTATAGCAATTGTTTCTTTAAATTGTAGTAATTTATATGAAAAATATGAGTCAATCTTTAATTTATAATCAAATACAGTAATTTTTACTACAAAATTTGTCTCCATTTAACTTATCAACTGCTCACGTAAATTGTGTAATTGGTCTACCTAAATCATTACTAACAGCAAAACCTGTATCACTTCTGTGTAAAACAAAATTTTTTCCAACGAAAAAACGAACATTAATAATTAGTAATAATCTCCAAATTTTTATATAGTTTATTTTATTTTACCCTTTATTTTATTCAATAATGGGGCTAGAAAAACCACATAATACAGAATTAAGAACAAAATTGGAGGTAACTGAAAGTGTAAATATGTCAAAATAGACTTTAAATTGTTGCACTGCAGAATTTGGCCTGATCTTCCGCTTAAATTCGCCAATGATAGTAATATCGCGGGTATTTCGCGGTAATAGATTTTATGCTTGACGTAGCCTAGTTATAAGAGAGTTAAAGGAGTAGTTGGTTAACGGGGAATCTTCGCGGATTGGTCGAGGATTACGGATTGGGTATGATATGTTCTGTTTAGACAAGAGAGAGATTTAAGTTCGAGACCCTCTGTAAATTTCCTGATAATTTTATAAGCATGGTAAGGTCATCAAAATTATATAGATTAGTCGTAAAGGTAGTCATGTGAAAGTTATCCATTACTGACTCGAAATTTTATACATTTTCATATTTTGATGATTTTATATTGCAATTCCTCTCCCTTTAATATAATATTAATAAAAAATTTAATATTTAATAAAATATGTCATAATATATTATTGGTATCATATATTATGTCAACAACTTCTTTATGCAGAGTGTTTTTCTTAGTTTTGATTTTTTTTATATTCATGAATGGATTTGGGAGTGAACATTGAGCCTATAATGTATGAAGGTATTTTAAAAAATATTTTTAAAATAAAATACAGGTGTGCAGTGATAGTGTATTGAAGTTTTGGAAATTGATTTATACTTGGAATTTTATTGGAAACTTTATACTTCAAGTAGCAAGGATCGATGGTATAAAGACAAATTATGTATATTAATCCTGACGAGAAACATCTAGTGTCAAGATTTGAATAAACTTTTAAAGGAATAAGCGACAGACATACAAGAATATTAGAACCTCTGCTTCTGACAGAAAACTTATAAAATCATAGATCATTGACTATATATCACTATAATATAATCCACAGTTTATTTCTTTGAGTCAAAAGAGTTATATGCACTGCCATGCACTTGAACATTTTAGTTAATTCCGCTACAAGGTATATCAGTATTTTTATCTTACTTTAGTTATGTTGCATGTGAAAAGAATAATCAAGTAAAAATAAAAAATTTTACTGTATTGGACATCAATAAAAGTGTTGCTTCTTTAAGAATTAGGTCATGGCTTTGTAACATGTAACCAGGATTTTGAATTCCTCAACACATTCTACATTTATCTGACAAGGAAAGTACCCGAACTGTCAAATTCAAAAAAATTCCAAACCCATATTAAAAAGTAGACCTCCATGCGAGATTCACGAAACCATTTTTTTTATCGGCTGAGAAGCGCTTTATAAGGGTTAAAATCACCCCTAAAGTTTACCCCCAAGAAACGTTTTTTTGATATATCTCGGCTTCTACTTAACTTTTTTTAACGAAACAAAATGGAAAGAGTTTCTTATTAAAAACCCAAGAAATCCGTGGTAGTATGAACATTAAGGGTTGCATCCCTTATTTTTTAGAGGGTGAAATTGTGTTTTTTTAAGAATAATTTTTGTTGTGAGAATTCATAAAATAATTAAAAATAGGTCAAAACATTATTTTTACCAACTACAATAAATAACAGTTGGTGTTTTTGGGCATTCTTCGCGAAACAACCCCTCAAGAGGTGGTAAACCACCCCTAACACAAATGAATTAGGTATATTTTTTTGATCATTAAAAATATTACTTATGTCGACTGCAATTTACTATCAACTGATAAGAATTTTTCCATCGGTCTTACAGTCTTACAAATTAATTTAAAATAATTAATATTTATGGCAGTCAGATTGCCCTTGTTTATAATCACCCCCGCAGAATCTGAAATAAAAACTTAATTAAAACCTGGAAAAAACTTTGTTAGCAAAGGACGATCTGACTGCCCCCCACCACCGCCACCTTGTCCAACGTTTCGAGCCCGCTCCGGCTCCTCCTCAGGGACTGAATATATATATTTTTGGCAATTATTTTTTTCCTTAAAATGGGTTCTTGAAGTTGTTAATCGGAATCCACAGTTAGGTCCACAATAAAAATTTGAAAATAGTGAATTCAATATGGCGAAAAATTTTTTAGAAATATTTTAAATTCCACGAAAAATAATATGTAGACCCCCTAGCGGAAATTATATTATGTAAATAAATGTATAATAATGTAACAATGTTTTGTTATGTTATTCTATTATTTATTATTTTTTTATCATACACTTGTTTATCGTACGAATATTGAATTCACTATTTTCAAATTTTTATTGTGGATCTAACTGTGGATTCCGATTAACGACTTCAAGAACCCATTTTAAGGAAAAAAATAATTGCCAAAAAAATATACCTAATTCATTTGTGTTAGGGGTGGTTTACCACCTCTTAAGGGGTTGTTTCGCGAAGAAAGCCCAAACACACCAACTGTTATTTATTGTAGTTGGTAAAAATAATGTTTTGACTTATTTTTAATTATTTTATGAATTCTCACAACAAAAATTATTCTTAAAAAAACACAATTTCACCCTCTAAAAAATAAGGGGATTTCTTGACTTTTTAATAAGAAACTCTTTCCATTTTGTTTCGTTAAAAAAAGTTAAGTAGAAGCCGAGATATATCAAAAAAACGTTTCTTGGGGGTAAACTTTAGGGGTGATTTTAACCCTTATAAAGCGCTTCTCAGCCGATAAAAAAATGGTTTCGTGAATCTCGCATGGAGGTCTACTTTTTAATATGGGTTTGGAATTTTTTTGAATTTGACAGTTCGGGTACTTTCCTTGTGAGTATACAATCATCTAATATTTTTGAGAATGATAATTACAAACAAATGAATACAGAAGTACAAAACAAAGTTCATACTATCCCATGAAACAATTCAGGACGAACTGCTGTAAGGATGGCTGTTGCCGGCACGCATGCTTAGTTTACACTCTTGAAGAAACGTATACTAAGGCACCAGAACTACTTTTTCTTAAATTCTCATATCACGGATTCGGCTAAAACTTTACGATATATTTTTGGATGCAGAAATATGAAGAAAGATAGCAATATTAGACCCTAATGCTCTAAAAAACTCAAGTTATGGACATTTTTATCTTTATTTTGAAAAAAACCTTTAAAAAAGCCTTTTCTTCAAACTGTAACCATTTAATCTTGATAAGTACTCTTGAATATCATAATTTGTGCCTGAGCGAGGGGGTTTTCGGTTGAACGTCAGGGAAAAATTTTAGCATCGGAAAAATGTCAAAAAAATTGGACAATTTACAAAAAAATTCATAAAAAAGACACCTATAAAAGCTTATTTTTCTTTTTATCAAGATATCAAGAAATCCCTCGCTCATACGAGAATTGTGATATTCAGGAATACTCAGTTCAAAATTGGAGTCATTTCATTCCCAGGATAATTTTAAACCTCATGGACAGTGGGTCATGAGTTTAGAAACTTTTTCTTCAAATAACAAGTTCCCCCTTTTCAGGTTTAAAAGGTATCATACTCCTTTAATATATTTCTATTAGTAAAATTCTGCTGGTAAAATATTTTTTTTTTAAACTACTACGTCAAGTTCAATATAATTTATATAATTAAGCAGTATATAAAAATGTACTGCGGAAATCTTACTTTTGAAAGTTGCATTTGATGATTACAGTCTGTTTTGCTGACCAAGATGACTTAAGGGATTATGTAAATTATATTAGTTTTGTTGGTTATATTGGTTATATGGGTGGTGTGGGTTATATTGCTGTTCTGGGTTATTGGGTTATATATTGTAAGTTATTGATAATGGGTCGTGAGTTCTGGATTATGCATCATATTCATACCTCTATAAATTTGTATATTCTAGATTGACTGTTCTTATAATTATTAACTATTACTGTTAACTTTTGTCTATTTACCTATTCTATAAACTTTTATTTAATATTTCATTCGTAATTATTTGAGTTGAAGTTGTTTATCCAGACAAAAACCAACAACTTCGCTAAAGTTAAAGTAAAAAGGAGAAGTGAAGAATCATAATAATTAAGGGTATAGAGGTTTAGGATTTAGATTATGAGCTAGGTTTAGGAATTATCCCAGAAGCTGGTTCAAAACGGCGTATCCCGCGTGATGGTGTTTTTCGCTTTTATTTACTTTTTTTCATACCTTAAAAAATGACTGACCAGTTAATTTTTACACGTTCTAGAGCTTTTATAATATTGAATCACCCTTTTTTGTGAATTTACTAGTGAATAAATAGAAACAAAAAACATCATTGCGCCTGATTAAACCGGTTTTCGAGATAACGCCTTTTTATGCGAAAGCGACGATATATAATTAAATTTTGTAGTTATGTATATTAATAAGTTTTATTTTATTTTATTTGTTAAATTTTCCGAAATCTTGGTATTAAAAATCTTGTAAAATTTCGGATCGTCCCTGTCGTAAATTTTAAATGTTAATAACAGTTAATAACTGTTAAAAATTATTTAAAACTATTTAGAACTGTTTAAAACTGTTTATAAATGTTACAAAATGTATGATTTTGGACACTTTTTTTCTAATTATAATACTTTGTAACAGTTTCAAACAGTTTCTAATAGTTTTAAACACTTTCAAACAGTTTCAAATAATTTTAAATTTCATATATTTCAGGAAAAATTAAGAATTAATAAATTATTATTATTATTAATATTAATTAATAATTATTTAGTAGCCTCATTATTACAATCATGAGCACTCCAAAGGCAAGTAACAGTCAAACAATGCAGAAGAAGCCTAAGGAGTGTTTAATTAAGTTATTAAATAATTTAATAACTCTTACAAACTGTTAAAAACTGTTGAAAAATGTTACAGTTACAAACGATTAATAACGTCCAAAATCCTACATTTTGTAACATTTTTAAACAGTTTATAACTGTTCCTAACAGTTTTTAACATTTTTGAACAAAAATATTTCCGCTAGGGGTGACACACTTTTCTACGAGAAACTTGAAAAGGAGCGATTTAAGGGACGGTATCAATTTCTAATATAATGGACTACCATTATTGGACAACATTGTTAAGGTAAGTTTTGGAGTGAGCCCAAGAAATTCAGCCAACAACTTGGGAAAGAAGACAAAAATTTTAAGGCGAAAAATGTTTTCTCTCTTATAATCTTACTAAAATTTTTCAACAAATCTTTATCGATTTTATACTTGTTATCAAATCTATAATGTACGTCAATGTGTTAAAATTTTAGTGTTATCTACATTCGGTCACATTAACAGGAACAGAATCAGAAATCAAGGAATCTTTGTAAAGCTTTACATAGACGTAACTTTTTATATTTTTAGACTAAGTTTCTTGTTTAAGAAAAATCGTTAATAAACTTAAGATGTATTTAGTATTTTCTGTTGGCATGGGTGAGTCCTTGTAGAATTCTCTTCGTCTTCTAGATTGCAGACGTTAAACTTATCTACTGTAACACTACGATTTATCTTGATTCATTTTTACAAGCAATACCTTATTTTGTTCGGCTTTTAAAGTGATTTCAAATAAAAAAATTAGTTGTAATAATTTTTAAGATTTTAATAAGATTATGATATTTATTTATTTTTCACTCAATTTATCAATTTATTTATAGAACAATAAATTGAGTTTGGGGATGCTAAGTACCAATGAATGGGTAAATGAATTATTTTTTATACTTTGTGTTGTAGAGTGATATAGATATTTCCATATTTAATAAGTTTTGAATTGGAAATTCTTAATAATATTATCGTGAATGGCAATAGTGACAATTACGAATCCGGAATAAAAAGTTGTAAAAAAATTGTTAGTATTATATTAATGAAAGCAATATCCATGATGAAAGCATTAACATTCCTCGTAAATGATGGAATAGAAATAAATCAGGTGGAGATTTATCAGGCAGTTAAGCAGAGCATTCCAGTGATTAGGAGAGTGCTTAATGCTTTGATGTGGCGTTAATGAGATCGAGGCAGCAATTGCGGCAAGAAGCTTAATCAAACAAGTGGAAGAAATAACAGAAGAAGAGGGAGAACCAGAGGCCAGTATAGGAGAGTCGATTCATCATTGGTGCAGCAGGGCTCGCGATACTCAGTCAGGTAGAGGAGCCTTTTTCTATTTACCAGCGAGGGCGAAGCCACAAGAATCGCGCCACTCTCTTTTCTCTCGAATCCGGCGGAAGAGCGATAAATCTGTCGCGCAACCACTGGCCTCGTATATCTTCGGCAGCCCGAGGGGGTGGACTCGAGGCGAAAAGAGAGGGGGAGGCGAAGAGGGCTGGCGCTCGGCAATATAGGTAATGTTCCGGCTAGGCTACTTAACAAATTGCTACAAATTGCGGTGAGCATTTAGTCGCGGACGCTGACTCTCGTAGTGTAAAAGACGGCACGCACGCGCACCGAGACAGAGGGGTAGTCCTGCGCTTTCCGCAAGCGCTGCCGACCACATGTCGCCCTCGTCCATATGCCCAGCGAGTCGCCTCCACCCTCTCCTCTTTCTCTATCTCTCGCCCGCGTACACCGCAAAGTAGACAAATCTCGTGCGCGAACCGTTCGACGCGGTTATATGGCTGATCGACTCGCTGCTAAAGATGGATTAAATTCCCACTGTTTGCGGGGTCGCTTTCCGCCCATGTGTGCACTTTCTTTACTTCTCGATCCTGTAAGGGGAATCCGTTTTACTCCTACCTCATTCGTCGGCTTGTATAATACTCTAGCATTCAATCCATATTTTGGTCCGGCAGAATTGCAATATTTTGTAAATATCTTTTCCAATCATTTTCTCCTTTTCATTGTTCAATCTTTGGCTTGACAATTTTCTAAAACGCTGTAGCTCATTGTATATGTTAATTAAAGTCCCAAAAACTCAGTAAATTATACAAAATATGAAAAGAAGTTTTTAGTTAAAAAAAAGGACAGAGTGATAATTATGAGGTTAAGCAGTTGGCACATTATAACCACTCTTAGAATAGTAGACCATGTTCTAAAGATCTGATAATTTGTATTTTTAATTACTAGCCTGGCCCTACACTCAACATCGTTTAAATTACTTATTTAGAATTTCATAAAGTATTTTAAAAAGTATCGTGTACCAAAACCAATAGATGCCCTTACGTAGTTTTCGTATTTGCCTGTAGCAATCTATTTTATTTATATAACGACTTTATTATGAATATAAAATTTTAGTCAACGTAGTGTAGTGACCCGGAAGTCAGAATTATTGACGTAATGATTCCGGTGCAATGTGCAATGTTGCTGCAATCTGATTAAAGCAAATGCCCCGGAGGGTTGACAGTCCCAGTGCTAGCCAAAGCAAACTAGTGGGGATGACATTTGCATAATTAGCATACAAAAATAGATTTGATGTCACTAGATGGAAAGTCGTAAGGAATTTTGTGCTAGGGTGGAAGGGCGATTTTAGCGGAAAATCTTGGCTCCCGCCGAGATAATGAGAACATCGTCAATTCCGATAGACCTGCACCGCGCTGCTGCTCCAACGCGTGCGAGTGTCGGCGCTAATAATTCGTTGCTGTCCAACGGTGTCGACAGCAGCGACGGCGGCTTGGCTTTGGATAACGATACTCGGAAAGCAGCGAGAGAGAATCCAGCAATCGCGTGCCGGGGCCCCGACGTTCCTGTTAATTTCACGGGTATTTAACGCGATTCGCGTGACAATGATTCAATCAGAGCCGGGGCTTATTTAGGCGCGGCGGGCACGAGGCCTCGTTACGTAGTGCGTCGCGCGCGCTCCGCCTGCTGCCGGCAGAACGTCTGCCCTCTAATGCACCGCGCGGACCTTCACGCGACGACACAATGCTGGGAGATTCTCGCGCGCGCGTGCACCTAATGCCGTTGTTATTATCCGCGCTGCTCATCGTTAATGTCTCTTTGATTGCGCGCCGCGTGAGGAATCGCCGGGATCTTTTGATGGTGTGCGCGCCTCGTGATTATGTCTCGATTCATTAGGATGATACTACATCAGCCGCTGGCAAATTGTCATGCGAGTGAGCTTTCGTCAGTTTCTCTCGAAAATGGCACTCATTGAGTCGTCGAGGGAGAAGCGGCCCGAGCGAACCGTCGGAGACTGTCATAAGCGGCGCGGTCGGCGGAATACAGTTGTCGCGCGAAAGGGTGAGAGACGGGCGGGCGGGAGACGGAATCGCTTAGCCGCACGCGAATAATGCAAATCGGCGCGGAGTAGTGGCGATTTAATAGGAGGATATTTTCCGCTGCAGCCAGGCGTGCGCTTGGCCAATCGGCGCGAAGGAAAAAGCGAAAGCGGCGGGATGCCGATGACAGGGGGCAAAAAAGTCTATCTCTCCATCTCCGGCGCCTAATTCCCTCTTTGTCTAGTCGCCTGCCCCCGATAATTCGGGCGCGTACCGGGGCGCATGCAGGCGACTATATAGTTATAGAGCGGGCGCGAATGTTGTCAGGCAATTTTCTTGGCCAGTGCCTCTGAATGCCGCAGATTTCCATCTAGCCGGCGGCGTCCTCGCCGTTCCGGATGTGTAGTGCGGTGTGACGACACGGCCTCGCTGTGGCTGGCTGGCCCGGGTAAATACCCCCTTCGGCCCCGAGCGCGCTGTCTCTCTAACGCGGCTCCCGGCTAACCACAACTGTGATTATAATTCGCGCGCGTGTGCATGCGTGCGGATGGCCTCGAGGAGCAGGGGACGAGCCGACGAGCACAGCCGAGCTCTAAAGGATTATGCACGCGGATTTAACTGATGAATCACATTGTCGTCTTGATTCGCGCTGCCGTTAATTTTCGAGCTTCCCGCTGCATCCTCCCACTCCCCTCGGCGCAGAATGCGACCTTTCATAGCCAACTACACTGCCATGTCCAAATTAACCGCGGCCTTCTCTGCCTCTCTACCTCTTCCGGGAGCCGAATACCTATGGGCATACCGACATCCTTTCCACCAAACTATAGTTGAACAAATTATTACTTCATAGACTCGTTCTGCAGAACGTTTTCGCGTTAATCTTTTCATTTTTTCAGAAGAAAGTATATCCAAAATTTTAAATTCATTCTTATCACTTTTGATTGGTTCGTTTATGAAAATATAAATGGCTCTTCTCATACGTTCCAGTAGTATTTCCTTTGAATGTCAACAAATCGAGTTTGGGTTTGTATATTTCCCAAGCTGTTTACTTCAATAATCTCAGATAGGCATTCTCTGCTGTAAAGTGTTCTACAATCTCATTTGTAACTAATTAGTATTATTTGTTGACTGATAGGTTTAGTATTATGATGAATCCCATTATTGCAGTAGTATGCGGGGTTTTATATGCCATTATGCTTTTCGTTATTAAATACTATTGGTTTAAACTGTGCAGAGAAGAATTTGCATTGGATGATCAGGAATGGATGCGGAGAATGCTAGTATTGAAAAGAATGCTGCCAGAAAATAAACTCCGTTCAATTTCGCCAGGACGATAAATAATTACAGGTATATTTAGTGCAATTTCTTATTCAATAATTAGTATTTATAAAATAGTCATCATGGCTCTATTTAATTCTAGAAATTGAGGATTCTTTCTACTTATATCCGCATTGAGATTTTTTTACTGGCAAGTTTGATACATGAGATTTATTGAAGAGAAGTAACTGAAAAGTGGCGAGTTATTATGTGTTATAATAAACCTATAAAACTCAAGACGACACACCATACACTACTCAAGGCAAATATAAAAGACGAATATGTAAACAAATATGACGAAAAAATTATTTTGATGAAAGCCATTTGCTATACCTACTATGTGTTACTTTTAAAACATTGTACATTTTATTCAAAAGAAAATTATGTTTAGAAATTCATTATACATATTCGTATAAATGTTTGTAAAGAATAAATAAAAATATCGAATTTACTATAATATAACCTTATCCCAGCAAACTAACAGTTTAGAAAATAGTCAAATGAATAATTTATATAAGATATAAAAAATGAAATTAAAAAGGTTTATCTGTTCTAGTGGTACGCAACGTATAAGGATATTATCGCGTACAACACTCGTTTATAGATTTTAGTCTTTCTAATCTTTAGAAGATTGAAAAATCTTTTTCATTAATAATATCAATTTTCGTTTACGATTGATTGGCAGCACTTAGGTATAAAGCTATAATAAATGTCCTAATTAAATTATTGCGTAGGGTGAAGTTTAATGTTGCGATCGTTATTACATTTAGCCATTTCGGTCGGGGTGATGGGGGGAAAACTCGGCAGTGCGCAGGACAGAATGGAGCTAGAGGCACTGCGGAATTACCCACCTTCCATTTCAGCAAACCACATGCTAGCTTATTAATTTTCCGGGCGCTGCGGCGTGCAAGCCCAACTTGACTTGCCGCAAAACCCTATACGACTCAATGTAGGAATTAACTTTAGAAGGCTAAACCCAACATTCGACGCTTTTCCGTCTGTGTAGACTCGTCTTTTCTCGCCATATGTTCGATTAACTTTTTCATTGGGCTTACACAGACGATTCCAATCAAATGCTATACTGGAAAATTGACTATAAACATTCAAGTCGACCATTGCTTAAGCTTAATATGATCGGCAAATAATTATTGATTTGTAATAAAAAAAAAATCAACGCAGCTGTCCCATTTGTGGTTCACGGCCTGTGGCCGTATTAGTGGGACCATTCGATTTCGCGCATATCTACATTCTCGCCTACTTCAATTTTCCTTAAGTACCATCGAGGAAGAGCAGCCAGCCCTGCGTACTCGTAGCTGCTAGGACCGTCCCCCAATATGCCTATATCTACAGCTACGAAGGGTATTTTGGCATAAAAAGAGTGCACGTAGAAGAGCCTCGTAGGTGCCACGGGCGAGCCTCAATCGCGGGGCTGTCGGATTCAGGATAGCATCTCGTTGGTCGCGAAGGCACGCGCTCGGAGGCGTGCTAGAGGCCAAGGGCCGAAGCCTGGTAGAGAATAAAGGCGAGAGAGCGTATGTGGAAAATGCACGTGTGCTATATGTGGATACGTATATTCGCAGCGCTGCGCAGAGTGGGAGAGGACTTCGAAAAAAGGGAAGAAGCGGAGGACTGAGGGAGAGGGAAGGTATCGCGCCGAAAGCGGAGAAAGAACAGAGAGCAGAGAGAGTGAGAGAGAGAGAGAATCGGGCACAAGAGCGAGCCGAGCGAAGGAGAAGAGAGCGAGAGAGCGAGAGAGGGAGGAGAGGAGAGGACAACCCCCTCTTCCGTGCCACGGCTCAACTTGAACGCCCGCGATATCTCGACCAATCAAATCACGCCGCAAGCTCCGCCTTTTATCATTATTTTACTTGTTTTCCCTTTACTTCTCCCTCATTGGATGACATTTCCAGAGGTCCACGTTGCGACAAAAAGATACTCTTCGGCAAAACGACGAGAGAGGAAAGAGACTCCATGCTTTCTCGTCTCGCGTTGTAGCGCATCTTGCTCTCACTTCTCTCCCCCTTCCCCCTCTCTTCCACTCTCTCGAAACTTTATATCTTTCGCTATATACACATTGATTCCGAAACTAACATCGTTGCTCCAGACTTAAATGTATGCCGCGGATCGTCGCCGTACGCCTCGGCAAAGTCACCGAGAGGTGATGCCTTCGCTTGCGCGCGCGTGCGCATTCGTGAGATTCATCGAGCGATATACACTATCAACGTCGTCGTTAAAATCCTCGAGATGAACGATTGTATGTTGGGAAAGAACCGCTTCTTATTCTCGAAATATTCCACGTCGATACTATCACGACGCGTGAAATTAATGACAGTGAATACCGATTTCGATCCAAAAATAGAATAAGTATTGCGAAAATCTTATAGTTTTTCAAAAAGTGTACATGTATATAACTTAAAGAAAATAAAAGTAATGCTTTGGTATTAACTCTGGTTTTCAAATCATTTAGAACCTATAAAAATCATTTCATTATAAAAGTATACGTGTAATACAAATGATGTATCCACTAATCATTTTTCAATAATTTTTTTTATCCCATACAGCTTAAATGTATTAAAGGTTTCATTTATTCGTTGAAGTATATCAATTGTTTCATGACACGTAACAAGAACGATTGTGTACTTTTCTTGTGTGTATATTTTGTAACATCTGGTACGCCAAAGGATTATAGACACCGTTAACTTGCTTAATGAATGCAAATTACTCAGTAAAGTATTTTACATACTACTTCTTTAAACATTCAATATCTAATAAAGGAGGTTCACTGTTACGAGAGAGTATCAGCTTTTGTTTTTCGTGTCTTTTTAAAAGAGCTACATATTAGACATTTTTATTAAATATAAAGTTTAATGATTCATCTATAAATAAAAATAAAACCATAATGTTAGTTATTTAAAATTTTCTCTTTGCGCACATATAACTAGACTATTTAATACTGCTTAAAACTTTATCAAGCCAGAAATCATTATAGATATTATCAAAATTATTAACTATTTCTCGCTTATATACTGTTACTTTTTCATTTTTCTTCGAATATTATCTTTATACATGGTTATAATTGAAAACAATGTTAATTTATCATGTTATTTTTAATTTAAGTTCTAAAAAAATAGTAACTTATTGTATAACCTTTGAACGAATTATTAAAAATCACTTTTTAGTGCTCATAATACAGGATCAACACTCTCAATATAACACATTAAATTTGAAATAGCTATAAATTTGAACAAAATATTATTTTAAGTTTTCAGAGTAATCAATTTTTAGGGAAATGTGTTAAAAATAATATGTTACATTTTCTAAGCGGTTACGTAAATGGTAAAAAAAATATAACCTAAAAACAAAACAAAATAAAGTAAGTTGTTACGTGTATGTATAGTGTTCACAACGTGACGAGGCGGATTGGGTTGCATCTAGCAATATGAGGACAAGTCGAAGAAAGACGCGTACAGGTAGGCATCGGTAGCTCAGCACACAGAGCACCCGTCGCGAAAACGGAAAGTCCAGGGTTCGACTCCCCGCTGAGTCACGCCATGCCGTTTTTTTTATCGGGTTTTCCTCTATTTATTTACCTTCTAGTTCTCCCTCGTAACAAAGTATTCGAACATGTTTATTTGTTTAAAAAAATAACAAAATTTTCATATTCTATGATTGTCCATTTACTTTTTTTATCTGTAAAGCGTTACGACCCTGGTAGAAACGTTAACCAGAAGCTAGCTATTTTTCAGTTAACTTTATGGCTAAACACGAATATTGCTCGTATTTCATAATTATATACTAATCCGAAATAAATTATGGCATTTATACTTCATAAAATATCTATTTTAAGTAATAGTAGAACTTTTAGATGAATTATATTATTTTTGCATAATAATTTTTGCTAAAAATCCTTCAATTTAATTAACACCTTAGCTATAAAATATGGTTAATTTTCTACCAGAAGAGTATATTTATTATTATTATTATTATTATTATTATTATAGCGATAAAAAATAAAAATTTTGAAAAATATAATATGTACCCATGGTCCATATTGTAAGAATTCTGGAGGTTGTTCATATTATGTTTAATAATATAAAATATGGTTTATCAAAACGAATGGATACAAAATATTTTGTACTGATGTTAGAATAATACTCGTCTATAATACAGTTGATATCATTCACCTTTAACAAACTGCGCTCATGCACTGAGAGAAATGTTTAGGAAAAATTACTATAAATGTAAGAAAAATGACTATGTTCGATAGGAACTTTGGGACAGACTCGAATTATCATAAAATTTACTACAATTTACAGTAAAAATTGCTATGTACATAGTAAAAATTACTCAAAACATAGGAATTTTTATTATAAATTGTAGTAAATTTTATGATAATTTAAGTCTGTCCCACGATTACTATAAATATAGTAATTTTTGTTACACCATTTTTCTCCGTGTGCGTATTGACTGATCAAAAAGTGTTGACCTGATTGAAACAAAAAGTTACGGATAGGTACACTAATAGGGACCACTACCGCAGCAGCTCATTTGGGCTTGAAATACTTCTAATGAACCTATTATACAAAAAAATAGGGCTACGTAGATTTCGCAATAGTCCATATATCAAGAGGTGGGTCATATTGTGGACTTAACTCGATATTATTTCATTAAAATATATTTTTGTTTAATGTGACTCATCTCAAAAAAAGTGTTAGAGGCAAAGATTTTTGCCAAGATGATTTTGCACTCTGTTAAAGAAATTTTTTTGTAGAGGGGAAGAACCATTTTCGAGAATAGTGAGGAGGCTTGCGTAAGAAGAACAACGAATAGTGGCCGCGATCGCAAGGGCTGCTGCGACACGGGCAAGGCTCGCACATAACCGTTTGATCTGGCGCATAGCAGTGCATTGTATGTATATCAAGGCAAGTCGGCTGTGCGACTAGCTAGGGTGCGCGAGTGCACACTAGTGCAAAGTGTCCGTAAGACAATGTAAAGAGAGGCCGCGTGTTTCCGCCGAGGGTTCAGATGAGAATGCATACGGATACACAAATGCACAAGGGGCAGAGTCGAGCGCGAGGTCCGGCTACGCCGCGCTCCCGTCAAAGATCGTACCGGCCGATGACAGTAACGCTATTTTATTTAGATATTTCGACCGTTCCCTCATTTTTCCTTGGGCTAACTGTGAGGGTTCATCTAATGTAGGCAGTTCATCGACTCAAGAACATACGAACTGCAGCAGTGATCATATCCTGTGTTAAAACACGGGAGATAATTTCAGTAAAACGTTCGTTGGGAAAAAGATAAATAACACAGACCCACAAAAAGGAGAAAGTGGTATGCTCCAGAGATTAGAGCTTCGATAATATCTCCGTGTATTTTGGCCCCTAAACACGATTCCAATGTTGGTGTCCAGAATTGGTCCGACACGTCTAGATTGTGAGATATCTTAGAAAAGGAAAGTGAAAAAAGATTTTACTTTATGTTTTTTCTACAAAATAACGGAGCACTGCTTGTGCCGTTCAAGATCAACTTTGACGGCCCTCTACAACTTTTTTGTCTCCGAGATCTAAATGTGTGAATTTTGAATACTCTTATATAGCTCTTAAAATCATATTGTTTATTTCTATTTCGAAATCTACACATTTAGATCTCGGATCAAAAAATTGTAGAGGACTAATTCCAAATCGATCTTGAAGGGCATAAGCAATGCTACATTATTTGTAGAAAAAGTGAATAAAAACATTGTTTCAGGCTTGTTTTTTAAGATATCTAAAAATCTTGTACCTTACATATCTCAAAATTCAGACGTCGTGGACCAGTTCTGACCTTAGAATCATGTTTAGATATGGCCAAAATACACGGCGATATGGTGGTCTAATCTCCGGCACACACCACTTTTTTCTTTTCGTTGGCCTCCGGAAGAAATGACCGTGTGACAGGGTTGGGACCGAACACTAAACCCTTCAGATGACAGGAAAGATAATAGTTCATTGATGCCATCGAATTGCCGTTATAATGTTGACACCGTGTATAAAATATTCCAATCGATAACACAGGCCCACAAAAAAAGTGGTTTGTGAGATGGACTAGACTACGATATTCCCATGTATTTTGGCCCGTTGAAGTCAAATATAACCTCAATTTCGATACTGCGCATCAGAATTTTAAGATATCCTTACCCTGGTAGAAATCGTCTATTTTTCTCCCATTTGTGAAACGATTTTTCTCCCATTTTCTCCAATTTTCTAGCCATTTTCTAGCGATTTCGGTCAACTCGCCATTAAATGGCTAGAAAATGGGAGAAAAATCGTTTCACAAATGGGTGAAAAATGGACGATTTCCAGCAGGGTATAACTATAAATAATTAGTGCTATTATAGAGTACAAGTTATATCTGCTACCGAATTTTGAATGATCTGATTACGATATTTCATCTTCGAAAAATATCAAATCAAAATTTTCAGTCATTATAATTGAAAGAAAAAAATATTTTCTTTGTACAATTGAATTTTTATTTAATATTTCTTGAAGGAGAAAAATCGTAATCAGATAATTCAAAAGAGATTCTGTAGCAGATAACTGGTACTCTATAGTAGCAAATTTTTCCGCCTTATATCTTATAAGATATCTTAAAATGTTTAGAGTTAGAGATATCTTGTGTTCCGTATGAGAGGACGACAGAGCGAATGAAATGAATAAGTCGCGTAAAAAATACGCGACGAGCGGGATTCGAACACGTGGACCCGAGGTTTGCGAGAGCATCGCGCGCGTCTTGTTCTTATCTTGAAGCGGATACGTTAGAGCTCGGATGACGGTCAAGCTGAGCCCGTGATACTTAAAATACTGACGTAAAGTGTAAAAACTGAGGTTATGTTCAGCTGCAACGGCTAAAATACATGAGAATATCATAATCTAGTTCATCGAAAAACCACTTTTTTTTTTGTTTTTGTGGGCCTGCGTAATAAACTTAAACAAATTCAATTCTCATAATTGATTTCATGACACAATGTTTTCTGTCATCGTCGATTAAATTAAATTCAGGATTCCATTATTATTTGAATCTTTCCGATTATTCTTTTACAAGAGTACATTTATGTAGTAATTGCTTTAAAAACTATTCTCGATGGTCAATAAACCTTTCAACATATTAAGTATTTCAATTTATACAAGACCTGTTGGGAATTTTCGCTATATTTTTTGCTTTAATTTTATGTCTTTGGAAAGAGCTAATATTTTGTAACTTTGAAAAAACAAAGCAATCTTCTTTTCCTAAGGTATTTATACTTTTTTAAAACTTTTTATATAAAAAATATATCTCAGATCTAAAAAAATATATCTCAATTCGAGGAGACTTTGTGAGCTGGACAGTTTGCTTTGCTATATAGCGCTAAAACTGCTATAGCTATCTCTACGAAATTATTTGGGTACTTACGGCAAATATGTCTTACCCATGCGGTTCGGCGATCATTACAAAGCTGTTTTCCTCGGTGACTCTCGAGGAAAAAGGCGCGGCAGGAAATATTTGGCTTGCAAATGATTGAGCAAGGTATTGACCGCAATGGAAAAAGCAAAAGCAAATTTCCATGAAAATTATGGCTGCGCTTGCGGAGCGGCGAAATAAAACGAGGCGAGCGGCGGGGCGTATAGTTGCTCTAGTCCGTATAAAGCTAAAAAGCAAAGGAGCGCGAAATCAAGAGCAATAGCAATATAGGACTAGTCTTGTCTGCATAGGCCCGGCTCGCTCGGGCGCAGTGTTTGAGCGGCACAGTGGTTGGAATATCGCGCGTCGGACCGACAAGCGCAGAATCGGATATAGCGATTTGTTGGGAAAGCAATATAGCCCGGCTGCCGTTTCACAAACGCGCGAGCGCCCGGGAGGGGGCCGAGGCTTGCGGGGACGCGGGCGCGACGCTTTTCGCCGAAATTTGCATGAGGTATTAAAGCGCGGTGGCTGGGTTTGCGCCGCTGAGCGGAGTTCCTGTTTGCCAACACCGACTGTCGAGGATCAAAGGAGCTCTTCTCCTCCCCGTCCCGGCCGCTGCAGCCGCCCCGACCCTCCCCGCCCGAAAATGGAGGCCGCCTCATCGTCGCGGCGCCGGGGACGTGCCGGCTCAAGTCGAAGCCGAAACGACACACGAGCCCTTTGTCACCTCCGGCCCGGCGTACACGCGCCTCGCCAAGACGGCGCTTTTCCTCCGCGAGGAGCAGCCGCTTTTACGCGCAAGCGCCCCGGTCCCAGGAGAGCGACGGCCGTCCCTTTGACTGCCAGCCGATATTGGGCCGGGGAGATTCCGACCGCTGTTTTTCGCCGCCGGAGAGCGGGAAACGAGTTTCCGGCCACCCCACAGCTACCGCGCAAATCGCTCTAAGCCGCGGCTGAAGGAAAATTCATGCTTTCTTATGGAGCGAGCGCCTTTGACGCCTACGCCCTCGCTCTCATCGCAAGCTCGACTGGGCTGCATTTTAATGCCATGTCTTTCGTATGCGCCGTACGGCTGCCTCGGAAAAGCCCCCACGAAGATTACATCGCATCAAAGAAAAAATGTAATACCGATTCGAGCTAATGCATAGCGAAATCGCTCTCGGAATCATCCTATAACTCTCCATAGCTATATACTAAAATCCAATCGAGGATCTATTTTCAGAGCTATCCTCTTAGAAACGTGCGATTATACAGACATAGTGTATGTTCATTCACGTGTGTATGTGCCTTAAAGAATTATTCCCTTGGGTATTTTTAATATCTATATTTATAAAATTAAAATTATTACTCGTCGTTACTACAGTTATTATTTGTCAAATTGAATTTAGCAATTATGTTATAAATCTATTCAGCTCCCACTTTGTTAATGCGAATCAGAAATCTGCGTGATGTAACAGCAAATGCTCGCGCCGCGAGTACGTATTCTCATTATGCAAAAAGGTTATCGCCTTTCAGATACACGAAGTGCATAAATTACTGCCCGGTTTATCGTAATGGTCGAGCGAATTATCCTTTACATGTGTTAATAATATAAGAACATCAGCACACTTTCTTTTAGTAATAGCGATCTCAATTTCTTAAAATATCATACTCACACTACAATAACATAATTACAGGCTACTAGAGCTGATTATTCAGTTCAATGTATCCTATAATTATGCAAAAATCCTGGTTAATGATGTAAAAAAATTCCTTTATCGCAGACATTGCATTAAGACGATGTTCCTTTTATCCTCATTGATAAGTTATTAGCAGTAATGATTAAATAAATGAAAATACTGCTTTTTGTACATGCGTCAAATCGGGCGAAATGAGCCTCTTCCTACATTGACGGTACAACAGTTACACAGAAGCTCTCAAGCGCGGACGGAAAAACAGGAAGAAGAAGGAGGGAAGTTTATTACTGGTGGCGCGCTCCACGAATTATTTGCATAAGGGCGATGAATGCTTTTTGCTCCAGGCACAAGACTGGCCTGCCGTCGGGCGTCTGTATAGCTCTCGAATTGCGCCGGCAAAGATGCATTTTCGGCCGCATTATCTCTATCAGTGCACTTTGGCGCTTGAGCCACGGCCACGGCATATCATGCCGACTGTGCGCCGCGCGACGGCTGCCGCTTAACTCCGCGGAACGCAGGGGAAATGCAAAGAGGCCGGACCCGCAGAGCGAAGCTCGCGCTCTACAGAGAGGAAGGGAGAGAGAGAGAGAGAGAGAGAGAGAGAGAGGAATGAGATACGCGTATACGTATATATACGCACCTGGGAGAGACGGGGAACTCTCGCGTTTTACAAATTATTCAATTAGTCCCGCGAATTAAGGTATACATATTCATCGCTCCTGATACGCGCGTACCTCGCGCTCTCTGTATATACGCGCGCCTCTGCATATACCTCGCTGTATACGCGTGTGTACGCATTCGCGAGCTCTCTTCCGCGCTCTCTGTCTGTAAAATATACGGCGCCAAGCCGCATAAACAACTCGAGCGCGCAGACGTGTTAGACGCTCTAACGAACACGTAATTCCAAATAAAATATATACTTTTTGAAAGCGAGACTCATGCGCACCGTGAATCTCCTCTTTTCCTCCCCCCCCCCCCCCTTCTCGCTGACGCTCGCCGATGCGCCATGTAGCTTCAAGCGCTACTTACTTTCATGTTAATTGCTTAGTCTTTATAAACAAGCGTCTGCACATCCAGACAAGTGTGCTTGGGAAAAATACGGATATAATGAAAATTATGGCTGATTTCTTTCCTTTTGAATCGTTATGTACTAAGTTAAAGCTGATGCCGGACATTTCTTTTTTTTTTTTATATTTTACAGCTATTTGAAGGCCCCTTTTATGAGTCTTATATAGCTCTGCATTGCTGCATTAATGAGCACTTTAGATGCAACGGGACCACCCTTAGTAACTTCCGCAGCAATGTGGATCTACAATTTTAGGTCACAGCTATAGTGAGATGAACGCGTGAAAATTCCAAATTTCCAAAAACTCGTGTTCCTTGCTAGTTAATCGCCGCTAGTTAAGCCTACAGGTGCTAGTTAATAGCCGTGACCGGGATTAGAGCACAGTTCTATCCTCAATTTAGAGTTGAATGTCCGAATCTTGAAATTATTGAAAAACTCTTACACAATCAAAAAATCAGCTAAGAGTAGGGCACTCCCGTAAAATCTACATTCTTGTATTCAACAGCAAAAATGATAATTTTTAAATAAAGACAAATTACTCCAAAAAGAAGGCGTGTAGCGTTTACTATTTCAAATAGTGAAAATTATTGAAAATGGAGTCACATTTACAATTTTGTTTCGTAAAACCACTGATAATGTAATAAATTATTTTATATATTTCGAGTAATAAATTTAACAGAATAACTTAATATTAGTGAAGTTTCCCTGGCAGGAATTCATCTATATGAAATGGCCAGAAAGTTAGAAAATAGCTAGTAAAACTGACTAATTAATGGCTATGATGAAACGATTTTTCGACCATTATTTGCTTATTTCTTAGATTGACGTCACAACAAAATATTCGTATTTAATTTTCTTACTAATTCTATCGTATATGAAAGAGCATTAAAGTACATCGGATGGCTTACCATAATATAAATAAATAACATTAACTAAAAAAAGCAGTGTGTTGTACTCCTTCTATGAGTAATTCAGCAAAACTTTTATTTGTCCATCTGATTCTGTCTCTCTCACTCCTTGTCATAACAGCAAGCCTTCTACTAGCCATTTCCAGAAAAAAAAAAACTGATTAGTTTTAATACCTCTAAAATACTCAAGAGCAAGCTTGTGCCTGTCTTCGAAAAACTCATTCTATTTATCAATCTGTTAAATCGTCATATAATACGGGAAAAAGCGTTTCACCGGAAGCTATAAACTGGACAAGATAAATTCCCATTTTATAGCAAGTTTCTAAAATAAATAGTCAGTTACCGTGGTAGAAATTATTCCATTAAAAATGGACAGGAAAACAGAAACTGGCCATTGGGAATGGCTAGTTATTAGACACAAGTGTAACGCTTTTTTCCATCAACTTTTATGGAATGGCCCTAGCCTCAAAATCTTCACATTAAAATTTCATAATAATTTAACCACATATTGTAAAACTTATACCCTTAAGAGATAGTTTACCGGGATATAAACAAAATTTAGTAGTCTTTGTATTATTTACAGCTTTATTCTATAAAATATTAACCAAAATCGTTATTTTGCCACGTGACTCTATCTCTCTCACTCATCGCCATAACAAATCACTTGTTACTAGATTTTTAATGGCTTCGTCGGCTAGCTATTCTAACTAGTATTAAAATGTCAAATTAATAGATAGTATAACATTTTGACCATTTTTGCAACCAATAAATGTGAAAAATAGGTTAAAAAAATCGTTACACTTATGGTAGAAAACTTGAGTCCATTTTTTTGCCATTTACTACCTGAAAAATCATTTCAATATCTACCAGGGTATTAGTTATAAAATATTTTGGATTTCTACTAGGGTTCATTTGAACTATTTTTATGAAAGTAACGGTACTTTTACACAAATGATTACTTTGCCAATGCACAGTTTGGCACAGTTTAGCAGAGTTGGGAACTATTTGGCACCGTTTGGCACAAATAATTCAAATTATTTTGTATGGTTCTGAAAATCGTGAATTTGAACCAAAATTATTTTTAATGTCTCAAAATGACTGTGTTGGACTATGCTGAACTGCGGTAAAATGTGCCAAACTGTGCTGCAATGTGCCAATCTGCGTCGAAATGTGCCAAACTGTGCCGAATAATCTAGCTAATTTCATTTTTAATTGCTAAAAACGATTTGTGTGAATTGGTGGAAAACTGTAACAAACTATGCTAATCTCTACCAACCCGTTCAAAATATCTGAAATGTACATACTTACTCGGTCATGATTTTGCCCAATTTGGCCCAGTTTGGCTGGCTTAAGAATGTTATGGCTATATCGCTCCTGCCAAAAGTTAGTTTTTCGCGTTAGAACTGCGATAAACAAAATTCGAATATTATAAGATTTAAAAAATCAGGAATCGAAGCAAAATTAACAAAGTTTCATTATTTTTTATTATCATGCAAAAAAGCATGATAATGTACACAAATGTAATGTAATGTACACAATATTTAAAAAATTTTGATAAAATAATATAACTTATTCGTCAATTTTGCTTCGATTTCTGATTTTTAAAGCTTACAATATTCGGATTGCATTTCCGCACAGTCATACTGGACGGAAAAATCGTTAACTACTCCATATAATAATTTATCGCAGTTTTAACGCTAAAAACTAACTTTTGACAGAGACGATATACCCACAACATCCTTAAGCATACAACTTATTTCCATTAGGCTAAATATAAATATTTACAATGGTTCTTATGTCATTTGCAAAGATCACGATGTGAACTCCGCGATTCTCCTTATTACTAATCATTCTCTCTGTCAATGATCCACTGCTTTCATTTTATTTAGGTAATATATTAATTTTGGTGAAATTAAATTGTAACTTTTTCTTTGCAGGAGTCATTTCCTGATGGCAAAAGACACACGCAAGAAAATATGATAGACAAAACTTAAAATATTAGATATTGAAATACATCAATTATAGGCTGCATAGATATATCGTACCCTATTTTCATGCATGCGTGTGTAGTTTCCGAACTTTTCATAAACTTAAGTACTTTTTCTTTAAAAACTTTGCGTTTGTTCTTTACAGACTCTCGTTTTTTGTAAAACTCGACCTTCTTGTATTATGTAGACATTTTTTTAATCTTTAAAAAACTATAAAATAAAAAATAAAAGAAGACTTCGTAAACCCTGGTGGAAATCGATTCCATTATTTACCTAATAAATAGCTAGTTTCCCCAATAATCGTCAAAAACTAGACACTTATCTTGTCCATTTCTATCCATCGATGAAACGAGTTTTCTGATCATATTCACCATTTAAGGATGTACTGGCTATAAGGTCCCTGCGCAAAGTTTGTGAATTCGATAAACTGCAATAATTAATTGTATGCGATAATTGATCAAATTTAAGTTTTTTTGGGTGATTCAGGAGTATAATACGAATATAATAAGCTTTGAAAATTGAAAATCGAATAAAAATTGACAAAGTTTTGCTATTTTTTATAGTTACAAAAACCGAATCATTAAGTAAATTTTTAATACTGAAAACGACAAAGTGCCAAACTTTTAATTTTTATTCGATTTTTAATTTCTGAAGCTTATAATATTCCGGTCATGATTTTTAATCGATCGCGAGCATTGAAAATCGTCTATTTATCCTACATAATTTGTTATCGTTGTTTTGATATTAGTCACTTAACTTTTGGCAGGGACTGTACGAGAAATAAACTGCAATAACAAATTATGTAAGATAAATAGTCGATTTTCAATGCTCGCGATCGATTACAAATTACGATAGGAATATTATAAGCTTTAGAAATTAAAAATCGAATGAAAATTAAAAGTTTGGCACTTTGTCGTTTTCAAGTATTAAAAATTTACTTAAGGGGGTCGGACACCTTTAGAATGACGAAAAATCAATTTTTTTTATTACATATTTTACTAAAAAAACACTTGTAGAATATGTCCCAACTAGTTTTAAAGCATTATCTATTTTTGTTTTAAGAATATACACAAAACACTGATAAAAAGCTTTTCATTTATTTTTTGTTCAAATTACATTTTTCCCCTTGTATACATAATTATATAATCATATATTATTTCTACTAATTTTTTTTTCATTTCACTGTTCTTAATATATTTAAAATTCTCACTCTAAATATCTGTCTGTATATACTTTAAAAGATCCAAAAATAATATTTTAAACATTAATACAAAGATAAAAAATAAACAATATAATTTATGGACGGTATTTTTGACAAAAATAAAAATTTGATTTTAAAACTTATATAGCAGTTAAGTTGGCACCGTAACAACCTGACTTATCAACGACAGCCTCTTACAGGCTCACAACTCACTCCTTTATTGTAACACTGAATCCACATTGCATGCCGTATGCCGTATGCCATCAGAAAAATAGTTGTTGTCCGAAATCTATAATATTTATAACTCTATGGTTACAATTCCTATAGAATTTATAACCATAGAGTTATAAATCCTACCCATGTAAAAAAAATTTGTATAAATTCTGCATAAGTTATGCATAGATGATTGTGCATAGGATTGGAAAAGCATAATATATGTATAATTTATACATAATCTATATAAAAATTCATTTCAGCATAGTTTATGCATAATCATTATGTTATTATGGTAAGTAAACTGTATACATAAATTGTTCTAAATTTATATAAGAAATAATACAGAATTGGCATATAGAATATTGACATTTTTACTTAAATAATTTATATTACATTATCATACAAATAAATATTTTTTACACGTGTTCAGAGGGATACTATAAATACAATGTTATGAAATAAGACAAAACATTGAACAGACTTAAAAAATTACCAATTTAGTAATTTTTCAAAAACATATATACATTAAAAACAGGGTTACAAGGTGGTAAAATAGACGGTTTATTGAAGCCAAGGGCACATCTTGAAAGACATCAATCCCAGGACCAAAACGCGCAGTTACGTGACTACAAGTCTGTCCAGCTTGATCGTGATTTCATGGGTCGCCCAGCTTTTTCCAGAAACCCCTGCAAATTTAAAAAATCACAAAGTATCTGGTATTGGTAGGATATCAAAAAATCAAAAGTGCTCACAAGTATTATTTTATCGAATTATACATTTAAGGATATTTTTGATCATAAACTTTTTTGTTTGATTTGATTCACATAATAATTTAAAAAATTGAAGTACTTGCTTTAGTTTAAATGATCTTAAATGATAAACAACTTAGAAAATCTAAGTACAAATATATGGGTTTAACTATTATCTCAAATTATAATCCTTTTTGTTTAATTGAAGTACACTTATCTGAGTTTTAGTGCAAATCTCGTAACATATGTCCTACAGGAGCTTGAAGAATGAATGATGCCTTTGGCCCTTGGCAATGTTGTTCCTCTTTCTGTCTCTCATTCTCGATGTCGTCCTCTATATGCTTCTACGACACCGACTCATTTTCTATGAAATTCTTCATTAGCCGCCGGCGCCTACGACGATAAAAATCATCTTGTTACAACACGAACTTTTTGCGATGCAGAGGTGCACTATGAGTGTACTAACTGTCACACGTAGGTTACATAGGTTACAGACTCGTGAAGTATGTTGGTTTGTTTGTTTTTTCTGGTTAACAACCGAATGTTGGACACCTCTAACCTACGCCTGACAGTTAATATACGCATAGTGCACTTCTGCATCGCGAAAAGTTCGTGTTGTAACAAGATGATTTTTATCGTCGTAGGCGCCGGCGGCTAATGAAGAATTTCATAGAAAATGAGTCGATGTCGTAGAAGCATATAGAGGACGACATCGAGAATGAGAGACAGAAAGAGGAACAACATTGCCAAGGGCCAAAGGCATCATTCATTCTTCAAGTTCCTGTAGGACATATGTTACGAGATTTGCACTAAAACTGAGATAAGTGTACTTCAATTAAACAAAAAGGATTATAATTTGAGATAATAGTTAAACCCATATATTTGTACTTAGATTTTCTAAGTGGTTTATCATTTAAGATCATTTAAACTAAAGCAAGTACTTCAATTTTTTAAATTATTATGTGAATCAAATCAAACAAAAAAGTTTATGATCAAAAATATCCTTAAATGTATAATTCGATAAAATAATACTTGTGAGCACTTTTGATTTTTTGATATCCTACCAATACCAGATACTTTGTGATTTTTTAAATTTGCAGGAGTTTCTGGAAAAAGCTGGGCGAGAAATCACGATCAAGCTGGACAGACTTGTAGTCACGTAACTGCGCGTTTTGGTCCTGGGATTGATGTCTTTCAAGATGTGCCGTTGGCTTCAATAAATCGTCTATTTTACCACCTTGTAACCCTGTTTTTAATGTATATATGTTTTTGAAAAATTACTAAATTGGTAATTTTTTAAGTCTGTTCAATGTTTTGTCTTATTTCATAACATTGTATTTATAGTATCCCTCTGAACACGTGTAAAAAATATTTATATGTATGATAATGTAATATAAATTATTTAAGTAAAAATGTCAATACACTATATGCCAATTCTGTATTATTTCTTATATAAATTTAGAACAATTTATGTATACAGTTTACTTACCATAATAACATAATGATTATGCATAAACTATGCTGAAATGAATCTTTATATAGATTATGTACAAATTACACATAGATTATGCTTTTCCAATCCTATGCACAATCATCTATGCATAACTTATGCAAAATTTATACAAATTTTTTTTACATGGTATAGATTTCAGACAACAACTTTTTTCTGACGGCATACGGCATACGACATACGGCATGCAGTGTGGATTCACTGTAACAGAGCTGATTTTAACCTATGTAAAAGTCCGCAAGCAATGCAAACATGCACAACTGTCATTTCATATAAACACTGTGATATTAGCATCAGCACCTTTTCTAGACAAAGTGTTGTTCTTAATTTTCATTGTTCCCAACGGATTTTGGAGTAAACATTTAGTGCATTATAATACGTAAAGGTATTTCAAATCAGTTTTTAAAAGGGTTTGAATAATACGTGTGACAGTTGAATTAATGTTTTAGAAATAGCTTTTAGTACTTGAACTTTTTTTGGAAACTTTATACTTAAAATAACAAGGATTGATACTAAAGAAAAATTAAGTCTATATTAACTATTACAAAAAAAATTTAGTGTACAGATTTAAATCAACTTTTAAAGGAAGCGAAAGATATGCTATTGTGCAGAAAAATGTTATGGAACCTTCGATTCTGCCAGAAAGCTACCATTATCAGCCATTGCCTGAATCTCACTATGATATAATTGACATTTTATTTTCTGAAATAAAAACAGTTATGCACTGCAATAAATATGTATCAGTCGTATTCTCTTTATTAAGTAATAATATTATATGTGAAAAAGAATAATGAAGGACAAGTAAAGAAGTTCACCTTCTCAGACATTAAAAGAAGATCAATATAGGAATGTTGCTGCTATAAACATTTTTTTCAAGCATTTGGCTATGGCGATACTGGCTTCATAACATGCATGAAGGATTTTGGATTTCTCAACACATTCTTTATTTACCTCAGTATATGTATAAGAATCTAATATATGTGATAAAGATTATTAAAAACATATGGATTTAAAAGCATCAAAGGATCTACATATTAAACCACTTAACAAACTTGACTGACTGATGTGGATATGACTGTTACGCGGGCTCATAGCTTACAAGTCTGATAGATCGTATACTGAGGTACCAGAATATTTGTTCTAAATGTAAAATATTTTGAGCGAAAAACAATATTTTTTTGTATTGAAATACAAAAAAATCAGGGCAGAGATGGAGTTAAGAAATAAAGAAGAAGAAATAAAGAAGTATTTTAGTAATTTTATCTTTAAAGCTGTTTTCTACATAATGTAAAATTTTGAGCTCTGTCGTCGACTCCAGATTCAGGAACTGCATATATTTTAATGGGAGAGGTCCTAAAATTTTGGTAATTTATATGACTATTGACTGAAGAGTTGTATGTATCCAATTTATTCGATTAAATAATTTTGTACGTTCAAAAATTGCTAAAAAATCTTAAATTTAAGTGAAATTCAGATTTTTTAGCAATTATTGAACGTAAAAAATTATTTAATCAAATAAATTGGATACGTACAACTCTTCAGTCAATAGTCATATAAATTACCAAAATTTTAGGGCCTCTCTCATTAAAATATATGCAGTTCCTGAATCTGGAGTCGACGGCAGAGCAAAAATTTTGAAATGGCCATATATTTGGTTAAAATCGACCAAATTTTTTTTTTGGGGTCTCATTTTATCAGAAATTGAATATATCTTTAGGATATTACTTCTAAATATTTCTAATTATGAAAATTAATTTTTTTCAGGTCATTTTATGAAGAAAATTGTAAAGGTGTCTGACCCCCTTAATGACTCGGTTTTTGTAACTATAAAAAAAAATAGCAGAACTTTGTCAATTTTTATTCGATATGCAATTTTCAAAGTTTATTATATTCGTATTATACTCCTGAATAATCCACAAAAACTTAAATTTGGTCAATTATCGCATACAATTAATTATTTTCAGTTTATCGAATTCACAAACATTTGGCAGGGATCTTATAGCCAGTACATCCCTAATAGACAGAATAATAAAATAAGTTTTTTCAGAGATTTACATTACCTTATTTGTGAGTATTTAAAAGATGTTAAAGTTGGACAGTTGTTTTAACTAGAAGAGGAATACTATAATATGGCAAGAAGTGAGAGAGACAGAATGAAAAGAAAAAATCATTGTTTTCGATTGTATCCCCTGAAACAGTACTATAAACTAATTAAATACCAATAATTCGGGTTTACATTTTCGTTAGCTATCTTTTTTTTAATATTTGTTTTTAAATATATGACCAAATTACAGAGAAAACTTAGTAAAAACATTTTGAGGTTGTGTTGTCTCCATTAAATAGAAAATATGACCGGAAAAATCGTTTCATCACTAGCCAGAAAGTAGCTATTTTTACTAGCAATTTATTATGTTCTGGCCATTTCCGATAGAGAAATTTCTTCCAGAGAAAATTGATATGATTGTTTTTTGTGAAAATTTAGAACATCCAATATTTTGTTAACGTGTATAAAAAAGAAATAATTGTTTCCTATAACGATAGTATATATGTTATATCAAAGTATATAAAGAAAGAGAGAGAGATTTAAATCTCAACTTATTTGATAATGACCTAATTGCATATTACCATAAATTAATACCAGTTTCGCAAAGTACATTTGCACGTGCTACTCTACTGGTTTCTCCGTAAAAGCGCACAAGTATCAATCATGGAGGAGTGTCGCGCGCGGGACCGATTAAAAGTAATTTTCAGCACGACAGCGGCAGTAGCCATATGTGATTGCTTAATCACGAGAAGCTATTACGAAAATCAGCTGCGCTATGGTTGTAGGAATTCCACGGTGGCGAGGACGACTTTTGCGATATGTGGGAGGAAAAAAGCGGTCTCCGATCTAAACTCGTGGGACGCCTATGTGCGTACGCATTAATAAAGCTTAACAAGCGAGAAATCTGCGCCGTGCCCCTTTCTTATTCTATATATGTATTAACGGATCATTGCGACGTTTTGTCCGCGTACTCGCGTTTTTTCCCGTAGCACGATACACGCGGAAAAAAGAATGTATATAGAGAGGAAGCGACCGGAGATTTTCGCAGCGAATTTAAATTTTAAAGACTAATTAGCGTTGCGCGATAATTAGAGCAGATGACAGTAAATTTGACGAAAAGAGCGCCTCCCAGCGTGTAATTAGACCGCGCGTTTTAATACCGGCACGGAATCTGTGCTTCCTCCTTTTCTTATCTTATATACTTAGTTGCTGCCACCGCTTGGGAGAGGCGTAGGAAGAAAAAAATGGAGGATGGCGCGCGGGAGGGAAAAAGAAGAGGACGCACACCGGGTCGACCTGCTCGTAATTCTTGATAACATTTAATATGGGATGCTACCCGTGACTAGAGTTTTACATAAAACGGAAAATATCAAATGCCACGATGGCAATATTATGCGAAATGCACTAACATTGTACGATTTTTCTCGGGCCAAACTTTTTTTAACGGCAGGTGTCTAGGATGTTCTTGTATCATATTATACGTGCCAGCAAGATCCGACGATTTAGTAGTTTTGTAAATATTAAAATGAGATACCTAGATTAATCTCCTTTAATTTGACGGGTGTAATAGCAGTGCCACGGAATTTCTTAATAACTAATAGAAATAAAGCTTTTTCGCGAATAACGCAATTACTTCTTCTTTCTATTAATTATCTGAGAAGTAAAATTACTATCATAGCGTGCAACCACGTTTTTAATGAACGCCATTAATTGCTTTATGATTTTTCGATAAAGCACCCAAGCAATTGAGTTTTTCTCTCACGTTGTCATCGTTACACGTAATTATCGAGACTTACGAAGTGAACATCCTAATTTCATGAAATATTATAAATGAATGGAAGTCTCATATCTTGATAAAAAAATATGTGTATGACAATTAATAGCTTCGTATAACAATGTCTTTTTACAATAACTTAATTGCTGCAGAAAATTAGTTATTTGTAAAAAATTGTGTGTTAATGCAACGGTTTCCTAAATTTCTGGATTAGCTCATTCGTTTCGAATTAAAAAATGCCTAGTCAAAGGTCATTTAATAAGCTGCACTCTAATGTAGGTGATATTAGCGGAACTAATTATCCGAGCCCAAGCTGAAGAATCAAAACACGGGCCTCGGCCTCGGTCACTTAGTAACGCTATTTTGTAAAATAGCAGTTGATTTGATGGACAACTTTATTCCCGTGACTCGTCGAAAGTCCCCTTTTAAAGAAAGGTGCGAGCCAGGAGAGGCTAGCACGAATGATAGCTCATTTCGCTACTTCCTGCGAGGGCTGTTGCGTAACGCTTTTCGATGGCCAGTCAGCGCGGCAACGACCGAAAAGATCTATCAGGATTACGAAAAGTGGCCAAGGTGTCCCGATATCAAGATATCGAGGAGGCTCTCTGCTCGTCGCGTGGCAGTTCTGGCGGAACGAGCAGGTGAGATTTGTCCAACGACTCTTGGCTCCGTGAAAGCGCGCGCTAATAACCGTCGCAAGCGCGCGCCTCCCCCTGCTCTGCCTAATTCTTTATCTTGGGGGCCGGGGGCAATTTGATATATCGCCGATATAGGCCAAGAAAGGGAACGAACTCGGGGAGCCGAGAGAAACGCTTCCGCCCCACCGACAGGTGCTGCGCCTCTGCCTCGCCGGCTTCACGTACGCAGCACGCGCCTCCTTTTCTCGCCGCCCAAGATCAGTCACACTTTCCTTGCACCTGACTCCAACTGTGTGCGGCCTGTGGGGACGCACAACTATG
This sequence comes from Torymus aiolomorphi, assembly GCA_036365515.1. Taxonomy (NCBI): domain Eukaryota; kingdom Metazoa; phylum Arthropoda; class Insecta; order Hymenoptera; family Torymidae; genus Torymus; species Torymus aiolomorphi. The sequence continues at coordinate 88,822,879 of CM070873.1, forward strand.
TATGTACGAGCGGTCCGTGTATTTTTCCTCTTCGCGCGGATGTCCTTATCGGGCGGTAAAATCGAATGAGCTGAGTTATGTGCGTGCGTAGCTCGGCTCAATGGCAGCGTTTCGGGGAAGAGTTCTCGCTTCGCCTCGCATAAACACTCTTTTTTAACAACTTTTCAGCATACGCCACTAAGGTGGCATGAAGAATTTTATGTACTTCTAAAACCAATATGCTCTGCAGACGAGAAATAAAATAAAATGTTTTATCTTCGTAAATATAATAGCTTTATTATTCTTTCAACTAACTGCATTACTTTATAATTGTATCACTCCTATAAAAATTCATTACTATTTAAAGCATTTAACTCTATCAAGTCTTACAACAGATTCCTTCGTTCGTAACGTTGTAATGTTTTCGATATAAGTGGCAATTAATTAAGAAAGATACATTTTTATTCATTTACTTTTCAAATGAACGCTATTTAATTTAAACATATATGATAGTATGAAATGCCTTCACACTTGGCGTATGGAATTGCAATTAATTGTAATATTTTTCTTTAATGAAATTAAAATTATGATGTGCGACTTTTAGAAAACTGATTTATGAGAAAAACATTTTCAGAATTAGAGTTAAAATAATAAATTTCTTTTGATTCTTTTGCAAACGTGAGAGGGTAAAAATACGGTGTTTTGGCCAAACCGAACGACTCAGAAGAAATTAAAAATTCAGGCAGTGAATGTTTTTAAGATAATATGCACGCATTGTCAGACCGTTATGGACTGTCGCGACGGGTAAAACTATATATTGTCTTCCAGCGCGCTAAGTCCTGAATTACAATGTGCTCGAATGGTTACACAGGTCTCCGTACTTGGGACTCGGAAGATCTGAATGCGATATAAATCACACGGGGTTCAAAACAATTATCCTTGACGCTGTTCACGTGAAAAGTTTTTCTTATTGACGATGATTAATGAAATATCATTTATTTGAAAACGTCATTTTTATAGATCGGGCATACGCGAGTAGCGATAAATGTAATTACAGCTTAACGATCTTCTGTGATATATTTTATTAGAAGAAATTTAATATTTACATAAGATACGATCGGAGGTAAAATGCACGATTTTCTAACGTCTCTTTAGCATCTACATAACTTCAATTGACGTTAACTTATTGACGGTGTGTTTAATTTGACAGCTCGAGCTCGGTCTGGAGGAAAAATAATTGGCAAATAATTTGCGAAATTTATCTCTAGAATTTCCATAATTCATGTTCATCGCAGAATTTATAAAGACGACGTCAGTAAGGATCACACATTCATTCTCCAGGAGGTTTTTATTATTATTTTATTAATAGACAAGAGCGAGTTTTCGCACGGGGCACCGCTTAATAAGTTGTTTGCGAGACACGCCCATAACGCAGCAGAAAGAGAAACAAAGCGGACACGGCGAGGTTTGAGCGGCAACAAACACACTCGGCATTTCGCACGTCGGGCAGATTTATCGGCCGCTCTCATTTGCAGGTGTGCGCACTAGAGCTCGGAAAGCCAGCGGGAGAAGAGATTCCGAAATCAGCGGCCGCCTCACGAATTGCCTTTCCATATCGAGTGCACGCACGCGCGCCAGCGCGAAAGAAAGAGGGAGCATGCGTGCGCCGTCCCTGCTTCCTGACCCGATTATTTCGAAAGTTTCGAAAGAGAGCTACCGTGCGCCGCGCGCCTGCCACCGAGATAACGGGCTAGCACGCGTGCCCGCGCGCGCGGGCGACGTCCTCGTGTGGGCGCCGCGTTTCTTTTTTTCCAAACGGCCGTGACGCGAGGAGCTTTCCCACGAAACGCGGATTCTCCTCCGCGCACGATACTCTTGTCCACGCGGCCGTGTACTTGCGAGAAGGAAAGCACGTGAGGCCCGGCGCACACGTACGCGGCCGCAGGTTTCTCGCGTGCATCCTCGCGTACGGCGGAGCGCCGGGCGTGATTTCTCTGCCTTTATCTCCTTCCCTCGTCGGCGTTGTCTCCTGTAATATAACGTAATTTTCTGCCTCTATAAAATGGAGAGATTCCCGGGGCACGTATATACAACGCTTAATGTACAAGCGCTAATGCTTATTACGCGCGCTCCTCGCTTTTTTCCTCGTCCTCCCTCTTTTTCTATATGATCCGCGGTAGCACTTTTGGGGCCTCGGCTCTTCCGCTCGTTAGTCGCTTTCCGCGAGAAGAGAGTGGAGCTTATGCTAATTTTAAGCAGCCGCCACCTTGCTCATTCCCTTCCGCGCACGCGCTCTATATGTATCTTTTTCTCTCTCTCTCTCTCTCTCTCTCTCTCTCTCTCTCTCTCTCGTGCACACTCTCATTCTCACAGTTGATTCCTTCGTAAAGCTATTAGGCGATCATCTCGGATTATCTCGCGACGCTTATCCCCCGCTCGAAATACGGCTTTTCAAAGTTTTCTTCCAGACTCCCGAGTGCAAGCCAAAAAGAAGATAATACGCGTGCGGCCTCCAGTTGAAAATTCGGCAGTAGGAGCTGGCCGCGGGATTATAATTGTAGCTGACCGCCTGCACCTCTTTTTGCCGGATAATATGACGTAATGCCTAAAGTATCAAGTGCACATCCTCGAAAATGGGATTGGACCCGAGCTTCTCCCCTACGAAACACTGAGCAAACTTTTTATTATTCTAATTACAAACTGCACAGTACTCAATTGCCAGAAAATGGCGTAGGGAAAAAGAAGTTGCTTATTAAAGGACGTTGAATTTCACTCCGAAGGTAAAAGGCGTAAAAAAGCCGCGTCATGCACGCGCGAATTTTCGACTCGGTTTAATCGCCTTATCGCCTCGCTGTATAAGGCCCGAGAATTCGCTGCGCGAAATGTTGAGACGGCCAGCTGTTGGGCAATCGTCAAACTTTTTGTCTCTCTCTTTCTCACTGGCCACGATTGGTTTTCAACTTTTAAGGATTCCGGGCGTGAACGTCCGAGGAACGACTGCTCGCGCATTCCCAGCTCTTTTCCCTCTTGCTCATGTGGGAAGGTGGCGTCAGTCCCTCTCTTTCTCAGTACGGATGTACGCGATTCGGATCTCGATGTAGTCAGCCAGGACAGTCCGGGAGAGAAAAAGTGCCAGGTAGGAGAGCGAGAAGAAACTCCAGGAACTTGCACAGAGACGAACAAGTGAGAGAGGGAGAGCCAAGATTTATTATTTGTCCGGAGGGAGACGAGAGGCGCGCGCGCGCGCGTGAGTGAACGAGATGTCCGCTGAGATACAGCTCGGCCGCGCGACGAGGAGCAGGAAGCGTGGCAGACTGACTGACTCTCAATGAAAGCGGCAAAACTGACTCAATGTGGACGTGCGCGATTTTTCGTGGGCGCGAGCTAATGAAAATCGCTCCTGCGGGACTCGTTCGGCGCTTAATTCTCTTTCTTGTCGCGCCTTCCAGCGCGCGACGCGCCGACTAGTTACCCGGCCGGGGGAGAAGTGCGCCGTTGGTTCCACTCGGTTGTCTGTGCTCGTGTGGCTATGGAAATCCGCGACTGAGCTGCCGGGGAGAAGAAACGAGCGCTCTCGCGCCAAACGACACGTGTTTCTCGGCCCGCGTGAGAAAGTGCCTTTTCTGCCAAGGTCAACCGAACAATTGCGCCGGGCTTCTTGCTTTTAATCTCCCAGACTATTTGCGTACAGTCTCATGAAACACAATTTTAACACCTTGTCACGGAACCACCTACTTTGACTCTGCCTTTCAACTTTTGCCGCAGATTCATTTCAAGAACGTAGCAGATTCTTAGAGACTTTTCAATTGATGCGTACTGTCTTCAGCTCTGTATTGATTTTCTCAACAATATTAGTCTCATATCTGAATATTTCATTTAACATATCATTTTTTATTACGATACTGATCAGTTTTTACAAAATATTTTATTCCCAGGGGTATTTCCATTATTTACTTTTGGATTGATAACTGTAAAATGAGTTTAATAGGCCGTCACTGCAGCAATGTTATAACTACGTATTTGTTAAATATCACGAGTACTCGTTTTAGTCTGTTTGAAACAAACATTGAAAAGAAAGGAGGATATATAAAAACATTACTATATAAGCACAGCAGTAGCACATATTAAATGGCGTAGTAATTAGTAAAGTTTGTAAAAGGCGAAATAAATGGTTCATGTGATTAAGAAAAATCTAATTACTCATGTAACATGCGTAATAATAAATTGCGTATAACTAGTGTAGTTTATCAGTAAATACAAGTAACAAAATTAGCATTAATGTAAATTAAAATAATGTTGAATTTTGTAAAATTAGACTCTTGTTTCCTATACAGACGGTTAATTAAATATTTCAAATTTATAAAGATGTTGCCAATTTTGTTGCGTCAAGATATGATCGCGCAAGGGACAAAGTTGGCAAAAGTCAGAATCAGCTGTATAAACGAGCAAAACAGTGTAACTCGATCGGATAGAGAATTTTTTACCGTGTTGCTTTGCTTTCGCGTTTTTTGTCAGGGGAGAAAAAGCATGCCAGAAGAGGATCGATTTTTTCCATCTTATACATATATTCCCTCGTAATGATTGTTCGGTTGGAGGTAGAAAAGTGAGCAGTGGAGCGCGTTCGTCAAGCCTTCGTTTCATTCGCCTTTTCAGCGCTCCGTATATAATACGCACTCGCTTTATAATCTTGGGGGAGAGGAAGGAGAGGCTGGAGGGGAAGGGGGGGAAAAGAACGAAAAACGAGGAAGCGACGCACCGCGAAGAGCGAGACTCTTTGTGGACGACACTCGCGGAATACGAAACGACAGGCCCGAGAGGACGGGGGCGTGCGTGCGCAGGCGCGGGGGGAAGGGCCCCACGTCGGCGCAGCACCGGCAGTGTTTATAGGGCCGAGGCGAGCGGGGGCCTCGAGGATGGCTTTTTTGCGGCCGCTCGCGCCTTGCCTTTATTTGGGACAGAGACAGAGGAATTCGGTTAAATGCATTGATTAAACTTTCGGACATCGCTCGCGGACGCGCTCGGTGGTCAGCACGGGCCTCGTCTCCGCCTTGTGTTCGTCTCCTCTTTCTTCGCTCGGCTACTGTGCGCGCGCGAGCGCCGCCTCGGGCACTTTTTGCCGACGGCCGTCGCTCCGCGTACGCGCGCGGCTGCGACTGCTTCTTGTCTTTCCTTTTCCTCGCCCGTGCGCACTGTGTATATACACAGACAACACAATTCTTTCTTTTTAATATTACTACACTCTAATCAAAAGAAATACCCATTGTGTAAAAACTATTTTATTATTGTTCTTATTTTTTAATAATGCCCGAACATTAAATTTCTAGATGTAAAAAAAATGAAATGAACATTTTATTAATGTGCAGTGGTAATCGAATTAAGATATAAAGCTAATTTGTGTACATATTAACGACAATTTGCATGGGTGGTCGGGAAAAAGCGGAATAAGTAGGTACTCGGGACGCCTAATGACGAATCATATTATGTAAATGTTAGACAAGTTCTTTGAATCATTCTCTATTTACGAAAACAAACAGTCGCGCATCATGCATATTTATCCTTAGAAAAAAAGGCGAAAGAGGAGAATAATCTCGCTCGGGCGTCGACACCTTTTTTTTGAATAAATTGCCGTTTCGAAAAAATGCAACGCACGCTGCGTGCAGCCTCTCCGCGCAATAAAGCAGGCGATCTCGTGCCCGGAAAAGTGGAGGGCCGCTTTTTTCCTCCGGTGCCGGTCGTCTGGCCGCGACGGCTTAGAAAGAAAGCTGCGACAAGGCCGAAGCCCTCGAGGCAACCATCTACGGAATTGGGCCCGATGATTAATGGGCCTTACGCGCGAGCGCGTCCTCTCTTTCTCTCTTTATTCGCGGTCCTCCGGGCTACGGGCCCAGCACCTACAGGCGCGGGGGGAGGGGACGGACCCACCGCCGATTGTTTTCGGCAGACGCGTAAAAACGCCGCCACGGATCCGGCCTGTCCGTCCATCCGTCTGCCGTCGGTCCGCGAGGGCCCGCGTCCATACTAAATAAGTCGTACAAGCGCAGGAGAGAGTGGCTCTCTCCGCCGTCTGATTAATCGGGCGCTTTGGATTCCGCGAGTCGAGCAACGAGCCTTCATGCGGTAGGTATACGCACGGGAGATGTACGACGGAGCGGGAAAAAACGCGGGAGCCGCTGTTGGACGGCCCGGCCGGAATGTTTGCGCTATTTTTCAGCGCGGGTGTTAATTCTTAATTAGCCTTTACGCGTTCCACCGCGAGCTGGGAATGCCATTCTTCTTCCGTACTCATTCTTACATCGCGTGCCCACCCGTGACTCGCGCAAAGGGCTGCAGAAAGCTCTTGCATAATGAGGGAGCCGGAATGATGTCGTCTCCTGTCGTACATTTTTCTCCAACAACAGTTACCGTTTCGTTATGTGGCCAAAAATATTTTTGAGCCTATCTATATATATGTACTAAAGTGTCGTGAAAACGTGTGTAAATTTTCTTGCGCTAAAAGAGGAGAAACCAGAGAAGCGAGAAGCCTTAATGACGGGGTTGATGTAGATCGCATGTCGAGGGACAGTATCGCACCGGGGATAACTGCCTGGTGCGCCCTGCGGTTCGGCTTTGGCCATCTCCTGCCGCGGGCAATTGCAGAGCCCGTCCCAAATGTACACAGCGCCCGATATCTTTTCGTGATTGCGAATCATTATGCAGTCGTGATTATTATTACAGTCTCGATTTAGAAGTGGTAAGAGCCATTGATCGAGCCAGACCAGTGCCGTCCGTCGCTTCGCTGCGAGGGCGTATTGTCTTTTACTTGGAGAATTGCACGTTTATAATTTTTATATTTTTACTACAATAACTGGTAAAAACCTTTCAAAAGAGTAAAATTGAAAAATACCTTGTTTATCCACGTTAAAAGTGTCATTCGCAATAGAATTTTATTTGGCATTCATGGTGCAGAGAATAAAATGATGTTTACCTTGCTTTTATTTACAGCGGCGGCCGGATTCGCCCGCTGGTTTCGAATAAAAGCCTCCCGTATTTCCTCATATATGCAGCGCCACGTCCATCAAACTTTCGAGCGCACGTCGACCCAGTTCCAGCCAGCTCGCTCTCAAAGCTGCCCGCACTGCAGCGACACACGGCCGCATCTGCAAAAAGTTGGAAAATTTTCAATCATCGAGCTGACGCGGCGCCGCTGCGCCAAATGCAACGCGCCCTCGCGCGAATCAAGCCGGAAACGAGTGGTAATAGGATCGGACGCGATTCCGCGTGTGCAAATTACCGTTCAGTCGCGCCCGCCGCTGTGAATTAAAGATGGATTAGCGTGTGCGCCGCTGGTTCGCGCGAAAAGCGAGCGTCGGGAAAAGCCTATAGGCGTGCGCGGGCGACGGACAATAAAGTCGAGAGAAGAAGAGCTGCGGCTGAGTACGAGAGCAAAGAGCCCGCATTGCGGAGCGTCGCTCGAGCAACAGCTGCACCCGACACGTCATTTGCGAGGAATGTATCAGCTCTCGAGTCTAATCATTATTCTACGGGCGGCGCTGGGCCAGAAGAGAGGGAGAGACATGCGAACAGATAGGAACGACTATAGCGCGTGCACGCCCGTAATTCAGCCTAGACGATGTGCGTGCGCGTAGACGAACTGTTTGTTTTAGCGAACCTTTCTCCTCGTCTTTTTCTACCCGGCGCGACACTTTTTGCAACTGTGCACCTCATAGCGGCCAATTCTATTGTCTCTGACTACGGGCGACGTTTCTATAACGTGTACAATGTGACTTGCAGTTCACTGGAGGATTACGACTTATATAATATAGAGATTAAATTTTATGTAACTATAGAAAATATTATGATCTCCACAAATGCGATTATTCTACAGTTTTTTTCTCGTGTGTTGCGTAATTATAATGCACGACAAGGTACAGAAACATCGGGACTGGTAGCTTTGGAGTTTGGTGAAACGGAAATAATTTATTTTAATTCATCTTCACATCCCTGTATTAGAAAATTGTTTTACAACGTTTCATAATAATAACAGGAATAGTTGACATAAAAATTAAACATTCCAGTATTATTTCTATACGAATTACACGACTAAAATACTTCATTATATCGCTTTAAGAAATAGAATTGATTCGTCGTAACTTATATAATGGCGATTAGTAAATGATTAAGCTATCGAAGCAGCAGAAACTTTTCGGCGACTCGGATCGGCCCCGGTCTAGGCGAAGCGACGGATCAAGAAGGCAGATCAACTTATGTGTTGTGTCCCGGGGCAATGGAGCGGCAGTAGTAACGCGCCGAGGCTGGTATTGGTCCCACGGGTCTTCGAATTAATTCGCCGGTGCCGGAGGAAAGCGTCGAATGAAATTGGCCGTCTAATTCTGCATTGGTGAATTTTAAAATGACGCATGGCCCCTCTGGAATCGCACTTGAACAGCTGCGGCACACGCGGACTTCCCAGTTCGCACTCCTCGACTTCGGCTCTCGACGGATTACATTTTTTCGCCTTTTGTGCTTGCCCGCGCCACTTCATTGTCAAGATCACAACGGAGAGCCTAACTCACTCTGCGTTGCGATTTTGCGCTTATTTCCCATGCAGGAATTTTCTTTCATACCACTCGTAAATACTATTTCCAATGAAAATTCGCTATAGTTCTTGTCTCATTGAAGTTTTGTGCGAAATTTAATCAATAACGCCACAATTAATAATAATTATACAGAAAAAAATATTTAAGGTTACTGAGAGGGCTAGCAAATATTTTATTACTGTACAGTAAGAAAGTCTAATCGTAAGAAACATAATTAATTCTAACAATTGTTCAGTCAAAACAAAATGGAAGGATATTTATTTTTCTCATTAAACTGCGAACAATCTTCCATTAAATCACGATTTTCTTAAAGGGGTGAAGGGAGAGAGAAGGGGGAAGGCGAAAAACGAGCGTTCGCGGTTTGTTAAATATAAAAAGGCCTCTTACAAGCGGCACGGGGCGGCAAGCCGAGCAGAGTCCAAGTCCGTGTAATCAGTACACAGGCTTTAAAAAGAACGAGTTCTCTTGAAATCACGAAGGTTGCCTCCCGGTAATTAACGCCGCGCAGTCCAGGGAATCTCTCGGAGTTAATTGGTAGAAGCGTTGCGTTACGAAGCGAGCGAGCGAGCAAGCAAGTGACTTCCGTGGTAGCGGATACGTACACGGGGCGGCGACTTTCCGCTTCGAAGAAAGATGAGAAACACATTTTGAAAAACAGGAAGCACAAAGACCATCAAGTTTACGCAGTGCAGAACGTAGTGGAATACCAAATACAATATATACATATATATATATATAACTGAATATGACGTGTCTTATTGCGCACAGGATATTTTTATCATAAAATATATCATGAAAAACGTTTTTCTCTTTAACTATAGAGGATGAGGAAAAGTAAGGCAATCATATCTATAAGGCAAGGAGCCACGTCGGAGAAAAACGAGTTAAATTTAGGAAAGCAGTTAATATCGGGCCAGCAAATCGGCTAATCCACAAAGGGTGTAAGGGCGATAAGAAAAATGAGGATGAAATGGTAGCTAGAGTGGGCGTTAATGGGTCGGCCGCGGCGGGTCGCTTGCACAGTTGGGCTGCGCGAGGTGCGCCTACCCCATGGCAAAATAGAGAAGGTGCCTGGCTAAAAATGATTAAAACCATCCCCCGGCCTCTGCCGAGCGGCGCGCTTCAATCGGCGCCGCGGGGGGCTGATTGTGCCGCGTAGGGTTTGCGCGCCAGTGGAAAGGGTCGAGGCAGGAGCGGCGAGACCCCATTCGCGCAGCTTAAAGCTAATTTATTGAGATGTCGACGTCCTCCTCCACTTCGCACGCGTCGATTTCTTTTCAGTCGCGCGCGCGCGCCACGCTTTATGCCTGGCATTACGCTATCGTCACGTTACCCGCTGGCCCGTTTAACGGCCGATTAAACCAGACGCGCACCACGCGCTCGATTAATAATTTGTCATCGGGCTAATGCTTGCCGACTTCATCGACGAGTGCGCCTTTGGAGGATTGTTCTTCAAAAGAGTTGTGACAGCACGCATTCCATAAATCATGAACAGCAGTTTGCTCATTTACAGCATTACGCTCCATTACTTTTAGCCTATCTAACGTAAAGTAGCACTTTTTTCATCGCTTGTATAATCCAAAATTTATACCAAAAACGCATAGTTGCCCATCCGAGGTGAAAATTTAACTTTGTTCTACGCATTGTAGGTCTACAATAAAAACATATGAACAAATTTATTACTATTTCTTTCTCTGTTCCAAGTGAGCGTATAAAATTAGATTTCAGGCTACCAATTAAAACGGGCTGGATGTTATCAATCTTCAAGTTGTCAAGGTTTTGGCGAAATTTAAAAACGTCGCTTTCAAGGTTGCTGAATAAAATTGAGCTGCCTCATACGATGGGTCGTGGGTGTGTAGAGTGCTCATTTTTGCAATATCAGTACTCGATACTCTTTTTAGCTTCTGAACAGAGTAAGTGTTAGATTTTACTATCATTATTGAATTAAAATATTTACGAGTTTTCCTCTACAAGTAATAATTATTATAGCAGTTTATGATAAATTATTGTAATTCAAAATGATTTAAAGCTAGCGATTCGAGAGTTTGTTTGATAAATTACAGTAAGCTATGGTCTATTGGGACGCGTTAATTTACATATTTCTCGTAAGGTTGTATGACATTTTTATCAAGAGAGGTGGTTAGTTGGTTTTGCCGTCAGCCGTTGTGATTTTACGCTGACCTATTTGCTCTGCACATTTTTCTCCTCGCATGGCGATGCTGTCATGTAAATACGTTGACGAGCTAAAAAGGAAAATCTATCGGCCGGGAAAAGCGCGAGCGCGGACGGCTCGGCGCGTAATTTATGTGCCGCGATATGACCGGCACATGCGTTCGTAAAACATTTCATGCAATATTCACGAGAATACTTGGATATTTTAGTCTGTTAATTTTAGAAAATTTTCGAAATATCTCACGGAATCATACAAGTTGTGCGATTAAGCATTCTTTTTGTAAAACACAATAGACTCGATGCTCTCCCCTTGAGAATATTTCTTTTGTCCAGTGTTTTCTTATAGCTACAAGGAAAATTTCAAAAATTACGTGGAAAGTGTGTAAGGAAAGTTTGAAAAAGTAAAAGACACGAACAATTACTAAAAGGCCCATAAAAGCTGTGATAAATGCATCGCTGTGCACTCGGCAGTGCGTTTATGAGCGAGAAATTACGAGGCCGTAAATGCAAACCGCCCATCGTTCATTTACAATGTAAAACGCGTGCGAGCAGTAACCTTGACAAATTGGGAGGGCGCGGTGGCGCGAAAAAGCCTCAAGATGATGGAAAGTCCACACACTCGCGGTAACGATCGGCGCATGAGTCCAAACGAAAGAGCGTGGAAGCTCCGCGGTGCGAGTGGAAAAAATGGCAGCGCGGATAATATGATGTGGGTGGCAGTAATAACGGCACCGCGCGGCCAGCATATCGCGTGTGGCAGAGGTACGGGCGAGGGCGCGGGCAGGTCTCTCTCTCTCTCTCTCTCTCTCTCTCTCTCTCTCTCTCTCTCTCTCTCTCTCTCTCTCTCTCTCTCCTTGACAAGCGGCTGTTTAATTGGCGTTGAAACCAGCGGTGTGACGAGGCGAACAGAGCGGCTGAAATCTCCGGGCCCGCCGCCATCGCGCCGAGAGCCGCGCGCTCGAGTGCCAGTTTATACCCACGTATGCGCTATCACGCCAGCAAGCCGAAGAACTCCGGTAATTATCTTTGGCACGCAACTCCTACACGCACTGTGGCGCGTTATATCCAGCCCGTCGGCCCTGCCACGGGCGCCGCCCGTGTGTCGCTTTGCCGGCGAGCTCGTATTAATGCCCTCCCCCGAGGCCCGGCCACCTCCTCGCGCGCCTTCGCCTAGCCTCAAAAGCCGGCTTGTCGTTCAAATTACTGATATTTAGATTAGCGCCTCAAAAAATATACACCGCCCGCTCTGTCAGGGAAATCACACGCGGATACTTTGTCTCCTACCATATGCTAATGGAGCCAAGTGCTCTCCTCATAATTCTATACCCGCCGAGACACGGATGATTTAATTACTTATTTTCCGAGCACCTGCTTATTAAATCTTTTCTCCAACAGCGCCAACGAGCCACCGCTTGCCGAGATTTATAACGTCTTTTCAATGAAAATGAAAACACGCCCGTCGGCCTTTTTATGCCCTCTCTTTAATTAATGAGATATTCGCTTAACGTGCTGCATGTGTTTATGCGCATTTTTGGGGAACCCAGACAAAATGGCGTGTTTGATGATTATTCGGTTTTACGGTGGAACCAAATAATATTTTGCGCAAATTAGGTATTATCGCAAAAGAAAAAGTTCTAATGACTCAATTAAGTAGCGGAGGTGCTTCTAACTACTGGCATTCATCACATAACACGTTGAAAGGACAATTGGCGGACATTAAAAGTTTTTTCAGTTTTATCTAGCTTTTCTTATTGTAACGGAATTCGTATGTGAATCAAGCTTTAATGATGCATTATTCAGCAACGTAAAAAGATTGTGTTAAATTTAATGGATTAAATATATTCTCTTTGCACAGAGATTAGAATCAGCAAACTTTTTACTACATTTATACTGTAATGCTTAAAATATATATCAAGAAGAGCCTGTGTTCTAAATACGTAGGCAATTGGGATTACAATAGAGGTTAGTTCTCACAATCTGAATATTTTATTATCCTTTAAAGAAGCTGTTTATCACTTTTCATTTCTCCTTGTCATATTCTCAAAATTACACAATTACGGCTTTTTATGTTTTTTGCGGCAAGGTCTCATAAAAATTCGTAACATCACCATTTGCATAGTTTGGGGGATTTATTATTTTCCACGATTGTAATAACGGTGGCTAGGCTGAAAGGGCGGAAGCTAGCACCATCTCTCTTGCCAGACATTATTGAAAAGCTTTTGCGTATTTTCGATGTCAAGAAGAATGCAGCAAGAAAGCTGTGGTTCTCCGCAGCTTATTAACTGGCTTGAAATAAAGTTTCGGGCGCCAGTCGCAAAAAGCGGAGCATAAAAAGAGAAGAGGCAGCCAAGCCGGTCTGCCGTAAAGGGAAAAAAAGGAATCGCACAGATCGGAAGCAGCTAGCGTTGCTGGCCGCGTGTCCCTTTGCGGGGAAGGGAGAAGGACTACTAGACGGCGCTGGTGGCAGCATAAGAAAAAGCAAAAAGAGCGTGTCGACCTTAATGACACGGTAATTCGTTACGGGCCACTTGTAAGAACCGCAGAGTCGCCGCAGCGGGCTTATCTCAGGCGAGATCGCTGAAGTAGTTTCTCCGCGTAGCGAGCCTATTAATTACCTTTCCTCACGGGGTGGCTCTTTCGGCCTCCTGTATAGAGCCGAAAAGGGGTGTAGCTGGCGCTGGTAAAAGGCACTTTCCAGACACACAGGAGGCGCTATATAAAATCGCCCCTCCCTTTGCATTCGCTTTCTCGCTACTGGGCAAACCAACAACAGACGGTTTACCGTTCGCAAAGCGTATAAAGCGCCGACGACACAGAGCGAGCGCGTGCCACCGGCTAAAAATACGAAGCGAGAGCGAGGCACGCCGCCCGATAAAGAGAGTGGGGAATATTTAAAAAGTAATATCAATTACATTTGCATATTCACAAGCCGGTTACCTCTCTCGCTCTCCAGCAGAGAGGAGCAGAGCTTCGTTTTGCTCTCCCCCCGACTGTATACACACACACACACAGAGCCACGCGGACAGCGGTACAGAGGCGAGGGAAAGAGAGAGAGAGGCGTATACATCCATTCCTCCGTAAGGATGAATACGGAACAGCCCCGGAGCAGAGAGAAAGAGTGCACCCCCGGCAATCTTTTTTTCCCTCCCGTCCCGCCCGCTTTTTTCGCGTCCTCTCGGCCGTTAATATCGCCTGGACTGCATTTGCCGCCTAAACTCACTTACGTAAGGAGGGAGAGGGCCGCGACGTGGATTTACGCACGCGACATTTAAATGTTCCCCCGTATAATATTGCGCTAAATTGAAATGGGCTTGTACTTTTACGCGGGGGCAGATTTGTTTCGCTGGGATGTATGCGCGTCTGCGCTTGTAGTTTATATGCTCCCGGGCCCTTGCGAGACAAGTGTGTACCGAGGCTATTTATTGAATTACCGAATTTAAGGGGGATTTTCCGCTCCCTCTCTCTACCATTCTTCCCAGCTTTTACTGGAGCAACTTCATTAAAGGCCGTTAATGGCTGAAATTTCGCCTCTTTTCTTTTTACTCGACAGAATTTATCACTCATTCTCAATAAACTGTCATCTCGTATGCTGCGGAAGCGAAGCTCGTAAAATAATATTGCATAAAAACCGATTATTTCCCCGTAGCCCGCGGTAAACAAACAGCGTCTGAAAAATCCTCGCTTACACTGTCATAATTATACAAAACAAGCTTTCTTCCTTGCTCCCCGCACGATACACATGCTGTAAAAATACTGTGCATTCAGCATTGGTAATTTTGGCCGATCAAAGAAATACAAACAGTGAGAGCGATGGCAATAATTAAATTCCAGTGTATTCTACAGCAAAAGCCAAGCTGTGGAAAAAAGGCCGCGGCAAAAAAGAAGAAGCAGAAGAAGAAGAAGCGGAGCAGCTATCGCTTCGAGCTTTGTCAGGCGGCTGATAATTCAGTCAGGAAGGTATAAATCGTTCAGAGGCGTGTGTGTACGTAGACGTGAGCCGCGGCTGCGCAATAAAATATTATTTGAGCGAGCGAACGGCAAGCTCTTCCTCTTCTTTTTCGCAGCGCGCGGTACGCGTACTTTTGCCAAGGAGGGCCATTAATCTGCTGCTCGGAGTTTTCGGTAAAATCGCGAGCAACGCGATATGGCAGCTGGAGGAAACACACACACGTACACATGAGGGGCTACGTCTCCGTCTATCGGCGTAAATCTTTGTTTGCGCAAATTCACGGCTGCGCGCACGCGGGTCGGAGGAGCCGGAGAGCTGCGCGCAAGACTGCCTGCAGACGTTCCACTCGCGAGCCATGCCGCACGTAAGAGGAGACTGGACAGAGCGGCGCCGCGCGTCGTCTACGTTATGCGCGATGTAGTGCGATTATGCGGCCAGAAGGATATTTTTCCTCCTTTTTAATTGCGACTTTCTGATGCTGCATTTTTACTGCCAATTAACGAGCCGTCACAGTCTCTATACTGACTATTGGAATAAGCGACACGAAAATCTAGCTTAAAATTGTTTTCAAACTTCCCTTCTCCAGTGTGCGTCGCTGCACTTACGCCCCCCTCTAATCCAGCTGTGGCTCGGCACTCTAACTAAGAAATTCCGCCATTGTGCAGCAGCTGCGATTGTTAGAGCAGCGCTGACGAGGAGCGTTACCATAACAATACGGGCTCGCGGAGCGTTGCTCTCCCGGCGCAAACTTCTTTTCTTCCCCCGATTTTATTCGCATTAAAAACTTAGATTTTAATACAAAGTCCGACGCCACATTCAGGAAGTTCTTGAGGGGTGCTTTCAACGCCTCCAACTTCACGGCAGATTATTCTCGTATCTTTCAGTTTTGAATGATGATTGTGCAACATTCTACTTGAATTGATATTCAAAGCGCGCACTGTCTCCTATTCAATTAGTCTTTCTATTATGATTTTATTTTTCACACGACAATAGGATAGAGAGAGACTTTAATAATGATCAATGTAGAGAACTAGCGACAGGGCATATAAAAAAGTAAAATAAATGTATTGTAGGGACCAATCAAATGTCTGTAAATTAAGTAATTTTGGCGTTACACTTTGCACGTTATAGCTGCATGTTTATGCATGGATTGATAAAATCAAAAGTAAGCAGAGCCGTTTCTCGCATCATAAAACTTATCCGCGTGGTAAAAAAATTTGAATAGCAAATGCTGGCTCCACCTCTAAGTACTCAGCTAATATAGCCAATACAAATATGGTTCGAAAAATTGTCGTATCCGTTTCGTAACATTTTTTTATTTGCTCATAGTTATTGCGTTCTCTGCAAGAGAGTTGACCTCGAGATCGCGCGCGGATAATTTTTTTCCTTCATTTTGCAGCGCGCGAGCCTGTTATCATGAGGCGTGTGCGCTCACAGAGGCACAGTGCGGGGCGTAGATTGCGCCCACGGTAGTACAATAAGAAAAGAAGGGGGATCGGAACAAGAAGTCAGAGCACTCAGCGTGGCTAATTGCTCGAATCATTAAGAAAAAACATGAAATCTAAGACGTGCCTCGTAGCCGCGCGGATTACATTGGGAAGCAGTTGATAACGATCTCCTCCGTCTCTCCCATAATGAAAATAATCACGGCACGGCCGCGGCGCGCCGCACCGCGCGCTGTAATAATAACTACGTTTTAGCCTGACTCGCGGCAGTTAGTTACACGATGCGACGTAGAAACTCCTACTAGGTCCTTCCTCCTTTCGAGAGCCTAAACATTGCGCATTTCGATTTGCGCTACGCTAAGTATTACGAGCCTTCTAGACTCAAGTATAAAGATGTGCGTAATTAGGTGCCATTAAATGGAGTACAGAATACTTTGTGCAATACTTTATACCTTATAAGGAGAGTATGAGCAATCATAAATATACATAATATGGGAACATTACTAAAATTAAAACAAAGATATTGAAAATTTAAGCAAGCTCTCCACCGAAGCTACCCTGGCAGAAAAATGTCTTATGAAAAATTAGAAATAGCTATGCAAATCTGCCAAAAGCTATAAAAAACTATGTAAAATCATGAAAAATTATGAAAAATTATGAAAAATTACGAAAAATTACGACATTGGGACACGGTTATAGATTTTCATAATTTTTCATAGATTTTTCGTAGTTTTTTATTAATTTTTATAATTTTTCATAGCTAATCATAGTTTTTCATAAAGTTTCATAGTATTTGATAGTATTTAATTTTTCAATTTTAATACACTTTTTCATTTGTTTAGCTATTTCTCCTTAGAAAAGTGAAAACTGAGGAGAGTTGTCTCGTGAAATTTATATAATGAGTGTTCGATACTATATCACCGAAGCCTCTGTGAATTTCCTATAGATTCTGTTGCGCCATCCAATGATCGATTACAAATTAAATTCTTCAAAAGGGATAGTAAAAACCTAAGAAATATTATGAAAATCTATAAAAATTTATGAAAAACCATTAAACTCTAACAGAATCTATGAACACGTCCCAACGTTGTACTTTTTTCGTACAGTCGGCTAAAAATACTAAGTGAAGCAAGGTAATTTTAACATATAAATAAGTTAAACAATGCTGCAGGAGCCAATAAATTATGTCAAAGCTGATATTTACGAGCAAAAGCAAAATTAGTTTGTCATGTCATAATAGGTATTCTAATAGGAATAATACGTAATAATAATATTTTTCAGAAATAAATAAAACTGATTTGTATAACATGCGTTGATATTCGGGTAAACGCCATCGCACCAGAAGAATATGCATTTCTCGAGAGCATTAGCTGCGAAGATCGATCAGAGCCGAAGGCCTAATAATAACTCGATGACTAACTTCTTTTTTCCGTGTACAAAAGGCGGCAGCTACCGAGTAAGAAAGCTTGGAATGATGCATTATTCCTTCGGAATGAGTGATTACGCTCATTAAGGTTACTGGCTGGCGGTCAGGAGCGCGGGGAGGCACGAGGAAAATGCCCTCCGCCCGTGGCATTTTTTCAATATCTTCGCGAGTCAATATGCGCGCAAGCCGGCGGCCCATTAAACTTGTATTACGCGCGTCCGCGCACGAGCAGCCGGCCCCGAGTGAGCTGCCGTTCGGCTGGTCCGCCTGCAGCTTCAGGTGCGGCCGGCTTTCCTTTATGCGCGCGAGCCAAGGGGTGCATACATTACTTTCGTTTGCTCCCCGCTACATTGGAGGCACCCACGCCGTTAAGACAGGTGTTACAGTAACGCCTGCCACTCGCTTAATTGAGTATATATATACCGCTCGACTGCCGCCGGCAGATACTTCAACCGGCGCGACCAGCTGACGAAAGAATAATCGGCCGCGTTGGCCCACAACTGCGGTTCCGTGCGGACATCGATAAATCACTTATGAATGACCGTGTGAAAGAGATCCTAAATCACCGAGTCGCTCGGAGGACGAAAACTTTTTTGCACATTGCTCCGCGTATCGTCGAGCTGGGAAAATTTCAACTACCGCTGACAGTTATTTATTTATAATTAGGCGTTTTTCATAGATTGTAGAAGATACGAAGGCTGATCACTGCTCTGCCATCATTTATGTTTATCTTCGTAAGAACCAATAAATCTTTGGAGGAATGCGAGTAGCATTACGAGAATTCGAATTTAGAAAAGCTTCCGCACAATTTAGTGATATAAACTTCCCTTTCGATGCTATCACAGTCTACCATATTTTCTTTAATTCCATTATTTTAAATTTATGGTCATTACGTCGATAATAATGCAGGTACATCGGAACTGAAGGTGTAACAACTTCCTTCTCATACAATTTAATTCCTTTAATGAGAATTTGACGCGATGTCATTCGTATAGCCATGTTCTTACATGCGGGTATAATTTTATTCACGCGTACTAGTCTTTCTCAATTTTCTTCAAGTTAATTGCTACACGAGTTTCATAACAGCGAACAGTCCATAAATTTATCTAGTGAGAAGTTGATTAATATCGTTATTCAAACACAGATTTCTCTGAAAATATTTGTATCAAATTCACAGCTCCGTAATGTTCAAGTTACTTTCAACCGTCGAAAAAGAAATTAGTCCCCTAGATCATCCAGCGTACGCGGCAGCACTTGAGAACGCACATCAAAGGTATTTCAAACATAAATTGAACGTCTCGTAAATTCTAATACCCGAACGCGCACACACGAGCTACACGAGGCGGCGCGGTGGCTGATAGGCAGAAGCTGCATGCGCAGCCGATACTCCTACGACTGCGCGGCGTGTCACGGGTAGGTTTTTTGACGAGCCGGCACGAAGTCGCAGACGCTTTATTTAGATTTTATTCTAGTGAAACTCTCTTCGTCCCGCGGAGCGCGCGCACGTGGATATACGTGACGGCACGTAGCCGCCGGACGCCGGCGCGCTTGCCGGATAGGCACCCTCCCATAATTCTTCTTGCTTCATAACCCGCAGCGTCAGCTCCCGATGAAAACGCACGCGTAATTGCATCCATTCTTACTTTAACGACGGAAATAATTTATATGTCACTTGCGGAGGTACCATCTTTTCAACTGCTTTCCCCAATGGCGTCGGGACTTTCCGTTACTTTACGGTTGATCGTTTTTTGCCTTTCCAAGATTCATTTCTCGCCGACACTTCCTTGCCATGAAACGGCTCGCTGTTTTTGCTTTTTTCAAATCCGATTGCTATTCCACTTTGGCACACTAACTTAAAAAATACCCATACCTTTATCCTCAGTAAACAATGCAGAAAAATCAAAGAGAGGGGAAATCACCGCAACAGAAACGAAGGATCATTGTCACACGGAGCGCGCGTTATGGCAATTGAAGAAGGGCGCTTGGTTCGCAATATTCTGACGAGAAGATGTTGGAGTTGAGCCGAGCGAAGGTCACAAGACAGGCAGGGGCACGCGTGCAAAAGGCGCGCTCGAGTCAAGAGCGAAAAGAGCAAGGCTCGCGCGGGCGCAGGTGAGCCGGTAGCCACTTGCCTGCACGGCCACGAGGACACGCGGGGGTGGGGGGCTCCGAAAGATGGCCGCCATCTTCTGTATTCCGGTCATACAAAGAAGCTGGCGCGGGTGCGCTCGGCGGCAGAAGCGCGGGCAGCGGGAAAGAAGCGAAGGCGCGCGCTCTTCAATGCCGTCCTCTCCCCGCACTTAGTATTCGCGGCGGGCCCCGCGGTCGCGCCCGCGGCCGGGGCCCCTCGGAGCCGCTCGTCCCCTGGTGGCACGCGCGACGACGGCGGCCATCTTGGCCGCGAGCCCAGCACGCCACCTACCTCACTCCCTCCGCACTCGGAACTCCGCACGTGACTCTTGAGCACTAGCACTGTCGGTTTCACTGCACGGGCGGGACTCACCTGGGTCGGTCGGCGCGCGGCGCAAGGTCGTCCTCGCGGCGGCACAGCCGGGCAAGGAATGCAGGCGAGCTCGGGAGGACGTCGACGGGCCGCCGAGGCGGGCGCGCGAATTTAAAATGGTAAGTTGGCCGCCTCCTGCTCCCCGCTCGCGGCAGACAGAATAGCAGGCGCGCGGCGGCGCGGGCGATAACCGTTTCCGCGCGCCCGCCGCGTATGCAGAGCGGCGCGAATCCATCCTGGCGGACAGGGTGAGGAATACTAAGGGTGGCCATACCCGCGCCCGGCGGAGGCTTGGCCCCTGCCTCCGTCTCCGGCGAGGAGCCGAGAGCGAGAGACGCGACGACGGCGCCGAGGCGGCCGCGCAAGAGCGCTGAAGGAACAGCAGCTACCCCGGGTAGGGGTAGCCGACGTCCGTCCCGAGTCTTTCCTCATCTGCAAGTCGTATAACCGAGCTAATTATCAAGTTAATATGGCCATTCTGTATGGAAGCGCCAGCAGAGAGAGAGAGGGCGAGAGAGGGAGAGGGAGACCGGCCGGCGCGAGGCTGCTCGGCTATGCGAAAGAGAGCGAGAGGGCTGCAGCCGCGGCCCCAGGGGAGCGAGCGAGATGCCACGAGGTACATTGATATTATAAGTTGCCTCAATCGCTGTATTCATTTGTAAACTAACCAGGCTAAATGTATTCACCACCGCGAGGCGCCGCCGCCGCCGCCACCACCGCCAGCGCCGGCAGCGCCTGATAGGCGGAGCCACCTCCGCTTCTCTCTCTCTCTCGCCCTTCTCCGAGGCGCACTTCCATCCATCCATCCATTCCATCCTTCCGTCCTTCCTTACCGCCGCTCAAATTTTTGCCCCAACTGTCCCGTGCACGTGTGGCTGCCTACCTGCCACTGTCGCACAATTGAGCCGCGAGCTTTCTGCCGTATAATTACGTCAGACTCTATTTCAATTAAGGAAACAGCTCGCGAAAGCCATTTATCTTCATTACATTCTCGAGCCAGGGCCTGGAGATTTGGCGGTTTCTCGCCAAAATGCGTCATAGGGCGCAATAAATGAAAGCCTCAAGCTCTGATTGACGTTTCGGGAAAAGCAGCCCATTTACTTTTTCCGTGCGTGACAAGGTACTGATTCGATCGCTCCATCAAAGCGTATTCGAGCGCAGGAATATATATTCGAGGCACGAGAAAAAGTATAAGCAAGGTGAAAATTTCATCGCGGCGCGTTCACGTTCCAATAAATAGCTAAGCCCGCAGTTTTGCCGGGAACGGCGTGTCCATAAATATCGCGAAATCGGCTTAAAAAAATTGCCATGCGTCATGGTCACTCTGCCGTGCAGCGTCCGTCAAGACAGGCCGACGCGAATCGAGCGCCATACCGTGAGATCTGGCCGATAGCGAGGTGCTGCGCGGAGATGCTGCGAGGCGCCGTCGCGCTTGCGAATGAAGCCGCTTACCCCCACTGCAGCTCTCCCTCTCTCGCTCTGACGTCGTTACGTTTCATGTATTCAGATTTTTTCCCTTCGCTGCGCGCCGCTCGCCGAGTGTATTATTATTCCGGAGCAAGTTCGCTCCCCGCCTCTGCCTCTCGCGCTCTCGCTCTCTTTTTCTCCGGGTGCCCGCAAGAAGGCTTTGCAGCCGTCGACGACGATGACGACGGCGAATAGACGAGGAGGCGCGCTACGAAGGACTTCTTACCGGGCGCGAGCCTGGAAATACGAATGCATAAATGCATAAGTGCTCCCACCAGCGCGTTGTCGCTCCTTCGAAGGGGGCGCGAGGAGGGGGACACCTTCGAACCGTACTGCAGAGTCCGCATAGGCGCTTTACCCCCTTTACCTCCCCTTTTTCCTTTTGCCATTAAAGATTTTTCTCGCTCCGCGCTTCTGCGAGCGATCCCCGAGTGCCTGCGCGTGTCGAGCATTTTTCCCTCACGGCTTTCTTAGCGATTTTTAGAGCTGCGTGTATATAAATACACCGCAGAGCGAACGCGCTCAAATCGGAGCGACATTTTCACGCCGCGCGCGCGCTGCGAGCTGTTTTATCTCTAAAGGAAAAGCGCTGCGAACGATGCCTTAAATCGAGCTTATACGCCGCCTTCTCTACGTGTTTTAGGTACCTCTCAAGACGGTGCTTTATCGTTAGAAAGTAAACTACCTGCGCTATGGCCATTCCGAGTTTACTTTCTAGTAAGCATCTTCTACATTTCTTATTGGATTATTTGGTTCAATATTTTTTACCACTCGTATATTCTAGTAAGTGAAACGAGCTGTGCAAAAAGCCGTTTTAATTCTTGAAAAACAAATAAAAGTTTTTGTTTATAGTTTTCGTTTGACCAAAACGCAATCTATTGTCAGCGACAAAAGCTATAAAAAGTTTGGACTGATTAATAAGAGGCTGTTGTGTTTAGATAGGAAAATGAGTAGGCTTTCATTATAGATCCCCTAGCAAAGCATGAAAGGGCTGCAGCAAGATATCGGTATAACCTCATAGCGCTTTGGCTCTGCCTAACAATAGCCTTACAAAAATATTAGTAATAAACCTAAGTCTACATGGGTAATCCTTACCGATATCCAATATTGGACGACTAATGTATGCCTTACACTGTAAAAAAAATAGTTATTAAATTTAAGAACAATGTATTGGAAGCAAATTTCATAACCGTTTTGAAACGAAATTAATAAAAGTGTTGAAATTTAATATACATTGTTTGAAATGGAATCAATGCAATATACATGATTTTTAATTAAAATTTCTTGAATTTCAATATTTTTTTATTAAAATTAATAGAAGCATCTTACAACATTTTATTGAAAAGTAAATAACATTGGTGTGAATTTTAAGCAATAAATCTATGAAAATTAAAAAATAATCTATGAAAATTAAGAAGTTCACCTATATGAAAATTGATAAATATGTTATTAAATTTAATATAAATTTCTCAAATTGAAAAATTTTTTTAAGATTCTTCAAATTAAATTACCTCCTATTAAATATAATACACGTAACAAAATTTTTTTGTAGATCTATTTGTTTACAGTTGAAAATTCAATACAATTATCTGAAATTTAATAATTTGTATATAAAATTTAATGCAGAATATTTAATGAGTAATAATTAATATTTATTTATTACAAAAAATTATTTTTTAAAATTTTAATTGAAATATTTAAATTCAAAAAATTATACAAAAGTTAATTAATGCAAAGGGTTAGTGTTAGTTCTAATCATTATTTTGATGCAAATTTATTATATATTTTTACTTACCACTTGTTTGTGTTGTACGAAGAATGTTATAATTTATACATATAAGTTTTTAATTATTATAAATTTTTGCTTATTCATTATAGAACTTTGTTTATAAATTAATCGGATTTTTATTATCGCAGAAAAAAACCTTACATAAAAATGTTCGACCTGACCGAGAATCGAACCCACGGACCTTGGGTTACTACGCACGCACGCTATCCATTACGCTATCGCTCGCTTATAACAGATAGGACATTTTCATCTACATAAAGGAAATTTAATGTCTTGTTTATGATATTTAATATATATACGTATACGTTAATTTACTTCTAATAGATTAGTATATTAAAATTAATGTACGTATTTATTAAATTTTATAAATTTTAGAATTAAATTTTAAAATACTGTATACTAATTCACATTCAATAACAAATTATTAATTTTAAGATACAATTGTATTTTAAATTTTCTTAAATTTAAGAACTTTTTTAACCTTAACGCATTAAAAATGAAAAATGTTTTTGAAATTTCATAAGATTATTTTTTAATCTCCTAAACCTATTTATAATTAAAATTTAAACAATTTATTTTAATTTTAATAAGATTGCCATGAAGTATTACAAACGCGAATGCTAGTTATTATAAATGAAATTATAAAATTATTTAAAATATTCTTGAAATTTAATGTCTTGTTTATGATATTTAATAAACGCATTCGTTAATTTACTTCTAATAGATTAGTATATTAAAATTAATGTACGTATTTATTAAATTTCATAAAATTTAGTATTAAATTTCAAAATACTGTATATTAATTCACATTCAATAACAAGATTATTAATTTTAAGATACAATTGTATCTTAAATTTTCTTAAATTTAAGAACTTTTTTAACAGTGTACGTATCACCCTGATCAGGTCTTGCTATTATTATCAGGACGTTGAATTTTGGAGGTAAAAAATAATTTTCTTAAAATTCTTTTTTTATGTTACTATTAGAGTTTCATGTTTGTGATGATTCTGAATTATTTAAAGTGTTGCGTGCGATTTGAATTCAATAATATATAAACGTAAAAAAATGAGCAACAAGCGGGATGTGAACCCATGGACTCGCAGTTTGCAGTCTCGTGTTCAAAACCACGGAGCTAAAGTCGCGATGTCGTGCCGAGTGCATCGTGATCTAGTTATTCTTTGCTGAGTCGTCGTCGACGGACACGTAATAAAAGCAGGAAATCACCAAACACTGAAAACTACAGCATGCCCGGCGGGACCGGATAGATCTGCCCTCTTATGCACCTTATATAATCTTCCATAAATTAGCCTAAAGGTGTTTTCTGTTCGGGGAGGTCGTTCTCGAAGACGCGTCAGTTGGGTTGACGTTGCGCAACCTCCTTCTCCTACCGCCAGTAGTTATACCGCCTTTTCTCGCTGCGCCTTACGTTCACCACTTAGCGACCAGTGAGGAAATTACCGACGAACTCACTTTTATTATGGATAATAATTCTTACTGAATTTCGAAGTTTTGCAAATAAAATTGTAAAATCTAAGAAAAATATAGAAAAAACCCTTAAATTTGCAGCCAATTTCATCGAGTTTGTTATTCAAGTCTGTTTCAGCGGAGTACGAAAAATAATATATGGTTTTTTTTTTAATAAAGTTTTTTAAGCAATTTTTCTTGGGGTACTTAAATTTACTTTCTGACTACAGTATTTGGGTTTAAAATATTGCTCTTATTTAACATTTTTTAAGAATAATATTAAAGTTAAAAAACAAAAATTTCAAAATTAGAGCCCGAGTGATTCATTGTCAGGGCAGAGGATAATTAATATTATCATAGCTCTGTCTGACTGCACATCCGAGGTCTGACGAGTCAGCATAACGATAAGAAGAAAAAGAAGCGCACGATGCACTCGAGCAAGCATTTATTACGGGACTCTCATACCTAACAACATTTAAATTTTGCTAATACATGAACTAATTCTTATATTGATGTAGAAATATATTTTAGAAAAACATTTTCACAATGTCCATTGGTGCTGGAATCCAACAAGGCTCAGACAACTGGTTGGCATCGATATGAGAAGGTTTAGAGAATAGGAAGGAAAATTGTGAAAACTTAATGTCATAATTTAATAAAACAAATATTTTAATGCCACGCAATTTGAGAGATTAGATTCTAGTAATATACAGCAATTTCGTTTGTAAGTATATATTATAGCTACTTAGTCAGAAGTTAATCATAATGTGCAGCAGAGTAAGGACAAAAATATCCGCCTACATATTTAAATAAGGCAAAGCAAGTATGAAGCCATTAGACGGGAGAGATTAGTGCTTTTTAAGTTGGCTTTATTGGAAGTAGAAAAATGAAGCTCAGCCAGTGCGACGAGAGTAGAAAAGCGCGACGAGATAGGCAGCTCGCCGAGAACCGCGAGCGACATCAGGCGCAAGATTAAAAGACAAATTAGCATAACGCCGGGACCTCGGCTGCCGAGCGAGCGTGAGCGCGTGCTCGCGTCGTTGCCGCTCCTCGGGCCTAAGTACACGCGCCCCAAAGAGGGAACTTAATCGAAGCGCGATTCAATGTCTTTTTTCCATAGTACTTTCCTCGAGCAATACATGCCGTCCTGATTAATGCCGTAATGGGCTTTTAACTTCTGTAATATTTCATCTTCAAGACGTGGCTGTTGGGAACTTGAGACTGAGTATTAAATTATTAAAAATTCCTTCGTATACATTTTAGCAAATTTTTAATATGCCAAAGAATTTTTTAATATATTTCAAAAGTTTCAAGCGCCATTTGTAGCTGTGGAATTCTAAATCGAATAGAGGTTTCAAAGTATCGTTGAAAAGTAATAACATTTTGAATCCATATAATGTATTACGTTTTCCTTATTATTAATGTGTTTTGTGTACTAAATATTCAGAGCAGGTAGGTAAACATTTGCTCGCTGTCAAGAAAATTAGCAAAAATTAATTCGGAATTATCAGTGTGCGCAGGTTCGCGAATGAAGCTGTTTGGTAAGCGTTCGCGAGCGATGCAGTCTTGTTCTCTCCCTCTCGCTCGCTCTGTGTATGGAGCTAATTAAATTCAAGAGGAACCTAATTTACGTACAACGGCAGATTTTATCGTAAGCAGCTCGTGTCAATAATAAACAAGCCTCGGTGGGCTCGAGCGGCCTCCCTAACAACCTCCACCTATATAATACAATATACTAGGCGCTACGTCTTCCGTCCCGGGCCGATTAAAATTTATGACCTCGAGCTCCCCGCGAAGGTAGGAGCACAGGAGGGGAGGAGGCAACGCGGCGAGAGATGGAAAAAGAAGCCGCAGGAGCGGCGATTACACATATTTCTGGCAATTTTCCCCTTCATCGTCTGGCTATCGCCGTGCCGCATCGGCGCAGCCAGCACCCGCGCGCGGACGCGCTATGCGAGATGCAAATAAGTCGTTTAATAAAGTGTCGCGGCCGATCCTCGGCGCATTTGAATATTGTAGCATATTCACTTTTCTCGCGGCTCGAGCGGAGGGTGTTCCTGCGCAGCGGCGGCCCGACGGAGATGAAGGGGAGGGCGCGTAGCCGAAAGAAGGCGATGACGGCGTGGGCGTACGTGTCTCTGTGTGTATAGACGTGCGTGTAGCATGGGAGAAAGGCTCTCTCTCTTTCTCTCTCGGCTGAGCTCGCGACCGCCGCGCGAGGTGGCGAATCGCGAGCGCGTATACCTTCGCTCATGCATGATTCAGCCGCAGTATCTCATTTCATCTGGTGCGCCTTCGCTAAACTATACCTCCTAATGGTAATGCTATTCCACGGCACATATCTCTTTATATAAGGCTACCTCGTTTTCCTCCTATTCGCTCTTTTCTCCCTCTTCCTTCATTTCCAACCTATTTCTTTTCTCTTACCTACCCTCGGACGTATTGCGCGCTCTTATAAGGAAAATCCACGACTCCCACCGCGCCTCCCATTCCTTTTTTCGAGATTTTTCGTTCTGCAATGGAAAGTCATCCTAATGGAAAAAAGCCGATGTTACAGTGTTTCACTATAATATCAGCAATAATTGTAAGGGAATATTTTATCAAGGTACCACAAGATTTATTTGGAATTTTATGGGCCAAAACAACAAAAGGTTAACTTCTGTAATTCAGGGTATTTTAACTTTCATCGATACAATAAATTTCAATTAAGATGGGTATCTTTAATTTTATCACTACCGTAACTCTAAGCATAATATTTATACTTTAACTATTATCGTCAAAAATAGATTTTAAGTGAAAATAAAGAAAATAATTATATTTACCGTATTTTAATAATAAAGTTTTTCTTCTTAAAAAGTTCCACTGCCTCATCCTCTCAGTTGTAAAAAGGTAAAGAGGAATATGTAGGAGGCAAAATGAAAACTAAATCTCCTCAGTGCTATTTTCGCAGCTCTTCCATCTTGATCCTCTACCTCCGAGAAGAAGTTTCGAGTATTTTTTTTTCTTCAAATGCGCGCGCCAGTGTAAATAAGCGCGTCAGTGTATTCGAGCGCTAGTCTCAGCGACGTTCATCATAAGAGCCCTGACGCACACGTGCACTGGACTCTGGCGCAGGCGAAAGAAAGAGAAGAAGAAAAGAAGAAGAAGGAGAAGAAAAAGAGAGAAGCGCTTCGCAGGCTGAGTCTTTCTCTCCCTCTCCAGCAGCGCGGCTGCGAGGGCGCGAGGGAAAGAGAAATAAAGAAAGAAATTGTTAGTTCTCGCTGTTTTAAATTACCATTTATTACGACACATAAACCCGAGGAGAGAAGAGGAGCGGCAAGCGGGAATGGAAGAGAGAAAGAGAGAGAGAAAAGTCTTTCGCCTCTTATATATAGAGGAGACCGGCCATCTTGTCTGTCCTCGCCGCAACCCCTACTATACCGGTGCGAGATACTGCGACAACGAGGGCCAGAAGGGGAGGCTTTATATACCTCTGCCTTCAACATCATTGAATCCCACCTCCTCTATTTCTTTCTCTCTCCGTTTTCTGCTTTTTTTCCCCCTGACATTGTAACTTGGTGTCGTAGCCTTTCTTCGTCTCCAGCCTAGCGCAGGTCTGTCCGTATCTCGCCTCTTTCTACTTGCGAGGAGGAGAGAGGAGGCGAAAGAAACGGGAGAAGGCGAGCTCAGTAATGATCATTACCTCCGGAATAGTGACAAGTGATCTCGCAGCGGCCCCGACTGCAAGAAATGGCCGCAGATAAGGCTGTCACATCCATTTTTATATTATGACGAATGGATCACCTTTCTGCGGGGGCCTTAAGAACCCTAAACTATTTCTGCCCGCCGCGAGGGTGGCGAGGCGAGTGAGAAATGGCGACTTTTATATATGAAATCTGCACGGATAGATTTTGCACGATTACATTTTCCGAGTAGGATGAGATAATGCATGTTTTCCATAATGCTTATAAATATAATAAATCAACATTTCATAGGAAATCTTGGATAGAATTCAAACTGCAAAAATATGCTTTCACCGAAAAAACAGCTTTCGAAATATAACTTGAATTTATTGTTAAAAGTAAAAGAGAATGTTTTTCTCGTCCCCGGTTTACTTTTCTCCCCACATCCGAGGTATTTTCTCCAAGTGATAATAATGTTTGGTATACGACATTGTTAGGCGAAAAGCCGCACGCCCTCGGATATATATATACCGCAAGCACGTGCGTGCGAATTAAGATTCGGAGAAAGGGGGCGGCAAAGGGAAACGTTACATCGACATTCCGTCTCCTCGCGCTCGCCGAATCCAATGATAAAGGCAGAGCAGCTTGCCTGGCTTTCCCTCCCGCGCGCGAGTCTTGCTTTTTTTATTATGCGCTCCCTTCGAGCAGAGCCC
This sequence comes from Torymus aiolomorphi, assembly GCA_036365515.1. Classification (NCBI taxonomy): domain Eukaryota; kingdom Metazoa; phylum Arthropoda; class Insecta; order Hymenoptera; family Torymidae; genus Torymus; species Torymus aiolomorphi. The sequence continues at coordinate 88,852,024 of CM070873.1, forward strand.
CCGGATAAAGCAGAGATCGTAAAGGCTCCGAAAATATCCCGATAATACCCCGAAGACGAAAAGGCGCATCTCGGCCCTGTCCTCCCGGGCGCGCGTTCGCTCGTTGCCGGACCGCCCCCGCGAGGAGCAGCCGTCTTTCATATCGTATCGGGGCAGCTCGTCTATGTGGAAATGCGATCACTTAGAGCCGGTCTCGAAGTATAACTCAGCGCCGGGCCGGTATTACGGCCGTCTCTGTCGCGCCTTTTCCCACGTGTGCGCCTAGCCCTCGAGATCGTATATTTTTTATTATTGCCCAGCGCGCTGGAAGTTGCCCGCCGAGTGGGAGGTTTCGATGGCCTGACCGGCCGCGCTGCCGCCGCCGCCGCGTCCGGGAGCGCTTCTCCCGAAAGCGGGAAAGCGGCGGAGGGAATGGGGAGTCGGGCATCGAGCTCTCCTAGGCGCGCGCGCGCGCGTATCCGCGAGGAGCTAGAAACGGCCCTCGTTTTATTGAGCGGCGAGCCGGCCAAGAAGCGCCGATCCTCATGTTTTTACATCGAGGCAATTTTTCCATCACGCCCCGCTGCTCCTCGAGAACATCGCTTTTCGACCAGCGCGCCCCCTTTGATCCTCCTCCTCTTTTATTTTCTCTCTCCCGTCGCGTCGCCGCTTTTTTCGACCTGTTTGCTCCGGCCGCGCTCCGATGGTCCGAGCAATAAGTACGTCTTTGCCCGTCTACGCGAGGCGAAAACTCGACGAGGCATAACGACAAAATCATGCGGGATTACGGCTCGCGAGTAAACGGCCCCCGCTTTCCTTTCCCAACTTTTCCAACGACATCACGCGCGCGCCCCAAATATGTGCTGGCAATGGTGCCGATCCTTTGGGAGAGGCGCCGATGAGGTTGGAATCGCGCTAAACCACGGGGAAGGTTAAATAGTACCGTGCCTGGCCTTTTCGATGGATGGATTCAGCATTCGGGGAGCGGACGTGTTATACTGAATAATGCATATGCGCGCAACTCGACGCGAGAAAAATGTTATTCCAGAAAAAAGGAACAGTCCGAAGAGTGTCTGCGCTCTAAACGGAAATGCTCGGAAGTACGAATGTATTAAGTTTTAGTAAATTAACGAGGCCGTATATCACGCTGAATTTCTGGTATGCTGCGTAATTAAAAGCTAACAGTAAAGATGAGGCAAGGGCAATATAAATCTCCCGGAATCTCTGAAAAATCTGGAAATAGACTGGGGGCGAGAGCAAATTAAATTTTCCCAAAAAGGCACGATACTGATATGCTCGGCTGGCGGGCGAACAACAAGAGCCGGCCAGGCAGAGAGAGGAAGAGAGTTCGGCCGCGTTCTCCAGCGGCGCGGCCCGCGGTAATGAAGGAAAGAGAACTTAATTGAATGGGAGAATTGCCGTTCGTCGAAAGGGGGTGGCCCGGGCGCGTTTATTAAATCCAGGGGGCAGCAGCCCGGTCCCCGGAGGAGCTCGCGGTTGCACCGGGAAAGCGGGAAAGCTCGGGAGCGGCGGTTGCAGCGGGAAAGAAGGAGGGCTGAAAGAGGCCGAGGGCGCCGGCTGAATACATCTGGCGGTGCACTCCTTCCGGAAGCTTCTCCCGGCCTCGGCGGGCTGCGGTTGGTCCCCGACGTCGCGGCCAAGATCGAGGATTGGTCTAGCAGGGGGCTTTCTAGGAGGAGGAGGTCGGGCAAAGAGGAGCGCGCGCGCCGCCGGGGAAGGGGTTGCTACCACTCGCGCTAGCTCTCGCCGGCAGCGTCCGCGAGTCTGTAGCGCCCGCAGCACCCTATAGCCCAAGACTTCATTATACGTTGACCTAAGAAAATCAGGCTGCCTCCTCCCTTCTTCGCCGCTATGCGCCATCCGCCCTCTCTCCTCTCGGGCCCGGCCACCGCCTCCTCCCCGGCCGCCCGCTGGAAGAAAGGGTGGGCGCCGGCGAACAACGGAGCCAGGTGGCCCGCGCTCTCTCGCTCTCGTCTACTTGGCCCAACTCTCCCCCGCTGTATGTACAGTCGAGCTCTTTGCCTCGCTCTAGCTATATACCTCTGCAGTGCCGGCAGGGGGGAGAGGGGGTAACTCATCGCTTATGGATACTGATGACTCGCGCAATGAACTCAGACCTCCGGTACGAGAGAACGAGGAGCGCTTTGGCGGAGGCGCTCGATCCTTTCCTCTCGCTCTTTCCCCCGGCACTCGCTGCGACCCCCTTTTGCTCGATTTCTCTCTTCTTTTCGCTTCCCCTCTCCGCTACTCCGCCTCCTTTCCTTCTTCCCGCCGCTCTGTCAACAAGCAGCACTCAATAACGTTTTCCTACCACGGATATCTCCCCGCCAGACAAAAGGAAAAACTGTATACCTTATCGGATTCGCTAAATCTCCATCGAATACCGCTTATACTTCTTTCTTGATTGGAAAATCCTTAGCTGTCTCAAATTCCTTACTCCATTGTTGTATTATTTTATCTAGCCGTATTGTGCAGCTGATAAAAAGTTTTCAACTTTTTAAATATCAAAAGCACCTGAATATAATATTCTACTACGTACATTTTACAAGGAGTCTCAGATCTGGATCACCGATTCCGATCAAACTTTGGGATATGTTTTCGGAGGTCAAAAAATTAAGAAAGCCGTAATATTAGACCTGAATTCTTTGAAACATTCGAAACACCTATGTAATTGAAGTTTTATTTTTAAAAAATGCTCCTTTTTAAACATTAATCATTCAACTTGGAAAAGCATTACATACAATTGTAAAATTAGAAGACAGAACTAGAGAAAACAAGTTCTTTCCAAAGTTATGAAAGTTTAAAGTCGAGCGGCGAAAATACACCAAACTACGCATGAAGTCGAACGGCGAATTTTAGTGTTTTATATCAATATATTTAGTTGCTCAACTTTGAACTCTCGTAACATTGGATAGAATCAATATTTTTAGGAAAAGCAAATAAAAGCTCGTTTTCACTAGTTTTATTTTCTATCTTTGTAATTACATGCAGGGCTTTTCTAAATTGTATGATTAAAATAAACCTGAAAGATACCCCGAGCTTTTTAAAACGTTAGGGTCAAATAGTGCAGCTTTTTTCATATTTTGACATCGGAAAATATGTCTGAAAGTTTGAAAAAAATCTATGTCCCGAATCTGAGGGATTGTTAGTTTTGTTTTCTTTTTCTATCATCATATAATAGATACTCGATAATGAAGCAATCATTAGTGTAATCGCATATATCGAAGAACTTTGAATAACAAATCTACCAATAAAACATATTACTTTCGATTAAAATAATCTATGCTCTAATCCTGTTCATAATTTACATAATGAAAACAAAAATTATTTTCAATTATAACAGAATAGCGGAAAGTAAACAATGAAACTTGAGTATTTTTTTGACTTTTACTAACATCTATAGAGTATTTTCAAATATAGTATCCATACGCAATTGACTATATTGGTGATACTGCCCTTACTCTGATTATATTACCTTGCGAAATTGTGATGGGAATTACATTGTTAAAATGAACATTTAATGTACTCTACGAAAAACGTTTGTCCTCTATTGTAAATATAAGCAATTGGCCAAGTGTGAAAAAGGTTAACAAGTTCCAAACAAAACATCTTCTTAGTACAAGCATTAAAGAAAGAAGAGGCTTGTGATGCTACAAGTGCTAGTTTAACGCAAAACTCTGGTTTTTCCTCAAGTGTGCAGCGCGAATATATAAATGTGTGTGTGTGCATCTACATAGGCCAAACTCTCCTCATTCTTCTGCTGTTTTTATATTCCCTCGTCGGCCAACCATTCGTTTCTATTACCGGCCGTTAGGGGCGGTGCGCGGTCCGCGAGGCTAGATTTATTTTCACTCGATGGATATTTTTTATGGTCCCGCGCGTGTTATAGACGAGCGTAACCGAGAGAGCGAAAAGAAACAAGAGGGAGCGGAAGAGAGAGAGAAGGAGAGGCACGCCGTTCTTCTGGTTGCACGCTCGTTCCGAGCTACGCGTGCAGGCGCACGCGGCCGAACGGGCCGAGACTACAACTCGTATAATAAACCCATAAACACCCCCGCGAGCGCGGCCGCGCGCCCCAATACGTAAAATGTCGAGCACACACACGCCACGACACCGCGGAGGGAGCCTAGGCCTTACCCGGCTTTAACGCTCCTGCACCACCTACATTCTCCGCCAGCTACTAGTACATCCTCCCGTCGCTTTCAACCCACTTCGATACAATTGACCGGCTCCCCCGGACTTCATTAGGGATATCGCTCCCACTTTTATGGATTTCTTTGTAATAGATTAGGCTCTCCTCTTCTTTTTCTGGCCCCTGCCACGTCGTCAATCTTTTACGCTCGCAACTTCAGTTCGGAGCTTCTTTATGCGACTCCGAAACTAGAGAAATATCAATAAGCAATAATCCAACGTAAGACAGAGCGACGCACGTCGATCGGCGGCGAGAGAAAAATTTTAATGCTTGCGTACGCACGTGCACTCCGAGAAGAGGAGGAGATATCGCGCGTGTGCAATGCGACCTTGTGACTGCCGCAGCGGTGCACGAGCTGAATAAAGTTGCTGCGGCTCCGTGGGAGTAGCGCACGGCGCAAGAAAGAGAATACCTAAACAGATCACTTGCAATCTCTTTAATTCATTTTTCCTCCCACCCCGTTCACTTTTTCTTTCAGGCTCGCTCGCCCGCGGCACAATGGAGAGGAGAGACGCCGCGCGCGTTTAAGCTCGGCTCGCGAACTAAGTAGAGAACCTTAGTGCGCATCAAGGAAACAAACAGCGCGGTGGCGGCGCGGGCGCGTAATATGAATTAAACATGCTGATTAATAATTAACAAGCTGCGCGGCTGCCGAGCTCGGCGCGCATGCCGCTGTACCTTGATGCGCTTCCCGGGGCTTTCCCGCATCTTCTCCGCTTCCCCTGCTTCTCGTCTTCGTCGTTGTCTTTGTCGTTGTCGTCTAGTGCCATTTGCGCCTGGGCTTTTCGCCGATATGGGCAAAAAAATCAGGCAGGGCCGAGCCCAAAGAGAGCCGGAATACAGTTACCCCAGTTGTGCGGCAGCAGTGGCGAGGCGGTGCATACTTATTATGCCCGCGCTCTCCCGCATAGCGGTGTGCCGACTAGCTTCTTCTTATTCTTGCTCGCGCCAACCCACTCCCGAGACCTAGGTCAGTTTCATTATAATTTCATGAAAAGTGAGAGTTCATTAATGCACAACCGGTACTAATATCCTCGTGACGTTCAAGGCTCGCACTTGCTATACGCCTAATATACCGCCATTTTCACACTTTCTTATTAGTATATAATTACAACATTTATCCCCAATTCAACAAATTAGGTTTATTACTTTTATTAGTACGAGCTACATTCAACGCGCTTCGCGCGTATTATTTATTTATTTTTTTTTTCTTTTTGAAGTTATTAACGTGATCAAGTTAGTAAGTTTCAATTTCAAAGTTTGTTTCAATTAGTTTAAATTATACGATAATAACGTAAGTTTCATAAATAAAACAATGAAATTTTTCTTATACTATTTTAATTAATCAATTTGAAATACTCAAACACAAGAATTCAATCTTCAAAACTCAAACTTATTAAAGTTTGGCGCTTATTTTATGTAGACCAATCAAATGAGCTAACAACAACCAATCAAAACAGTTTTATTGTGATGACAGATTTCATCCATCACTTTTTTAAGGGACAAGCGATATTCAAACGCGCTTCGCGCGTACTTTTCTCTTTTTGAGGTTATGTATATGCTGTCATTACGTTTTACTTTTAACTTATTTAAGTATTTTTCCAAGTCAGAACTTAATCATTTTTATACTACTCTAAATGTAAAAATTCCATTAAAAAATTCAAACATTAAATTCCAAACAGTAAATTTCTCGCGTCTTCTTCTTATCGACCAATCAAAATCAAGCCTTTAGATGCTTCAACATGGCCGCTCATCACTTTTTTAAGAAGGGATTATTCTGAATAAAGTTTAAAAATACGTTTTCAAAATGTACCTATAATTTTGAGCAAATCCTTGAAATTAGAAATAGTATCATCATCGTCATCCACAGGGTGTGTTTATTTTGAATTTGAAATAGTATGTTACGCATCTAGGGAGGATAAAACTAGGGGGGCTGCACGCTAAATCCCCCGTTATAGACACGACCGCACTTCTCAGGAATATCTTGCTTTTTTGTGTAAAGTCAAATCCTTGAACAATAAGCGAAAATCGACTATTTCACACTCAGAAAACGATATTCCCGTATCAACGAGAATCTATCTGTCGGAAGAGGATTTCCACTAAAAATAGGGCCAAAAGGATATCTTCCTATGGAAGGAGGAATTATCTTACAACAGAAAGTCAAGCTTTCTGTAGCGGAATGATGATTTTTCGCGCAGGAGGAAATTTTTTCACGCAGGAGGAATCCTTTTTTGTTGCACGAAGATTTTCTGGGGAGGAATTTTATTTCAAGACAGGAGGATCGTTTTTCTGAGTACAGGTGTATTTAAGCATTTAAAAATCATTTCTATAGGTCTAACTCATTAGATATTGATTGTACATGAAAATGTTAAATGGGAAAAAGTTTTGTCTTATTATAATCTACAACTTTTGCATTTAACATATTGGTGTAAAGTTAAATCCTGTCAAGTTATAATCGAAAATCGTCCATTTTATGTATATTTAAGCGCTTAAAATCATTGTTATAGGTTTAACTCGTCACGAATTGGCTGTACATGAAAGTGTTAAATAGGAAAAAGTTTTCTTTTTTTATAATCTAAAGCTTTTACATTTAAGATATTTGTGTAAAGTTAAACCGAAAATCGTCCATTTTTGTCCTTTTTAGCTGTTTTTCGCAGTTGTATTGACAAATATTGTTCATAGCAAAAAATGCCCAACAGAAAAAAGGTTCTTTTAATTCATCTATCTGCTAAAACTAATTAGTTTTAGCAGATAGATGTGTAGATATTGACTTAAAATTAATTTTTTTAGACATTATGCTTAAGAATCGATTTCTTGAAATTTTTCTTTGTGCTCGTATTCCTTATATAACTTTTTCATCGATCTTTCTCACTAGAGGACCACCGGATAGGTATAATTAAAGGAGCATTTGCTCGCAATTCTGATGGAATCGATCGGAAATACATTGAAATAATCAGGTAACTTGATTAAATCGGTCGTCAGACATATGAATACATATACAAAAATGGTTTTTACACATTAAATTGTCAGTATTTGAATTCCGACAATTTTCGCTCTATTGAAATAAGGCTCTCCCGAGTCGTCCCAAGTAGCGGTCGTGCCTAACTTGGACTCGCCTTCGGCGCGGGTGTCAATTTACACGAGCTGTGGGCTGGCCAATTTTTCTCCCGTTGTTGCGTATACTATATTTTTCACCATACCCGGGCCGGAAATACCACATTTGCGTTTCTGAGCCGGGAGCGAAAGTGGTACTTTCGGCCAGGGTATGGTAAAAAAAACTCTTATTAAAGTAATCTACACATATCTTCTAAGCTATGGTAAACAACTCTATCTCAATTAATTTTAGTAATGAATAATGGTATAGTATCGGCATAGAGGCTCTTTGTACACGTATCGAATTAAATAAATTAATGCGATTTATTGTATCTTCAAATGTTTTTTTAAATACTATTCGTAACAGCCAATCAACTTGATAACTTTTCTCGATGGTTCAATTTGTACATTATTATTCATAATTCCAAAAATTTTGGGAAAAATTTCATTATTATATTCTAGATTCCCGTACTTTAGTGGATATACATATTAAGAAATGGTACACTCTCTTCCCTTTCCTAGAAATTTGAGTCTTACAAGTTTACTTCGCTCTATAACTATAAAATTATTGAAAAACTAGCTGTAATCCAATAATATTTCTTGAGAAAAGCAATTACTTGGTCGTTTCTAATACAAAAAAGGACTAAAAAAGGGAAGTACAGTACTTAAGTTTCAATAAATTGAATTGAAATAAAAACTTATTTACACAATTTTAAGCCTACTTTTTTCACGGTGATTTGAATCTCTTTCAAATTTAAATAATAAACCAATAATTTAAGTTTAGAGAAGGTCATATTATCATTACAAATTCTTTGTAATTAAATAATGTGGTAACATAACTATATAGTACCGACAAAATTATATTTAAGTGGCATAAACGCCCTCATAACAAATTGAAAAGAGAGACAATAACTAAACATTATTTACAGAAATCTTAAATATTTGGTTTCTATAAAACATTAAAATAGGTAACTATATTTTAGTGCTTTTTAAAAACAAAGTTTTATTACCAAATGGAAGTGAGCTTTTGAATGCTTAGTTCAATTTACATGAAATTATCAAATCATATGTCAATGATTCAAAAACTGTAGCCGATAAAATGGAACGGAAAAAAGGCGTTGAAAAAAAAAGATATCTGAAATATTTTTAATAAATTCATTTAATAAAATATCAACTAATAAAAAGAATATTTTCATGTTAAATAAATAATTTTTCAAGATAAAACTATGATTTGATCATTTTTTTCGTAAATTTTTACACCTGTCCTGTGCACGTAAAAACTACAAACGTTATCTGTTTTTTTTAGAAACAGAAAACGTCTCCACAAAGTTATTTATAATAAAAACTAGAATCTCTTTTGTGTTTCAACAGATTTTAGTTTTAAAGGTCTCATTTTGTTTTATCAATAATTGTTTGCCTGGTTATGTTAAATAGACTTTTTTGATAACACATTGACTATTTATATTATCATTTGAAATGAATGAATCACTTTACAACTATTTTTTTCAGAAATTTTAGGTATATCTCTTCTTTCAGCACAGCTTTAACTAGGGAGTAGCACTCGCTCTACCTTAATACATAAAAAGAAACAATTATTACTGATATTTAGCAATCAAATTTTATTAGTATCCATTGCATGATAATCATCTTTTTAATAATCAAATTTTTTACAGTTTCATCTAAAATTTGACCTTTGATATGTATGAAAGAAAACGCCAAATAATGAACCTCAGCACGTGTAGCCTGATATTTACTCTACTAGCCCCCTCTCACATAAGATTTTATAGAACACTTTTAAAAAAATATTACTATTTTATGGGGGTCGAAATCACATAAGATTTTAGCGCGAGATTTCATCTGACAGTTTTCAGTGGACTTCATAATTTATATTAAGAATTACAACTTATATTATAATAATACGGATTTGATTAATCTATCTGCGCGAAGACAATATTTAAAAATAAATTATCACAAAAACTGATCATTAAATCTTGACGAAATATTGATTGTATATTTTCTAAATCATGTACTAGACCTACTACAATCTAGCTGATTCGTGAAATCGTTGCAGAAAAATAACAATTTGAAAAAACCGCACCAAAATCTCGAAAAATTGTAGATCAATATTCCTACCCAACGAACTAATTCTGAAGATGTAGAGAAAAGCTATCTCTTTTTGAAATTTCAAAACGATTTCATACTTGGTACTCCAGTTATCGTTGAACATAGAAGCACAACAACTTCACAATTTTGTTTTCTGTGTAAGTACCTATAGTTATGGAAAATATGAAAATGTTTACATGTTATATACTTCTATATAGGTAATTGCATAACAAAATTTCGTTTTTTGATTCGTTAAGGTGGTTCTATGAGGATTCCGAATTCAATTGAGTATGCACAAATACAAATTAAAATTGTCTTATTAGACTTGTTTTATAATTTATTTATAACATTACAAAAATATTCTTAACAGTAAAAAAATATGTTTAAAACTGTAAATGAGACGTATATTGATTTATTATTGCGTCTACCTAACCTACTAATACCTATCAATTAATATCTCAATAAATACTGTGGCTACATACATATTTTTTATAATCACTGTCAAGAATATAAACTTCAAAAATGTCTCACATAAAATGTAATGATTTCTATATTTATAAGGTTAAGCACATATTTTCATCAATTTTTATCTTAAAAGTTAATGTGGCGCAATGCTAGAAAATTTGTTTTAATCTAAAGAATAACATGTATTTTTTGGTGTCTGTGTGCAGTGCTTGTTCTCCTCATAGAACCACCTTAATTTCTCGTTTATTTATGTTTGTGAATTTAAGGGATTTAACTATTCATTAACACGTACTTTATATTACAAAGAAAATTTATAGAACTTGACAAAACTTTGTGCGGAAAATGAATTAAGATAATTGGTTAAAAAAAGAAAATCCAACAAAATTTAAGCAAAATATAAGTTTTTGATGATTGATACAATTATTTCTTCTTCTTCAGCAAGATAGCAAAATACATCAAATAATATCAAGTTATAATAGTAGAATTCTATCAAAAGTTCTGAAGGCACTATTTAGAGAACAAGCTACATACTATACAACTAATGTTTCTCATCCTCATTTTGACTAAAATATTAGCACAATAAGTGTTCCTTAATTGTTAATAAAAGAATGTATTCAAATTAAAAAAAAATCAATTTTTCCGTCTGTTTCGTATTTATCAGACACTTTATCATTTCACATTCAAGATGAGTGTTGTGATAGACTTTGTAATTTTTATTAGACAAATCAAAGAAGTGTCGTGTATTACTTTTGAGGTATATTACATTGTCTATACCAGTATTTAAGGTGGTTCTCCTCGGACTCCCTAGTCAAAGCAGTGCTAAATGTAGAAATTACCTAAAATTTAAAAAAACCATAGTGTAATGTGATTTATTTATTTAAAATGATAGAGATAGTCAATGTATTATAAATAAAGTGTATTTAACATGACTAAAATAACTTTTTTCACAAAATGGCGATATTCTAGAAACTAGATATTGTCACTACAAATAATTGTTGATAAATCACTGGAATCTTTTTTGTTTCTCAACCAATTTTAGTTTTCAAGGTCTCATTTTGCTCCTTAAGAAATTTCATGGGGACTTGCCGAAGGAAAAATTAAAAGTTATTCAAAACTCAGAAAGTTATAGCCAATTAAAAGAATATTTTGTTTTAACGACGTGCATGAATTTATGAATAACTTTTTGAGTTTTGAATAATTTTTAATTTTTCCTTCGGTAAGTCCCCACGAAATTTCTTAAGGAGCAAATTGAGACCTTGAAAACTAAAATCAGTCGAGAGAAACAAAAAAGATTCCAGTGATTTATCAACAATTGTTTGTAGTGACGATATCTAGTTTCTAGAAAATCGCCAGTTTGTGAAAAAAGTTATCTTAGTCATGTTAAATACACTTTATTTATAATACATGGACTATCTCTATCATTTTAAATAAATAAATCACATTACAACTATGGTTTTTTTTTAATTTTAGGTAACTTCTACATTTAGCACTGCTTTGACTAGGGAGTCCGAGGAGAACTATCTTAAGGAGTCCGAGGAGAACTACCTTAAGGGAGTTCTATCGGTACGACGCAAGTCAAAGAGTATTCCGGTTTCTGCTTGACTTCCTCAGTACGGGATATGACAACACCGCGTGCTGGTAGGGCACACTGCCCATACGTTGGAGCCTCTTGTTTATTAATACGACAAATACAAATATACAGAAGTATACTATTTCTTCCTTGCACTTCTTATTTATTTATTATTGTGTTAATTATTTATCTAATTTCCATAAAATGATAAAAAAGAAATGCTATGTAAACGATTTTTCGAATCGGGGTCGTTTTAAAACACGCGCGTTCTAACCTTAAAATGCGGCGTTGTCACGTGATATATGGTGGTCAAGTCGTGAGAAACGTAATACTTTACTATGCATTAATTTTTTTGTAGTGCTTAAATGCTCACAATCATAGTCATTGAAAGCTGTAAATGTTCGATGAATATTTATCTTGCATTACAAATATTTTGAAAAACATCTGTGTATTAACTTCTTTGTAATAAGTAAATGTGTATGGCGAAATTACAATTTTCCATAAGAACCCGTGTTAATCAGCTAAAAATAAAAACATCGATATCTTTTTTTACAAGCTCGTTCGGCTTCTAAAATTTTAACTGGGTCATTTTTGCACCAATTTCGAATAGTACACCAAATTTTAGAATATTCTGTGTTTTAATTCTTTCACCGATAGAACTCCCTTAAATATACAAGAATAGTCTAGATTTTAGACAATTCAGCAGTTTTCAATTATATCAATTCACATTTTTGCGAAAATATAAATCAATTAATGAGATTTTAAAATAATATTTAATCAGTTGCAGTTTTAAATATTCACTAAAAGTGCATTATATTATTCACTCTTCTATAAAAACTGCTCCGAATTGATTGGTATGTAGCCTCATCAAACTTAATTTATTACTCCATTAAATTAATTATTGGTCCCAAAAATATAAAGTTTACGCAAAAACAAACTTATTTTTTTACCTGAAACTTTTGAAGAAGTAGTGTTATAAAGTTTATAGCATTGTATTCTTTTTTATGATTTGATGTATTTGTTTTTATAATAACGTAATTTTGATAATGACTTTATACATCTCCTTCTTCATTGAAAAATTATTTTCGGAAAATACTTTTTATTGTCAAACGATAAAATGAGTAAAAATCAAATAATCTTTATAAAACTATATAAATATTTAGCTTATTATATTTCACAGATAAATTGTTGAAAACTGCGCGGCTTCAAGATCGTGGATATTTTGGTGGATTTTCGTTGTTTAACTTTAATCTACCATAACTTTGGAAGAAATGAATATTTTTTAATTCTACAAAAGACACTGAAAGCTCGTTTCCTTTAGTATTATTTTTCATTTTTACAATTATATATAGGGCTTCTCTAGACTCAAAAATTAACAAAAAAATTCATCTATATTAACTGGGATAAGAGATATAAAACTTTTACCTGTGGGTTTCATACAGATTGGTTAATCTTTACTCCTGTTAAGGTAGTTCACCCGGTCGAAACAGCAGTTTTAGTTTTTGTATTTTTTAAATAATGTTTTATTAAGTTGATAATCCAAGAGATAGGACATGTAACAAATATATACTAGAAGGAGCATAAGAGAATTTTTTTCAGACAAATTCAGGCAATAATCACGATGCTATTGTTATAATTAAAGACAAAAACTTCAATAAGTTTCTCTAATTTTTTTATTTTTTATTCGATCTTAACGAAATAAAACTTATTTTGTTCGTTAATAAATTTCAGGAGGATTATCGGTGGGAAAATTTATGATACAAGTTACCAGTACGGCGCAATATCAATTTGTTTAAGAAAAGTAAGTCAAGTTTTAGAGTGTTTGAGATGAACAAATTGATATTGGGCCGTACTGGTAACTCGTATAACAAATTTTCCCACCGATACTTCCCCTGAAATTTCTTAACGAACAAAATAAGCTTTATTTCGTTAAGATTGGATAAAAAATAAAAAAATTAGAGAAACTTATTGAAGTTTTTGTCTTTAATTGTAACAATAGCATAGTGACTATTGCCTCAATTTGTCTGAAAAAAATCGTCTTGTGTCCCTTCTAGTATATATTTGTTACATGTACTTACTCTTCGATTATCAACTAAATAAAACATTATTTAAAAAATACAAAAACTAAAACTGCTGTTTCGACCGGATGAACTACCTTAAGTATCATTTGACAACGAAAAAGAATGTTTTTCGAAAATATTTTTGAATATCCCTTTATAAATTACCCTACGAATTTGAAGTTAGTATATACAATAATTTTCGAAAAATGATGATTTGAAAAAATGATTAAAAAAGTTTAACTTCAAATATCCCTCAATCTTACGAATAGTTTTTCTTACCCAATAAACTTGATACAGAAATATAAAAGAAGCTACCGATTTGCAAAATTTCATAAAGATTATGTTTTACTCCAGTTAAGTATTCTTCGACAACAAAAACGCATTTTTTATGAAAAATACATTTTATTTCTTAAACAAATGCAGATAGCAGATAGCCTATTAAAATTTTAAAAGATTAAAATTTATTTGATAAGTTGAATAATTGGAAAAAAAAATTCGGGAAGAAATTCAACATTTTTGAAGATATAAATTAAATAACAAATAACAGAATATAGACAATTCGGTAGCTCGGTAACTCAGAGAAAAACCACCGATCGCGAAAACAGAACATAGATACATGTCGTAAAATTATAAATATTAGCTCTTATAACATCATTTTATGCCTTCAAAACAAAAGAAAATCACATAATTTAAATGGTTTTTGATCTTCTAAGTATCCTCAAACTCAGGAAAGAGAGTTATCTGATCAAAATCGATCAATATGTTCTTAAGATATTCAACTTGTACGCACACTCACACTCGCACAGACACGCATACACACACACACACACACACACACACACACACAATGTGCGTGCGTGCGCAGACACGAAAAAATATTTTCTCAAAATGTTGAATTTCTATGCCAAATGCCTTAAAAAAAGTCTTTAAACAATTTTTGTATCGAAAATTTTTCTCACAGTTCCGAAGCATCCTCTTCGGGGAAGCAAAATTTTAAATATTTAAATATTCAATACATGTAAAATAATCGAATTTTCATGAAATCTGATTATTGCCCGCGTCATTAAGCTGCTAATCTTGATTACCATATCCAATCATGTAACTGTACACAAAGGAACCTAAATTTAAATAGTATTCAAAGATTTTTCGATAAACCTTTGCAGGAAATCATTCCGAAGTCAATAGTACCATTATCGGGAATTTAAAATAGTTCTATTTACAAGTTTAATTTCACTTGGATTTCTGTTTAATTTATTGATCGAATTATCTACATCTGATACAATGAATCTTTAATTTATGGTAATATCAAGCTTTTGAGATGCCAAACAATTTTCAAACGTAACGTATTGCATGAATTGGAAGTTTTACCCTATACAGTACGCATTGTCTTATTTTACTCAATAATGACTTAAAAGATTTAAGTCGTGAGCACATAACAATTCTAGACAAAAAACGGTTTTTTGTTCCATCTATAATCAAAATATTTTTTCAATAATAATTATTAGTGAAGAGATAAGTGAAGAGATTGTAAATAAAAATTTAATATATACGTCTATTAACTATTTTGCTTTCCCATAAACGAAGCTTTGCGATAGTGAACAAATTTTTTTTCGAGAAAACATGATATAAATATTGTACATACGACATATACTATTTAAAGAAAATGTCCGTATAGATGTGTGTGTGTGGGTGTGTGTATGTGTGTGGTGTGTGTGTGTGTGTGTGTGTGTGTATAAGTATACCGCTTTATCTCATGATCTACTCGATCGATTTTAACCGGTCAAGGCTAATTTTTTTCGATTTTTCTTACACGATTGGGGGCAATATCTCTTTTTGTCAGACTCGATTTTCTTTTATTTTGTAGCGATTATTCAATTTTATGAAGATTTTTTTATGAAGATTAATAAAAAAATCTTTAAAAAAATATGAGTGTAAATATGACATGAAATGATCCTGCTGTATTATGAGTTCACTATATATGCAGGATAAAATTCTTTACTCTTTAAATATGAATAAGTGAAAAGTCGCAACTAGTACAAATAAGTGAAAAAATCAACTCATCTTTTAGTGAATATTCACTTATTACACAGTGAAAATTTTATTCCACTGCTTCAGTAAGTGAATATTCACTAAAGTATTAGTAGATTTTTTCAGTTGTTCACACAAGTGAATAACTTTTCACTCATTAATATTTAGAGAGTACAATTTAAATAAAATTATGCAGCTAGCTATAGTTAGTCCTAAGTTATTGATGAAAACGTAATTTTTTGTAAATACGTTATATTTCGAAACCAAAAAAAGATGTTGTCATGAATATTTTTTTGTTTATGAAGAATAAAGAATACTATAATTTGCTAAATTTTTAAGTCTTTTTCATGATTATTTTTTAAGAAAAAAAAAAATAATTTATAAAAAATATTGATTTTCTTGGCCGCGCGATAACTAGAGTAAAATTGTCTTAATCGCGTTGAAATTTTTAAGGCGTAGATTTTGGAAATCTTTCGGCTGAGTAATTCTTTGCGCAAAAGAATTGGTTTATAAATTTCAAAGTTACATGCTCTGTAGAAATGAATATGTGAAAAGTCGTTCACTGGTACAAATAAATGAAACATTAACTAATTATTTAGTGAATATTCACTTATTGAAGTAGTGGAATAAAATTTTCATTATTTGTACCATTAATTTTTTTCACTTATTCGTACTATTAAACGACTTTTCACATATTCATGCAGATTTAGAGAGTTGGGCTAAAGTTTGTTTAAACCTTTTATTGAAATCATAATATCTCGAGAACGGCTTTATGATCAGCTTGTTTTAGTTGTTTTTACATAATAGTTTAGTATAAGTTCTAGTTTATTGTGAATATCCATAGAAGAAATTTTAGCGTGACACAATTAATTAATGGCATTAAAAATTAACTCATAAAATCAAGAATATCGGCCTCTTACTGAATAAAAATTAAATAATAAATATTTTGATGCATTCGATCAACACAATAGCTCTTTACAATACCAGCAAAATATTAATTTTCTTTTCCTTTTACGTGTGACATGTTATAGGTAAAGTAAGTTTCTCATAGTATTAAATAAGTTCTTAATTTATTCAAATACAAGGTGAAATTGCTTTCGACGTATTTTATAATTATTAATTACGCGAGTAAGTGGAAGAATTTTCATTAGCGAGTAAAAGTATAGACTATAACATTATTAAATGAGATTTGGATGCCTAAGATAAGCATCATGCTGGCACGTAAGACAAGTCCACAGAGCCATGTACGTATTGGCGAGGCGGGAGAAAGAGTCAAAGAGAGTCTCGGGGCCTGCGCGCAAGGTACGAAGGACACGAGTCACGAGAGCCGTGACGCGCTAGATGTACGGATTAATTAACGATAAGGCCTAATGAGCGGCAGGTGAACGAATAACCAGCCGCTGCTATCCTGCGCACGCTCGCGCTCACAGCCGTGCGCACGCGGGCGATACAAACGCATCCCTGAAAGTTCATCCAGCACCCTCGGTAAACACCACACACACACACACATACACTCACACAAGTGTGCAACTCGCGCGGGCGCGAGGCGCATAGATGGAGGCAGCAAGATAACCGGGAAGTGCTCGAGTTGCAATTCCGTACGTGCGCCGCCCGACGATGTGCGAGCGTACCCGTGTTTCTCCCGATAATGAGGATGAAAAGGGAAGGCGACGCAGTTCGCCAGTTCCTTCAAGCTTAATCCGATTACTTTTCCAATAAATTATCGCGCTTGCTTACTTGCGCAGCCGATACATGCGCCTGCAGCTATCCACACCACCATAATTAATAGCAGATTTCAATCGTTGAAATTTATAACGTGCTGTCTCTGAACAGTGGGAACTGTTATATCATCAAAGTGTAAGAAACATTCCTCGCTTTAAGGGCCCGCACAGTCGCCAAAATTTTTCGACAGCTTATAATTGTTATATTGACGATACAACTTTTAGTCGGATTACGCCTCAATAAGAAGAATGGCGAAAGGGGAAAAGAGACCGAGAGAAGTAGAGAGAGAGAGAAAGGATGAAAAAGTCACGTCCTGTGAATTGTGGGCCACGTGACGGAGGCGTGAGCAAGGCGCGACGCAATGGAACAATGCCATCGGCGCTCTTCGAGGAGGAATGTCACCGTGTGCCGCACCCATGTCTTCGCTCGGCGATCAGTCCATAACCGCAGCAAGAGAGCCGCGACTCTCCGACGCACACGAGCAAGCTCCTGCCGCTGCTGACTTTCGTTACATTGCCTTTTAACAATGGCGCCTCCTTTTGCCTTTATTTTTTTCACGCCCCGCGCGATCTTGCCTTTGCATTACAAATTACTTCCACGGGCATGAATGCCGAACAAAACTGACGCCGATCACTTTTTACCTCCCAATTATAATCATATTCGAGCTCTTTTCACTTTTGTCAAAATCGAGCAATTTCAATGCGTTGCATTTGCCGGCTTCCAGTATAAAAGGGAGCATCAAAATATATTCTTGGCTTTTGTGCGTTTTCATCCAACGAAGAAACGCTATTCGCGCTGTTGCCATGTATAGAACGCGCCGGCTATATAGCTACATTCTATAGCCGGCAGCGGGAATATTTTCGTCGTTATATATCGACGCGAGATGGAGGCGGTGCGTGCAGGTAAAAGTCGCACGCGCGGCTGACGAGCGTATACGTGTCACGCACATTATAAGAATGCGATAAGTCGCGCCGGCACATGTCGCTATAGGTATATATATATATATGAAAAGTACGCGGGTGCGCACGTAGTTATGCCCGCAGAGAATCGTGCCATTGTGCTGGTGCTCGGCGTCGACGGCGATGGCGTGCGCGCACACTTCTTGCGAGGAGTGCTCTAAGCCTCGAGCCGGGCTTGACCCTATTTTCCACTAAAATATACACGAGCGGCATGCGAAACGAAGGAGCGAGCACGCGGCAACCGGTGGCTGACCGATCGCGGCTCTGGCTCTGTATCCACACGGCCGATGGGAACTGCGAGGCAAGCACTGTACGCTGCGCCATTTCCAGCGCTGCGCATAAATCAAAAGCAGCGACGTTTCAACTCTTCGAAAATAGCCATTTGCAAAACGGCAACATACTTTTATATTCTGAAACCTATTTTCCTAGTTGTAGTAATCATATAAAAGGTGCGCTTTCCAGCGTTTTCTCTTGAAACTACTTTGAAAATTATGTTCGCAAAAACGCGAGCACGAGCAGAATTAATGAGCACTTTTGAGCGAGACAGTTTTGTGTATAAGGTGCGCGCGCGAGGGTAGCGCGATCACCGGCAAGTTTTGCAGGAAAACGGCCGTAGCCGCGCGGCGCGATCTCGTTCGCGCGATTACGCTATCGTAATTACCGCGTAATTTGCGACGCTGTCCCTCCGTAATAATAATAAGAAGAAGCGGGAGCGCTATTCCCATCGAAGAGGCCGTCGTCGCAGGCGCATTACAAGCGACGGGGGGAGGGGGGGAGTCGGCCCTCTTCGCGGAATGAAAAAAAGGCTGGTACGCGCGACCCTCTCCGTTTCTCTTGGCCTGCGGCGACGCCGTCCCAGCCAGCCGTCCAGCGCGCGCGGGCGCAGCCAATAAAGATTATCGCGATGGCCGGGGGTGTAAGAACGGGTGTAAGAACGGGTGTTAGCTCGTTACACGGCGAGGCCCCCGCGCGTCTGCCTGCAATGCGACTGCGCGAACCTATGCGCTATGCGCTTATTATCGCGCCGGTGCAATTAAAGAAGGAAGCCCAGAAATTAGCGGGTGGCGCGGAGTACACGCGCAATAAGTGCGGGCAGCGCTGTGCGACTGCAGTGTGGGGGACTGCGCGAGCAACGGAAAGGGAGAATTCTGCGTGTGCGCGTGTGTACATGCGGAAAGAGAGGCGAGGCGGGCAGGGCCGCGGCGGAGGCGCAGAAAAGGAGAAACGTAAGAGAGGAGGAAAGAAGGCGAAGAGAGAAGTGAGATTCCTCTGAATATGCATGGGGCCGAAACGGGAGAGGACGAGATAAGGGCCGACTTATTTTTCCTGCCTCTCGTTTTATTTTATCCTTATTTTATTTTGCCGCTAACTACCCGCCGAGAGGAATGCCCGCGAGCTCGAGTCTTATCCCCCTCCCCTCCCCTCTAGCAATACTGCGTCTGTGTGTGTGTGTATATATATACACACACATACACACACGCTGCTGACGACGTGACCCTTGAATTTTTTTCCATTTTAGTCGCTCTGACTTATTGTCATTTCTAATTTGCTTGTTATAGCGACATATTATAACTTTTCTAACAGGAGAATTCGTGTGATGGTAAAGATTTTGTAATTGGAGATTGTTGTACATCTATAGAGAATTTAACATATAACCTCTTTTTCAATGATGTATATAAAACATTTAGAATGTGCCGTTAGTCTCTTTTTATTTACACAATACAAGTGTATATTTACAGAACTATCCATTATAACATATGCACATTTAAGAAATATTTGAAAAAATAAAATAATGAAAATGATTATCCCAATAAAAGTTAGTTTTCTTATGTTTACCATGGTTAGTTTAGTTTAATTTTTAGTATTTAGATCGCCACATTGCTCTCAAATTTGGAGGCCTCACATTAAAATCTTAGAAAAAAAAGTTGAATCAGTCCCAAACTATTCTCTTTTATATATATAGGGTGTATTAATTCGTAGCGTTTTACAAGAGATGGCACAAGTAGTACACTATTTCGTTGTTACCTACAATAATGTATACATCCTAAACAGCTATCATAGGGCGCCATTTGCCGTACATAACCTTTTTTCAAATCATAAATAACAACACTTTATAATTTATTGAATATGTCAAAAGTTGTACCGAATAAAGTGTTTTTGCGAGGAGTTTTGCTTCGTTACTTTAATATGAACAAAAGTGCAGCTGAAGCTCATCGAATTTTAGTGGAAGTGTACAGTGAACATGCTCTAACTGAGCAAACGTGTCGGAAGTGATTTGCACGTTTTAAAGCTGGTGATTTCGACTTGGATGACAAGGAGCGACCTGGTCAGCCAAAAAAATTTGAAGATAATGATTTGGAGGCATTGCTCAATGAAGACTCATGTCAAACACTTAAAGAATTGTCTACGTCATTGGGAGTTAACTTATCAACAGTGGGGAAACGTCTTAAAAGTTTGGGCATAATCTAGAAGGAAGGACATTGGGTCCCACGTGAATGGAAACCAAGGGATATTGAGAGACGTTTTTTCACATGCGAACTGCTGCTCCAACGGCAGAAAAGAACAGGTTTTTGCATCGAATTATTACCGGTGATGAAAAGTGGATCCATTATGACAATCTGAAGTGCAAAAAGTCATGGTTTAAGCCCGGCGAACCATCAACATCAGTGGCAAAGCCCAATATCCATGGGACAAAGCTCTTGCTCTGTATTTAATTAATTCCAACACCATATATATATATATATATATATATATATACCAGGGAATCACTACCATTGTAATCGTGGCAGAAGGGGTATAAAGGTTTTTCTAACTTAAATTATATATATTAAAGGTTTTTCTAACCTAAATTATATATATATATATAAAATTTAAGTTAGAAAAATCTTTATACCCCTTCTGCCACGATTACAATTGTAGTGATTCCCTGGTAGAAATTCATCTATATGAAATGGCCAAGAAGTTAGAAAATAGCTTGTAAAATATATCCAGACCATTAAAAGTGAATTCGCTATCCGCAGGATTGCGTATTATCTTATACGATAATCTGCGAATTCATCATTTGTATTGACCTATGTCGACGGTTCGCAATGAATCAGTTAACCTATTCATTATTTAACTTTCCCTATATTGAAGAAGATACATTTAGCTCTGATACAAGTTTTCATTCGGCACTAAACAGACGAAAAAGACAATGGAATTTATTTCTGAGGAATATTACTTACATACCGCCAATTCTATAACGGACAAAAATTATATTGTAAACTTTATTTTTTTATAAGAAAATTCACTATTTTCCACGGTAACGCTTGGTCACACTCGTCATGTGGGATTTTCACTTTTTAAATCGAAACTTGTATGATTTTTTTCTTAATAAAAGTTACTCTTTACATACACGGAAAAAAATGTTGCGGTAAAAATTCCCATGTCCGATTGTAAAAGTGAGACCGTCTCAAGCAAAATAATGGCATGGTGTGGTTTGTGCACATAAGAATTATGCACATATTTATTGTGCACACTTTAGCATTGGAGTATATACATAGATATAGATATACACCAATGCTAAAGTGTGCACAATAAATATGTGCATAATTCTTATGTGCACAAACCACACCATGCCAAAATAATTGCCATAATTTATGGTAAAAATTTCGATTAATTTATAATAATTTTTACTATGTAGGAAAAATTGACATAAATTTATCGCAATATTGACCATAAATTATGGCAATTTTGTTGGTATTTCGAGTCTCTCCCACATTCACAATCAGATATGTTAATCTTTAGTATATTATTTTTCTCCAAGTAGTAGTTTTTATGATTTATATAGCAAATTGACTGATACTGTAATATTTTGTTTCAGCAGTCATAATAATGACTATTTCAAACAGTGAAATTGCTAAAAAAATCATAAAAATTTTTTATTTAAATAGTAAAATTTGTTACGAAAATCATAAAATTTACTATGTAAAAAGTAAAAATCCCATATGAGGAGTGTGTATCATTTAAATCAGCCATCCCCACTTGTTCTAGAATCCATTAACAATTGAAATCATACTTATTCTTATATATCATTTGCTGTTTATTCACATGTGTGTGTGTATTATTTATTTTGTTAATTTATTATACACCTTAAACAGTTGATACAATAATGTTGGATATATATATAGCTTCCAGGAAAAACCACTTATCTCCACTCTTCATTATTTCGAGAAAATAGAGTTTTTAGTTTCGCAGGTTTCGCATCGATGTTATAAATCAAGACAAATGAGATTAAATACAACACTGCGTCTATGAATACTAATGTAAATAACATATTTTTTGCCATAGTAACCAGAGAAAATAGCGTTCATGTTTTAGAAATCGAATTTCACTTACGTGGTTACTCCGGGAATAAAAAAAAATTTTAGTGGAGTTACGTGGGTTTTCCGGGAGTTATTCTAAAAAAAGTGGAATTACGTGGTTTTTCCGGGAGTTTTTCTAAAAAAAAGTGGAGTTACATGGGTTTTCCGGGAATTAGTCCACAAAAAAAAGTGGAGTTACGTGATTTTTCCGGGAGTTATTCTAAAAAAAAGTGGAGTTACGTGGTTTTTCCAGGAATTATTCTTAAAAAATGGAGATACGTGGTTATTCCGAGAAAATGTTGAAAAAAATGGAGATATGTGGTTTTTCCTTGTGCTGATTCAAGACAACGAGTGCACTTTCGTAATTTCTGTCACGGCAAAAAAGGCATAAAACCGATTTTGAAAAACTCGTCCCTTACGTGGTTTTTTCCGGGAAGCCACGCACGCACGCACGCGCGCGCACACACACACACACACACACACAACATTATAATATCAACTGTTTAAGGTGTATAATAAATTAACAAAATAAATAAAAAAATTTGTCAACTATTGTATGAACCATGAAAAATGAGTCATGTTTAAAAACTTAATACTTCAAATTCAGTAGTACTTTTTGAATAAATATTGGATCATCCCCTGGTAGAAATACATCTATATGAAATGACCAAGAAGTTAGAAAATAGCTAGTAAAACTGGCTAATTAATCGCTATGATGAAACGATTTTTCGACCATTATTTGACTATTTCTTAGATTGACGTAATAACAAAATATTCGTATTTTATTTACTTACTAATTTTATCTTTAATGAAAGAGCATTAAAGTGCACTGGATGGTTTACCAAAATATAAATAACATTAACTAATACATCATTTATTGTACTCATTCTATGAATAATTCAGCAAAACTTTTATTTTTCCGTCTGATTCTGTCTCTCTCACTCCTTGTCAAGACAGCAAGCCTTCTACTAGCTATTTCCAGACTACAGAAACTGATCAGTTTTAATGCCTTTAAAATACTCAAGAACAAGCTTGTGCTTGTCTTCCGAAAACTCATTCTTTTTTTCAATCTATTAAATAGCCAAATAATAGGTGAAAAAGCTTTTCACCGTGAACTAGAAACTGGACAAGAAAAATTCCTATTTTATAGCAAGTTTCTAATATAAATGGTCAGTTATTAGTTACAAAATGTTTTGGATTTCCACCAGGGTCAGATTGTTTTTTTTTTACATAGATTGCAGATTTTTCATTATCAGAAACTATAACGAATTTATCAGATGAAAATGATTTTCGAGCGTGATTAAAGAAGAAAAATAATTTGCGCATTTTTTATTTCAGCAACTGCAAATTTCGTTTCATTTTTTTTTATATAGCAGCAGTATATATCAGCGAATCGCGCTGTCGGTCGAACGGCAAGTTTTTCATTTTACTGTATAAAATAGCGAAATGAATAAATCTCGTGGCTGTTTTGGCGTACAGGTCGATTCATTGAAATGGGGATTTTCGCGCGCGAACGCAACTGGTAGGGCTTCGGCGCTACGATTAAATTAATGCCATTTTCACGGGATAACGCTACGCTGCTTTTACGATTATTGAGCCCGCGGGCGTGATCGCAATATTCATCCGGTAACGGAAACTTTTATTAAAGCCCTGGACTGTGAAATATTCACGCGGAAGCTTGAAAAAAAAGAGCTACAGTTTATAAAGGTATTAGTTGGTTAATCATTGGGGCATAATATTCTTTTTGCGATTTACTTGATTTTATTCTTTTTTTCATAAAGTTGAAAAGTTTTTTTCAAAAGCATACTCAATTTCCTTGAAGCATATTTTTATTATTGTCCCATAGAATTTGACATAATAGGAGGATGACATTATTGATGTTTTTTCTTTTTCGATGCATTAAAGAAAAATGATACACTAACTAAATTATCTGCACAGTTCATAATGTTACGTAATTTGAACGTTTGATAAGGACCAAATTTTATATAGAATTTATATTCTATAAACTAGTTACAATGCAAATGTAGTTTTTAATGTGATTCATAACGGATACAACGTGTTAATTTAATTTTAATATAACAGAATAATTGGTAAAAAATGAGGATTATGGTGATATCTTCTGATAAGTGTTGAAAGCAAGCAGAGCATACTAATTAGAAACTAATTAAGCTTTTTGATGTGGTCTGTAAAGATTTGATTGATTCGATAAAACAAATCCCTGTTACTATGAAATATTTCTGAAATGTGTGTCGACTGAATTTGCATTCCACTAGGGTATTGCAAAATCCTATTATATTTGATAATAGAACTAAGAGCATTAATTGTAAGGTTAGCCAAATCTAAGAAAAGTATTGGAGAAGTGTGCGATCAGTACAAAATATACGAGCCACGTTAGAAAAGCAAATGAAAAACAAGAAATCATTAAAAAAAATGTATACGTGGAAGCGGTCCTATCGGGCAATCTAACAGGCGAAATCTATCGATCTACGAGCGGGACAGTCATCGCCGCTTACACATTACTTATTTTAAAGTAGCCGTACCTTCCTGCCTTAACGGGGAAGGAGCGATGCGGCGGAAGAAAATGTCGGAAGACCCAGTCGAAATCGCCATCACGAGGGCGATTAGTATGCGCCCGCGGTCACATTGGGCCCGTGCGCGCGCGCGCACACACGACTGTTTTGTCCTTTCCTTTTCCACGACCTGCAGGAACTACTTCCTTTTTTTTCTACCCACGGCGATTATCGATCAAAAAGCTCATGAATATGCATATTATACGGACGCGTACGCGCGAGCGAGGGACGAGGGGAGTCTCTCCAAAGAGAGAGAGAGAGAGAGAGAGAGACAGAGTATGAGTAGGAGCGCATGCGCCTCTGCGTTTTGTGAGAGTACGCGTTGAGTAGCTGCGAACACAAACGTAAATATATCGAGTGTCGCAGCAGATTGCTGGAACTTTATTCTCGAAGTCACCTTTTGCTTAACCAGCTCGTTGAAGCCTTCCTCTTTATAAATCTCGCTCCTCGAGTCAATCCTCGCTTGCGTTTTTACAATTAATGAAACTCATTTATCACCAAACGAAAAAAACATATTTATTACAAAAATATGTTCATTTATGAAAGGGTTTATAAAAGTATAAATATCCTAGAGGTAAGTGAAGATGAAGCTTTATAAAACTATATGCAATCTAGTCAATATATATTGTAACTTTTGCTGGAAATGTAAATTATCGTCAAAAAGATCTCCCTTGAAGTATAACCTCAACTCAAATATCACAACATTGGAAATATTCATTTATAATTGTCGACAATGTAATGATAATATGTAATTACAATTGATACAATAATTTCGTCACATTAGCATATCGAACAATATGAATAATTAATTATTGGGCACAAATTATATACTTTTATGTTTATTAACTAGTGATTTTTAAAAGCTTTATTTATAAATTCATCATTATTATTTGCATAGCATAAATTGATGTATTATATTGCATATTTGATGTCGCATTTAATTAAATCTATAGCGAAAATTTCAGAACAATGAAACGATTGAGAAAAATATTATATTTTTTTTTATTTCAAATATTTCTCAGGTGAATACAGTGTCCTTACAAGATATAGTTTTATCTTTCGAAAAGCTTATGTAAAAAATGCAGAAGTGCGATGCTTAAAAAAAAAAAAACAAGGTATGAATGTTTAGATAAGTATATTTTTTCAAGCCAATTTGACGAGGTTCAAAGGATGCTTTTCAATTCTATAAACTAGATTTTTGTATATTAAGGGAAGAATCGAATTTTTTGCATGCTGTGCTGTGACTTTTAAAAAATAATTGTCATGTCGAATTCAGTAATACAAGTTTTAGAAAAACCATATCGTTTCATGCATGAGGCGATATGATGTATGAGATTACACAAAATGACTAAAAAAGGAGGCTTATGATTTTAGTATAATAAAATTGTACATTATTTGCTTATTTTTGAATAACTTATTATTTATTCACATAAGTGAATGAGTAGACTATAATCATATGTAACAATAAGTTATTTAATCAAATAAGTATAAGATTGAATCAGTTTTTTCACATTATCTTATAAAACATGGTGGTTATAAAGTACTTTAAGCTAATATAAGTTAATCTATATAATTAACCTATAAATCAGCTATTATAAACTGTGAAAATTGAGTTTTTTTGGAAAAACGTCAAGATACTTTAAATAAAAAAAGAAACATTCACTTTAATATCACTTTATTGAAAGCTAAAGCATTGTTAAGTTTATATCTCGCACAATAACGTTGAAAAAGGTTTCTTTAATACAAACAACTCGGAATATTAGCATAGTGGTGGCTTAAAAACTGTAACCTTTTCACGTAGTAACAGTGAGGCAGTCAATAGCGATGGATTCGCGATAAGGCTTAGGACTGACCGCTTTTGTGCCACAAAGAAAACACGGCACAGTGATAGAGTCGTTTCAGCCTAATTAACAGGAAAGAGCTGCGGCGTTAAAAAAAGGAAGAGAATGAGCAGAGCCATCCGCCGTTTTTCTCATACTTTCGCCATAAATTCCATTTGTTGGTCTGCGTCCGTCGACAGTCGAAGAAAGGCGCACACGCGGCTCTTCCCCTTTCACACGAAAGAATCGAGCGGCGCGGGGATAATAAAAATTTTCCCGCGCAAACGAGGTCCACCTCCCGAGCCGAGCGGGTATATCTGTCTCCCTGGCCGTAAAAAGGGAGCTCGCCGCGGCGCGACTAGGTATGTGAAAAAAGGAGGAAAAGAGAAGGAGCAAGAAGCCACAACGGTCAGGCCATCGCGCCGGTAACGAGATAGAGGATCGCTCGGCGAACGGAAGTGGAAGAGCGCGAGCGCGACGTGTACGGCGTTCGCTTGGGGGTTCCGCGTGCGTTGTACAACTCGCGCGCTCGTGTGTGTGTGTGTGTAACGTCGCGGGCAGGCGCAACGTACGCAGCGGCAGCAGCAGCAGCAGCGCTGCCGGCAGGAAGGAAATGCGAAATAAATATAGCAGCGAGGGCCCCTGTGGGGAGCGTTCCGCGCGGGACTTGAAAACTGGACGGCGGCAGGCGCGCGCAGCCAGTCCGGCCAGAAAGATACATATTTTTAAATATTTTAGTCACGCTCCGCAATCAGCTCGTCACGCAGCCTTGCCACCTACTCTCTTGCCTAGTGGCCATTACGTACCTACTACTTACCCGCGCGCCCCCTCCGCTCCCACCGCCGATAGAGCCCGAGGTGAGACAAGTGCTCCTTTGTGTCCTTCTGCGAGCTGCATTTCGACAGGTCGGGATGACACACGCGAGGCTGTTTATCGCTAACGAGCCACCATCTTTGCTTCCTCCCCACATGTTTTAAAAGAGCCGCTCTTCTTAACTAAATTAACTTTAGTGATTGTTAAATATAAGTAGCTGCGTATTGCAAAGGGTGCTAAACACCTAAACTGAGCTAATCCTTGCGCGTCTGGAAAAAATCGCGTAAAAAGGAGCTCGATACATCAGCTGCTGGCAATTTCAAGGCCGGCGCACACGCGAAAAGCCACGAACGAGCCTTCTCACATAGCGGGAAGTGTAAATCGAGTGCGCGCACTCGTACACTACGAGCCAGTGGCTGGGCGCGCTTATTCGCGTAATTTATTAATAAGATTCCGCAGATGAGCCAGAGGGAGAAGGAGAGGAAAGAAGGAATCAGCGTACCTTCGCTCGCCTTTAATTTCCGGCAATTTCATCGCTCGCCGCGGACAGCGAACTGGCGCGCGCCCGTGATTTAAGAGTGCATACGCGGGGCGTTAAAGTCGACTAATTCGCGCGCCCCTGCGTAATGAATGCACACCCGAATCATTATCATATTTGCGGTAATCGATTCACGTAACAACGTTTACGTTTTTTGCATTCGAGAGGCTCCGCCGCGAGGCCCGCCCGCAGCCCGCGTATATATGCATGCGCGCCGACCGCCGACGAGCGAAGAGGGAAAGTTAAAGCATGCGCCGGCTTATATATGCAAGATTGGATTCTTATCTCGGACGTATAATGACGGGAATCGATTGTTTAAGGAGGTACTTCTGTCTCGCATTATCTCGGTAATTGATTCTCTTCGGGCACAATATGACTTGTATAATTTAAAAAAGCTATGTAAATTGCTCGGCTTCTACTTCAAACACGCTGTCTTATTTTCTGTGGTGCGGGTTGTTAAACTTTCGTCATCGTGGGGTATTTCTGGATTTATTATAGGGACATTATTTTTCATTGCACATATATATTTATCGAATACGGAATGCTTCGTGTAGCTGTGATATTCCGGTAAACGAGTTGAAAATGAAGATAAAATCCAGCTGCGTGATTTATGTACCTGCATAAACCGAAGAGACGAGACGGGACAGAAGGAGCGGGAAAAATATGAGGAGGAACGTTATTTTTTGGAAAAAAAAATACGCACGAGTTAAAAAGCGAGGAGAGAGAAAAATGAAAGTTTGCGGGATCCGCTAGCGAGCGGGAGAGTTGGAACTGCGAGGCTCAGACATAGATTTAACGAGTAGACGCGTCATTAGAGGTGACAGTAAAGGAGGCAGAAGTGTCGGCGTGAGAGGAAACAGAGGGAGCAAGGGGGCTGATGGCTCCGGTCCGAAGAGCGTACGGTGCTTCGAAGAGCGAGAGAAAGACGGCGCGGAAGGTACACAGAATGCCGGTGGAAATGAAGGCTCGGTGCCCGGAAAAATGCGAGGCTATGTCTCCCCGCATATATTTCCATACATCAGAGCCGAACTCCCGCTCCCGGTTTTCTAGAACGAGAGACAACGTCAGCGGAGAGCCTCCGAGTCGAACCTCGAGGCCGAAGAGCGAGGAAAGCGGCGCGAGGCGCGAGGGGTTTGCCACGGGGATAAGAGGGTCACGCGAATAAATCCAGCTAATTAGACGAGGAAAAACCGCGAATTAATTATTCCCCGGCAGCCGCTCTTTCCTTCCCTCCGTCGCTCAATATATCTCTCTCCCGCGACGATTTTCGATCTCGTTTACGACGCCGCGCCGCTACACTCGAGCGTCTTGCGAAAATCAAGCGAATCGAGGCGGGAATTCCCGACGCGGGCAACGGGAATCTATTTTGCGCGAATGTTTGCGCTCGCCGAGCAAGAATTCGTTTTAACGCGAAATTTTATTTGACTTTTCCTACTCCCAACATTTCCATGCGGGATTCCGTTGAGCGCACCGAGCATTCGATATTTCAAATTTATTCCCTGTGATTGATAAATATTTGAGGAGCGAGCACTCTCGCCCTCGGCAAAATAATCAAACTAAGTAGAATACATTTGCTTTGCCCAACGTTTTCTCCCAATTGTAAACTCGACTAATTTGATAAACCTCAAGTTGCCGAGTAAATAACTAATAAAAAAAATACCTACTATAGCGTCGCCGTTGGAAAAATAAAGAATAAGTATAAGAAGATCTTGCGAGGTATTTGAATATATATAAGCACGTATGAGAAAGGATAACCAAAAGACGAGTAGGATAAAAAAGTTGACTCCTCTGCGCACGGCTATATATAGAGACGCACGGCGAGGCTTATCGGGGGAGCTGTAAGTGTTTGCGAGCCGCTCGAAAGCTCTCGAGCTTCTTTCCGGACGACCCGAGCCTCGCATCGGGAATGGCGTTGGCGAGGACGAATGGCAGGCCGAAATGCAGATCGCCGCCTTTCTCTCTCTCTCTCTCTCTCTCTCTCTCTCTCTCTCTCTTTCTGGCTTTCCGCCTTTGTTGACGAAATTTCTCCCCCGCCCCATGTGCCGCGCTCGCCTGATCTTTCTCCAATCTTCTCAGCAGCTTCTTCTTTGGCGCGCTCTCGCGAATAGGATTTGCTTAGCGCTCGAGCTTACTTTATACACGACTTGTGCTATCCACGTCGAGACGCGCTACGTTTTACCCACTGCCAGTAGTGTGTATGTGAATTTTAAGAGGATTTATTGTCTTGGCAGAACAATACAAAAGCATACCGTACACTGATTTCCACGCTTGCACAATAAATGACTGAAGCGACAAGTCGAGCGCGTGTAAGACGCATGTAATCTCGGGGGGGTCGGCGAAAAATGAATCACGCAGATCGAGTAGCAGCAGAATTGACGGGCGACACTGACTTACACTGGACTCATTAGGCGGCCGGGCCGTGAATCGTCGGTTTGAGCGCGTGCAGCAAAAAGAATCGCAAACATCATCGGTTGCTCGAGAGCCGCGGGGCGGGGGCGAAATCTTAGCGTAAACAACGGGGTCGGCCGGCCAGGGAGGCTAGCCCACCTCGAGTGGCATGTATAAGGCACATCCAGCGAGGAGCGGCCGAAGAAGCCCGCAAGCGAGAAAGAGGGGGAGGGTTTGCGGGGTATAGCGACGCGTCATTGCCGGCCGAGGCGCGTGATCGATGGCGCTGGCCGTTATCTCCTTCCACCCCCTCTGGCCTCCCGGAGCCAGTCCACCCACCCTCTTGTGTTCCTCGAGCAATTCATCATCTCCGTCTGTTTTTCACTTACTTTATATGCAACGTATTCCATAATTTTTATTCAACCAAGCCGTGCCACCCCCATTCGCTAAACCCCCCATTCTTTTCTTCTTCATCTTCTCGCATCTCGCGTTTCCTCGCCTCGTCCGATTCTCCCACAAAATAATCCCAATTAATTTAATGGCAGCTGAATAAGCCAACGATAAGAGTGTTTAGCAAAATAATGCACTCGAGCTGTACAATTTCTAAAATTGTGGGAAACCGTATTCCGACAGGCGTAATCCATTTGCATTTGCAAATGCAAAAGAAAGTGGCGTTTAAGGTGCGCTCATTTTACGCGTCAGCGGGCAGTAGCCTAGGGGGCGGCTTCATCTGCGTGTCTTCTTCCGGTCAGGGTGAGGTATATCTCTCTATATCTCCGGGATTACGCAGCCTGCGCGACGGTCCATACATATGCTAAAGGATCTGGATGGAGATCGCACGCGCTCGCGCGTTTGTTCGGTCAGTTTGATTTATCGGCATCGAAATCGGCCGCTCTAAATTTCTGGGAAAATATGCTTCCACCCCCTGCCCCCCGAGCTGCTCTTTCTACATTTCCATAAAATGAATTATTAGACAGTCAACCGATCCGAGCAGCGCTGTTTTGGCTAACGTTATAATACGCTGCTGTTTTTTAAACTGGACAGACAGCGTAAGCACGGCTTTCGAGTAAGCGTTTTCGGATTTTCCCCAAAATTTACTCATTTTGTTTATGTATTATTCATTTTCTAAACATCTATTCCGAATACTAATTATCTTGCTAACTAAAATTTATCGAATATATATACTATATAAAAAGATTTCAAAAGTTTATATCAATTTAAGAAATTTATATTTTCTTATAAAAATAATTCTCCCACATGAAAATAACTAGATTGGTTATAGAAAATATTAATTAGTATTTTTCCTCCCTTTTCAGTAAGAGTAAATTCTGGAATTATAATTGTTGTGATTCTCTTAATAGTACCATCTATATTAGCAAACTTTTACTTCAAATATCAAATATTTTATAGATTTTATAACTTATTCAGTCAGAATAAATAAAAAAAAATATAATATATTTGTATGAATGATTCGAATAACAACTACTACTCTTAAGTTAATAAATCCCTTCGAAATTCCCCGAGGGTTTAACAAAACATAGACAAAGATAAATAATGAATTTATTTACATCCGGGATTGAGAATGAAGAGTATTAAATAGTTTTGGAGGGTACACTAGGTATAGACAGTGAGGCCATTTGATTCATTTTACTAAATTAAAAATATGGCTAATTATATATTTAATATATAGTATGTACATAATAAATTAGTTTACCTTATTAAACGTAAAAATAGTAGAAAATACATGAATGTTTATGTGGTATTTCAATGGTGTCGTTAAGAATAATTTAGTTGAGTGCAATCCGGACCTTGTTGTAGTGTAACATGAACCGAAATAAAGTTAAGTACTTACGGTACCATTTACAGTATTAAATTATAATCAACATTTTTTTCTTGTTGGATTTTATGTCTGAATTTTAATATTCCAGAATGCTAAATTGTGATTAAATTACTTCAAACCGAATTCGACATCTTAGGTAATCGATGACAAGTGAGAGCTTCATAAAGGCTAGCAAGTTATCGGCGAAGATTTTAAATTAACATACTTGCCACACAATTCCGGAAAGAATCAGATGGGAAGTCTGGATTAAAATAAAGGACGGTAGATAGCATCTGCTTCCTTCTGGTAACATCCCGTCGAAGGATTGCTTGCGGCTGTTTCTTTAAAAAAAAATCGAGCGAGAAAAGGGCTGTTGGCTCGTTTTATCGTAATCTAGCTATACGACGTAAGTATATGAATATCTTTTATACTATTGATAATAGAAATAGCACTGCCGAAGGTATTTTGCAATGTGTAGAAAATAAAAAAAAAAAAAAAAGAAAAACGCGCGAATAGGCCTAATAACGAGCGGAGGTGAGGAATTAGCATATTAAGAAAAAGGCCTCCCTCCCAGTGGCAATAAAAGTTTATCCTCGTGGCGTGCATGGCAGCACGCGAGCCGAGGGAGCGCGAGTAAAAAGGCATCGCGGCCGTCCACGCGAAGGGGTTGTAATCGCCGTTACGCCAATGCCACGGACGGTAGTCGCCGCTGCGCTTATTACTACGTACAGCTCTGCGTGGCCTCTCTCGTTCTCGCGCACCGGGCCAGAGTGCCGAGGCTCAGCCGAGCACGCAGGCGATGGCTTCCAGTCACGGTCGCCGCGCGCCTTCTTGCTTCTCCTCCTCCCGCCTCGGAGCATCCGACGCGTTCAACCTGCAGCTATACACACGCGCCGCTCCTCGTAGATGCTATCGAGTAGAGGTCACGGTGCTCGTGCTCCTCGCTCTAATATATATATATTTACAGACACTCTATCTCGCGGGAGCGATGATACTACTCCTGGCGGTGGGCTTTACGAGGGGACAGCGCACGCGTCCGATCTCGGCACCTGCCGAGCAAGGTGTTTTCGACTCACTTGGTTCCTCTCTCTTTTTCTTCTCCTGCGCACCTCTTTCGAAAGAAACGCGTGCGCCAGCGCGCATCCTTTTCTCTCCCTCCTTCTCTCGCTCCCTCTCAACGTGCGCTCGTTCTTTTTGCTCGTTAAAGGTGCGACATTGCTTTGGCAACGAGCGGATTCACGGTGTTCTCTATCGGCGACACCGCTGACGGCAGACCGTTAAGTGTTTGTCTTATGCGCTCGTTTTCGCGAAAATAATTGCCCGCTGCCTCGCTCTTTCTCCCGAGGCTCGCGAATAGAGCCCATTGAGATCGGCGAACGTCGGCGCTCGCTTAATCAGGATTGTGTGTCGTTTTAATAGATATACTTCGAGCCTCTTTAACTGGATAGCGCGCAGCCCCTATGCCGTATCTAATATGGACTATACCTTGATAGAGATACGATTCCAATTAGTATGGCTAACAGATGCAAATTAACCGCTTTATCTCGAGCCTTTTTTATTTACTATAAACTGCAGACTTTATATGCGACTCTGTAATAAAGACATTTAAAAGGATTAGCTGAGAAATCGCTTGAATTAATGTAAGGCAGTACGGTCTTTTAAATATCAAAAGTACGATGTGTAATTTTGTATCTGATAATTTATCTACTTATTCGAGACATACTATTTAAATTTGTGTTTCGAAGATTATGCTGAATTATACATGATAAATTCATTTTGAACGAATCTACTCTCAATGATGTTTACTCATTACAGAGATAGCATGTGGTAAAAGTTGTAAAACTCGCCAATAAACATACTAAAGACCATTTAAAAAGGAATGGTGGCTGCCTAAGAAATGTTGAAAAGAAAATAAAGCTTATCTGGCACTCCAGACTTCTTTTGTCTTAGCACTTAGATACATATCGGCTTCGAGAAACTTGTCTAATTCTAACGAGATAATTAGAAACTTGAAGTAAGACATAAAAAGAGATAAAGGAAGGTTCGTTTTTCATAGCCGGGCGAAGCAGAGCAGCGGCGCGAGCAATTCCAGAAAAGCAGGCATCGGCCTCGCCGAAAAGTAGGAAGAAGATCGCGAGGATTTTACGAGGCTCCCTGTAAAGTGGCTGTCAATGGTTTTTTTCGCCGGCGGCGCGTGCACCTTTCTCCGAGCTCCGCGCAGCAACGGCACACGACGTCCGTTTGCGCGCTATCTTCGCTATCTCTTGCGGGGCTGTTTGTTTCGCGCTCGCGCGCAGGTGAAGGAGCCGCAGGTGGACCGGACCGTACAACCGATCCTCGGCCGCGAGTCCACGGGACGCCGGCCGCCGCCGGCAGCGGCTCTGACCTCGAGGTATATAGCGAGCTGTGGCTATTATTTCGACGTGCGTGCGTGCATGCGTGTAAAGATGTGCGCGCGGCAACGGAACGCGAGGACAGCTGCAATTTATCCGCGGCGCTGGGGGATCGGAGCAGATCGCGAGGACACGCGCCTGCGTAAAGTCTGCTGTGACGATCTAGACTGACCATGTGAAAGGCGGCTTATTGCGGCGAGAGATACAATCGCCGCGACACGCTCCGAAAGCAGGGAGGACTTCATTTAGTAATGATGTAACGGGCGAATGTTAGTTTTTCATGTACGCCTCTACACGGACTCACCTTTTACATCGAGTTGACCAACTCGTTTTTATTATTCTGCTGCCTATACCAGGACGCTTCAGCGATCGTTGATAACATTCAGTATAAAAAATTTGAGTTTGCAGTGTATAAGCATAACAAACAATCAATGGATACAAAAGAAAGGGGTACCTCCCTGGTAAAAATTGTCTCTATTGGAAATGGCCTGGAAAATAACACAACCTTAACATTTTTTTACTAGATGTTCTCTGTAATTTTATCATGTATTTAAAAACAAATATTAAAAAATGATAGCTAACGAAAATGTAAACACAAATTATTGGTATTTAATTCCTTTATAGTACTGTTTCAGGGGATACAAACGAAAACAATGATTTTTTCGTTTGATTCTGTTCTCTCACTCCTTGCCATTATAGCAAGCCTCTTATTAGCCATTTCCTCACTAAAAAAACTGGCCAACTTTAATATCTTTTGAATACTCATAAATAAGCTAATGTAAATTTGTAAAAAAACTTATTCCATTATTCAGTCTATTCAATGGCGAATATGATCGGAAAAATCGTTTCATCGATGGATTTATTAGGTAAATAATGAAATCGATTTCCACCAGGGCTCCACTAAATATATTTTATGTACTCAATTAAAGTAGAAATATTCTTTAATATAAAATGATTTACCATTGCTAAAATATTATTTATCTTTTCTCAGTAACACAATTAATTATATTCATCATTAACGGTATTTTTAAAACTAAGGTTTTATAAAGAATTAGCTTTTATTAATTTTTCTCTAATAACAAAATTATTCTGTTTTGTAAAAAAGGTCAAAAGCGAAAATATAAAAAAAAATAAATAAAATTGAAAATATAGGTATGTGGCGAATAAAAAAGAGTATTATTTTATTTGTCGAACTTCTGAAGGTTAAAGTTAAGTAATGAAATTCAATTCCTTGTTACATATTGAGGTTTTTCAAAAATATGACTAATCCTGAAAGAATTTTATACTAAGGTAGCTCGAGGTAATATGGGCATACACCTAATTCAGCGCCATTTTATGGGAAAGGTTAATTTGACGTGTAAGTAGCTAAAAAATGTGAAAAATGTGCTTAGAAATTATTTCAAAATTTTTCGAATTTTTTTCACTTGTTTACAAGAGTATTAATTTGAAATGAGAGCACAGTTAGTCAGTTTTTCAGTGTCCCGCTTTATTGGAGTGGAAAATAGATTATTTTTTAATGTATGCTTGTATATACATATTTTTGTCAATTTTGCCGTAAAAAACGCCTCTGCTATTTGATAGACAGATTTATATACACAAAGTATATACGTATGTAAGAGAATATGATATCTGTAGTCTTATACTCTGCTTTGGAACTTATACTCTAAATCAATGAACTTTATATCTGACAGTCATGTAGAAAGAGCAAAAAAAAAACGAAAAAACTTTTTTAAATGAATTGGCTGAATTAACTATACACATGATGAAGCATATTATAGTCAAAAAACTCCTTTCAATTTGGCTTTGTGTGAAGTCATTATCACATCTACTCCATCATCAATTTTTCTTTGTAAATTATATACTATATGTTGATGTCTCTAACAGTTTTTTTTCCAAAAATGCTTGCAGAAACATACAAAAAACTTTCCGCTTAAGGTGTTCAAATTACCCTAAATATAAAAAAAATGCCACTTTTAAGGTGGTTCTTTCGTGACTTCCCTAGTCAAAGCAGTTCTAAATGAAGAGGTTACCTAAAATTAAAAAAACCATAGTTGAAATGTGATTTATTTATTTAAAATGATAGAGATAGTCAATGTATTATAAATAAAGTGTATTTAACATGACTAAAATAGCTCTTTTAACAAAATGTCGATATTTTAGAAACAGCACAAACAATTAGAGATAAAACATCTTAATCTTTTTGGTTTCGTAACCGATTTTAGTTTTCAAGGTCTCATTTTGTTCCTTAAGTAATTTCATTTCGACTTGCCCAAGGAAAAATTTAAAATTATTCAAAACCAAGAAAGTTATAGCCAATTAAAAAGAAATATTTTTTTAACCCCGTGCATGAATTTATAAACAATTGGCTATAACTTTCTTTTTGAATAATTTAAAATTTTTCCTGTGGCAAGTCCCCATGAAATTACTTAAGGGATAAAATGAGACCTTGAAAATTAAAATCGGTCAAGAAACAAAAAAGATTAAGATGTTTTATCAATAATTGTTTCTGCTGTTTCTAAAATATCGACATTTTGTTAAAAATGCTATCTTAGTCATGTTAAATACACTTTATTTATAATACATTGACTATCTCTATCATTTTAAATAAATAAATCACATTTCAACTATGGTTTTTTAAATTTTAGGTAACCTCTTCATTCAGCACTGCTTTGACTAGGGAAGTCACGAAAGAACCACCTTAATAAATCAGCGAAAAAGCTTGATAATTTTTGGAACGACCTTTCTACCAAGGACGAAAGATTTCATAGTTTTGATGAAATAAAAAATTTTCAGATTTCTGTTAGCTAACAATAAAGTCAGCTACATAGCTTTAGTGTATGCTCATGTGGTCAAAAGTATACGCACGCGGGTGATTCGTAAGAACGCCAAGCTACCGATTGAGCTCGCCTATCGGCCAACTTACGGGTGCTAAGGCGAGGCAAAAGCTCGACTGAGCTTGCGCAAGCTTCCGGCCGCACGAAGGCGCTGCCACCGCCGACTGGTTTGCTGGTGCAAGCTCCCTCCTGACGGGCTCGCCCGGAACTACAGTTCCGGCTGCGAGCCAAGGAAGCCAAGCGAATCCTGCCTTATCGGCTTTATCGCGCCTACACACACTTTGCCATTGCCAGACTACACTTCCAGCTGTATAACTTTTCTTTATAATTTCTGTTTTATAGCAATTAAAAAGTCTAGTATTTTTTTCTTAGGTTCTGAGAAATTACATATTCACAAGATATATAGTACGAAAAACTTTTTTATTTTTTTTAAACGAATCGTAAAAATGCAACTTATTTCCATGGTATAGAAAATTAACCAGCTTCTCTGCCTAAGCTTTTATAAATTAGCTAGATTTTTAGCTACAAATAAGTTACTCTGTTAACTATAATTCAACTAAAAACTAGCTAATTTGTTGTTAACCGTTGACAAGCGATATTCGTTAGCTATATAAATTAATTAATTATTCTAGCTAAGCATTGGTTAAACTTTGAAGATATTGATTTTTCTTGAGAAATTAATTTTTCAAGGTGTATTCACGAATTTTATATCTTTATGAGAACACGTTTTTCTTCCTATAATTTTCAGTCTTTTTCGTCTGATTTCACTTAATCAAAATTATTAATAATTCAAAATATAACATTCAGGTACAATTTTTTTTGCAGTTTGTTCTTGGCGATAAAATTAGCTAAAAAATAGGAAATTTATGGTTAACATTTTTACCAGAGCTTAAGCATATTTTAGCACGCTTTAAAGTTAAAAGCGTGTCGTTATTACCGGTTTCTAGCTAATTTTTAGCTAAAAATTAAACCATATTCTAAAAATGTAGCTAGTTTATATAGCTAAAATATGCTTATGATTTCTACCAGGGTTGTAGACAATCAGTTTCTTACGCTGTTCCGCTGCATGTTTTTATACTACCTGCTTATTCAAAATAATTGTTATTCGAGTATGGGATTACCCTGTTTTGTCAATATACCTTTGAGGATAATGTTAGAGAGCTCATTTAACACTGTCTATTGATATTTCCATATAAAAGTTCAATACATCAATATGAATTTTTATAATACTTGCTAAAGAAGTTAGTACATCTCTATTATACTGTTACAAGAAGATTTTTTTGCCAGCAAGCAATTATTATAATTTCTACAGTTTGCCGATACAATAGCGAAGATTAGATATGTATTTTGTGGCATTATGGGCTAATGTATAATACGATAAATCTTGCAAAGAACAAGGGATAAAATCGACACGAGGTGGGGGTCTAATAACAGACATTAAGACATATCATAGAGACACATGAGAATATAAAATAGCAGCAGCAAGACCACCGCACACATCGGGCCGTTTAGCTTAGTCTCTAGCGTTCGATTCGAACGACGCACAGGCGTAGAGCTATAGAGTCGGCTGCGCGCGGTTAGTTTCTTTGTGGCACGAGCTGGCGAAGAGCAGCAGCAGCAGTAGCAGCAACAACAGCAGCAGCAGCGGCAGCAACGTATCCGCTCGTTTTATGCTTTTTGTCACGTAGCACCCCATACGTGAGACTCGTCTACGTACGGTAGATTATACCTATCCGATCGGCGTGCGTGCTCGCCTTCCCTCCCGAACGGCTGCACGCGCGAGCGAGAAAGAAGGAACGAAAGAAAGAGAGGGAGGCAGCCAACGCGCCACTGTCATACCAATTAATCGCCGGGAGATCGCTATCGCCATGGGATGTTTTCCGTCGCGCGGCTCTGCTTCTTTCGTGCTCGCGCCAACCTTCGCCGGTTATTACGATGGAATTCCTTTCGCGATGGATGTGCGCGCGCGTAAGCTACGTTTCACGCCGGGACTCGCGAGAAATTACAGAGAGCGCGTTGCGCTTGCAAGTGCGCGCGCTGGCTGGCCGGGGAAAAAGAGGAAAAGGAGGAGCTTCACGCTTTCGGATTCCGTCGCTGCGGCTCGAAAAACGCCCGCGACTGACAGGTGCCCGAGAGATCGCAAGAGGAAGAGCGATAAAAGCGCGCCACCTAATGAAGAAACTAGCCGGCCGAATGCTTCAGTTCTTCAGCGGCGCCATTTCCGATCGCACGCCCAGATAAGCGCCTATAAGCTGCGAGGGGAAAACTCTCTGCGGATTCTTCAACGGTCGCTAATTTCCTTTATTCGCGCTTAGCGTCCTTTCATCCAAAAGCTTCAATATTTTCTTGGTCGAAAAGTCGCAAAAATAAAGCGGCAAAGAGGCAGCTCGCGTCGAGGCAGAGTTGTTCCCCCTCGCGCGACTCGGATTTTATCATATCAGTTTAGCAGTGCTTTATAGATGACGCATAGGGAATCTCGTTCGGTATTCCAAGACAGTCGACGCGAGGCTCAACCACGTCGCGTGCGAATCGAATTGGACGCGCGCTGCTTACTAGAAGCTCCTTCTCTCGGACAGCGTTTACGCTCAGGCTCGAATCTCACCGTCTTACTTCCTTTTTCTTTATTCCCCCATCTGTCTCTCTGTGATTTCATTTTTCTCCTTTTTCCACCTTGGTACTATGTTTTTGACAAAGTCCAGACCTTATTTTATAGTGTTAGGTTGTTACCAATACCAACAGATAAATTTTCGATGCGAACTTTTGTTTTTTCATTTTATGCTTTTTTCGCATGAACAATTCGCGTATTCCACAATGTTTGCGAATTCTGTTTTCATTTCGCTTGAATTCAGTTTTATTCTCTCGAGCTATAGAAAACACCTAGAACGTACATGGCTATTTTTATTGCTCTATTCAGTGAGCTTAGTTTCGTTAATTTGTGTACTACATGATAATTAGCGGCATTCCACAAGCCGGCAGAAGAAACGTGCATCTCCGCGAGCGTTGTTTACTTTTCGCGCGCAATTTTGCGAAATGCGTAAGCAAGAGTGTCCAAGATTGTAAAAAGTACGTGCGCGAGCATCGGAGTGAAGTTAACTCCCGCGCTTCGCGGCAGTACATCGCGGAGCTATAGCAGGAGCAGCGGCGACGGCGACGGTCGCGTATAAGCGCGAGATCGTGGGAAGATCGTAGGAGGAAACTTGTCCGCGGTTCCCGCGCGGAGCTTATACGTGTAGTCGTGCCGCGCGGCCGCGCGCAGCCTTTAAGACCCATGTGACACGTGGGAACATTCGGCGTATACGCGCCGCCGTCTAGCTACCTATGTTGTATCTATAGCTATACCCGCGCCACCGCCGCCGCCGTCTGCGTATAACAGGGCGCGGGGGATATATCGCTGAAAAATGCTTTACATTGTCTCCCGCGGCACATCTTGCGCAACGCGCGCCCCCGCGTATTTACGGCTGCTCCTTTTCTCCCCGCACCTTTATGGAGCGTATACGTGTGCCGCGCAGTGCGTGCACGCGTTTTACGGCCGCTTGAAAAAGATGTATGAAAAAATGCGCGCGATGATAAAAAAAAAGAGGCAGCGATCACACCTCGCCGATTCACACGTCCGTGGGAGTGGATCGTTAAGCGTATATGGCTGTAAAATTCCTTGAGGTCGTTTGATTGCGGTATTCAAGAAATTTATATCTTTAAATATGCCTGATTGATGACTTCCGCGTCTGGGTAGCCCATTGTGCGCATATACGCTGAAAAAATATGCGAGCTTTAATTGGGGATTAGCAGCAAAAATAGAGTTTATTGTTTGGATAGGTGCGACCTTTTTACGACTCCCGGGGAATTATAGCGGAGTGTTCTGTAACTCCCCTCGGAGTTACAACTAATTGCCGCTGCAACGCAAATTTTCGCTAGACTTTTCGTCACTGATTAACCCCGATATCCGAATGACGTTCTCGACGCACGTATAGTATTAATGATCAATTAGAGAAAAATGGATGGTTAATAAAGTTGTCGCAGATAGGTATCGGTGTGCGAACAAGCAGGCGCGCAACTGATTTTCCAATCAGTTTTTTCGCTCCCCAGTCTATTGCAAGCTCAGTCGTCGCGCGTATTAATTTCGTGCAGCTCGGTCTGCATTGAAATTCCGAGCCCGGCGTATATTGACGGCTCGTGTTTGTTTTAATTTACATCAATAAACATAATTCCATACTCATTATGGGCTCGGCGGTGCGCTTTTAATGCGCGGCTCTGCTCCCGGCGAGGAAAGGAAAAGTCCGAGGCAGCGCGCGGGCAGGAAATCCGCGCGCGGCGCTAATGACAGCTCGTTACGGCGGCCTAAAATTCGGACAAGGCGGGCAAGGCGGGCAAGGCGGGCAAGGCGGGATCGATAAGAAAGCACGGCGGAGAGCGCGAATCGAACGGGCGCACAGTGCCTACTCAGGCCGTCCGCGACGGAGGCACGCACATACGCGGCTGACAAGAGAAGGTCGCTCGCTCGAAAGCAACATGCGATTGACGGGGAACAAAAGAGAGCGCGGAGGGGCGGCGGTAGGGGTCGACCGAGGGAGATAGTGATAGAGAGAAGCGGGTGATTGATTTTTGTCGTGCGGCTTTGCTCCTCGCTGTCCGCTATCCGCGATTGTGCGGCCCGCTGGCGGCTGAACAGCGGCGTCGCGACGCCCTCCGCCGATTGGCGGTTCCCGTCCCCAGGGGCGGTGCTAATCACCAGACCGTGCACGACGAGAAAGAGAGAGAGAGAGAGCGAACGCGCGCGCACTGCACAGTGTCTGCCCGCCCGCAATACCAGCTGCACGTACACGGCGGCTTTTTTTCTACAGCAACAATTTCATCTCGCGACCCTTCTATACTTCTTCTCTTATACCTATTTGCTGCCTTCTTACTTTCCCACTGTTAGACAACACTCGATTCACTATTTATACAATATTTTCACTATACACTGAGAAAAAAGGCACTAGTGCTGTTGATTTTTTGTAAAATAAACTATAATATGTTAATGATAAATATATCCATATAATTCAAACTACTATAAATTATAGTTACTGAATTATTGTATATTTAACTAAATTTTTAATAAACTTTACTATATTATTTAGTATAATATAATTTTTCCTTTCAAATTTCTTTGATATTTCAAATTTATAGCTACCTTCATCATAATTTTGTTGTCGTATCACTATAAAATATATAGTTGTAGCCAAATATATTTTATAGTACTTTTATGTGAAAAACTATTTTTTCGAAACAGAAAACATTGTTTAGTCCACTGAAACTTGAATGATGCTTTCATTAAGTTTTCAATTCTAGAATATTAAATATGATATATCAACTATTAAATAACTACTGTCGCGACGAAAATGATGAATAAATGATTGAGAATTCATGTAAATCTTAAAATTATTTTCCCAAGTTATAAATAACTATGTTACTAAATAAAATAGTTATTTTTTTATGCTAATAAACTATAATTATCTTCTTTCATTTCGGAACATACAAGGTATCTAATAATAGCAAGCCATACTCATTCTCTTCACATGGTGTAGTTTGTACTTAAGTTCCCGAGCAATTTAAAACAAGGTATTCATTGGCGTCGTAAAAATGAATAGCCTGGCACTTGTTGACTAGTTAGTTTGAATTTTATTCACAATAATTTTGATGAATGGTCATATGACAGCCCGTTAATAAGAAACATAAAGATGGTTTTATTTCTACATTTGCGTATTTTTATAATTACAACGTGTAAAATCCGCAATCAGTTGATACGAAAGGCAAGGAATATGACAAATCTGCCTGCTTTTCTGAATGCGTGGTGTCAATAGCGCCACTTAATTTGTCGGCTTAAACATTCACAGCGCGAGCATAATACGCGCTCAGGCGGATGCACGCTCTTTGATTTACGAGAGCGTCGACGAAGCTGCGTGCGAGACAGAGAAAGAGGCACGAGTCGGCTGCGTATTATTATGTACAAGTCGCGGGAATCGACGCGATATATTTGCCGCCGTGGAAAGATATATTGTACGCAAATGTAGGCCGCCGCGTGCTGTCAATGCGGCTTGATAAAGCTCGGCACACCGCGCGACTGTAGCGAAGTGATAATCGCGCGACGGGGAGCCAAGTCTTTGTTGTATTTCAACGTAAAAATACGCTGGAAAGAGATATCTGTTAGGCCGTTTTAGAGCGTATTTATAATAAACGCTATTTTCTAAATGCACAAAAAACACGCGTAAGGAAACGTTTGTAACAATAATAATTCCTCGATTTAAAGCTTTATTTATGTCAATAAAAAGTGACTGTTGCATAAGCTTGAAAGGTGACATAAATCCAGTCTTTATTAACCACTTTCAACCGAGAAATTATTCTTGTCACCAAAGTTTCGTTGCACGTATTTTCGGTGCATTTTTCTATTCACAAAATGACGTTTATCGTAAAACGAGCTTCACTAGACTTTTGTAAGCTTATGCAACAGCTACCTTTTTTATCAGGCTACAGAAACGTTTGAAATTCGTTAGATTGTAGTGTTACGAACGGCACGTTTATCACAAAAAATACATGCAGAAAAGTTTAATCTACGTTTCGTGTAAGCTCCTGCGTACACATGTCTTCGGTATCGCAGTACTTCATGATGAAATTTGTAATTGCAAAATA
Organism: Torymus aiolomorphi; assembly: GCA_036365515.1. Lineage (NCBI taxonomy): Eukaryota > Metazoa > Arthropoda > Insecta > Hymenoptera > Torymidae > Torymus > Torymus aiolomorphi. Next base: position 88,896,397 of record CM070873.1, read on the forward strand.
GTTAAAATCCGCCTGAACGCAAAGCATTAGCCGGAGAAAATAAATGCTCGAGAATAAAAGTTGATTGAGCAGCAGGCGCAGCAGTGCAGTCGGCGGCATGTGCGAGTGCTTTGGGAGTCGGAGAGTGCGAGCGACTCGCGCGGAAAGAAAGAGAGAAGGTAGAGCTCTCTGTGCTCGCCAGACATGAACCTCTCCCTCTCTGTCTGTTTTCACGTGTGCAGCAGTGCGCGGCGGCGGCGGCGGCGGCGGCGGCGACGGCGCACTCTCCTCCGGCCGCAGTATCGCGCGGCTGGTGGGGGCCTGGGGCAGAGGGAGTCGCGGGGAGGTGGCCGCGCTCGCGGCGCGCCGCGAGGGGAAGGGAAGAGCGCCGCCGCGCGCCGCCGCGGCAGAGCGAGCGAGACGGCGCTCGAGGGAGATCCCCGCCGCCGCCGCGCGCCTGCCCCGGAGGAGGGACCAATGGACATGCGCGGGTGTGACGCGACACCACGGCGACCTTCTGGCCACCTCCAGAAACAAAATGGCTACCGCGAGTCGCAAGCTCGCCGCCAGATGGACCCACTGCCACCGTGCCTCCGCACCTCCACTCTCTCTTTCCTTGCAATCTTTACTCACCTTACAAATATTGTGCTGCCACTTCATGTGCGTCAGTCACATATAACAGACTCGCAGTCTGTTATAACCGTTTGGCCCTTTTTCTTCTTTTCAGATTCACAAAGCAGTATGCACTGCTACTCAATCTGCTTCAATGGAATGACGAATGAAATACTATTTCCCTAGTCAACGAGTTTAGATTGCAAATGTAAAGCGATTTATAAATTTGCAACTATAACTTTAAGTATAGAGCGAAAAAGTTGCTAATATAAGCAATTAATCATCTGAAATAGTCGGTTTAAAAGTATCCAAAGGCGGTTATAAATTTCAGAATATTTTCAGCGTTGCGTGCCACGAGAGCCTTAGCCCTTTGCCCGAGGCTTTTTCTCGCCGCTACTACGTGCGAAGGGGAAAAAGCTTGGAAGTAGGAAAAAAACGAGACTGTAGAATGAGTTCCGGCGAAACATACCGTGACAGCGAAACACTTTCCCTTACGAGGACATTGATTGGCGAGTGTATAACGAAGGGAAGGAAGGAAAAGGGGAGAGGAAAGAAGTAGAGAGAAAGAGAGAGAGGGAAACGAGCTCTCCGTGAGTCAAGCTGGTCGCGACGGGGCGACGGTGAGGCGCGCTCGCTGTGTGCGCGCCGCCGCTCGCACTCGGGCCGAATGTTTTTAGGACGGCAGATAGAAAGCCAGGCCTTCATGCATATTCAACGGCACTCTCAACTCCTCCGTCACGGAGGGAAAGAACACCCCCTATAAGCACCCCCACCCCTTCCTTCTTGCCTCGCTCCCTTTCGACGACACGTCGAGTCGCACGAACAAGAAGGAGACGGAGAAAAGAATTGGTTTATCATATACGCGCGCTACGAGGATAATTAAAAAATCTTTACTCCCGCAGCCAAAGATCGGAAAGTGCAGCTTCTCCTTCCGGCGACTCTCACTTTCAACCGCTCGCCATTCATTGCGGCGGCCGCGACGATGTCTCAATAATCACATACGCATCATGGACATTATAACTTTCGAATTTACATACTCGAAATTTATTCACACCACCTTTGCAGGAATTCCTCGTGATTTATGGCGATCCGTCGCAGAGACATAACACGTAGGGGCAGAAAAATGTGTTAATGGCCCGCGCGGCCGCCACTGCTTCGAAGTACTTAAAGAAGCGGGAAAGTGATAAAGCGACGTGTGGGCCATTTTTCCCGGGCATTTTCATAACGCGGCGATTCCCTCCATCTCCTCTCCCGGCGAGAATCGCCTCGAGTTTATTATCGCGTGCATCTGGCAAAGTGATTCCTCGGAGAGATCCCGTGCTTTACACGTCGTCGGCATGCGCGCGCAGGCTCCGAGGAAGGAAACGTTCGGTTACGACGGCGATAAATTCGAAGGGAGGATTTCGTGGTTGAGAACTGCGGAAGCGACGGCGCGCTCGCGGCTATAGACTACGCACTCGCTGGGGATTGATATCCCTCGCATTGCCCTTTGATATGCCTACCCTCGCCTGTCTCTCCTCCGCCCCTCCTCCGCGCGCCCGCTGCTTGTCGACAGCCCTTTCACACCGCGAAGGGAGTCGGGACTGATCGAACTACACGCCGCCGCGCGACTATGCTTAATTTTCCTCGCTACCCCGCGATCATTTGCCCGGCCCTCTTTGTCTCCTCTGCTTGAGCTTCTGACAACTCTGTCGGTCACTCCGACTTTTTAAATCTTTCTTTCGCTTACACAGCTGATTTATTATTCATTATCGAATTTGAATAATTCCAATTCCTTTTCTTTCTTTCATAAATACAACTTTTTGCTGTAATCATTTAGGGATTTATTTCTCTTGAGTGAAGAAAGCGCCAGTTTTGGCATGACTTTTAAAAAATGTTACGAGTAAATATTTCTTTGCATTCTCAATATATATTAAATAATGATTACGAAGAAGATTGCGCCGAAGAAATTTTCAGCATCTGCATCGCAGCCGTGCGTTCGACAGCGGCGCGACGTCAGAAAAATGAGAATCAGCGATGCAAACGCGCCCGTCGCTCGCTAAAAAGAGTGTCCGTCCAGTCGCCTCTGATTAAAGCTCGTCCCTAAAAAGAGAAATGCACACGCATACGTTAAGGCACACCTACGCCTCGGCTTCCCTAATGGCAGACTCTGAAAGTGGAGCGGAAAGAAAGATACACAGAGAGAGAGAGAGAGAGAGAGAGAGAGAGAGAGAGAGAGAGAGAGAGAGAGAGAGAGAGGGGTGAAGCGCAAAAACAATCAGCCGCATGAATCGTCTTGTTGTTTTCGCGCTCTTTCTCTTCCCCATTGATTCGGCCCCTTCCATCGTTTTTCAGCCCTTGCCGTCGGAGGATGCGACAATCGATATCAGAGAGAGAGAGAGAGAGGCGAGATAGCGGGGACAAAGGAGGCCGAGAAGGAGGGCGTCGTGTAGCGCGCCAGGGGAGGAAAGCGGTCGAGAGGTGGAGCCTCATATTTTGCTCATTAGCGTCAGCATCCTCCTCGTCAGCGTCCGGACAGGCGTACACTTGGCTGCGGTCGTGTAGTGCGAGGGAGAGAGCTAGAGGAGAGAGAAGGACCATCCATCATCTTGTCCTCCCGGCGAGTTTGAGCGGCCGCGCGGCAAAAGTCCACACCCCTCTCGTTGCCTACATCGGGCTGCACTCTTCCTCTCCTCGGCTTGATCTCGTAGGCGGTGTTTTCCATCGGCTGAGGCGCAAGACAGATTGTCGCGAGCCCGCGCGATATCGCGGGCATCGCGCTGCATACTTTACGCGATGAATCGACTGTTTTGAGATTGCGCACACCCCCTTGAAAATCTTGCCGCTGCCAATGATAAATTAAATGGCTGCGTGCTTTCGACACCGACTTCTAACGCCGACAGCTAACGACTATTCACAGCGGGCTTATCACTTTAAAGAGATTAATCGAAAGGTGCTCCGCGCTTCGGACACTTGTAATATCAGTTTAAATGATATATTTTTCAGCGCTATATGTTGGCATGTTTTTTTCCCGTTTTTTAAGCGCCGTATTAGACGAGGCTCGCGGCCACTCAGGCGTGCCGTGCATCGAATAATTAATTCTTCTAACGCGGAATCGACTTTTACGAGTGAACGCGGTCCGAGGCTGCCGTATACACCTCTATATTATACGCTACAAGTATATATATGCGCGAGCGCGCGCGCGCGTGTGTGTTTCGCAGAGAGCTTTGTTATCGTTTGAGCAGCTTGTTATGCAAATTGCCAAGTCGTATACCTGTTTTCATATAGGTGCCAAGTGCATTTCAGATTTATAGGTCGGCGTAATAAAGTAACAGGCGGAAGAATGCGAAAATCTTATGCAACCTTATATATATAAACACATTGTCGTGAATGTGCGCACGGACCCGCAGCACCAACGTTTTTTGCGATCAACACCTGCTGCAGACTTGGACGTTTCCTGATTAATGTCGATCTTTTGTTTGAATTTCAAATGATTTACACGGAGCTATTATACGGTTCTTATTACTTTTTACAACTATAATGTGGTGGCTGCCGGGAGAAATTTAATATGCACCTCGAGAAATATTGCTTCTGAAAATTGTTATGAAGAGCTATGCATGTAACAGTATTTACTACTATGACTTCTGTGTACACAAGAGGCAGACACGTTACGTGCTATTTGATAAAATAATTATTTCTTCACTTTCGTTTAAACAATAAATGTTTAGCTACAAACATTTTATTGAAATGTAATCCAGTTCACATTTCATTTTTCATAACGTTTATATTACGTATATATTAATTAATATACTTATCGAATAAGTTTTTGAGTTGAGCAAGTTTTCACTATCATAAATAATATTACTTTAATGCAGTCACTTGTATATATCAAACATTACAATTATTGCAAGCAAGCTTAAAAATAAAAATGCTTCTATATTGATACATGAACAGGATTAGTATGTTTCTTCAAAGAAATACTTTTCAATGAAAACTGATACATATAGAATATCTATGAAAATCTAAAACAGATTTGATGAAAGAAGCATGTACAGAAGCATATAGTAAGAGCTATGTTCTATTGTTATACACATCATATATTATACACATCTCTTTGTAAAAAATAAAAGATGGATAAACTAAAAATAGATAAATGGATAACTGGGAATGTTGTTACACAGACTGGCGGAAATGAAGTGAGTAGAAAATATTGAAATTGAAATAAAAAGCAAGCGTAGGCCAAGACGAAAAAATGCAAAAAGACAGTTTTGAATAGGCATTCCGAAAATAGGAGTATCGGCGGCGCACTTTTATCGGCGCTCCGGCGCTCGTAAGGTCCATAATAGGGGTGGGCGTATAAGCAATCAAAACGCGGCGCGCGCTCGGACAAATCAAAAGCGACATCGGCGCGAGCGGTACGCACGAGGAAATGCATTCGAGCGCGCGCGCGCGAGCATACGCCCAGCAGCAGCTCGAGGGTACCTACTTTCGCATGAAATCCGTTTTTAGCGACAGATCGTAAAACGATTTATGTGTACGAGCGGCTGTATAACGCGGACAGTAAACGGCGAACGCATGCGGTGGCTCTTGCTTCTGCTCCTGCTTCTCTCTCTCTCTCTCTCTCTCTCCCCTCCCTCGCCCTCTTTCTCTTTCCAGGCTTGCGGTTAGTTGTCGCGTAAACGGCTTTATTACTCACGCCAGCCGCCGCGTAGCGAGTCGACGGCGGCGACTCGCGTGCCACCTAGTTATACGCTTCAATAGAAAAATCATAAACGCGATCGTTTCTTTGCTTAACGCGGCCGACTTGGGCTTGCTGCGTGGCTGGGATAAAAAATGGCGGAAAGAGAGAGAGAGAGAGAGCAGCTCACGCCGAGCGAATAACGACTTTTTTATCATGAGCGTCGTATTCTTTTGTTGGGTGCGAACGCCCCCGATACTACCTGCGTGCGGATATACGGTGTAAGGGAAGGCAGGCAGGCAGGCAATAACGCGGCGTTATGTGTTGTTAGAGAGCGGATGGATTCTATTGCGTCGGTAAATGGAAAGTGAGCTTGTATCCAAGTGATTTCAAATAGCCAGCGTTTATCGAATACGCATTCGTTGTCATTAGAGGCTATAGTAAAGGTAATTTCCTTTAAAATTTTATTGCGCCAGTTTCATTTTTATTTTAATCGCAGTTGGTACCAATTAGTGAATTACCATTTTTGTTTTAAAGACACGTAATTATATTCCGGAATTCAAGGCTATTGGTCTAAGAGAAGTTTGATTACAAGCTAGCGGTAGGTAGATATAATATCACTTGGCTGCAGCTATAGCGCGCCTTGCACCACCCTCATAGCTACGCTAGTCACGCCCTCGCGTGTGTGTTGAAATACCGGCATGTGTCAATAAACGCCTCTAAAACATGTAAACCCCAAGAGCAAGAGTCGCTTATAAAAATCTCAATATTTGACATCAATACTTTTTACAGCAGTTTATTGATTTTTACTGCCTTTAGTGCTAATCGATTATTGACCCGCGGGGTAACGACATGATGAACTCCGGTATATGGACTAAAGATATAAAGCTTCTTTCCCCTTTTATGCCTTTAATAAAATAGATTTTGCAACTAATATTTAGATTTTTATTCAGTGGTGATAAAAGTAATGAAAAAAGTGTACTTCCGAAGAGAGCTGTTGTTTGTGAATTGATATTGATGAAAAGCAGGCTTAAAAAAGAATCCGCAATCAAGTTGATATTTAGCTAAAGCAAGTGCAGAAAAAAACAGTGAGAGCAGTAGAATTGACGAAAAGCGCGCGTAAAGAGATAACGAGGGCGCGTAAAAAACAATCGGCAGTAGGGAGAGAGAGATGCAGGCCCGCGTAATGGGACGGCAAAGCGGCGAGAGTCGCGGTCCGGGTTGCGCGCGAGGGAGGCTGTGCACGGGTCCTCCTGCGCGCCGCCGCCGTCTGGCCGTGCCCATGGAAACGCTCGCGCAGGCGCTTAGCAACTGCAACCCTTAACGCGGCTATTCGCCACCGCCGCCGCCGCTCTGTCCCCTCCACCCTCTGCGCCGCCACCGCCGCCGACACCGACGCCAACGCCGTCTGTACGCAGCGAGCGTTGCGCCTTTACCCCTTGATGCTCACTAAACACCCCATAGCTCTGCCATGGATGGCTTCCCTAAAGATCGCAAGGTACTCTCCGACCTCCCTCCCAGCCTGCACATATCCATCACACCTACGAGCTTTCGTATTCCGATCAAATTTTCGGCCCTTTCCTTTCACTGCTGAATCATCCTTTTACATCGCGTCAACAGGCATTTCAAATCAAAAGCGACCACTGGAAGTTTTCGGAAATTATTAGGTTTAAACTATTCTCAACGAATAATTAACCATCAGTAACTTATACAGCAGCTTAGATATTTGTTCCGATTCCAATCGTGTCTTACATAAAAGCGATTAAATTTAAATATATTACCGCGACGTTGCAGATTGCGATGCTCATTCAGCGGACTCTGTAATAGTATCAAAATATCGTACGGGAAATTGACTTAATATACTCATAGTCATGATTATAATTGCACATCTGGCTGCGAAAGTGAATCTTTGACTAATAATTAATAACGTTAGACACAGATTCTATTAAATGCTTTACGATGATTTCATTTTCTCTCGGTACAAAATGAATAACGGTATTTTTATGTGTTTAAACGTATCTCTTAAAGCTGTCTGACGCGACATTGCATGAATATTAAGATGCTTTTCGTTGCGTAACACGAGCCGTGTAATTTATATAGATCCTAATGCAATTAAAGTGCTTATTTGAAATTATAATAAGTTAGGAAACGTAAACATGACATAGAACGTCCGTGAACTCCTGCAATTGTTTTGCACTCGTTTATGATGAAATGATGAAACCGACTTACCACACTATGACTTACTTACGTCAAAATATTGCCAAAGATACGCATTAAATCCTAGGTCATGGGAGAATCCTAATTATAAGTTTTTATGCCTTTCCTTATAAGGTACTTTCTTTGTTTTCCTCATGAAAAAATTACAAGAGCATTGCCAAGATAATTGCGTATAATTAGTGAAACTTTAATTTTTAAATAGCGTTTCAACATTAATGCGTTGAAACTCTTTATTCCTTTGTTTGAAACTATCGACTACACGGGTGCAGAGGATCATCATATTTGGCAATATGAAGAAAAGCTAAGTAACTGCATGAATTCTATCGGCTCGCTCTTATCGGTCGTGCCGAAAAACGCCGTGAGAACAGAATAAAGAATAGAGCGGTGACTGTGCCGCGCCAAGAGGGCGTCAAGAAAGAGAGAGAACATAAAAGCAGTCGAGCAATAAATCAAGCCGATAAAGATTTTCCACGCACATCCAAGTAGGGAAATTGAGCGTCGCGCGCGCGCGAACGAGATCGGTCGCGACTATACAGAGTGTGGCGACGGTGGCGGCGAAGAATGGAATCGACCTTCGTATAAGCGTGACGGCCAGGCCACGTGCCGCGCGAGCGCTATGTATATATAACTACGTACGTAGCCAAGCGCGTAGACTGGCGTGGCAATATCGCGCGAGCGACCGGCCGAGCTTGGCTTTATCGTGATCCACGCGATCCCACCGCGCGAACGCCAACGAGTCTTTCAAGGTAAAGAACTGCGCGAGCGCGCAACACCACTGGAGGGCCAACCCTTTTTCTCTCTCCACCGGTCGATTCAACCATTTTTCAACAGCCCGCGAATAATTTTCCTCATTCAATTAATAAAACTGATTAATTCACACGCATTGACCTGTTTATTTGGCGAATGAATGACGTTTTGTATTTAACGATAATTAATACCAACTTTGACAAACATTATAATTATCTACCCGCCAAAAAGCACTCGATATATTGTAATGTTTAATTAATATTATTTAATCGTGAACTCGCACAAAGCTCGTGTAAATACAATAATATTTGACCAAACGGACATTGCAAACGCATTTGTAATGACGATCCTTTGATTTTACTAAATAATAATTCAAATTAATATTTACATACATCAATATTAACGCGAAAGTGTATTTAGCTGCTACATTTAAATTCCGAATTCAATATTATGATGTATTTATAATAATTGCCGTCGTTTACAGAAATATTAAATCATTAAAATCCGCCAAATTTACATGGTGTATTTAAAATACAATTACCTATGCGTTTCTCTTGCCCCGCTGCACAGTCTAACAACCCTAAACAATTACCGGCGCGTATTCTTTATCGCATTGCGGCTGGCGTAGAAGGAGAACACAAATAGAGCGAAAATTGCGGCAGTCGAGGCGAAATCAGGCGCCCATTGACATTGAAGAAATTTGGTCGGCTCGCCGATTTGCCGCAGTTTGCGAGCGCTCGTTTTGAGGCGGAAAATTTTCCCAGCGCCCGATGCCCACGCACGCCCCGCGTACAAAATGCGCGCGCGCGCTGTGGGAAGATCCGCGAGCGCGCGCGGCTATGCGCAGTCGAGCGTACGTTTCGTAATATAATTGGAAAGCAGAACCGCGGCCGCTACCAGTGGAAATCGTGCCAACGAGGGAGGAGGGGAGAAAAACGAGAGGCCGGAGCTAATTCGGTATTAGCAAAAGTTTCGCGAGGCGGAAAAATGTTTACGAGCCCGCGGGCAAGAGATGCGTGAGCGCCCCGCGGAGGCAAAGAAACTAGGCGGCACGCGGAACAGCAGCGCGCAGCGAGTCGCCCGCTCCACACAGACTCGCCCGAGAGATAGACCCATAAAAATGCTAATCCTTATCGACCGGGCACGAGCCGCCGCCGCCGCCGTCGCTGCGTACGCACTGTGCGAGCAGTCGATGGGGAAAGGCAGCGAACGGCGAGGAGCGCGGCTGCCTGCATGCCATTAGCCCAGAGACCTCGCTCGCAAACACCTCCCTCATACACACGACTCGCTGCGGATCTTCGATCCGCAAACGCACTGCGCCCGCCGCTTCCCGAGCTATCGATCCCGAAAATCCCGCCGCGCCGCGCGCGCTCCGACATTTTATTTCGCGATAAAAGCCCGTTTTTAGCACTCGTTACGTTTCGCTTAACGCACGACGGGTCGTGCGCCTGAATATCAAATAGTTCGATTCAATGCGCGCGCGTTATTTATGGAATTCGTAAAATTGTTTCGCTGTTTGTCGAAAATAGCCATGATTGAAACGTCGCTTTGTCCTCCGAACAAACACAGCGCTCCGAATGTAAAAATACTCGTGGAAGCTCGTAAAAGGAGCGCAACGAGCCAGATGCACACGTTGACGATCACAGACGTCGACGCGTCGCTAATGAAGCAGCCCGAGCGCGCCGGCCGCAAAGGGAAATCCGCGCGCGCGAGCGCAAAGTAAGTCACGTAGGCAAAGAGAAAGACGACAGCAGCGCGACTAATCTCCGATAGGCTCGGCGACGCAGCTCCGATCGGATCCATCAATCTAGATTATAATTAATTGATAGCGCGGGGCGGACCTCCCCCTGCGGTGGGTGGCGCGAGAGCGAGCCGGCGCGGAATTGCCGTATAGAGAGAGAGTGGAGTAAGTCGGTGTATTGCACCGAGAATTACCGGTGGCCGAGGGGTGCCGGGGATGCTGCGCGCTAGCGAGGGGGTGGCGGCAGCGCCGGCGCGGAGCTGGAGAGAACTTGACTGTCGGTCGCTCTGTCTGTTGTCGACTCTTTATCGCGCCCCCGGTGAGTCGTCTTATGCATCTTTCATGAGGCAAGCATCCGAGGGGTCCGCGCTCCAGCGTCAGCGCAGTGTGTGTATCTAGACGCACGCACACGCGGCCCCTCACCTCTCCGCCTCGCTTTTCATTTTCTTCTTTCCCGGCGAGCGCCTCTGCGGACGCATCGGCCGGTCGTTTGTGCAGCGATAAACGCACGAAGATACGCACAAGCTGATATCGGGCAGAGATCGAGGACGCAAAGCTCGTGGGCAACGACACTATTACGCACTGGACGAATTTGCTCCCAGCTAATAACTCGCCTAAGCTCGCGGGAGCAGCTAATTCGAGCCGTATAATTTATGCCGGGAAACTTTTTTATAAATCATTTCGCGATGGGGCGATAAAAAAGTTTCAGCTCTCGTTGACGGAATAATCCTTTGACGAGATCTGAACCTGTGCTTAATTGTGCTACAAGGAGCTACAGTCGCCGAGTTTCAAGGGCTTTTTATATTTCTGCAAGTTACGAGACATCCTTGTGCTTTATCCCTTCTGTTTTTTACGAGCGCTCGAAAGCAAGATTTGAAGCAACCCCTGGCACATAAATACGTACAGTGAGACATACCGCAAGTGAATCCAAATGTCGCCGTCTTTTCTGACTCATCCTCTCCCCACCATCCGAACAATGTATTTTCTCTTGTTGTTTGCCGCGCTCTGCAAGAAAAATAATCACATTAACGTAATCTTTGAACGTGCAAAAAGACTTTACAAAAGTATTTGCCGTTTTTTAAAAGATTAGTTGAGCGGCAATAAAGTAAACATACGTATTTAACGTGCGAGGGGATGAATTACCGCACCGCAGATATTCCACGGCGCCGGCGGCGCGACTGGCTGCTAGAGTGCGCGCGGGCCACATCGGGACATTACGCAAACGTATCACGCTATGTGGTCCGGCGGAAACAAACAGTCGCGCCCGAGGCGCTCGCATCCCTTGCCTCTGCTCCCGTCGCATAACCAAATACGCACGATTTCTCGAATCTATCCCTCGCGACCGGCAGCCGTCCTTTTTTCTGCCGCCACACTTGTCTCTTTCTTACTTTTATGACGCGCGTTATGAGCGAAAATGCGCTGCACTGGATCTAACGCAGGAATAAACACGTATTTTACGATCCTCATCGTAAATTCAAATTTTTTGCCTTTCTTTAGCCAGTCATATACGCAGATTAGGTTGTTACGTATAAAGCCAGCAGAGCTGTGTGCGCGTATCTGTGTTAGGAAAAACGCGCGGATGCTATGTTTCTTTTTTTCTCGTCCCGCACTCTTATATGCTTTATGCAAACTTGGAGATTTTGCGATTTTTTCGCGGGCTTTTTCAACCTTTTTCCATAAAGTAGACCCGATGTAATTTTATATCGCGTGTGCAGCTTTTTGCAGTGCGTCGCAATAAGATCCAATCGAATATCCAGTCGAGACGTTACGTAACGTAAAAAGAAGTTTCGCCTGCGTTATTCTATGTTTTACGCTGTTTGCGCAACGTATTTTCAAGCTGATACAATAGTCTTTTCCAGAAGATCGTAAAAGTATTACACTGGTTACGCAACGCTGGCACGAGTTGGATCGATAAATAGAAAAGATTAAGATATCGAATATCCACGTGTGTCGTTTAGAAAAGAGAATCATTCTGCATATCGCGATGCCGCTCTTCTGGCCGCTCTCTTTTTCATCCGCGCTCAAATTTCCTCCTCTCGAGTGCGCGGGAGAAAGATGAGCGATGCGGCTGGGGCCGAAGCAAAACGAAAGGGATAGACAAATAGAGACTGATAAAAAGAGGAGGGACGGGAGTGTGTGCGCGTGTGTCGGGGACAGTGGAACGTGGCAAATAACGATGAAGAGATGAGGGAGGAGAGAAAGGAAGTGGCGAGGGAGGCCGCACGTGAAAGCTCCCGCAGAGCGCGAGAGCGAGAGTGCGCGCGAGCGAGAGGAGAAAAAGGGAGAGAGACGGCGAGCGGGGAGAAAGCGATCGATGTTCGCCCTCTTCTGCTCCCCCGCGGGCTCCTCGCTCCCTCGGCCGCGCGCGCATGCGGCCGTCTCGCTCGCTCCCGGCCGTCATGGCGGCGCATGCAAATCAGCATGGCGCCGAGACGCCCTCCCGGCTCCCCTCCGCCGCCGCCGCCACCCCTCACTTCCCCTCCGACTCCCCCGGCGGCGCACCCCGACGAACTTTCTCGCTCTCCGCGCCGACACAGCCGTGGCATCGACCAGCGGCCCGACAGACACGCGGCAGGCGGGAGGGACAGCGCCAACACGGGCTAGGTATTTTGTACTCGCGGGCTGTTGTTGTGGTGTCGCCGCCGTCGCCCTCCCCCGCCCCCCGCTCGGATCGCTTTCGCGTGGGACGCGTTAACACACCGCCGCCGCGCGCAATCCCGATGAATTTCGAGAAATGCCGGAGCTCGTACATGTCCGTCCGGAAAAATCTTTCGCCCCCCAATCGCTGATTCCCGTCCGCTCGTACCGCCGATACATAAACAGCTTTTTTGTAATTGCTAAGTTTTTCCTGAATATTTATCGCCGCTTTGGTGCGCCTATCTGCTCGCCGCCGATAGACAGCGCGATTCTTTGTCTACCCCGGATATTGGGGCAAAGTAAATGCGGAGATTGCCGCGAATAATTGATATATTCCTAATGCTCGCACGAATAAGTTACCTAATAGTTAACTGCGATAGCGGATGACTTTGCGTTACCCTTGAAAATGTTTTTAGTGCGATTCCGCTGCAAATGATGCGCGATTGGCGCAATAACAACAACAGACTCGTGCCGATCGATAGAGCGCACGCATATACGGCTGCGTTACAGTAAATCTCGCGCGTGCGTCCGCTTCCAGGATTACGATGTTATCTGGAAACTGGAAGCGCGGTTCTCGCGGTGTAAAAAATACATTCGCATTACTTTGAAGCGGCGCAGGCACATAATTCTCGATCGATTCCTGGTTCAAGGAAACGCGCGTATTAGCGCGAACGGCGAGAAAAACGGCAGCTCTCACTCGGCGTGGCTTTTTACGAGTAAGTGCGCCTGCGCGTCCTTGGACGCCGATACACATGTGCGGGCCACAAGCGCAGGCGATGATGAGGAGCAGCTCATGGGGGCATTCTTCGCGATTTCATAATAGCCGAGCGCAGAGTCCGCGGAACGGCCAATTAAAACTGACCGCTCGCGCGCGCAATTATTGGATTCCAGTGGCCGCTCGCGGGGAATAAAGCGAAAGGAGAGAATCTCTTCAAGTTCGTTCACGTGATCGATTTCGCTGTTATTGCCGCGCGCTGACAGCTGTTTACGTTGCGCGCCGCTTAGTTAGATATTAATCGCCGCGCGCTCGCCTCGGGAGGTGCGAGGGGGAAGGGACTATGAGCGAGCGCGGGGCATTTAATAATAAAGTTTCGCCGAGTGATTCGAGAAATGTCTTAACGAGATTCTTACGCGCTCGCTTCGTCTTTCGCGTTCGTCGCTCTGCCGCGCGCGAGTGCGACTTGTTGATCGCAGTTAAGCCATTGATGTCTGACGTAACGGGCTTTTTCCTTTTCTTGCCATTCGATATAATGTTAAATTACTCTTACACAACTTGAGTAAGCTTGTAAATTATAAACTTGACAATGATAACAAGTGTTTTGTTAAGTCAAACAATCGTTCGACACTCAACCGCTCAATGATGAATTACGCGGATAGATATACTTTTATTACAAGTATAAACTATTGGGAACATAAATGTATATAAAAACATTTTAAATAAAGATTTGAAAAGTTTCCGCAGCGCCGAGTTTGGTCTATTTTTGTTGGATTCAATACTTCGATACACTTAGCCAATATTCGAAATAGAAAAAATATTCGAGCAGTGCCTATATAGGCGCAACAAAAAAGAGGGAGAGAGACGCTTCCACCCGAAACGAAAGAGCTTTACCGCTCACGCGTAACCCAGCAGGCGTGCGTGCGCACGCCCTCGTACCTGTGTACCTCGTAAAAATCAGTAACAGTGGTAAATGGCCAAAAATAGTCAGACCAGCGTTCTCTAGCCCTGGCCCTCTCTCTTTCCTCGCTTGTGTTTCCCTGGTCTGATTGGCCAGACAGTGGCTCGCGTGTGGTGGCCGCGTGCGTGCGGATAGAACCGAGCGAATGAGAGAGAGAGAGAGAGAGAGGGAGAAAGGGAGGAAGCGAAGAGGCCGCGCGTGCCGTCGCATGTGGCGCCGCGAATATGCTCTGTAGGAGAGTGAGCGAGACGGAGAAAGAGAGAGGGAGAAACGTCCGCTGCCACGGCGCATTTGAATACGCGCGAATAAATGCATAATAATTAGGTCAGTTTTGCTAGTCAGCTGATTCAGAGCTGCCGGTGCCGCCTGCCCCCCGCCAGCGGCGCAAGCCACCGGGTGAGCAAACGCTGCCGCGGCCGTATTTGCCTTTGCTCGCCGTTTCGTCGATGATCGTTCGACGGAAACTCTTCGTCGCCAGAATTTTCTAGATTGCGCCTGATATCATGACGTCGACGGAAAAAAACTTTCCACGGATATACTATACACTTTTTCCACAAATAATACATTTTCATTATTTTTCTTCATAACTCTATAGCTCTCACCAAACGTGTTTCACTGTAAATTCTTTTTCAATAAATTTGGTTTTTTTACATATTTTCGAGCGAATAATTAGCACGCTCATTCGAAATATTAAAGACAAAGTATATGGTTCTAAACTTTATATCCGAACTCATTTATCTTTGCTATTTTCAGTAGAATATCAATATTTAGAAAGAACTATGAATTATAAAGTTATAATTATCTCTAGCACAATATTGTTAGTATCATTGGCAGTGTTTAAATAAAATAAATACAAATTTAACCTTTCCCTGATATAAATCGTCAATTTTTCTCCCATTTGTGAAACGATTTGTCCCCTAATTTCTAGCCATTTAATGACGAGTTGGCCGAAATCGCTAAAAAATGGCTAGAAAATCGGAAAAAAATCGTTTCACAAATGTAAGAAGAATGGACGATTTCTACCAGGGTTTATGTATAACTATAAGACGACTTTTGATACCCAAAAAGGAAGCCCAGTTCCCGTAACTTGTTTCCATTGGATACTGTTACGTAAGGGGGGACGATGGAGTGAATTAAAAATGACCGCGTCACGTAAAAAGTATGCGACAACCCGGGCTCGCACTCACGGATCTGGGATTCTATATTTCGGTGCTCTGGCACTGAGCTAATGTCGCGAGACTTGCTCGAAGGCCTCGCGCGCATCTTTTTCTTATCATTATGCTGACGCGTCAAGAGCTGAGCCCGTGACAATACTTTTTCCAAAATACTGTATTGTTGAACTTTCTTTTCAATGGCATGCCTGCGTTGAACCATATTTATTTTTCTATATTTATTTTTTATGATATATGCTCAATCACGAATAGTGGGCTTTATCAAAGTTTGTTACCTGCATGTGTGCCAAACTACGATATTCTATTAATATTCAAAAGTAACGAGGTTTCTAACAAGAAAAAATCACGTGATTTGAAAAATATTGGAAAGAATGGATATTTAGTGAAATGACATAAATTAAAAAAAAGTTAGCCATAAAGTATGTTTAGCATAGTCTTTTTGAAACTGATTTCTCATTGAGATATCTGCAGCAAAATGGAATGGAAATGTCGGTTGAATCGAATAAAGACATAAGGATTAATTAATGCCCTGAACTGTAGTGATTTCCAATAGCTAAATTAAAAGTATCTAACGCAGGCTATCCCGAATAAAAGCAATTTCATCAAGTAAAAAATCGATTCTCGGGATGTTGTTTACATTGAACGGCAATATCCAGTATAGGTGGGGGGTGGGGTGGTGGCAAAGCGCGGGCGAGCGAGAAGGACAAAGTGAAAACGGCCGGCGTCCCGGAGCGCGCGTGCGCCCAGCGTCGCGCCTCCCCGTTGACGGGAGGGTTACGCGATATTGACAAATTAAAGCGAGTTTTCACGTACCTGTTATTAGTTTGCTGTGCTCGTGGCTGCCACGTCAGCAGGGGGGGCGGAAAAAAAATTCCAGAATGAAGAGCGGCAGCGAGGCGTGTCCGCGCCTGTGTCGGGGAAACAAAATTGCCGAGAGTAGAAGCTGCGCGTGGAGCGGATTTTTAGCCCGCTTTAATTATTGTATCGCCGCGAGTAATTGGGTACTCATGTTTGTTTGTGTCTCTTTTTCCCCTCCCCGGAGCCCGGGATCAGGAGAGGACGGCGCTGCCGACATGTCCTCGCGCAAGAAGAGCGCCGGCCGACCCGTACGTGAGTGTACGCGCACGGGGCTGTGTGCCAATTGCGAGCGTGCCAAAACTGCGTCAGCCGAGGCCTCCGCGCGTGCGCCTTTCGATTTATGTGGCCTCTAACTCAGCTCTTTACGGCCCGTTGAAAGAAATTATTTAATCGCGCGGTAACCCGGAAAAAGATATCCGCGAAATGTATAAGCCGGCCGAATTTATCTTCTCCGCGCCGACCGCACCCGGGGAAACGGGGAACGGGAACGTGCCCGCCGCCGCTCTCTAATTCGCTTATGGAATTAAACTGGGGATCTCGCATTTTTTCCGCGAATGGGGCATTAGCACCGCGTAATGCCAGATATATTCGTATTAATTAAAGGGAATTTTGGATTCGCCCCGAGTCGTCTTATCGCAACACTTTTCTTATCGTCGCAATTTATGCGCGTCTTTTTGATTAATGCTGCAATTATATATCATTTCTCCAAGAGTTCAGAGTATATTCTTACATAAAGATATTAAGATGAAGTAATATTATATCTAAAGAGAGGTTCTAGATACCAAAATGTCTAGTAAATGTTAATCGTTAATATATATAATTATATACGTTCCGATTACAACTCATTTCAGGTTTTATCAGTTTAGACACAACCGGTAGTTTCCTCGAAAGAAAGCTTGTAAAAGTTATTTGTTCATGGGATTCCTCACACTTTGTAAAATATTTAATCCATTTTCTTATAAAATTTTGACCATGTATATAAAAAACTTGAGTTTCTTCAAAATCAAAGACATTATTTCGATTCGCTTTGGAAAAAGTAATTATTTTCCAAAATAATAATTTTTAATCCATCTTTTTGAAACTTTGCAATTTTCCAAATCATATTCATTGTTTAAGGTTGTTTTATAGCAAATAGGTTGTTTATTTTATATTAAAATTTTTGATAAACATAATGACAATTACATTGTAGAATCTACATACGAATAAATTGGCAGCTGCTCTTGTTAACGATTATTTAAAAAGTAGTACATAATGTAAAGTATAATAAACTTATTCAGTCACACATGTACTTTTTCATAAGTTAATTAGTATAATAATAAAGTACAGTGAGCAGCTCGGGAGAGTAAGCGTGGCAGTGGGATAATTATTTTTATCTCGTGATGTCACAGCTCGCACAATGAAATGCGCTCGACGGCAAAGTACAGTGCGGCGGGAGTGTCGAGCATCCCAAATAGCGGCCCATACGTGGACGCGCCATTACATATTTTCTTTCATTGTTCGCATTTCAGGGCCACCGGCACCGCCGTCACGACGGAGATCCCGCCGCGAGATAATGGTATGCAAACATCGTAGCACCGAGCGTGAAATACCGAAAACTGGTCCAGGAAGCTTTTTGAAAGAGGCGCGGCCGAAAAAAGAGCGCGGGAGCATCGCAGGCGCGCGCGGGAGGGAATCGACAATGACAGTGACACGCGAGAAAACGCGGCGCGCTCTCTTTGGCTTTGCGTTTCACACACGGCTAGAGAGAGAGGGAGAGGGAGAGAGAAAAAGAGAGACTGAGAGGCGAGTTTGAGTTGAATTTGAGTGCGGGCTCTCGCCAGGCAAAGCACGTAGCCGCGGCGCGCGCGCAGCCCGCATAGCAAACGGCCGCCTCGTTCGCACAGGCCTCCGCGCAGCCGGTTCGGGCTGCGAGCGGCGTAGCCTCTAGCCTTGTGGTTTTATGCAGACACTGACCTTCGTGCCCGCGGCTCCCCTGTTCCCCGCTTCCTCCGCTCGCCCGCGCAGCCATACGCGCACCTACGGAGCGCCGAGTCGTCGTCCCCGCTCTCGCTAACGGGGAAAGTTTCAAATTCGGGTGCAAGGCCACTGCGAACGCACCGCTTGCTCTGCTTCACCAACCCTTTGCGCCAACTTTTCTTTTTTCCCCGTCGCTCGCCAATAACGAGTACTTTCGCTCCCAAATTCCCAGCGGCATAGGCGCTTCCGCGTGCTGAGAAAATGGTAGATGGCTTGATTACAGTTTTAGGAGTAAAGAAAAGTAAAGCGCGAGGCTCGTGCGTCAGCCCGGGTGAACAGACGCACCTCGCCGACCGCAAGCTAAACCTCAGAGTCATTGTTGCGAAGGCAAAAGGAATAAACGAGGCAGGGGAAGCGCGATCGGGCGTCGATGCTGCTTCTGACGTGCGCGCGTCGCCCGAGCGGAAACGGTCACTCGCGACTGACATCCGGTCGCATCTCCTCTCCTTCTCTATATCAGTCTGGATTCACGCGGCGGGCTGCACGCGCGCAGGCGGGAGGATGCGCAAGTATAAGTGAGTCCACGTGCGTGAAAAGCGCGCGGAGTTTCCCCCCGCCCCCGGCCCGTGCCTCGTCATTCCTTTTTCATTTCTGCCGTTCGGCTTCTCTTTTTCGGCGAGCAGCGGCGAACAGTAGCAGGCATTAGCACACAATCGGACCGGACGGCGACAGGACGAATGCGACGTACGTGTACGCGCTCGTGGCCGGGGTCGGAGGTCAGACCGCCAACTAGGTCCCCGCTATTGTGTCTGTGTATCTGTGTGTCGCCGGCCATTCTCACTCTTCTCCCTCCTCCTCTTCTCTCCTCTCCCTCGCGCTCGCTATCTGTGCAGTACTCGCCGTCTCTTTGCCCGCTCCGTATGTGTGTGTGTGTGTGTGTGTGTGTGTGCGGGTCTTGGAAGCCAGCGGCGCGACTCTTTGCCTCGGTCTCGCCGGCCGTGTGCTATTGTTCGACGTTGCCGCGCGGCTTCCACGCTTACGTATCGCATCAGTTTTGCCGGCGAGCACAATAAGACACTCGTAGGTCACTTCTGTATTTATTAAGCCCCCACCGCCGAATCTGATCTTTATTCGTGCCGGAAAGGGGAATAAAGTTCGATCGTAGTATTGCTTGTTTTTTCCTCCTTCGATCGCCGCTGTCCGCTCTGCTTTGTTTTTCCCTCCGGTGGTTTTTTACCACGACACCGTTCTTTTCTTCAATCGACCACGTTTCGACGTGTTTGAAGAAATTCTCATAAAAAAATTCCATACCTTTTGTTCAAATATTCTGCTCTTTCGCGTTGCACATATTTTCATTTTTTTATACTTCATTACTAGCCTCATTATTCGTAATTTCTGCATCCAATTCTTGGTAGAAACGCTAACCAACGGTTGGCGACCCGTTCGTCAATTTTTAAATTAAAAACGTCACACCATGATTATGTTGCTATTGTCAACGAAGAATAACTATTTATACATGTGGAAATATTATATTGTAGATGCTTTAAAATATAGTGATAGTTTTAAATAGTTTTAATTAAATGTCAATGTTAATCTCAAGTAAAAACGCTTTCATTTGATTAACATGTTAGCCAACGAAGTTGGTCTATTTTCTACCAGGGATATGTCTTTCATAAATTTTCCATTTCATTTTCTAACTTCTCATTCATCGCAGTCTACATCCACGCCTTTTATTGCAATGCTCTCCATCCGATGTTTTCTGTTATACTGCTCTATCACTATTTTGCGCATTTATTGTAGGTCTCTTTTCGATAAGCTTGTCCTACCCCACTTGGTTATCTCGTACGCATGCATTCTCACTATTGATGCTGAAGCTGAACCCTGTACCGAATTCGCAACGATTTCGCAGCCATTTTTCTGTTACGACCGTTTCTACCCGAGATAGCCTATAATTTTACAATCTTCATCAATCATTATTTTGATACAAGACAAAATGCAAGTTAAAACTCTTTCCATCTACTTTTATTTGCTGACATTGTTATAAGTAATTGTTTAGGTATCATTTTTCATTATAAAGTAGATAATTTTTTTTGCATGAGAAGTTTATGATCCGCTAAAAAGGGCCGATGAGATCAAAATAAAGGTAGTGAACTTGATATTTTTAGGTATCAAAAACAGATATACTCAAAGTCTTATCGAATTCAGCTTTCCAGAGACCGGGAAAATATCTTGCAAATTTTTTATTTAAATAATAAGAAAAAGTTGTACATTCATGGCCATCGTCTAAAGCTGGCCAGAATGCTTTTCTCGCGTCTGACGCTATGTGACGGGGTAGGAACACTATGGTTAGATATAAAATATCGTTTTATTAAACATATTTCGTGCCAGATATTTTATATTCACAAAGTTGTATTATAATTTAGTATTGTAACAATAATAACAGTATTAAAAGTTATTTTTGCCTTCCCGTTTCTTTTCAACAGTTGATGTAATATTTTTTAAAATAATTTCTACTTCTAACGTTCAGGAATAAATCAACGTATCTCCAGGTTGAGAAAATTTCTCGGGGGCTGCCCTGGTAGAAATTCATCTATATGAAATCGCCAAGAAGTTAGAAAATAGCTAGTAAAACTGACTAATTAATCGCTGTAATAAAACGATTTTTCGACCATTATTTGCCTATTTCTTAGATTAACGTAACAACAAAATTAACTAATACATCATTTGTTGTACTCATTATATAAATAATTCAGCAAAACTTTTATTTCTCCATCTGATTTTATCTCTCTCACTCCTTGTCATAACAGTAAGTCTTCTGCTAGCCACTAATAGACTAAAGAAACTAATCAGTTTTAATACCTTTAAAATACTCAAGAACAAGCTTGTGCTTGTCTTCGAAAAACTTATTCTATTTTTCAATCTATTAAATGGCCAAATAATAGGAGAAAAGGTGTTTCATCGGGAGCTAGAAACTGGACAAAAAAATTCCCATTTTATAGCAAGTTTTTAATATAAATGGTCAATTATTAGTTATAAAATATTTTGGATTTTCATCAGGATGAGTATCATTCAAAATAAAATGTCTTTTTTCATTAGTATTGACCGCATTATATTAGTGACCATTCGAGAGTAATATTTTTACCGGCAGCCTTACCGAAATGTCACACATCATCTTTATTTATACACAACTATTTTTAACGTCTGCAAATTAACAAAAATCTAAAACCCTTGAAAAATTTGTTAATATATTACCATGATGCTCTTACCAGATATTGTTTTAAAAAAATATTAAGAATTTTGTTCGGATATCGGGTAGTGTTCGGATATTTGGGACGTTTCCCTTACTAGCCGTGTATTATATGGGCATATATTACGTGATGATGCCACCTAAATTAAATCGTATTTTTTTCGTAATTAATGTTGAGGTAAACTAGTATTTAACTTTAATTACTATCTATTTTAACTTGAACCCATAACATCAAAAGCTATATAGCCGAAAATGCTATGGATGCCACCACTGGACAACGCTCCCTAACATTCCATTTAAAAATTATTGTAAAGGAAAGTGTCAAATTTTTCTCCATAAATTCTAACTCAAAAAACGTTTTTGTAAGAAAAAAAGGATTTTGTTGTCGTTAAGTAGCTTTTTATTATATTTTACAATGACTACGTTCCTTTTTACAAAGACCAAAAACGTTTGGTTGTTTTTAATATATTCAAAGTTTCATGTTTTTTTTTAAATTTTGTTTACTTTCTGTACCTAATGGTTCCCAGATCGCGAGAAACGTTTCTAAAACGTTTCACTGGCAACGTAGAAACGGTCCCCCTATTGAGCCGGAAACGTTTCTATGGCGCTTCAGAAACGTTGAAATGCCCGACTTGGTTGCGAGGTCATGTTGTAAGGACCGTTTCGGAAACCGTAACCGGAAACGTTACAGAAACGTTTCTACAACGAAATTATAATAATTTACATTGTCACTTATTAACACTGTTATTACTTCAAACAGTATCGGGTATGTTTTGCTAGAGTAGACGTCTCTTATATACCCTGGAAATATCTTTTCTTTTATGAAATGAATTACGCCATCTATCGGCGGGTTGGATATCGAATACTTTACAATCTTAATGTTTTTGTATATGGTTCACAAACGTTTCTAAGATGTTCCTATAACGTAAACTTGCAACAAAGTCGGACATTTCAACGTTTCTGAAGCGTCGTAAAAACGTTTCCGACTCAATAGGTGGAACGTTTCTACGTTTCCAGTGGAACGTTTCAGAAACGTCTCTCAAACGTTTCTTGCTATCTGGGTTGGCTCAATCAACTTGAACAGACGGCATCCTATCGTATTTGTTAGAAATAAATTAAAATTAAGAATGGGTTTGTTCATTTTAATAGTTTTTATAAGTATACATCGTATTTATTTATTGAACTTATACATATAGTAATACATTAAATTAAGTTTAAGGAAGTACATAAATTAAATATATTAATTAAATACATTAAATAGATATTTTGAGAATTTTAACATTCTACGGATTATTGAACCAGAAAATGCTTTTTCTGGAAAACGGCGTTTGATATAGATTGAATTACCGTAACTCCTGAACGAAAAATGGGTGTATCTATTTTTTAAATGTATATATTTTTACGTATGTGTAATTATCTAAAGTAATTTTGTGGAGAGTGAAATACCAATTTAAATATAGTCATCCCGTTTTTCAAGAAGTAAATTTAAATATCGTTTCCGATTTTCTTTATTTTATCTCAAAAAGATTCAGGAGAAAGAAAGAAATGTAAGAAACACAATGTGGCTAATTGGTTTGAATAAATTTGTAAGTAACGAATGCAAAAACTGCTTCAGACCGTTATCGAACCAATAATTTGAAATTCAAATTCGTAGTTTTAAAACTTTATTTCAAATAATATGTTCAAGAGGGTTCTATGAAGATTCCGAAGTCAATTGAGTATTCAATTTTGAATTTTGTGGAAAAATCTCTTTGACACCTTGTACATTCGATAATGAACTACAACGTATCAGAGCGATATTCTCTTAAAGTTCGAATCTAAATGAAAAAAACGGGTTCCTGCAATCGTCGGTAACGGGTGGCACTCATATCGCCTTAAAAATGTCTTATTTAACTATGTGTTATTAATATTCATAAAATTCAGTTTTCAATTTTAGAATAGTTTAGATAGTATATTATATAAAAAATATTTTCATTTTTTACAAAAAATTGTTCAGTGTACAAGTGTATAATACACGTTGTTAGTAAAAAATCTGTTTAAAACTGGAAATGTGTTCCAATGTCTCAAAAAATACTGTTGCTAAATACATATTTTTTATAGTCATTGTAAAGAACAAAAATTGTATTTTCATCGTCTTTCCTCTGCAGTGTTTATGAATATAAACTTCAAAATTTTCTCACATAAAACGTGATGATATATATAATCATGCGTTTAAATAGATATTTTCAGCATTTTTTTCTTAAAAGTTATCGTGGCAGTAAGGGTAGAAAAAGCTGCTAAAAAATTTGTTTTAATCTAATGAATACATGTATTGTTTTGGTGATTGTGTGCAGTGTTTGTCCTCTTCACAGAACCACCTTAAAGTGTTAAATAAAATCAGAACAACAATAACATATTTGGTTGTTATCGCGTAACTAGGAAACGATTTATTCAATTATTTTGGAATATCTCTTGTGCGTTCGAAACGTGCACGAGTTCGCCTCTTCGCTTATTGTGGCTCAAACACAGAACCTCTCTGCTCAGTGTTTCCTTGGGGTTCTTGCATGAATATAGGAATAGTGAGGAATAATACCTGATAGCCAATCACAAGCGAGCTTTAAAATGATGTGTTCTTTTTTGAAGGAGTAAGTAGGAAAACGTCTTTAAAAAATTTGCTTGTGATTGTCTGTCAGGCGTTACTCCTCGCTATTCCTCCATTCGTAAAAGAGCCCTTAAGGTTCATACGACAGAGTAACAACTGGATAATCAAATGAAAACTAATAGAAGCTTTTCATTAAAATTAAATACACCATCAATAAGTTCCAGATATGGTCACGGAACAAAATAGCGAGAAAATGCCTTTTCAAAGCCAGCTTTTTACGTGTATTTTTCTCAAATTCTCTATTTTTCACCGGAAGTGTGATTTAACCACAGAAAAACTGAAACTTGAATCTTGAACAGGTATTTAATCACAAACATGAGGATGTACAGCACGCAGGCAAAAAAAACTACGCTAAACATACTGCATGTTAAAAAATAGTTTTTTAATTCTTAACTGCACTCGTACAAAAAATTAATGGAACACCTAATTACTAACCAAACAATTGACAAATTTGAATCCGATGTAAATTTGCGAATAAAAACCGTTACTTTAATTCTAAAGAATGTGTTTTAAAATTACCTTTGCCTTCAGAATCCGTGTCAATCAATGCTATAAATTCAAAATTTTAAGGTTATGTTTAAAAAAATTCAAAAACTGCATAATTAAGGACAAAATGTTGAACTTTGACAAATTGTATGGAGTGTGCCAAAAATATTTTGGGCATACAATATTTTTGGAACCTCAAAGTTCAGTGTTTTACCTTTCAATTCGTTCTTTGAATGTTATTCTACGATTTTTCTGTACCGAGACTTTGACCTATTAAGGAAAAATCTCATGTCTATCTCCAAAGTTCTGTATCTTCCGTTTATCGCCCTCGCTTCGCTCAGGCGACAACTCTCGCGCAGGGAGCACACAGACCACTTTATTCCCTTGGTGCATAATATACTATAATTAGATTGGGCAAATAAGCACTTGTACATACATTACTGGTTTTTTCATTGTCTGATATCGAAAAAGTATCGAAAAAAAAGTGGAACATTTTTTCTGTTAATTATGAGTTTTTGAATTTTGTTAAACATGACATTAAAATTTTGAATTTATAGCATTGAAAGATACGGATTCTTAAAGTAGAGGTAATTTTAAACCCCTTTCTTTAGAATTAAAGTAAGCGTTTTTATTCACAAATTTACATTGCATTCAATTTTGCCAATTTTTCGGTTAGTAATATTGGGTGTCCCTTTAATTTTAGTATACGCGTACATTAAGCGTATTAATAAATATCATTTATCGTTGGATATGTCCTCTGAATAGATTTCTTTTATTTATACACTTTAATATGTTTTGTATTTAATGTATATCATGCAATATTTTAAAATGATGTTAAAGTACCAATATTGAAGTACCAAAGAGTTTGACAAAAAATTTCATCGAAGCGAAGAAATTCACAATAATTTTATAATTAACGATTTGTATATGTATGTATATGTATGTATTGAGTGTGTGTGCGCGTGCGCGTGTGTGCGCGCGCGTGTGTGTGTGTGTGTGTGTGTGTGTGTGTGTGTGTGTGTGTGTAAAATAGGTATTACCGAAAAAGAATGTGCCACGTGCGAAATGTCCACGTGATGATTCTAGATGTAATCGAGTAAAGACTCGTGTAAATAGGTGTCTGTAGCTCAACTGGAGTAGCATCCGCCGCGAAAACGGAACTTATTTGCTATCCCACACTTGTAACATTAAAATGCAAATGAAAAAGTAGATAAACAAAAATGTCTCTGTATAAAACGTAAATTCATTGTGCACGAAGAGAAAAATTTCAGTAAAAATTACAAAAAGTTCCGCAATTTTTACTGAACTTTTCGGTACTGTGGTAACAGACTGCCAAAATGGGCGGATTTATTTGACTTTCTATACTTTTTACTGAAAATTTTTACTGAAAATTCTATAAAAAGTATAGAAAGTCAAGTAAATCCGCTCATTTTGGCAGTCTGTTACCACAGTACCGAAAAGTTCAGTAAAAATTGCGGAACTTTTTGTAATTTTTACTGAAATTTTTCTCTCCGTGTGCTGAGAATAGAGTCTCACTCATGTAGCTGATAATTGCTTCGTCGTAGAGGGATCTTTGTGAAACTAAAAAAATTTCGAGAAAATGATCTAGAAAGGTTTTATGTCGTTGCATCCGAATAAAAAGGCGCTAACTTAGAAGTAGGTTGAAAAAGGTGTTAACTTGGAATCCGGTTGAAAACATTGCTGACTTGGAAGCCGCTGCAAGAAGGTGCTATCTCGGAAGCCAGTCGAAAAAGGTGCTTACTCATATGAATCATTTTTTGACTTAAATTTAAGTTGGAAGTATTGCCAAAATTTTGTTAACGCTTGATTGCAAAGACAAGTAATATTAAAAAAAATTATTACAATTCATTTATAAAATATGTGGTCAAGGTCGCCGATGAATACACTGCCTTAGAATTTATATTTATATGAAAATTATGAGACGTAAAGACTTTTAAGATTTATTTTTACTATATTTAATTATTTTAAATTATTATTGCAAAATAATATGTAATATAAAAAGATATGAATTGCGTCATACTACTCATAATGTTTATACAAAGTATAAATTTTAAGACAACTCATTCATGATCGACGATATTGAAAACATATAAATGAATTCTAATCCCTTTTTTAAAATTTTACTCGTCTTATAAATCAAGCGTTATAAATATTTCGGTATTACTGCCAACTTAAATTTAAACGAAAATATTTGGCGTCCAAGTAAGTGCACCTTTTTTAACCGGATTCCGAATTAACACCTTTTTTAACCGGTTTCTGAGTTAACAACTTTTTGAACTGGCTTCTGAGTTAGAGTCTTTTTATTCGGAAGCGACCATATGATATTTGAATCAGAATTTTCTATTTCTAGAAAATATAAATATGTGTATTCGTGTGTGTGTATGTGTGTGTGTGTGTGTGTGTGTGTGCGTGCGCGCGCATACGCATGCGTATACAGAGAGAAAGGATTGATTAAAGATAAACATCGCTACTTAATAATTAAGACATGAATTGAAAATTATAAAAATATGCTAATATTACACAGCCCCACAAGAAAAAGGTTCTGCGCATTAGACGACCATATCTCGGTGTACTTTGGCCCCCTAACCATGATTTCAAGGTCAGAATTGGTCCACCACGTCTGAATTTTGAGATATCTAAGGAATAAAATTTTTGAGATATCTTAATAAAACAAGGCGAAAAGAATTTTTTTTTATTCATTTTCAAAATACTTTCAAGATCGACTTTGAATCATCCCTCTACAATTTTTTTTCTCCAAGATATAAAGAATTTTATTTTAAGAGGCATGTAGGCGAGTTTTAAAAATTCACGCATTTAGATCTAGGAAAAAAAAATTATAGAGGGATGCTTCAAAGTTGGTCTTGAAGGGTTCAAGCAATGCTACATTATTTTGATGAAAAAATAAATAAAAAAATTGTTTACCTGGTTTTTTGTTAAGATATCAGAAAAATCGTATACCTAGTGATACCTTAGATATCACAAAATTGAGACGTGGTAGACGAATTCTGATCTTGGAATCATGTTTAATGCACATAACCTTTTTTTGTGAGGCTGTGGTAATGATAAATGCATAAAGTTCAATTACGCATCGAAAGTCTAAATGTGTATGCAACATTTATGAATTTTTTTTTGCTTTTAAACTCTTTATTTAACATATAATTGGCACATCTAACCAAAAGGTATTATGCCATATTAAACAATCTAATACCTGCAAAAATTACTTGGAACAGTATAAGTATTTACGTAGACCCTTAAACTTCAAATTTACTGTCAATCCTTATCTATTTATCAATAGTTGAACATATATTTAAATTCTTGTCTTAATTATCAAGTCACGATTCTTAGCTGCAAGTAATCTTTTTTTTGTGTATGTGTGTGTGTGTGTGATGGTGGAAGTTATCGTTGACGTTCAAGAAACGTGCAAGACAAGAGATATGACAACTTAGCAAAGAATAACTAGTTCGCCTCGATGTATTCGACATACCATCGCAACGTTAGTTTCGTGGTTACATAACTAGAAATTTCAGACTCTTGGGTTTGCGTCTTGGTCGGCACAAATTTTATCGCACACATTCTGAAATTTTTAGTAATTTTTTCAAAAGTTTTTTACTTTTGAAAGAAGTTTAGGAAGACTAACTTAAAGATAACTACGAGTTTTCAGACTTCTCCCAGACATGAGGAGCAAAATTTGAGTAAAACTTGTGCTAGACGTTTTTTTTCACAGGTATAAAAAGACCTACACTGTTAAAAATTTTCTGAAATTTAAGATAAATTTAATTTTTTTCTGTAATAAAACTTCAAAATTTTTATTAAATTTCAGTTAAATTTAACTGAAATTTCAAAAGTTTTATTAAATTGAACTAAAATTTAACAAAAAAAACTTAAAAAACAATATTTTTAACAGTGTACGTTGAATTGTAAACAAAAAAGTTGTGAATTACATTTCCATAAGACAATAATTTTCATAAAGCATAAAAAAAGGATTTATATTAGAGTTTTAGCGAGACCTTTGAATATTATTATTATGTATTTTAAATATAAATGTATTAATCAACAGTTAAGTGAATTCGTTATTTTTTGGAGGTACGTTTTTAAACGAAACTATAAATAAAGAGAAATATTAACAAGGATATTGATAAAATTCATGTCCTGTGCTTCTTTTCACGAAAAAGTTTGTTCTTCTTATATTGAAAGCTGTGTTTTCTGCAGACGAAAGTTTTCTGTTTAAGGAGGCAATTTAGCAAAAGTATCAAAAAACTATTACAAAGTTGTGCATCGAGCCAAGTTCGCGATGGGGTTGAGGGAGCGAAGGAGAGAGAGCAGAGAAGAAACGACGCTGCGTCGCGGGCTTGTCTCTTTGTTCTTTATGTCATTGTGCACCCGAGAAATATACGTTTCCAACTATAGCAGATGTATGAGCAGTCGAGAGGAGTCGGGAGAGAGAGAGGGAGAGAGAGGGAGTCGAGATAGGAGACGCATGAAGAAACATAAGAAACGAAATACCTCGGAGCCATCGCTTTGTCTCTCGGCCAGAGAAGTCAGTCGTCTTTGATCGACAGTATATATCGAGGCGCGTCGCTCGCCGTTTGTCGATCCTCGGGCTTGAATCCATTGCCATCGATTCCAACGATTTAGGGATTGGCTGCAAGAAAGACTCGCTGTTTTCTCATACTTGGATTTCTCCAGCGTTCTTTTCGGCCCTCTTATCGAGCCTTTCCATTTTCGTACAATTTAGTAATCTCCATGGCCTCTGCACTATCCGCGGCCAGATTACCAAAGACATCAGGGGAAGCTCCGATGACATTGTTTCAAGAGAACCGTCTCTCCTCATAAAGAAGGCCTTAATGGGGCAAGAAAGCAGCGCTTGCATGCAGGCGAAAGCAGCTTACCGACAGTTAAAGGCGGCGCGACAACGAGGCCAAAATTCAGTCTAACAATCTGCCGAGGGCGTTAAATCTCGCGAAGGAGGCGAGCGGACGCATTCGGGATGAAAATGAGCCGCGCGAGGAGAAGAGGCGAGCTTTCATTGAGCAGCTCGGCGTAGAGAAAGTTGCCGGTGCGTACGGGGGCGAGAGCAAAAAAGCGCCTCGGACACGCGCAAAACAATGGTGTGCGCGCCGACCACCCTCGAATCCTCGGAGCCCCGGCTTTTTGCCCGGCATTAATTGGCCCGTGGGCATAAAACGGCCGACTGCTGCACGCGGCCGAGCGCAAGCGGCAGAGCGAGAGAGAGAAAGGAATAAAGGGCTCGGGATGAGCGAGAGAGGCGAAGGAGGCCACACAGAGGCTTCTTTGCTCGCGTACGGCCGCGCGCATTCACCGTTGGCCATTCGAGCCGGGCGAAATAAACCTTCCGTGCGCGCGCGGCCGCTCGTTCCTTCAACGACAAAAACTCGTCTACGTGGACGGGTCCGGAGAGAGGGCATCAATCGTGTCGCGTCTCCAGCTTCTCGATCTTTGTCGCTTTTCAATGATCCTCTCCGATCTCCTCTTCGCTTTGTCTTCCAAGAGAGCGAGAGAGAGAGAGAGAGAGAGCCTCGCTGTGTATATTACGTGCCGGCTGATGCACGAGCTCGACGCTGCTCCGGAATGCGAGCCGCCGAGGGCTGGCATTCTGCATTTTCGAAATTTCAGAGTCGCCTGTCTCCTGCGCCAAAGCGATCGTGCGCTGCCGCAGGAAGTAATGCCGGCCGGCGGAAGGCTGCCCGCGAGCAAAAAGCCTGACGAGCCTCGTAAATAACTGAACGATGGGCTTTTCGAGCGAAAAAGCTTCTATGCTATTGGAATAATGCTAATGGAATTGGCACCTCCTATAACCTCATTAATTACGCTCTCCCGCGCCGGAAGCGAATGAGGCCATTGGCGTTGAGGATTATGCCGTCATATAATAGTGACGCGCAGCCTGAAAGTACGTTAGCACTGAAATTTTGTCGACGGAAAATAGCGGTGAGATAAGTTTATTCGCCACAAAGGGCAAAGAGCGGCTCGGATTTTCTTTATTAACCCCGGGCCTAGTTGACGTCGGGGACATTTTCGGTGAAAAAGAGATAGGGGGCGCAGGGGCAGACGCACAGGCGCGCGCGTGCGTGGATAACGGCCGCTGTCTAAACACACTTTAAAGATTTGAAAACGTAATGGCGGCGGGCTTTAACGAGATTTGCATGTCACGGGCGCGCATCATATATCTGGATTTAGCGCACTCCGCCTCGCTCTCTTCTCTCTTCTCTTTTCCGGCGGGGGAGAGAGAGCGAGAAGGAGCGGGGGCTCTCCCTCGGCCCTGTTCTTTGCGCGCGCGACTCCCCCTCCCTCGATTACGTCGTTTGGGGTTGAAGCGAAGGGGTACTTTCCGGATCAACGAAGGATCCTCGCCACGTCGTCGTCGCACCCGGAGCGAGAGCCCGAGCGAGCGACGCCGCGCGCAGCCAGCAGGAGCGAGAGAGAGAGAGAGACAGAGAGAGAGAGAGAGAGAGAGAGAGAGAAGCCCGGGTATACACATGGGGACATTAACACCGCCGGATTACCCAATGAACTTGAAACGTGATTTACGCGAGAGCGAGCTGTGCGCGAAAAGGCGAGGACAGAACGATATATGTGTGCGGAGCTGGAAGACGACTGTGCGATGCGGAGCGCGCGAGTGTAAGTGAGCCAGCGAAAACACAGAGAAAGAGAGAGAAAGGGAGGGCGGAGCACGGCAGCGCAGCCAAGACAAATCGTTCGGACGACCGTCGATATGCTAATGTGTACACATGAATGCCGGATGACCCCGAAGATTAGAGGATAACCCGCGCACGAGCCGAGCCGCGCGCGAAACCGAGCACACTCCTTTTTTTACAAACTTTCTAGGCGACGCAAAAAGGCTTAGAGCTTCTGACGCATATCGCGCTGCCACCAATTTTCCACCGCTCGTTTTTTGCATTTTATTT
Organism: Torymus aiolomorphi; assembly: GCA_036365515.1. NCBI lineage: Eukaryota > Metazoa > Arthropoda > Insecta > Hymenoptera > Torymidae > Torymus > Torymus aiolomorphi. The sequence goes on from CM070873.1 coordinate 88,927,967, forward strand.
ACCACCGCCTCGCTTGCCCTTTCTCTCCTTTCTTTCCGAATACGAATGATTGATGGAATTCGCTACAGGAATGATGTATTATTATTTATCGCCTTTCCCGCTAATCATGCAGAAATAAAGTTGTCATCACTTTTTCTGAGATTCTACAATGCGTAATGATGAATGGGATATTCTTAGAATTTTCAGACCAAAAGCGATTAAAACTAGATTAACAAGAAATTTACACTGCTCTTTGTCAAAAACGTACTTTTCTGTGCGGCAATCGAATAAATAAAATTCGAGCAGCTCAAGTAATGATAGTGTGAAAGTATTTAATTTTAGATTTACGAACCGCAAAGTCTCGCTGTAAAACGTAATTGCACAACATCCTTTAACAAAGATACTTCCCTGTTCTCTTTTCGTCGTCGTCGCCGTCGTCTCTTTTCCCCCGGCGCGTGCACGAACAATATTTGCATAAGACATTTTCAATTCCGCTCGACGCGCAAGTCCCTTTTTGCGCGCGCGGTGCATCCGCCTATGCACAAAAACAGCCATAATTATATATTGCGTACGGCAAAATGTACACACCCCTCCCAATCCTCCTCATGTAAATTCCCTCTCTCTTTCTCTGCCGCTCGCTCGCTCTCTCGGAACTTTCTTCGCGGATAAAGCTTCGATCCTCAAAACTGGCATTCCTCGCATAACGAAAGGAAGAAGCGAAACAAGAGCAAAACGGCTACTTAAAAGAGGTGAAAAAACAAGCCGGTTCAGGAGAAAGTCCCAAAGTCAGCCGGGAGTGGGCGAGCACGTGCGAGAGAGAGAGGGAGGAGATATAGTTAGACATACAACACACAAACAGACAGAGGGAGACGGAGAGCGTTTGCACGCAATACATGCGTCGTCTGCCGGGCGCATAATGGGGGTGTATAATACGCAGCCCAAGACAATAGGGGCATTGTGCAGGTAGATGCGCGAGAGAGCGGGAGGAAGACCCCGAAAGCCGGCGAAGAGAGGGAGAGAGAGCGTTCGCGTCGTTTGGGCATATTGACAGACTAATGATCGCGCGGAACAAAGGCCAGAGAGCGTCACGTGGTCCCGCGGTCACGTGGTCGCATGATGGACCGTTTCCGGCGCGCGCGAGCTAGTTTTATATGTGTTTGTGTGTGTGTGTGTGTGTGTGTACATATATAGGCTAGACAGCCACGCGCGCTCGCGTGTCCCCCGCGATCCTGCATTCAACCCCGTCGGACGGCCAGTGTCGGCCTCTACATTTTATTTCTACTCTGGCTCTGCCTCTTCTTTTCCTAGACCAAATCGCAGCTACGACTAGATGGCTTATTGCGTGAACTCGCGATTTACGACGTGATATATCGGGACAGTAGTAAATTAACTACTATAGAATGTTAATAGGGTAACGGCATTACTTTGCTGGCATTATTTTTGATATTAACTATGTCTTAATTTACTCTTTGAATTGATTGCAAACGGCATAAAGTAGTTAAATCTTTGTCCAACTTTAGGCGTCTCATAGTTCCCTATACCCGAAAGCGGGACACATTTAAAAGTATTGTCCCGATATAGGGTTCGAGTAAGGTCCCGATTGAGGTCTCAGCTCGACATAGGGTGTCCAAGAATATTTTATATCAATGATTAGTTTAAAAAGTTTTTAAAAATTTCGTTTGTCGGTTCTGAAGACACCGTTTGTTTATAGTTGGACTTCAAATGTGTGCCGTTTTCGAGTACTTTACCTTATGTGTTTGATTGAAAATTACTCTCGATCATAATTGTCTAATTCTCTCAATAACTTGAGACTATAGATTTATTAAACAAACTGATATCAGCGTGATTTTAATGTCGAATTCACAGTTCTAGATTGAGTATGTAATCTGGTGTCTACATGCTCGATATTTTCCGCGTTCACTTTTTGTCATTAAACCCGGCAGTATTTTTTTAATTAAGATCGGTACATGTCGAACAATTAGAGCAACACGCAGGCAGAAAGCCGGTGAGGCGTATCCTCAGGTGAATACGGGACGTTAACGCGTTGTTAAAAGCTATATCTGGGAATCATTGATACTAGCAGGGTATACGGACGCCGGCGCGAGGAGGGTGGCTTTCAGTGTCGAATTTACCGCAGCGCGCCCCAGTGTCGTCGTTCCGCGGTGGCTTTGCGCTCGCTATTGGACGGCCCTGCAAAGGGGAGCTAATGGCATTTGGATTCGCCTTGGGGAAGGGTTACCGCCTCGTCACTACGCCACGACGCTCCTTTTAAATGCATAAATAATGAGCGTTTCTCGCTCTCCCCCTCTCTCCCGCTATCTTCCTACTTCTTAGCTCAACTTTAATAATTTAACAGCTCGCTTGCCATCCCGCTAAATCTAACTCTGGCAGAACTTGGAGTTTCGATTTTTGCGCGTAAAATGGCGCTGATTACTGCGTGTATTCAGTGGCTACTTAATTAATACGGACGTCCTGGAGAGGCGATCTCCTCGCGCATCCCCCTCTGCCGGGCCCGCATCCCTTTCGCTCCGGCTCCCTGTCGCATTGTTCATCGCTCTTCCTCCCGCTCTCATTCGTTATGCAAGGGGTCTCGAAATTCGCACATTGCCATCGAGGGAATTAGCCGTTCTGCGCGTCGATGATTGCCGCGATAGTGCTAACTACGCAGGCATTTTTATCACGACAGATTGAACTGTCTGCGCGATCGCAATAAGCAATTTGAAGGCTTTGCCGAGTGGTCTCTTTGTGGAGGAATGCCTTAACGTTTGATAAAGGGCTCGATAGCGCGCGGCCATTTTCCAAGCACACGCGCCAGCGCGAGGAGCGGGAGGGATGGAGGCCGCTAATGAGGCCGTGTGTAATTAGGGAGCTCTCGCGGCCTAATGAAGCGCTTACCTACCTCGGCTACATCGCGGCCCGTCGCTCGGCCGCTTACACGCCAGCGCTCGCTGTCTCTCCGTTCCTCTTTCTCTCCGCTCTTACCACCTCGAGCGCTGATCACGCTTGCCCGGGAAAGGGGATCGGCTCGGGAGATTCAGGGCCCGAAGGAGCCTCGAAAGGGGACGAGCACGGCGACACGGAGGAGGGAAGATACACCTCCGCACGACACGCTCGCGGAATTAACCTTCCAGGGATGCGCTTCTTTTATTTCTCCTCGCTCGCTAAGGACTCTTTTCCTGCGACTACTCCACTCGTGCTCCTTTCTTTTCCCTCTCAATGGCCTATACTCGCATCAGATATTTTGTCAACGGTTAATGATGTGGTTTCCTTCTTCGATCTCTTCAGAGGCCGTAGCTTGGGGAGTCGACGAATTTATCTAAGAGGAGCGCGAAGGAAAATTAATCACATCACTCACAGATTACGAAAATTTCAGAGAAATGGAGGGCGCCGTGGGAAAGTGGCAAAAATCCGTATAAATGGCGCAGGGTGCACGAGCTCTTATCAGGAACGTGTCAATGGATTAGCATCAGGAGATCGGTCAGATTCTCCGGAAAGTCTTAATTATTTAAGAGGGTCCTGGACTCGTCCCATCGGCGCAGTGGAGCAGGATCCTGCGCCGGGAGGCCCTTATCTCTCAATTCGCTCGCGGGAAGCTGGCGCGCGCGCGCGCGCACACACACACCACCAAACTGGGCCCCAGGAGAGCGCGCGAGCTGGAGGGAGGGCAGAAAGTGCTCGCGTGCATCGGGGACTAACCAGACACAGCTACCGGAATCACGACTTGGCTTCTTTGCCTCCTCCCTCCGCCACTCTCCCTCTCTCGCTCTCTCTTCTCCTGCGCCAGGCTTTTTAAGAATCGGCGCACTATCTGCCCGATTTGCATATTAAACTAACTCACAACGCACGGTATATTTTAGCACAGCTGAAATCGCTAAAACGGATAGATAAGGCCAGAAAGATCGAGCAGTACTAACTAATTTTATTTACGTGTCTTCCGATTAGCTTTTTTTCTCGCCAACTCTCTTTCTCAACAGCTTCTTCCCTCTCGAGATAATTGCAGCTGCGCAGCGCCGCATTTCTTCTGTCTTTCTTTCAGACAAGGAAGAGGATTTTAATGGCGTGCTGAACTTTAACAAGTCATCACTAATTCTTTTAGCTCTTTCAAAATTGCCTGCCCTCTCGTGGAAAAAATTCAAATTCAGCTACAGTTCATATAAAGTTTACACTCAACAAAGTTTTATCTTAGATTGGCCAATAAGTTACCCAAATTTCGATATTTATAGGAAATTAGCGTAGTTTAGCGAAACTTTAAAAAAAACGTCGAAATAAAAAAAAAATTTAATTAATTAAATGTATAAAAAAATTAAAGCTGAAATTTGAACCAATACATTTTAACGTCTTTGATTATTCTAGAAATAAAAACGTTTTTCGTTTCTAGCAAGGCCCTAAAAACAGTGATGCCTTTTTAATGAGTATTAACAATGACACGTTTGATTTCATACATTTGACTTAATGAATCATTTAATTAAAATTAAATTAAATTTACATAAATATTGAGATTTGGAAATATTTCATTGTCCAACTTTGGATAAAGTTTTGCTGAATAAGAGGTTTACAAATTTTGAATAGAGTTAAAATTCTTTTTTTCGTGAGCTTACGCACTTTTTAGAGACATATAGAAGTTTCAATGTCAGTGTTGCCAGATTTGGGTTTTTTGTAGCCCGATTCACATTAGTTTTAATTACTACATATATTACTCATCTGGTATCACTTTGAAATTTGATAAAATAACATGACGGAAAAATGGCTAGATTCTATGAATAATAAGGATCCAAGTAAGAGCTGTATGCAAAAATGGCACTCGGGATTGGTGACGTGGCCATTATTCCAAGTTACGAACTAGAAACTCGGTTGCGGAATCTCTCGTCGGGCAAGTAACTGCGCTAAAATTCACCCCTTGTCGGGCTCCATTCGTATACATTTAAGCGGGATGTTCGCGCGGGCGAAAGAGCCCCCATCGGCGGTAGTCCTCGCATTGCGCCTGGACACGTTTTCGTAAACGGATCTGCGTAGTTTATTGAAAGTTTACTGCCGACTCGTGAATGCGGCACTCCGCTTATTTATGGCGTCGTACGTACTTCTAATGGACCATGCAAACTGCATCGAACGCTCTCGGGCCACTCGATCTCGACAACACCGAAACTGGCTTGTGCTTTCCCGAGGCGATTTTCCCACGTACATGACATCCCATCCATTTTCGGGATTCGTCTATTTTTTCCGACGCCGCCTACCATAAATACTTATCACCCGAAGAGTTTTAAAGATAAACCGTCCCAGAAAGTGTTGTCGAGAGGTATCCCGAGAAGGTGTAATTTTTCCTGGAAAACGAGGAGGAAAAGAATTTCTACCGCAGCCGAGTGTCGATCGAGAGCCCAGTATGGATTGAAAAGTCGGCCACGCACGAGCAGATTACATCTGAGATGTAGCGGTGGCCAGCAGCAGCAGCAGTAGCAGCAGCTCGACAGGGACTTGTCGCTGGAGGATCGATACCGGCCGCGCGCGGGGAACGCGGCGGCCAGTTCCGAGGAAGGCGTTACGTGTCCGAGCGTAGTTTTCGCCATGGCATCCCCGACAACATCTTAATTCCCGATAAAACGTATTAGGACTCCTCGGAATTGGATCTGGAACTCCTGGAGTTGGCCGCCGCCAAGTCCGTCCCGGCTAGCTGGATGGTCGCGAGGCACGCAGCTCCCGCGCGCGGCCTTCCCCGCATACGAGCGCCGCGCTGACGTGCGGCCGAGATTAGCATCGGGCAGCCGCGGCCGTTCGCTCAAGCGCACGCGAAGGAGATGCTCCAAGTGCTACTCCTTTCGATGCTCGTTATCACGCGAGCGCGCGCCGAGGATGTGCGCGTAAAAATTTATTGTACGCGCGCGCTGCTGCATCGCGCGCCCCTCTCAAGGCCGTCCACTACTTCTGCGCCGTGTTAACGAGCCCGACTCTATAGCCTTCTGCAACTGCGCACTTTCGATTTAACTCTCTCACAGTCGCATGGCCATTTTTAAGAAGCATTTTCAGTTTTTCACCTATGTATATATCGGCCTTCTATACGCGTAATAAACCCACCTTGAAATATCACTGTGTCGATTTTAGAATAGCAGAATTAATAAATCTGAACAAGAAACGGACTTGTGTGATAGAAATTGGAAAAAATACCAGTTTGGTTATTAAAATATCTCAAAAATCACATACTTGAGATAAGATAAAATCTTGACGCGATGGAGCAATACCAACTCCGGGTTCCGGTTTATAAGGCCAACATAATTAATCAAAGCGTTATATATTATTTTCATAGGTCCAATCCGGTGAGCTGAGCGAGATAAGTGCGCTCATTAATACAATTCGGCTTGATTGATTCTTTATTATGTCCGTCCGCGGCGTGCATGCACCGTCGGGCGATACACACGCGCGATTATATAAAACAGAAGCAGCAGCAGCAGCGGCGGCGCAGCGGAGCATTTGCATATCCGCTGGTGCATCAAAATGCGCAAGATGAGACACACTGAACTCTCTTTCGTTGGAATGTGTTAACTGCCGCGGCGTTTAGCAAGCTAAGTGCCTGCTTACACGTGTACGTCACGAAGCCGCGGCTGCCGTCGCTGTTGCTCCCCCGCACGACTTCATTATCGCGGAGATCGAGCCGTCAGGCGCGTCGGGTTTTCTTTTCGCCAGCGAAAGAATCAATTGTGATTCAAAGTCGGGATTCTGGCGCAATACTTTGCCACGGAGCCGTTAAAAGCCATCGGTTCCTGCAGCGCCGGCCTCGGCGTCGCCATATTATTTATTATTTATGCTAAGTTATGCGGGCCGCGAAACGAAGTGCGCAAGCGCAGCCACGAGAGCGCGTCCAACGACAGCAATATTTATATCAATTACGTGTCATTTGCCTGGCTTGGATTATTATGTAAATACCCGGTAGCATCTCTCGCGGATATTGGCTCCCGCCGCAGACGCACCGAACCAATTATGACGTCAGACGCGCTCAATCCTGCCGCTATCACGCACAGTAATTACGCATAACAGGAAAGACGCATACGCGCGCGCGCTCATCTAGACGCGAATGTCTAGGCCGACTGCAAAATCAATGCAAACGAAAAGAGATGTTGATCTTCTTAACGCTTTGCATCTATATATGCTTTCCGGTAAGCTCTTTAAGCTTGGATAATAAAATTAATTAAAATTAAAAGGTGCTGCTAAGTTGATAAAGTACTAGACAGCGCCCGATCTACTTAGCGAAAGTTGGTGTAAGCCAGAAACGTGAAACTTGGAGCCCGCCGGAAAAAGCAAAGAGCAGCCGCGGTTTTGATAGAACAGCTAAACATCAATCGGACTCGAAAACTGGCTTGTAATTTGAGTTTAGCCGCAGCGTCCGAGTAAGTTTGGTCGGTCGCGGGCCCCGGAATTCCTACGGGAAGACGGGCCAATAGATGCGCGGGCTGTCGGGGCTGATGCATCCCGCTGAATATGTATGAGGGCCGCGACACCCCGCGCGCCGAACTACCGAGAGACCGAAGCACTATCTGCGGCTGATAGTGGCTATGCTCTATGTCTCACAGGGCTGCTTCTCCTTCTCTCTCTAGGGCCGGGCTGCCTATACCCCCTCGCCTCTCTCTCTCTCTCGCCGCGTGTTCCCAAAGGCGCACGCGCGGCCAAACTGCAGAGCCAGGAGAAACTCGCGCGTAGAGAGAGAAGCGAACCGAAGGATAAGAGCAAGAGCTTATATCGCAAGAAGCGCCCGATGGAAGGCTCACTCATCATACACACTCTCCAGAGGAGGGGAAAGAGCAGGAGGCGTCCTTATCTTGCGAGAGACAAACTTACCTCGTAATTCCTTCGCGAACAGGTGCCGATGCCTACCAGAGACGACAAGCTTACGCGGTTATTGCCGGTTCACTACCGATAAACCGAGGCGCCGCCATCACAAACTCCTTCCGCGCTCATTCTTTTACTACGCTAACTTCTTAGTTGGACAATTCACCTTGCCATTATTTGTCAATTTTCAGATTTTTGTGAATACTAAGGATTTTATTCACATTTTCCACCGATTAATGATGCAACTCAAACTAAAAAATATTTCGAAAGAGTTGTTTTCCTGATATCCGAGATGTATTTATTTAGTTCGATTAATGTATTACAGATTGTACTGAATGATGAAATTGCAAATCATGTAAATCATAGTTTTGAATGTAACAATTGACTAACTCTCCAAAACGTCGAATTTCAATCAACTCTTACTAGGAGAGTGTACTACCTCTGGGTCAGAGATTTTGCACAATTTTTAGGACATGTGTTCAGAAGTGAAAATATGAAGAAAGCCACAATAGTAGACCATAACGCTCTAAAAAACTTAAGTTATGGATATTTCGAGTCTTCCCACTTAAAAAAAATTACGTTCGGAAGAAGTTTGAAAAAAGTTTTGTTTGACTCAAATTTGGGAAAACTTATGTAATGAGACAATGCCAAACTTCGATCGAATATTTTAAAAAGTTTGACTAAAGTTTGAAAAATTTTCATAAATAAATTGCTGTTTCAATTGTTGAAGTGCTAGCGACTACCGATAGGAGGCGTATGACAATACTTGCGTGAAAATGGCCGATCCGGGCTATAAGTTAAAGTGCGAGACTAAGGGAGGGTGTGTGGGGAATCATTCAAAATTTGAATTAAACAATTGTTCTGAACTTTTACAAAGTTTGGCCAAAGTTTTGGAACAAATTTCTTAAACTTCATCACTTAAAAATTAATTGGTAAAATGTTTGCTAAACTTTTGACGTATAGCCCAGACCGAATATTTGTAGTCAAGTACTGTCATACGCCACCTATCGGTAGTTGCTAGCACTTGAACACTTAAAAATAGCAATTTATTTACGAAGATTTTTCAAACTTTTGCAAAACTTTTTAAAACATTCGATCGAAGTTTGGCGTTGTCTCATTACATAAGTTTTCCCAAACTTGAATCAAACAAAACTTTTCCCAAACTTTTTCGAAACGTTAATTTTTTACGTGGGAAAGCTTCATAAAAGCGTAATGAAGTAAAAGTTGGGACAGTTTCTTAGCTAAGTTACTAAATAACAGCAAAGGAAATTTATGTTTATAAACACAGAGTTGATTGGCCAACGAAAAGGTTATAATTTATATGATACACTCGATAGAAAGGGGTGCACCTAAGCGTGGGATTTCGCAAGACAGTATGAGATATCGCTATATCGAGGTGTATTATAGTTTTAAGCTTGTCATGTTAAAAGCTATGGATTCTCAAACCTCTGCTCTGCTTACGTTCTTTTTCTCCTCTCCGTAACGTGTGCTGCCCGCCTTTTTCCTTACGCGCGCGCGCGCGCGCACACACACATACAAGTCGTATAACGCTCATACGTGCTCCCCTTACGAGCTATAAAAACAACCTTGAAGCCTTTACGACAACTTGAACATTCTGGGCGTTCGGAAAAATGCTTGATTAACAAAAAAGTTGCGCGAAAAAGCTTGCACGGTCCAAGATATTTTTCCAGGTGTGATCGAACTTTCTCGTTAACGCCGGCGCAAGTTTTTATCGTGCCCAGGTTAACCAGCGACTCCTGCTTTTACACATTTTGCTGCAGCAGAAGTGAAAGTTATATGGAAATACGCTGCTATTACTCTATCACAGTAATTTTGATTCACCTTGTTATAATAATTTTGAAATAAAGTCAAATATAATAGCGTAGTCCAAAATGATACGTAATTATTTAAGAAGCTAAGTGATCAATTTTCGGGAAACCCGTTAAGTTATGGAAATTCGAATTTGTTTTACTTTTTCTATCAAGTAACGAAGAAGGCAACTTTCTATAAGTAAATAGAGAGGTATATTAATAATACTAATTTCATTTTAAGGATTCACCGTGATGTTTAACGAGATTAATAACTTTTTCATGGCGTCATGACGTAGCTCATATACTCGAGACATTAAAAAAATCTTAGCAGTCTAATGAAAAGACGGCACATTTACTTGATCATAAAGTTTCTCCCCCGCAGCATCAATGAAAAAGGATTCAGCTGCGGGGTTAACGAGCGGAGCGAGCTCACGACGAATATACCCGGCGGCGGCGTTGTCCATTCTTCATTCGACCAATCATCAATTCCCGGCCAGGAAGACTCCACTAATGCGCGTTGATTTTGGTGTGCCGCCTGTGTACAGAGCCGTACCAGAAAGGGGTAGAAAAGCTCACGGCTCGTTGAGCGCCACTGGCTCTCCCGCTCGCTCTTTCTCTCTCTCTCTCTCTTTTTCCCCACGCGGAGGGTCCAAATCGCCGGGCGTGAGAGGAAAGGGTTGCCCGATCTAGTCGGAATCGCGAAAAGGGGAGCGAGACAGACGCGCGATAATAAAGCAGGCCGAGCACCACCGCGATAAAATATATCCTAAGCAGAGGCGACGACTCGTTTGGCGAGAGAGAGGGAGAGCGAAAGAGGGAGAGACAGAGAGCGAGAGAGACAGAGAGATAGAGAGAAGCCCGCTTCATTACCGAGTCGAAGTTCATCGCGCCTAACCCTTTGGGCTCGAAAGAGATAGAAAGAGAGTGGGGGAGCGATCCCTCCTTTCGTACTTTCTCCCGAGCACTGCGGGCGAAAAATTCTTGGCGCGATTAACACTTTCACGTCTCACCGCAGAATGTCGCCGCGTGCTCCGGTAGCGCTGGAATGCGACGCATAATTGGGATCGGGCCCAAGACCGATCACCTCGGTGCTTCTGCTTTATCTCCTCCTCCTCCTCCTCCTGCCTCTTCTCCGGGAGGGACGCACGGTACAGATACAGCTTTATTTAGAGTGCTTTAATAGCGTTTCACTGTCAATAATTAAGGATATCGCAGCGGCGGCGCGCGCTTAATGTGCCTCCTTTTCATATAATATTATGGGGAGCTGGCGCGAGTGTAGAGACGCCGCAGGAGGAAAGAAAAAGGAGAGAAAGGCGAGGAAAAAAGGCTAGAGGAAAGAGAGAAGACGATAAGTGCAGCGCTCGCGCGAGATAGACGAGCGTCGTAAAGTTTTGCTGGCGCGCGTGCGCACGCGCAAGCTAGCTCGCTCGAGCGACAAACACTTTGAGAACGAGCGAGGCAGCGAGCGAGAGACAAAAACTTACCGCGAAAAGCCCGCCAAGTGCGGAAGAAAAATATAACGATCCGCGGAACGAGGAATAACGCGCGACTTTACTGCGTTCTAAAACTCCCATAAACCTTCGCTACGTCAAACTTTTCAATTCTACCGTTTGCCCGTTCCTCTCGCGTGTTTTTTCCTCCCTCCCTCTCTTTCTCTGCCTCTTACACTCTCTCCCTCTCGCTCGCTCACTCTTTTGCACTCGCGCGCGAACTCGCCGCTTTTTTCACTAACATCCGGGACTCGATAAAAGCTGGGATATATTATGGCCAGCGAAATAGGAGAAAGTGCGCTTCAAACCATATCTTCCAAAGAGAGCTATATTGATATTTGATTCCCTTCATCATTACTGCTCCATGCTCGATTTCATCCTTTTGAAACAGATTCGGAGCATAACTAAATCAGCTTCTTGATTTTTCGATTTCACCTTCTAGCTATCTTATAATGCTATTCTTGAATATATAATAATAGCTCTTTACGCAACAGGACGCATGTTGATTGCGGTCTCGTAGATTTAAGTATTGCTTTTCCAAGAGAAAGGAAATTTTATTGATACAAATTTTGCACTTGTAAGTTATGATTCATTTTTTTTTTCTTAATTTAATCGGGGTTGTTTGAATAACAAAAGAAACTTTAAAAAACCATCTAAGTGTTCAAATACACAAAAAATAAAAAATGCAGACCTTTCATGCATATAATACGGAAGTCAAAACGGCTAGACTCGTCAAGTGTCCGTCAATTTTTCTGCATCACACATGGCCAAAACATTATCCTCAAAACAAAGAATTTAATGACTGACATATCAACCAATACATCAAACTATATATTATTGAAGTTATTTGATGTACATAAAGTGTAACCCCGTAATAAGCGCGCCTAGGCCCGTAAGGGGAAGTATTTTTTACATAAACGTCTACCCTCTCCTCGCACTTTTCCCTCGAGTATCTATAAGAAAATTGTGCTGTGCATAAAAATGTATACTTTTAAGAATATTTAAGTGTAAGTGTGTTGATTAAAATGAAATTTGTCTATTAAAAAGTCTCTTCTAAACTCCGTTTTGCTTGGCGCGCTTATTGAGAGGACAGGTTGTGAAGTCTAATTCGAGTTGGTAGTTTGAGTCGGAGTGGGGATACCCTATTCTTAGAATTGAGCGAGAAACTAGGGAAACGCGCTTATTGCGGGAACGCTTATTCCGGGGTTGCACTGTACCATAGATTTATAACAAATTCATACATAAAGTTTTTTCCCATTGTTGCACAAAAAATCATTTCATTAATCAACCAGTAAGCTAGCACATGTAATAAGTTAATACCTGAAAAGTAGGTAGAAAATTGGGTTAATGTAATAAGATTGCGTCAAAAGGCATGCGGTCAAATAAGAGCATTCCCAATCCGCCAAGAGAACAAGAGCTCCGCGATATAAAGGCCAGTGGCTTGGATTCTCATTGATGATGTTGGTCTGCATGGCACGAGGAACAAAACAGCCTGCAATGTTTTTGGACGCGCTTGCACAACTGGGACCTGGTCGATAGCGATCTTAATACTGATCAGCGATCCTTTGAGCGTATAATTCGGTTTTCGGTGCGCGGGGACAGCTGTCGCATTGGAACGAGTGAGCACGAGAAAGAGAGATGCAGCGAGTGGAGCAGCGCCAGGGTATATACGAGAGATGACGGCCGATGATGACGTTTGCGTCGCGCGCACGTACTTTGATCGTAGATAACTTTCGTTAGATCGCAGGGGTGTGACGCGGCACAAAAAACTCGTTGCGGAATCGTGTCAAGATCGCTTCTGCTATTTTCTCTCCGGGGCAGAAGTGTGACAGATTAGAGGGAGACATGATAATTTACGTTTCACGAGGCAGCTGTCAAATATGCATATTTGTCATCTTGACAAATTTTTTCTTTTGCTTCCTCCGGGAGGAAACTTTTTTGTAACAAAAAAATGTTTACCAGAAAATATGTTGGAAACATGTTTCACGACATTTGGACACACTATTTTCATGAAATATCCGTACGAATATGGACAAAAGATTATAAAAGTAGACAGGAAAAGCTAACATTTTCTTACGCTATATTCAATTGTTTATAATTTTCTGAAAAACTAGTAATTTTTAACGAAACAAAGCTTAAATTTTAGCTTTTCTTGGCACTGTTATAAACTTTATACTTATTTACTGATCATGAATAGTTGCAAAATTACTGTCAATAGAAGAGACATGTAGCAAATTATATTCGCCACAATAGAATAAGTAAATATAGTGTGTGTGTGTGTGTGTGTGCGCGTGCGTGTGTGTGTGTGCGTGTGCGTGTGTGCGTGTGTGTGTGTGTGTGTGTGTGTGTGTGTGTGTGTGTGTGTGTTTGTGTGTGCCGCAAATCCGCGGAGTACAGACAACAACTGGGGTACAAAAACGGAAAATTTTTTTTTTGAGGGTACACCTACCACATAAGGTTTTTTCGGTTCTTTGGGGGTCCCCCAACATGAAAATACTCGTGAACACTCATTATCCGTTGCCAAGCTTTTTTGCCGACGAAATCAATTTTTCTTATGGAAATTTAACATGGGAAAAATGGACGAAAAGTAGTTATTGATGATTAACCAATAGCAAACTATTGAAGAGACCAAACCAAATTCCACAAAAAAGCGATTAAAGTTGAAGAATAGAGCTTTAATTTGAGATGAGAATCGTTAAAATCGGTCGATTTTGTGCAAAGCTACGTGAAGTTGAAAATGGCGAATAATGACGACAATGAGCGATTTTTTTCAAAACCACGTAATTCTTCAAATTTTTGTCATTTTTCGCCATTTTCAACTTCACGTAGCTTTGCACGGAATCGACCGATTTTAACGATTCTCATCTCAAATTAAAGCTCTATTCTTCTACTTTAATCGCTTTTTTGTGGAATTTGGTTTGGCCTCTTCAACAGTTTGCTATTGGTTAATCATCAATGACTCCTTTTCGTCCATTTTTCCCATGTTAAATTTCCATAAGAAAAATTGATTTCGTCGGCAAAAAAGTTTGGCAACGGATAATGAGTATACATGAGTATTTTCATGTTGGGGGACCCCCAAAGAACCGAAAAAACCTTATGTGGTAGGTGTGCCCTCAAACAAAATTTTTTCCGTTTTTGTACCCCAGTTGTTGTCTGTAGTCCGCGGATTTGCACAAACACACACACACACACACACACACACACACACACACACACACACACACGCACGCACGCACGCACGCATGCACGCACGCACGCAGTGTTAGTTAATGTCAAATAGTAAATTAGTTGGCAAGTCGAAATTAGACCTTTAATTTTTCGTAGATATAGATTTTATAGATTGCAAATAAAACAAGGCATCATTATGACAATTTTCTTAGATGTAACCCATAAAAAGACATAACTCGTTATATTTCCTTGATTATTTATAAGGAAAAAATATTGTCTGAAAAGCTGATTTTCATCTTTTATAATGACTTTGGAAAAATTGGTTTAATCATTTTGCAATTTTATAAAGAGATAGTAGTCTGGGCGCTGGTGGCCTCTGAGTATTTTTTTCGAGGTTCCCTCGGTACCTCGGTTTTTTTTTTATGTTTTTTGGGTAGCTGAATCAGAATTTCGGGGGTACCAGGCCCAAAAGTGGTCAGGTTATTTATTATTAACATTTTTTATAAACAATATAAAAAATGTTATATTTTCGATTTTACAAAAATACCAAGCTATTCTCTGTCATTTTCTGAGCAAAAATGCTCCTTATCAACTTTTCCCTCTGACCCATAGTATCCGAGAAAAAAATTCCCAAAGTTTGAAAAAATGTGATTTTTTGAATCTGGGAATTTTTTTCTCGAAAATTACCGGTCGGAGAGAAAAGTTGATAAGGACCATTTTTGCTTAGAAGATGGCAGAGAATCGCTCGGAATTTTTGAAAATTGAAAAAATATTTTTTTTTTAGTTTTTATAAAAAATGAACAAAATAAAACAATTTTTTTTTTTCAATTTTCAAAAATTCCGGGCGATTCTCTGTCATCTTCTAAGCAAAAATGGTCCTTATCAACTTTTCTCTCAGACCGGTAGTTTTCGAGAAAAAAATTCCCAATGATTCAAAAAATCACATTTTTTCAAACTTTGGAAATTTTTTTCTCGGAAACTATGGGTTAGAGGTAAAAGTTGGTAAGGAGCATTTTTGCTCAGAAAGTGACAGAGAATAGCTTGGTATTTTTGTAAAATAGAAAATATAACATTTTTTATATTGTTTATAAAAAATGTTAATAATAAATAACCTGACTACTTTTCGGCCTGGTACCCTCGAAATTCTGATTCAGCGACCCAAAAAACATAAAAAAACACCGAGGTACCGAGGGGACCTCGAAAAAAATACTCAGAGGCCACCAGTACCCGGACTATAGAATTTGTATATTTGTCGGTCAAATTGAATAGGCAGATGTATGCAGTACTTAGTGAATTTTTAAGATATTCCAAGTTAATTTATTAACCTTTTTTTAAAAATTGCAATTAATTAAGAAAGACTTGATACATTAAAATAAAAATTAGTAATAGTCAAAACATAGTACAGACAACACAACTAACAATATATTTCAAATTTATTCACACATTAACAAATATTTAAAAGGCGCAAAGTTGTGTGATGTATTTTCTATCGTGAAATATTTATTTAAGCGAATAGTAGTATTTTGTAAGATTAGAATATTGTTATATAAGAAATACTTTTGGATAAAAATTTGAAATAGTTTTGGTGCAAACTTTTTATTTTTGAGATCTGGTAACTAATTTAGTTTAATAATAAATTAAATTTGAATAAGTTAAGTGCTAATGAATTTGCAGCGGATTTTAATATTGAAATAACATTTTGTTATTGCAAACACCTTATTTATTGTCACAAATTTCTGCATAATTAATAAATTACAGCCCACTGAATAGACATCATAAGCATAAAAAGACTAACCGTACGGGACATAGGCAACGTACCCGCACCATCAATTATTTATCACCTCGTAAATATAAACTCCAAGAATTTAACGAATCCCACTTTCGTTTTGAATGTATCACAGAAAAGCTCAGATAGTTAGCAGCTTAAAGGGATGCTGTTAGTGATTATGATTACACGTTAGATACAAAGTAAAGAATAGTCGATGATTGAGATAATTAATAAAATTGATAAACTGGAGTAGACGAGATAAAATATAGAAAAAAATATCGGTAAATAGGTAGTTACATACTGGCTCCAACGTCCCCAGCAGCCGCGCTACTTGAAATTCATTCGTGAGCTCATATACATGCGACTTTAGCCTCCCATGCTCCTTACCCCCCATTTTTGCAATGTATGTCCAAGCGGGAGAAGCGAAACGGGAAAAAAGGTGACAAGTGGCACCTGGATACTTGACGCACTTAGCCTAATGTATCACCCACTACACGCACAACATGCCAACCAGCATCCTCGTTTCGGCAACATGCCCAATGTCGCATGAAACACAGGAGCAGGGACGAGGACGACGACAGCAGTCCATAAGTAGCGTGAGCGTGACGAAAAAAGAGAGAGGCAAATGCGTTAGTACAGAAGGGCGCGTGATGTATTTGTAAAAAGGTGTCGGGTTGGAACTAAGGAGAGCCGCTTTTGAAATAGAAAAAGAGAGAGAGCGAGCGAGCGAATGCCCCGAGGGAATGTAAGCGGCGGGAGGGAGGCAACAGATAAAAGAGAATTGTATAAAACGGGGCGAGAGAGAGAGAGAGAGAGAGGGAGCGGGCAGGGTGTCGCAGGGGGTTATTCGTCCGATGCCCGTGGGGCACGCGGGAGGTGCGAGAACTTGATAGAAGGAGACAGAGAGAGAGGGAGAGAGAGAGAGAGAGAGAGAGAGAGAGAGAGAGAGAGAGAGAGAGAGAGAGAGAGAGAGAGAGAGAGAGAGAGAGAACAGCATTTTGGCTCGCGCCCTCGAACGACCAAGACAGACCTAGATGGAAGTTCGCGCCTCTGATCTGTCAAATTTTATTTCACGGTTCCGAGAGCCCGGACTGTGCGTCCATGGCCTCGTGGAGATGGGACGAGATACCGACACTTCTACTCCGAGTAACACCGCCCTAATGCCTTTCACGCCCGTAAATACCTATGTGCCGCTGCCCTGTGTATACTTCCTCGCGTTAGAGGATGTTATTACATCCCCTCAGCCACATACATATGTGTGTATATATATATATACACATACATACATAAGCAGCGGTGAGCTTTATGTTCTCTCGCCTATGCTAATTGCGGATATCGCCTCGATATCCATAACTATGGGATATTTGTCGTTCGTTTTCTATTCATAAGGCTTAGATACTACTGCGGAATTCAATAGTGAATTGAACGGGAAGCTTGGATTTCTTGTTTTGCCTCTTTTATTTCACTTAAGTGTTTTCTTTTAGTATTATAGACCTGAATTAATAAATATACTTTTCATCCAAAAGTTTCCTGATCAATGCCCATTATTTGACTTATTATTAGGGCATAAAACTATCGAAGTATTTAAATTGTTTGTCTACAAGTAATTTATGTTTTAATGCACTCATGACTTGTGTATAGATAAAACTTCCAGATAATTGACTGTGAGGGTAAATCTGCGGACTCTGCTACTTCGTGTAACTCCGAAAGAGGTACATGGGCCTACTAGGGCGTCAATTTTTACTCCTATCAACCAAAGAGCAAGAGAATTTAATACTGTGGCTTCCAGGAATAACCACATATCTCCACTTTTCATGATTTTGAGTAAATCGAGTTTTTAGTTTCGTATCGGTGTTTTAAATCTAGATAAATGAGATTAAATGCAACACTGCATCTATGAATACTAATCTAAATAACATATTTATTACCATTGTAACTAGATCAAATAGTGTTCCTATGTTAGAAAACGACTTTCAGTTATATGGTTTCTCCGGGAATAAAAAAAAATCAGTGGAGTTATATGGATTTTCCGGTATCAATGGCAATTATATATACAGGGCGTTCCATTTTAACTTAGACACTGGAATATCTCGAAAACTAAGCGGTTTAAGAAAAAAACTCAAGAGACAAATCTTTCAGGAAATTAAACGAGCCATTAGAAGAACTGGTCGAATTTTGGACACAGGGTTGTAGTAAGGCCCCGTGAGACTAAAGTCTATTTTTTAAAATTGGAACATCATTTTTGAACTGATGATGTATTTCAAGAACGACTTTGCCTCGAAAAGTAAGCTGTTTAAGGAAAAAAAACTCAAGAGAATAATCTTTCGGGAAATGAAAGGGTCTATTTGAACCCTGGTAGAAATTAGTCCATTAAAAATGGGAAGGAAAACAGAAACTGGCCATTAGAAATGGCTAGTTATTAGACAAACATGTAACGCTTTTTTTATCAACTTCTCCCATTTTATGGAATGGCCCTAACCAGAAAATCTTTACATTAAAATTTCATAACAATTCAATTAAAACTTATACTCTTAAGAGATAGTTTACCAGGATATAAACAAAATTTAGTAGTCTTTGTACTATTTACAACTTTATTCTATAAGATATAAACCAAAATCGTTATTTTGACACGTGACTCTATCTCTTTTACTTGTCGCCATAACAAATCGCTTGTTACTAGATTTATAATGGCTTCATCGACTAGCTATTTTAACTAGCATTAAAATGCCAAATTAATAGATAGTACAAAATTGTGACCATCTTTGCGGCCAATAAATGTGAAAAATAGGTTAAAAAAATCGTTACACTTATGGAAGAAAACTGGAGTCCATTTTTTTGCCATTTTGGATCAAACTAGCCATTTACTGCTCAAAAAATGATTTCAATTTCCACCAACTGACCCCATTTTGGCCCCTTAGTAAGGGGCCCCGTGAGGCTAAACCGCTTACTTTTCGAGTCAAAGTTGTTCTCGAAATACATCATTAGTTCAAAAATGATATTGGACCCACAGGAGGATGTTAAAAAAAAAAAGTTGGACACATACTTGGACGTATTTTGAACCGTAGAATTCAAATCTCGAATAAAAAATAGGGGTCCCCAATTAAAAAAATAGACTTTTCTCTCACGGGGCCTTCCTAAGACCCTGGGCCCAAAATTGGGCCAGTTCTTCTGATAGCTCGTTTGATTTCCTGGAAGATTGGTCTCTTGAGTTTTTTTCTTAAACCGCTTAGTTTTCGAGATATTCCAGTGTCTAAGTTAAAATCGGACGCCCTGTATATTGTTTTTCCGATAACTATTTTTATTCTTCATTATTCACGAAGAATTCAATAACCAATATACTATCATACTATTGACTGTATAAAGATGGCTATGCTATATCTATGTTGTTGATATATGCTGCTACTGGCTACAGAAATTGAATTAAAACGTATCTAAATATAGTTATATAGTTTATTCCGAAAGTATTTAATTGAAAAAGTGGTCAAGAGGAGTTGTATCGTTTTCCAAGATATTGGATGAAAAAATGTGGAGTTATCTGTTTTTTCCGGGAGTTATTAAAAAAAAAGGAAAAAAAACGAGATACATGGTTATTTTGGGAACACGTTGACAAAATTTAGTTATAGCGTTTTTCCTTGTGTTTATTCAAGGCATCGAATGTACTTTAGTCATTTCTGTCATGGTTACGTGATAGAGGACTATCGGAAGATAAGAAATAAGGCATAAAACCTATTTTGAAAAACATGTCACTTATGTGGTTTTTCCAGGAAGCCACAGAATAAGTTTGCCGTTGGAGTCATCGCAACTCACAAAAAACTAGAAAGAAGGCATTATCATGCTATTTCAATCATTCCAGACGAAGTAGCATTTGTTATCACCGCCAAAATTTAACAACTACCTCTGTCAGAATGATCATTGATGACATCGATGTGTCACCTATAATTATCCAAATATAAAATTTTAAGTTTTTAAAATTGATCTTGTAACTATAAGCTACATATATAACTTAAAGAATTAAGTATCTTGTAACTAGATAATTTTAAGTGACTTAAATTTGAGCGTTTGGCATTAATGACTTTTTCTGGGTCGATTAGAATAGCACTACAAAACGACTAAAACGATCCAATTACGGTCTTTCTTTCCACTTTTTCACGAGTAGCGATGACTCAAACCGCAAACTACAATAATTAAATTCTCTTGTTCTTTGAGTTATAGAAGGTACAACAATTTAAGTCCTGGCAGGACCATGTACCTCTTCAAGAGCTCGAGTAATTGCTTTCAGAAACTGAAATTTTGGAGTTATGCAAAGTAGCAGGATTTCGTAGACTTACCTACATATTATATATCTTTATTTGCAGTGCTCAATAACGAAAAACCCAGTTTAGGTAGAGCAGTACTGGTGTGTCTATATAGTGGTTCACTTATATTTTGTTCCAAGTACAAGGTTAATACAGGATTTGAGGTGAGTCGCCTGAGACTATATAAAATTGTTACGAAAAGTAATCAACACTTTTATTTTTCGAAACTATTAGTATATTTTGATGGTAAAGAAAACAATATAGTTTCGATTCTCCTTTAGCATTGGCATTAAAAACAATGTAAGAGAATTATTGCTTTAATTTGAAATATGAATAGGATGGCGTCGACGCCGACCACCTTCTACGTAAAGGCCGGAGCTTCGCGAGTGAAGCGATCCTAATATAAACGAGACAATGGATCATGAGCGACGTGAGGGAATGTGCATGCCATCGCGCGTGCAATACTATGCTCGGTCGAACGTTTTCGGCCGTGCGGATAAATGATTGGGCTTGGGGCGCGAAATGCAGCGACGCTGCGCCAGCCTAATCGACGCCTTGAATAACAAGGAGGCCTTTAATAATGTGAAAATAACTTAATACTCTTGACTGGTGGGAGAGGAGAGGGATAGAGCGTTGGTGTATCCATTTAAGCGTGCGTATCCTGGCGCACACGTGTGCGCGCACCTCTATATCGATCGCGAGCGCGTGTGCGAAGGACCTTGTTGTGCGACCGAACGTATACATTGGACTGGGCGACTCGTTCGTTGTGTGTGCGCTGCCGGAGAGCTAGAGCTTTGGCACTCGGAGCACGTACGCGGGGCAAGGACCGCCGCAAGCTCTTGTCTCTCTCTCTCTCTCTCTCTCACTCGCAGCTTGCTAGCTCACTCTTTGCTTTTCCCTACTGCTACCTAACCTACCACGCTGCACCTACTGCGGCCCGGTTCTCGCTCGCTATTGTGTTTCTTCGAGCTATGGATTTTCCAAAAGCGTTTCGTCGTCGCCGCCGCCGCCGAGCTGGACTCGAGACTCTGCAGCTGCTATTACTGGGCTTCGCGATTCGCTTTTTCTTCTACGTCTTCTGTCCTTGCCCTCGCCATCTTTATACGCTCTTTCTCTTTCTTGCAAAGCCCGTAGACTGCTTTTCCTACAGATTGGATAAAACAAGATTCTTTGCTTAAGATTTATACAGTTTGTTTCAAAGAATCGATTTAAACTATTTTATAAATAATTTTTTTATTCAGACGAAATTTTTTGAATAAAAAGATTTTGATCCGAATGATATACATGTGACTGCTCGGAATTCGATATTCTATATTTTAGGAGCTATATTAGCTTACGTAAAACGACAAATATTACAGACATATAAAACTATATGAAAAGCCCATTCCGTAAAAAATAAACGTATAGGTGGTGTGGCCGCTGGTTCAGTACAAGGTTAATTGGGCAAAGTATCCATGTTATAATTATATAACTGTTCAAAAATTCGAAATCTTTCTGAACACTCTACTTGATCAACTTGAGTCAAGAATATTTTAAGTAATCGAACAGTTTCTGACGTTTGTGTAAGTTTATGAAGTGTTCAGCCTGTTCGATCAATTTCTTATAAATGTAAAAATCCGTTTTTAAAAAGAATAATAATTCTGGTTGGTTTCTACCTAGACTACTACGCCCAACGCGAATCCTGCCACTCCTTTATTCTATATACTCACACATACACCTTGACTCTTTCGTATCTTAAGCCTTACCTTAATCCATCCGGCATTCACCCAGGGTTAGAGATGACCGTAGTATTGAAATATTTGAATTTGGTGTTTCTTGTAAAATGTTAAAAAACTCCTACCCAACCGTGCAAAGTTAAGGAGACTGTGGGCGCCCACTCAAGTGCTACCGGGCCCTGTGCTTAAATTTATCGATTGTTAATATTCTTCTTACACTTAAATTCAGCGAATTCGATAAAACATTTCCTTTCTATTTATGATATTTTATCTTCTTGCAAGTTTTACGTGAAAATATCTACACAAAAATGCATGAATTGAAAATAATACTTTAACCGCATCCTCAATGACACTACATTTTTCTTTTACTATTTACTCTTCCATTATGATTTGTTCTTAAATGACATTTTTTCACACATCTATTACTATTTAAAGTAACTTGACTTCAATCCAGTATTTCAATTTGATATAAATAATTTAACACTGTTCAAATGGTTAACGAGTTGTTTGATCTGGTAAAATTTTTTAATCTAATGCGGATAGTTTGCATTATTTTGAAGACTAGTCATACTGACTATTCAATTCAAGTTTCATAAAAGTGTTCAATATTCTTCAGACATGTCTGGACGACTATTCATATATACTCCTACACTATACGCATAAATACACGGACAGAAGTTTTCCAGAAAAATTACCGTGAAATTCGTGTTAATCGAGGAACTAGACTTTTCGGAAACTTTTTACGCGTATTTTCGATAATTACTACTGTGCTCTTAAGACTATTGAATATGCTTTACGTGAAATTTTACCGCAATGCTTTGTAAATTTTGTGTTTCATAAATTTTCCAGTAATATTCAATAAAAATTGTAGTGATTTACGGTAACTTTTTATCGGAGTGTCACGGTAATTTTTACTAACCTTTCTTATAAATTTTACCCTGAATCGATGTGAAACTCGGTTGCGCGCCACGGTGCGGCAGTAGCCATAACCTCTGAATATCAATAATTAGATTCACAATAGAATATGATAACTTTTATAACTCTTTTTGTAAAATACGATGAAAGATATTGATTGCGAACTAACACTTTCAATAATATTAAGAACAATAATACAAAATTATTAAAAAAGTAGTTAAATACTCATTTTCCGAAAACCTCAAATTTTTACCGTTATAGCCACACGAAAATTTTCCGACAGGACATCACAAAAAGTTCCGAAACGTTCACATAATTTTTTCTGCAAATTTAACGATAATTTATCTTGAAAAATTCTATCCCTGTATAATATTTATTAATAAATCAATTATCAATATTCGCGCATATAAACTACAACTAGAAAATAATAAGAGTTTATATTAGGGATGGCAATAAATATTATGTTTGTGGGAATATACTCTTACGACTTTAGTGATAAATGATCCTAGTGCATTAAATTTTTTCATTTACAATATTCTATAAAAATATCTCAATTACAATGTTTATTTAAAATTTATAAGGTTTTTAAGTCGCATTGATTATACGCTTTGGATACTCGTGGAAACCTTCCAAGTGACAGAACTTTTATAAGTATAAGCATTACTGTATTTTTCGTAAGTGGTATAAAAATGATGCTATAGGTTACTCCTCCCCTTAGCAGGAGTTTCTCATTATTTATTAAGAATTGGTAGAAGCAGATGCAATCGCAGATTCAATATTAATATAATAATATGAATGAATAATTGAGGTTGATTGAATTGCAGTAGGAGAAATAAGGCACGAGTAGCGTTAGAGGCGTGTGGGGCGAGGAGAGAAAAATAATTACAAGGAGGAAGAAGAAGCAAAAGAAGTTGGTCCGTGTACGGTGAAGGTCAGTGGCGGGTGTGCGCGTATACGCGGAGAACTGGCTTGCCATAACTATATAGGCCATAAGTCTCGTATGAAGGAAGGAACAAGCGCGCAGGAGGTCCCTGTTGGGCAATAACGGCCTTCTTCCTAACATAGTGGCACAATATCGCCGGTTCTTTATGCCCCGTGGAAGGGCAAATAGATCACATTGCCGGCTAATAAGCCCACTGCTTTGACCGGGCCTTCGCGCGCGCGTGCGCGTATATATATATATAACTGCGCGCGTTATTCGCCCGCTCCCTGCTCCCTTTTTTCCGCTCTCCCTTCGGGCGCCCCGCGCCAGGCACGCGCCCCACGCCGCTTTTTCCCGGTTTCTTGCCAAATTCCTCGCGCCGTCTATCAATTGTGTTATTGCTGCGCTCCGGCAGCGGGGCTCCCTCATTGTCATGGTAATACACTCGGCAATCGATCCGCCTCATTATGTCACCAAAACTACCCGAACAGCCCCAAAGTCACACGAGCCGGCTTATGTACCGCCGTCTCCCTTTCTTTCTTCCCACCCGCGGCGCGATATTCATGGGAAATCGCGAATAACGAGGAGCGGCCATTGCGATAAAGAAACGAAACGGCTAAAGAATCTGCCCTCGGACGCTGTTGTTAGGCCTCCTCGCTCGATCTAATTGAGACAAAGGGATTCCGACTTTTATCAGTATTATGTCGAAATTCCGCTTGCTTTTTGCCTTTCTTGCATATCTCGACACCTCTTGATCCGCTCTTTTCACAGGAAAGATAATCTTCCCATAATTCTAGCCAATCGCGTATTTGTAAAACTATTGCGAGGCATCAAAAGAAATATGCAATCTGATGACTACTTTGATGCATAGTAAAAGCGAGTTACCTCCTCTATAGTGCAGCATTCCGTAATTATAGACGTGTTTCGACATCCCAAGCGTGGCCTGCTTTGATGTAATAATAATACAGTGCGTTTCTCCGCAAATGACCGTGGCGAATCCGAGAAAATGGACGTGGTAATAGGATACTTTGATTGGGTTAAACATCGATTATGGGCCGAAAGTATCCGTTAAGTCTGTAGAATCGTGCCGAAACAAGCAAATCCTGCAGGATCGTAAGGCTCTCGGGCCGGCGATAAGATCGCGGGAGCCGGCAAAAGGGTGACCAAGCAGGAATCATTAACCCCCGACGGAAGAGAAAGAAAAAGGGGAGAATCGGCATTTTCGTCGTCGGCAGATCGTGAACGAGTTGTGCGAGACTACCGCGCAAAAGGAAAGGCCCAGTCGTGTGATACTTGCGCCTCGGCTCCGCCCGTCTCGATTACCCGTCTAATTATCTCGCGCAGTGCGAAGGAGGGCGACCCAATCTTCCTACGATGGAAACTACTGCGGTCCTCTCTCCCTGCTCCGCTCGTCGAATTATTCGCGATCCACTGACTATGTTATGCCCTCAAGGTCATTCTAACCTCATCACCACCCTTTATTACGCGTCTATGGTTACTTCACTGCACAATCAGCTGCGATAACAAAGAAACTGTGCAAATTTTAATTGTAAAATAATAACAGTTTTATTCATATAGATGATGAATTGAAGGAGAAAAGTTTTTATAAATTCAAACATCTATAGCAATATTTTTCAACATTAATATTAATATCAGAGTACAAATTATAATAAAAATGTAGGAAAAATTACTATTTTCAAGAGTAGCAGTGGAATAAGGATAACATTTACTATAGTTTTTGCCATACTTTTCGTGAATTTTAATATTTTCATTAGTAAAAATCTTAAAAACTCTACTGGGGAACTGGCGTTTGGACAAAAGTCATGATAATTTTTTTATGTTTACATACTACTGTTTACTTTAGTCTACCTAAAATTACATTAAATTATTTGTTAAATCATTTTTTAATCAAATAATTGTTAATACTACTCTCTCAATGTAAAATAGGAGAAAAATCACTATTCAGTAGTTAAAAGACGTGCAATTCCGAAATAGTGAATGTGCACGACTTTTAACTACTGGATAGTGATTTTTCCACTATTTTATCTTTCAAGAGTAAGTATCAGTTTTAAAATTACGTAATCAAACATCGGAAAGTTTTTAAATTTCTATATTTAATTCTATTAGCATTTAAGTACAATTAAATACAAGTATCAAATAAAAAAATCGAAGAGAAGGGTTAAATGAATATTTTCTAGCTTTCACCTCTTGTCATAAAAATTCGTATTTTAAATTGTGAAAATGGTAATTTTTCATATACAAATTGGAAATATTCCTACATAATTTTTCTCTGTGACGACTAGCTCTTGATCGAAGATTCACTTTTTCTCAATATAAGTAAATTAATTTTTAAACAAACTATAAGTTAAGTTTAGGTCCAGAATAATACGATGCCATTGACAGAATTCTTTAACAACAAAAGTCTTTCACGGGTAAAATACATTCCAATCCCCGTCGAAAGTAAAAGACAATCAATAGCGCCTCGTCATTAAGGAGAAACAGTCTCCCCGAAACGGACTGCGTTTTAGTACGTTCGGCCTTAGTCTAAGAACAGGGACAGAGGCAACGACGGGTGACGGAGAGGATACGTGCAGGACGGACTGCCTTTCGTGGTTCGCATACTGATTGGCCTCTCCGTATACTATCGAAAGGGATCTGACGATCTCTCCTGCTTCTCCCCCTCCCTTCTCTCTCTCTCTCTCTCTCTCTCTCTCTCTCAGAGCTTCCTCAAGCAGCCGTACAAACTTTGTCGCTTTCGTCTTACAGCGAATTTCTTCGATAAAGGGAGACAGAGAGAGAGAGAGAGAGAGAGAGAGAGAGAGAGAGAGAGAGAGAGAGAGAGAGAGAGAGAGAGAGAGAGAGAGAGAGAGAGAGAGAACGAACCCGCGCGCGTAAGGAAAAAGAAGATGGAATACGACGTACAACAAGCAAAAGACGAAAATTGACTTCTTTTTTACACGACTCACCCAAATTCCTTATTCAAAGTTCCGATCATCGACTCGATCGTCTCGCGATCATCGACCGATCGAGACTCACAAAACGCGTGCATGAATCCCCTTCGAATCTTGATATATTTTCGTTGAAATTCTATACCGCAAATAAACTGTAAGAAATTCTATTCAAAGTTTACAAAGACATTGCAATAAGGCACAAAAATATGTTTTAAGAAATAAATTTAAATTTATTCTGTTTATTTTTAATTTGTATTTTTTATGAAAAAAATTTCCAATCATATCGTATTTTTCTTATGGAAATAGATAATGTGTAATATTTAAATCCCAATATAGGGATCTCTTTTTCAAAGTATAAATAATATTCGACTCACAGGGTATTATTAAAATTAGAAGGGTAGAATTAGAATTAGAAAAAAAATATATTTTAAGAAATAAATTTAAATTTATTCTGCTTATTTTTAATTTGTATTTTTTATTTTCCAATCGCATTTTTCTTGGCGAAATAGATAATATGTAATATTTAAACTCAAATATAGGGATCTCTTTTTCAAAGTACAAATAATATTCGACTCGCAGGGTATTATTAGAATTAGATTAGGATATTATTTTTTAGAATTTAAGTGAAATTGGTCTATGAGAAGAGAATTTCTCGATAAAAATAGGGATATCGGAGAATTTCATTTATATAAAAAGGAAAAACATCTGCTCTATGCAATTAAATATTAACAGGAATAATAAATGTATATGTTGAATAACCGCATACTGGTAGAAATTTCGGAATTAGTTAATAGATAAGAAAAATAGCTAATAATTCGGTAGCAGTAAAGCGATTATTTCGGTTATATTCCCCATTTAAATTTTAGAGAATTTAAATTTCAGTAATGTAATCGAATAATTAACAATATCTATCAAAAAATAATAGTTAACCCAAGTATACGAAAACCGTAATTTTTTCATTTTATTCTGTCTGTCTCGCTCCTCGCCATAATAGCAAACCTTTAATAGCCATTTCCTATAACTAAAAGACTGGCCAACTTACCCTGGTAGAAAATTAACCATAAGTTGGCCATAATATGGTTAACCAGCATATGATTAGCCATATTCTGGCCAACTTATGGTTAATTTTCTACCAGGGTAAATATCTTTTAAATACTCATAAATAAGCTAATGTAAATCTGTGAAAAAACGTATTCTATTATTCTGTCTATTAAATGGCGAATATGATCGGAAAAATCGTTTCATCGGTGGGTAGAAATGGCCAAGAAAAGTATCTAGTTTTGCTGATTATTGGTCAAACTAGTTATTTATTATAGCTTGACAAATAATGGAATCGATTTTCACCAGGGCATATAAAACTTTTACAATCCTAAAAATTAGTTTTATTTATAATATACTAGCAAAATCCAAATGCGCTGCGCGTGTACTATTTTGTTTTTTAGGTTATGAATATATAATTTTTCATTATTATTTTGTATTATTTTAATAGTTTATAAGACAAAATTCTTGGCGTACTTTTAATCGAAGTGTTTATATTTCTTTATATTTCTTGAGAAGGGTTTCTCATCGAGAGCCGAAATGTTGACAAGTAATAAAGAAGTTTACACAAATTTATGGCTCATCGTGATCATTCATTAGATTAACCAATTAATTACCAGCGAGCATTTCCTACACATGTATATAATTTTTCACTATGATTTCATTTTAATTGATTTAAATGATAGGATAATCAGATCATTTTTCAAAGCATGAAAAAATGAATTTTTTTACTCTAATTTGATTTAATTATTTAGTTTTAAATATAGTTAAGAATAAAAATTCAATTTCAAAAATTCAAATGCAGCGGAAGTAGCGAATTTTCGCGCCTTTTCTTTACAGACCAATCAAAATCACTCTTTAAATGCTTCACAACATCCGGCCATCGTTTTTTTAAGAGAAGAATATAATTTAGTACAGTTCTATTTTTTAACAAGACAACTTTTGTATAGAGGAAAATCTTTTTTCAGGTTCAATCTACCGCAGTTTCGAAATATATATAGTTAATAAATTATACCTATATTATAAGTTTTTAATCAAGATATTTGGAAATATGCTATAGTCGATAAAAAAAACTCTGAAAAATATGAAAAAAATTTGTTGTGCAGAGATTCAAACCGAGAAACACTTGCTCACTAATATTAATAATAATAATAATAATTATAACCTACGTAGAATTGAAACATAATTTTCATACGATCAGATATTATTACAACTTGTACAATATAGATTTATTTACAAAATATATTTTGTTGGTTCAAAACATCTTAATATCAACTCAGAATTCCCAGCATATAGTTTTCTTTTAGCAGGTTGTGAAGTTCTTTTTCTTTATGCGTATATTTCTACTTTTACAAGAGGCTGACAAGAGGTCCTGTAACAAAACTATGATTCTTGTGTGTGTGAAGAATTCCTCTTTTTGTTAAAAGGAGAAAAATTATTTTGGTGTAGAAGAATGGGTTTTCTTGGTGAGATCGGTTTCATTTCCATTCTTTTCATTGTAAACGCCTACAAAATAGTTGGGACTAAGCATTCGAGAATATGATGAATCGGCGACTCGGCTGGTGCCTTATACAGACAATTAGCTTCTTTGAAAACGAGAAAGTGCGAGAGAAATAAGGGAAAAAGCGTGAAGAGTCGCAGCTGGAATAAAGGTCGATAGCGCCCGAAGCGATGCGCCAGAAGCGCGGGAACAGGGAGAGGACGAAAGAAAGCCGGGGGAAAGAAGATGCAGGCCGACGAAGAGGTAGCGAGCCAGCATATTCGGTTGACGCACTGGCCGCGTGCACGTCTGTGCAGTCGGTCTAAGTGGGTCCCACTTATGAATTCGCCCTCCCCTCGCGCTCCTTCATCGCTTCACTCGTTGGATCATCGTCGTTCGTCGAAAATTTCATCATTATGATTGCTTATAATGTAAATGATGCCCTGCGGCAACAATTGTTTCCAGTAGAACGACCCAGTGAGTCCATACAGGCTGCTGCTCCCGCTGCCGCTGGCGGCGCCATTCGAGTCTATACCCATCGCGCGACGGTCAGCCGTGCGACAGTTGCTTTTGTTGCCGATCAGCTCGCTTTTACGCTTTTTCATCACATAACTCTTCGTTAGCGCGCTGCGCCCTTTCGAAAAATTGTGCATTCAAAAACAAATGTGCATGGCACGCCTGATATATGTGCTTCCCGACGACGTTCATCAAAATTATCGGATATTAAAGGCCCAATAATGTATAGAAAATGTGGAGAAAAAGCCAAAATAAAAGTAACATAAATAGCAGTTGTTACATGCAAGTTCTTGCAAATATATCTAGCCAATAAAACCGTTGATTCGAAATACATCAAGATTAACTATCTAAACACTCTCGTTAAATAAACAGTGTATTTTTAAATAGGATTAAATGTACATAGCAATTAGCTTATTGTTACTTAATGTAGTAAGGAGAACGGTTGTTTTTAAAAATTTAGGTCGGAAAGAGCGAAAGGGACTCCCGTGTTCGGAGGGCGCTGTGCATTATCATGGCCTTCTCATCCCCAGATTCTTCCATAAAAGCGTAGGAAGGTAGGTATCGCTTGCGCGAGCGCGTGGAGGTAAAGACACCCCCCGAGGCTCAAATAGTCCCGGCTAATTAGCTGGCTTTTTTATGACCGCAATTTCGAGATCCAGAGCAAAAAGCAAACTGTGTTTAGCTCGCTCTTTCCACTTTCTGCTTCATTCTCTCTCGCTACAGCTCTCGAGGCTCCACATCTAAATCGCTCTTTCCGCAGAAAAATGAGGAAAAAACGGCAAAGCTTTGGAATAGTTACGTGCTCGTCAGGCGATGCGGCCAAGAGAAACTGTAGAAGGTGCGTGGGCAGCGCGTGCACACACCGACCAGCAGGTATAAAGCTGCAGATTCGCACCGACTCTGACCGCATCATTATAGTAATTTTCTGCTTCGTGTTCTCTTCTAGAATGCGCGTGTGCAGCTCGCGCCTGGAAGGGGACTTAATTTCATTAGGGATAAAGATCGTCATTATTTTTTCGACGACCCACCCGAAAATTGCAGTCCGCGAGTCACCCTCTTTCCTTGAAAACGCTCTTCCGTCTTTGACGGATATGATATATCGCACCACTTTAGAATACGCCATTTTCTTGCAAACTTCTTACACTATTAATTATCCACGTTGTTTTCGTCAATAACGCGCTATTCTCGGAATCGTCAATGGATCGATATCCCTGATATACAGTACTTGAAGGTCATTTAACCTCGAGTATACATATTTTACTTGTCTCGCCAAAAAGATGAGGTCAAAGATATTTTTTGTCAAATGTTTAATAACAATCATTATATATATATATATAATTTCCAATATTTAATTTAATTCCAATATAAAGACTAAATTAAACTTGCTAACCCAAAGAATTCAGAAACTTTAAGAAATTTAAAAACCTGTATATCACGCATTTTGTTTAAATTTTCGAGATCAATATTAAATAACTTTGCTAAACCTTCGTCGACCCATATATTTCTTAATTAATTCTATTTCCTGATGGTCTCTAGAAGATATGTCCGTTTTCTTACTGGCGAAAATAGCCTAAAAGTATACAAATTATGCAAACATACAAAGTAAAGTCACGTTTTCTTATAAGACTCTATAGTAACCTCAAAACTCGATTTATATAAATGTCGTACTCATTCATCTCTTCGTCAAGCTATCTTGAATTTCGCACGAACATTGTAATAATCATTATTTATGACGTATTTCAATTTTATTCAAAAATATTGGTTTTGTTTTTGTGAAAGACACTCCTTAAATAGATTAGTTAAAATTATAAACAAATTATTAACTTGAAGAATAAAATTCTGAAAGACGTAATAATGCCTATAAGGTTTTAAGCTTGTTTGATAAAGCAATTACTTTTCTGAGTTTTTATTTTCGATATGCTGATGCTATTCGTACGACAGATGTAAAGTACATTGATCTAAAGTATAATTTTCAAAACACCTCGCTGTGATGTTTCTTTGGTTTTCTTTTCTTTTGATATCTGATTAGAGAAATATGCATTTCAAATTATTTGTTTATAAGAGTATTTCACAATAATTATTAATGAAAAGGATCTGCAAAACTGTGAATCGATTTAAAGTATTTTTTAGAGAAGGGCACATTTCCCATACGTATGTCAATGATAGCAACATACGTAGGTCATCAATAACAACAGAGAAAAGAGAGGCAGTTAATATTGCCTTACTCTCGACTAATTACTTGTCTCGCGTAGAACCAAGTTGGAGCAATTAGCGTTAAAAAGTAAAAAGATGCGAATAAACGGATTTCGCCGATGCTTTTATACAAAATATTGTCAAAATAACCGAGATAAAATGTGATCGTTATAATCCACAATAATTTCGATACATCTGACTCGTAGCATTACTTTTGGATCCAATGCTATCTCACTCATCACTTTTTCTTCTATCGGAGCGACGAAGAAGCGAGGACGTCGTGAGGGTGGCCTAGAGGTGGGGGGGGGGGGGGCGGCAACCAGCAATAATAATAACAATGTCGCGAACGTGAACGTCGCATCCGGTTATCCCAACTATACGCGAGGCTGGCAGCGACGAGAAGGTGAGCGATAAATCGGCTATCGATCTGGCGTCACGTAACTCACGTACAAGAGCCACCCGACAGCCAAGTTTTTCTGCGACATCCCGCGCGCCCTGGAGCGAGAGAAAGAGACGAGGAGCTGAATGATCGGACGAATCCTTCGCGGACTGATGAACCAGATGCAGACGCTGCGCAGGAAACAAGGGGCTCGCGCAACCTGTCGTCGTACCGCGCGCGAAAGCAGCTGCGTGCGCGCCTCTGACTCTGTGTATTTATATATAATGAAAGCTATGCGCATTCTTTAGACGATTTTTATCTAATCGACGATAACACGCGTGCATGATGCTGTACGCGCATCTACGGAGATAGCTCGCCCACAATAATCGAACCACATCTTCGCCGTATGATGTCATATACTTGGAGGGGTAGTTGCATCATTTATGTTAGCATACCGTAATTTTTATGTTTATAAAACTCTTACATTTTTTTAATTACATCTCCATTCTAACAATGGCGGTAATAAATTGTTCAACATCTCATTTTTTTTCCAAACTGAGATTTATATTGGACTAAAAAGTGAAAGGATTTGAATACAGTACAGCCCCCGAGAGAATGAAAAAAACTGGCAGTTTAAACGTGTTGCTGAGGCAAGTATAAAGATGTGATACGCTGAGGAGTGAGCGAGAAAGAAAGTGAGCTACCGGTTGCGATCTCGTATTACTTATATTACCTATCACTCGACCAATCTACGCTGCTCCCGATCGCGCAGGTACAAGGACTAATTGTTGTCTCTAATTGACAAAGTTCTCAGGCTTGAGCTTAAGATAACTAGTATTAAGTCCTCCGGGATAACTTTTTTCTCTGTATAAATTGACGTCCGCGTAAGAAAAATAACGCGACCGTGCATTCTTTGCTAAAACGCCTCGTAGTTAATGACAAAATAATTAACGCGGGGAAAACCCCACGTCGTTCTCGCAAGCGATTATACTTCAGAGAAATTTATCTTTTAACCAGTGCTACAATAAGAAATAGTTCACACTACAAAGTTTATTTTTTCTTCCACAGAATTCATTTTTTCCTACATCACACGATAAAAATCTGCTATTCAAAATTATTCGCACAAGAAAGACTATAATATGGAGAAAAATATTTCTGCTTTCTATGGACTTGTTGGAAATTCGCCCTTTACACTTTCTAAAACTTTACAATATCTATTTTTATTCTAGTAACTTTAATTTTCTAGTTAAAAACGATCTCTACAACTGTAGCGAATGACTTGTTTATCTCGAAAAATAAAATGAAGAAGGTTTTACACATATCTCCATTATAGATTCAATAAACTAGACGTAATGCGATATGAATGCAAACGAAGCGCAGTCAACTAATTGTAAGTAGCTTGTATCGCACTTCTTTCCGTTGTAAGATTTAAAATCTAAAGCGTAAGTGCATGGAAGGTGAGTTATTATCATGTCTCTAGGAGGCATTACCACTTTAATCATTCTCACACCCTCTTCTGCCGATCTACAAGCGTGTGCGCGCGCGCAAGTGAGACTACATGCATAAGTTGGTAAGGGCACTTGATAGCGCACATGTACACACTTAGGTGTGTACTTGGCAGAAGTAAGCAGAAATTACAGATGCGTTCGTGTCCCCAGAAAAGCAGCGTCGTAAAAATTAGTCTCGCGGCAGAGCGGCGCGGCGCAGTGCAGCCGACAGCTGTCAAATAAATGTTGAAAAAAGCGCTAGCCGAGCGAATTTCGAGTGGGACGAAAACGCTTGGGGTCGTTCGTCCTTTCTCTCTCTCTCTCTCTCTCTCGCCCCATTTCAGCGAAATATCCCCAGAGCCGCCTCTGGGCAGAGTTTGCGCGCGAGCGCGATTTTCCAGAGTTTCGAGTTCTGGAGCGCCCGTTCGCTTCCAAGTGCCCCGGCCACCGCATACATACGCGCATGTATATATAGAGCGCGCTCGCAGCCCGATCGATAAGTCATCGTTGACGGCTTGCCGGAACGAATTTCGCTGACGCCCCATCAGCGCCAGAACAAAGCCAACTGACGCCTCCAAAGTAAATATCTCGATTTTACGCGAGCCCATCTCTTGCTCCCTCCGCATGCGTCCGTGCACGCGTTACATTTGTTAAAATACGTGATTTCGGACAGCTTTATACAATGAGCTATCAAGCTTTTATGACTGCGCTCAGACTAATGGCAATTATTATATTATATGTGCAGCATGGAAAAAGATTCCGAACTATATTCATGGATGTAGCCAATCAATAAAGCCAATCGATGGGACGATGGAGTCGTGTTTCTTAGTATAATAAGGGAAAACTAAATCCCTGTCGTTCAATTTGAATCGAACGCTGGCAGTATTCGTTTCAATATTTGAAATGATAATGTTTCAGTTGCCTAATCCAGAAGAAGAATGGCCGTTGTTACGCTTGCACTACAAGTTTCTAATCGGCTGACTGTTATCTTAATTTTTCGCGCGCCGTCCCTTTCATCCCGGCCACGCTCGGCTGCGCAACAAAGTGTGCTCCTGCGGGCAGTGGGCAAAGTCGCGGGCGCGAAATAAACTTCCCCCTTTGTGGGCGCGAAAGCCAGCCGCTCGTGGCCCGGGGCAGAAAGAGAGAGGAAATTTTCAGGGGTGGATTTCGCGCGTCAATGGCTTATTAAGAAGCACTTGTTTAAAGGCACCCTCATCGGCCAAAGGCCTCGAGCCAATACGCCGACCGCGACGAGCTCTCTTCGTCTCCCCCGCGCGCGTCGCCGCCGCGAGCGCTGGAAATATAAATGGATGAAACGCCGGGCTGCGGAGAGAAGCGGGGGGCAACCACGGAGACTAGGCGCGCGCGGGGGTGAACCACCCTTGCGGCACGTCGTGTCGCAGTAATTGAAGTTATTGCAATATTGTGTCCTGTCAGGCCGTCCGTCCGCGCGGCGCGCCGCGTACAGCTCGCTCGCTCGCGCGCGTCAAGTTTGCAGGATTGTGTAACGTGCCACGCCCGGTTTAATTCTGCTGTCACAAGCTAATACGGCCAAATGTAGAAGCGGCCGATTGCCGTGATTGCGCCCCCGAATATTTTCCTTTATCTCCGTCTATTTATACACGTATACACACACATATCCCTTGAAAGCTACTTTTTCACCTTAAGCAGTTCATTCACAGGTGATACTTTGTCACTTATTGCGATTGTGCTCGCAATGATGCTTCGAGAGTGGACGTCAAACTTGGAACTAGTGTACGCTCTATATAGTAACAGGCACTCCTAAATGATTTATCACACTGGATCGAGTTATAGCGTATATTTCTATCTCTAGCTACATTGATGCTTGTGCAATAATATAGTTTAGCATCATCAAAATACTAGCAGCGAGACCAATAACTTTAAAATAAACTAGAGAGCTGCAATGCTATTTTGAATAGTGAAAACAAGTGGTTAAAGATATTTGCGTACTTTTGCGCAAGTTTGTCTAATATCGAGTGAAAAGAAAAGTGGAAAGCAAAGGCAAAAGAGGAGAAGAGATGATTCTGGCAAGAGGGTACGAAGGAGAAAGAAGATATAGAGGGAAGGGCGAGTTCCCTTTTGTCCGACGAAGTATCCGCACCATTCCTGCTAATGTATGCAGCGAGTTTCTCCGGCGATGACTGCGGAGCTCTTCTATATATGCAACACCCATAGAGAAACGAGGCTGTGCGCGAAAGCGAGGGAGAGCCTGCGCTCGTTCGGCTTTATTGAATTTTGGGACCGTTCGAGGGAGGCTGCTCGCACGGACATGTAAAGAGACAGAGAGAGAGGGAAGGAGATCGAGATAGAGAGACATGGCGAAAGAAGGAGCGGGTGGTAAGAGATGAGGGGGCGGAGAGCGAGAGAAAAAGCCTCATGCAAAGAAAGAGACCGAGGCCAAAGGATATGTGTGGATGGGGAAGTTGAAATGCGCTTAGCTGAGGGACGCTGCCAATCAAAATTAATTCCTGCCCCGCCGCCAACCGGCGCTGGCCGCTGTATTGCTTTTTACGATATAACTGCGGTTTGTTAGCCGTCATTCATGCTGCAAATTTGATTTTTCACGTGTCATGTTCCGACTGCATTTTTCACTTCTTTTATTTTCACAAACAAAATCTTTTTTTGGTTAAAGGCCATCTGCCTTTCTATTTATCCTCGGTTCAAACTATCACCCTAGTTTTTATCACGGAAATAACAAACATTGACTATTTTATATATTGTATTGAATATGTTACAATATAATAACTGGGGCGATGTACAACTATCGGGATACGGATTCGATTTAAACTTAATGGAAAAATCCATAATAGCACTATTAATGCTCAAAAATTCTATCATTTCTTATAATATTTTATCAAAATGAAACAAAAACGTCTAATTAAGATAATTTAGTCGGACAAACTTAGATAGAGTTAAAATACTAAAAATAAACTTACAAGCTTTCATTTGCTGTGTTTAGAACTGAAAAGTATAAACTATTTCAGAGATACGTTAATGTAAAAACAAACATCGAATATGTTTGAAAAACCGCTGCCCAACCTGGAAGGTTTAGGCGTTAGAACATTTTTTTTGAGCGAAAATTGTATTTGCAAGTGTAGATATTATCGATTTAAAAAAGTATCGAGTAAATATAGGAATCTTTTCTTTTATTCATTTGATTTGAATGCATAAAGGATCATTCGATTTCTTAAACAATTTGAATGGAGCTATCGAGGAAAATTTTCGGAAAATTCGGTGACTCCAATACTATTTACAGTAATTTATATATAACCTTACAGGCTAATTTGTATAAACTATAGTCCTTCGCGCCGCACGCATAAGATATTTCCGAAATTTCCTCTCGGTAACTTAATATAAAATTGTTTAAGAAATCGAATAAGTTCTTATACATTAAAATCAGAAAAATAAAAATATAAACAATGGAAAAATTGATTTAATTATATAAAAACATGTTTAAGTCTTTTGAAATAAATCATCATTTTATTTGAGTATTTTTTCATTTTAATTACTATTACTATGTATACGAATTGGAATATGTGATTTAAATTTTGAAAATAGTAGAACATGCGAAATTTTGTAAAATTAATAATATATCCTTATAAGTTTTATAACAATCTGCTATATATTTTTCAGAAGTTTTTAAGATAGTTTAAGTTTATACTATTACAAAGCATTCTTTAGGCGGAAGTAAAAGCAAAAATCTACAGATAGAATTCCTTCATATTTGCATTAGAACTCATATCAACGTTAAACTAACAGAGCCCAATCAGAAATCCAAAAGTATAACACTGTACTTGCTAGACGATTGTTGATCTCAAAATATTTTCATTATCGTTTCACAATATATAATAATACGCGACAAAAGATAATTTTACATTCTCTTGTTCATTTAACCAAGTTTTTATTATTAGTTTTGCAAACAAATATTCTATCCTTCTCCCTTGTTATATAAAATTATTTAGTATACGAATATTTGCTGGCTCAAACAGTTTATAAAAGAAATTGTAAAAACAAAAGTTAATACAGATTGCATATTGTGCCGTAAATCACTGTAAGTTATACTATTTTGAAGAATAAAAATGATAAAATAGTAATATGCGAAAAAAGTTATCAGCTTTCTAGTTGATAAATGAAAGCATTTGGGAAGAGAAGCGATAAAGTGCATGCGTCATTGGCAGGGACGGAAGAAAAACAGGTGGAACGAAGTCGTGTACATTGCAGAGGGCCTCTGTCTATTCGGATGTCGAAGTGGTTGTTGCTATTCAACTGGTTATGGATGGTGCGATAAAGCACGCTGCTGCCTCTCGTTCTTTCTCTCTCTTTCTCCTTCCTTTCCTTCCCACTTGCCCACCTCGAGATACGACCAATTAGCCCGTGTGCCAAGTAACGTTTCTGATCGGCCCGAGAAGAGCGAGGCGGCAGCGGCGAGGAACAGCCAAACGACGTTTTAAGCCGACGCGTTTGAGAGCGAACGCAAAAAAGGCAAGCGCGCGCGTACATAACTCAGATTCTTGGCTCTGGATTCACGGGGTGTTAGTGCGCTGAAATATTTTCGCCGAGCGTGACTTACGATAACCTGCCACAACGTGAAATATGCGTTTCCGGCAATGTTATATGCTGCCCGCTCGCGCTCTCGCGCGCGCCCGCACGAGAGCAGGAGAGCCCAGTGCCATCGCTTCTTTTTCGCATTCGTCAGATTCATGCTGCTGACTCGTCTACAAAAGAAACTCGCAAATACTTGAAAAAGGTAACAAATTGAAAAACTTCTGCAACGACAATCATTTTTTTAACTCGAGCAGAAGTTTAGTAAACTACTCAGAATTCCAACAATATACTGCTACAGTTTTAAAGATCTTTCTTCCTTATCGCATAGCATGAATCAATTTTATATGTACATTTGAGTCACTATCATAATTAGCTCACAAATTCACAATTAAAACTCAATTTATTGAATTATTTGACAAATGAAAAGAAATAATTTATTGTGTCGTTAAAACAGTCATTAAGAGTGCTGTCTACCCCGATCGGAATGCCACCTATTGTCAAAATTCTTTTTTGGTAATTAAAATAATTTTTCGTAATTATAATATAAAAATCGAGTTTTCGCACGTGTATTAGGTATGAAAGAAAGCATTAGAACAGTTTCTACAAACTAAAGTCAATCAATAAATGTGTATTTTGAAGAAAAATGCCGGGAGCAGCTTACTGTAGTGCTTGTTTAAAAGTAATCCTTACTAACTTCTACACGTGCGAAAACTGAGTTATGATAAATTTAAAATTTATAAGTACACCTAAATTAATAAAAATACGTAGATGTAGTCATGGGGGCCCTGCGATCTATTCTGGAATTGGGATTTTGTTAGAGAGCACTCTTAAAAATAAAAATTGTGAAGGTAAATTATTTGACAGCCAGTACTTAACTTCAAAGCAATATCTTATGTAGCAATGGCTTTATTACTATATTTTCAACTAAAAATAACCTGCATAATAGTAATAAATGAAAATAACGAATAATAGGAAAAATATACATACCTGGAGGAATTAGGTGCTCTTAGTCCCATCGATGAGAAATGAGAAATGAAGATTTGAGAGCGGTGTTTGTCAATCAACGGTTACGTGTTTTTCTGAAAATTTTCCATTGAACCCAATCAGACGATTCGTCGTGCGTGCGCGCGGCCGTCGCCTCCCACCCATGCGCGCCCCCTGTGCTAGAGCGCCACCTACTTGCGCGTGCGCACTGCGCACTCGGCATCGTCGGCTGTAGTTTCGCGCGAGTCCGTACTCCGTGCACATGAATCGCGAGTCGCAGGCGTCGCGGCGAAAGCACGTCACGTGTGACTCTCTCGCGTTGATGCAAACGCAGGCACGCAGGATTCTCTCTTTCTCCCGAGGTCGGCGCGACATCGTACACTGGAGTCGCGCGCTTTGGCCAAGTGCTATCTGCGTGACACACGAGCGAGAACCGGCTGGCGTGTGTACAGCGCGCGGGAGTATGGTAAGTAGGTACACCCCTGCCTTTGCGCGCGCCCGCTGCCCCCTCCGCGCGGGAGCGCGTGTACTTTGCCGCCCCTCTCGCGCCCCTCCCCCTGACACCGACGCCGATGTGGCGCTCGGCTCTCTTTCTCTCTTGTTCAGCTCGCTAGATCTGCTTCTCCGCAGACTCTCTCTTTCTCTTTGCTTCCGCGCGCCAGGAGCGTACGCGCATATCTCGGCTCTCGTGAATTACTTTTATGTGCTTTGGCCCGGGATTAGCGCGACTGTCTCCCGTGCAGAGCTTGACCGAGTCACCCTCAAAGAGAGAGAGAGAGAGAGGGAGGCACTCGGAGCTGGAAGTTTATTTTCTTTATCTACTGGCACGCGCAGGATGTCGCCTGTACTCTCTTCGGTTAATGAGAATCGGGTGAATTTGTTGCGAGCTATTCTGGGAATTAAGTAGAAGCGAGCAGTAAGCCGGACATTGAGGATT
Organism: Torymus aiolomorphi; assembly: GCA_036365515.1. Classification (NCBI taxonomy): domain Eukaryota; kingdom Metazoa; phylum Arthropoda; class Insecta; order Hymenoptera; family Torymidae; genus Torymus; species Torymus aiolomorphi. The sequence goes on from CM070873.1 coordinate 88,968,373, forward strand.
GCGTGAAAATCTTGTACTGATAAATCAGCAGAGTTTATATGTTTTCTCTCACAAGCATAATATATTATTTGAAAAAGTCCAAGTCTATAGATTAAGAATTAGTTATATCAGAGAGTAAATCGCTATACCGCAATTTCTATATCGCCAATTTCTTTAAGGAGGTTCGATACCAAAATGAATAATACAAGATCATTCCAAAAGTTTGATATGTTGTTCTTTGATTGATTTTCTATAAATGTGGGGATTTTCAGATCGTTTGTCAACTCGGTTATGAAATTATTCAACTTCAAAGTTCAACTCTTATACACGGGTTCTTATGGAAGTACCTTAGCTAAAACACAAAACAGGATGCGATTCTTTACAAAATATAAGAATGTTCCAAAAAACTATTCGCAATATAGCAAATATACATGTTGTACGAAGTCGATCGTACGTTTATAGACCTCGATTCTGAGTACTGCGGCTAAACGTAAACAAACGATCGAGTTCGTTGGCTGCGAGAGGGGGTGCGCGGTGCGAGGGGAAACCTTCCTCCTTCCCCGCACGCTGAGAGGTTGTTTTGCAAAGTCTTACGTCTCTTTAAATTTATTGATTCGATTTAAAATTACTATAGCCACTTCATTCCATTCTGTACTTTTGTAAATATAAAAATATATAATAGCTTATAATTCTTCTGTCAAAATTGAAACCATCAACATCGTTTTCAAAATTGACTTTTGAGGATCATTTGAAACGTTACAAAATGACAACGTTAAGAAAAAAAATGTATACACAATACCATTAAGAAAAAAAAATGATTGTAATCGATGATTTTAAAGACGACAATTCAGCGACTTATTTGCCACCCTCTTTCGGTCTAACTCTATTAACAATGTTATCTACTATAAATTCACATTTTATAGCGATCAACTTATTAAATTTCGGTTTATAACTCTATATGTAAACAGTTGCTTCAACTTTTGCTTCCTCCTAGAGGAAGCTTTGTAATAGTAAAATTTTGAGTTTCTTTAAATTGCTTTAGAAACATGTTAATTTCCATAAGAAAAATGGATTTTTTTCTAATACGGCGTCAGAAGACCGTTTTCTAATGTTCACGATTTTTTTTCGTATATTTTATGACTTGTGGAATGAGAAGAAACTTGTCGCGAAGGTGTGCCTTCAATTTTTTTTTTTTTTTTTTTAATTTTTTCATTCCTCTAAGTGTGAACAAATAAAAAATTTCCTCATATATGTATATCGCTTTATCTCAGGATCTAATTGATCGATTTTAATCAGAAAGGTTTCATTTTTTTGTCAGAATTCGGGAAAAAAATCAATTTTTTGATTCGCTGACGTTTTTTTGTTTTATGATAAATTTTCGATTTTTGCAAAATTGATTTTTGCGTTTTTTTAATGATAGGATTTAGATATTTGAATCGAACAAATAGCAGTTCAAAGAGTATAAAAATACGTATATTTTCAAAAAAAAAAAAATTTACATTATCTATTACGGTTCTTTTATTTTTAACAAAAACGTGTTTTTTTAAATAAAAAGGTTATAACTTACAAACTAAATCGTAAAATGTTTTGAAAAAAATCATGATAATGCAGTATATACATAGCTATAATCTTTACAAATTTAAATCCATTCTGTCCAGTTTTTGAGTAAAAAATTGAAAACTGAAAAAATGACTTTTGATAAAGCTAGGTTTGATATTAGATGGGAAAGTTATAACTATAATCATGAGATAAGAGGGCGGAGTTATCGTTGCATGGACCCTTTTTAAAAACCATGGCTTAAAAAAACCGTGAACAGAGTAGTTATATTTTATATTTGAACTATATATACTATACATATAAGAACGATAAATTAATTTGGAGGAAGTTATACGTGCCAATAAATTGGCAGCGGATTTTCATTTTAATAGAAAAAGTCGAGCTAGGCTCAATTTAGTGCTGGACGCAGTATAATAAATGAGCCATATAAAATATTAAAAATCCTGATCTTCAATTGTTGTTATGACATAATTTTCAAAGAGAGTTTTCTACTGATGGGAATCGGTGCGGGGAACGGAGCACTGAGCAAGAAATCTTCGTAATATGTACGAAGAGAAGCTAACAATTAAGAGATGAAAATGACTGGAATTGAGAGTAATCTGAAGTGCGATAATTTGTAAAATCATATGCCGTTTTGTTGCCAGAAAGGCAAAGGCAGGCGAGCTCTTGGATAAAATTGATTCATTCATTTATGTAAATCAAGCGAGGCAGGCGAGATAAGTGGTTGAAAGCACTTATCAAAAGGGCGTCGTGATTACAATAATCAGTTGCGCGCGCGAGCCAGCCCTGATTCTTTGGACTTGAGCGGTGATAATGCTGACTACGGCAAACAGAAAGCGAGAGGTTAGCGTGACGATTAGCTTGGGGATCTCGTGATGTGAGACACGTGCCTCAATCAAAACACAAGCAACAACGGGCGGCAGTAGCCGCGACTAAAGAAGACTGCCGAGGAGAAGAGGAGGAGAGAAAGACAGCTCGCGCACACGCCAAAGTAAGCTATTATAATGGCGACGCTCCATCTCTTTTGCATTCTTGCTTCCACGTTTGAATACATTACGCAGGCAACCGCAGCGGCCACAAGCCTGTAATATGTATATATCACTGTTTGCCACTCCAAATCTATCAGCACCTTTTTATTCATTTTTCTCCCAATTTTACCAGATCTTTAAGATTGATCTGTTTATTTTGTCCCGGTAATTAGTTTGATCTTTATATCTTTTCTTCGTGAATTATTCATCAGCTTATTTAGCATGTTTTATTTATATATACTTTGAATTAACTATTAAAATCGCATTAAAGCACTGATATACTAAATATTAATGAGACACATTAAGTGGCTTTTTTCTTACTCCATTGAGGAGAGCGTGAAATTTAGACGTATGAATTGCTTTGTCAGTCTTGCTGCTTAGATTATCATATGAATGTAGTCTTGGGAATAATATGCATCTTCAAATTAGCAAATAACTCTTTCTTTTGTAAATGCAAACTTACGGTAATTGATTGATGAAAATTAAGATTGACGATGCTAAACCATCATTTCAGCTGATGAATACTTTTTACGGTTTGTTTGTTTACGTAATGAGAACGATATCTATTTCTCAGAGAGTTTAGCTCATTTATTTCCTATGGAAATTAGCATGAGTATTTTTATCAGTAGTTATGCTTGTGATGTAATGCGTTGGGAGCGTTTTACAGTACAGCAGAAAAGACAGACGCAGTATAGATTTTTAATATAAAAGTGAAAGAGGACGAAGAGTCGGTCGGTGTAAACAAAGGCAAATTCATGAATGAAGGCAATTTTTTGCGGAGCGCACTCGGCCCCTACATGACGCGCGGGCTATACCCAACCTCTTTGTTTCCTCGCTGCTGCGGTCTCGCGCTTTGCCCTCCCCCTCGCCCCTCACCCGGTGCATCCTCCTCCCCGCGGCGCGCGCATGGTCATTGTATAAAATCACGCGGCCCCGCGCAATGCGGCGGCAGTGTTTCTGCCTCGTGTCCTTTTTTTCGCCGTGCTCGGTAGCACGCTCGCTCTCTCCCTGCCTCCCGATATCCTCATTATTCCGGCTTTGCAGTGCCGCTCTCTGTGTGCGTTTGTTCGACGGAGTGTTGGGCTTAGAAGAGAGTGCGAGGGAGAGAGGCAGCCTGCGCGAGCGAAGGAGACGGCGGAGAGGAGGCGCGCGGCCGCGGTGGGGGCAGCGCGGAGAAGGAGGAGACGCTTATTAGCAATTGTAATGCACAATCGCGGAATGCAGGGGAACCGGCGATGCCTTGATACGGCGACGCCGGTACACGTGTTCCTTCTAACACGACTCTCGAATCTCGCGCGCGCGCGCGCCTGCTTAATCGATGCTCCTGCGCCTATCTCGAATTCTTCGAATATTAAGTGCTCGAAAAATTAGTCTCTCGCTCAGATGTTTATCCCGACTAATTACTTTGCAGAGCATTCGCAAATTTTCATATTTCACTCGTGTTTATTAATAAGATTATCCGAAGCATTCTATTATTTAGTTTCTTCGATTCCCAACTGTGTGCTGAAGTATACGCGTCCGAAAAGAAACGAGATTCTTCAATTAAGAAGCCCAGTGGCGTGCAGGTGCCTCGCCGTTGAGGTATAAACACGCGGGCGAGCTACACGCATATGGAGCCGAGTGCACGTAGTGTATGAGCGTGTGCCGAAAGGCGAAAGGCGATTGATCGCTCATAAAGGACACGCCATCAGTCCGGTTAAACGATCCGCGCTCGGGGCATGTGCAAGTCATGCCGCGGCGCGCTGCCAGCCGCAGCCAGTGGCAGAGCACTCGCCGTTCTCGGATTGTATCAGCGCGCAGCATCTAACGCGAGCGCAAGTGTGTGTGAGAGAGAGAGAGGGACGCATGTAGGGCTACTGCGCCAGTTAAGGCCTATCGGAATCGGTTATCGCGTGTTTAATGGCGGCCACTTATAGGGCACGTGAAAAAGCGATTCGAGGAATATAATATTTCAAAAGGCTGCAGCACTCAACGCCGGTAGAAGCAGTGCCTCCGTGCAACCAGATTTTCTGCTATTTATGCCGCTGGATGTGCCGCCTCCGCCGCCGCATCCACGTACATTCCGTGCGCATGCATGAGCGACAACAACACGCGTTAGTGTGCGCGAAAGCACACAAGAAATATAAGGAAATATCATCTTTGCTGCTAGCGGCGGCAGTGCTCACCGTGAGCGAGATTTTATCGCTCCTACGGAGAAGCAAACCTAATATTTTATACGCTTTTGCGTAACCGTCATTTTTAATATTTAAATCATCCATTCGATTCAGTCTACGGCTTTACGCAGAGAAAAATCTTGAGCGGCAAAAACTATTTGCGTCTTGCGTCTCAAGTGCTTGGAGCCTGGTTACATTCGGGGATATAAATCATTTTTCTTTACGCTATATTCACTAAATTGTATATCAATGGCAATATATAAAACATCTATTTTTTCGGAATTCGTTACCGGAGTTTGATTGATAATGATGAAAAAGCAAAAAGTAAGTCGCTGAAGGAATTAAAAAGCTATAATAACGACTTCGAATAAACATTTTTGTTTATATACCCTTCAATGAAAAGTCACCTCTTCACCATTCGCAGCCTTCGATCGTTTACTATTAGTTTTTCTCAGACCAATGTTCCTTCATGATATCTACTTAATTAAGATATCTTTCCTATTATATTTCTTTTATATACTTAAAAAACTGTTTGTCGTATTTAACGATACTATTCTAAGAAGTACTACATATCAGATAATTCTGCGCTTAAAAAAATACGATTTTAAAGCGTTAAGAAATAAAGTCACAAACAAAGAGATCAGTATGAGAATTTAATGTAAAGATTCGGAGGTTAGCTCTATATAAAAATAAAAGAAATTCATTGAAATAACTTTCAAAAAAAAAAAATTTAATACAAATTTTCAAGTTTTATTACAGAATGTATCTTAAATTTCAGACAATTTTTAACAATGTACATCTATAAACTAGATATACTTTTCATAATCATTCACTAGTTTATTGTGCATTTTGAAAGGAAGGAATATACATTTTTATAATAATGGTGCCATGTAATTACAATAATAATAATCTTTAAACATTACTGAGTATTAAGTAAGGTAATTTATTGTTTTGTTCGAATATAACATTGAATTAAAGCATATTAAGACGTTTACTGTGTCTCAAACAGTTGTAGTACTTGAGTGAATAACATAAGAATTTTAAGTACAACACTAACAATTAATCATTTGAAACGTAAAAATGGCTTTAATTAAATAATTTCCTGAGAGCCAGACCAATAAAAATAAATTCACCATTGAAATATGCACATACCAGACGTGCCGGATTAATTGTTTTAATGGCCGACGTCTTGTGCTCCTGAAAGCCATTACGAGCGGCAATAACAATATAGAAAGCGAACAGGTTCTGCTAATGTCACCGCGTGAGGCAGTAGCAGACACATTCGATTCCATTACGAAAGGGTTGACGAGAGAGCAGCGCTCTCGCGAGACTACATAAATAGCATCCCTAACTAAACACGTAGGCAATCCAATTTCCTCTTATAAAATGAAGATTTTTAGCTTCGTTTAATTGACCTCTTTGTATTTAATTAGTTGCGTATTTATAAAATTACTTTTGCATGAATGATTTTTCGGTTATTTAAAAGAGTATTTTAACTAACGTGCCCAAAGACATCGGAGAAAAAAATGATAAAAATAGAGATCGAACCAAGAAGCTAAAGAGCCAGGCATAGCGACTCAAAGCGAAGTTGGACGGAAATAAAATTTTCCATTCCTCTTTGACACGGGATCCTCAATGTGCGAAGCAATTTTCCGTCCCCTTCACGGCGCGTGACGTTTGATGTCAGGCATCATCATCGCAGGCAGCCGCGGCATCAGCGGGACACCCTCCCCCTTTTCATCCCTTCAACAACGTTAACCCGAACTGAATGGACCTGAGACTCGTGCACACGTGCGGGGGTAGATTTTAACTTTAGGGGGAACTTACCCCGAGCGTTATCTATTTTGACAGTGCGGTACGCCCGCGGTCTGTCGCCGTGGCCGCCCGGCTCTTCTGGGTAATTGCGTTTTAACTATACGTCGCGTACGTATATATATATACATATATATGTGTGTGTGTGTGCACCGACTGTGAGTCTTCGCAACTCTTTTTTAGCCAAGCGCTCGACCCGCCGCGCGCCGCTCCTCCCACACTCACCATCCACCCCCGTAGTCCCACCTATATCGATTACTTCGACTAGAAAAAAGCAAACTTTGCTCTCTTATGGCGTTTATGCAAATTTATACTTTATTGATTTTTTAATCTTTTTTCCTATTTTTACTTCAAATTGCGGGAAAGAAAAATTTTTCAAGTATGAATAACTTTAATGCATCAAAAATTAAAGTATCAAACATTTATTTTATTAACAGTATTAACAAATTATTTCAAAGGAAAATATCTAAAAGCATATTATAAATTGTCCTTATATTTTTAATAATTCTAAAAACGATAATTTATTTCGAAATATCGTGGATACAAATTTTTCTAAATTTAATTTGTTAAACAAAAATTTCAATTATTACTTCCGTAAAGAAGAGGTTTTGGGGACCAAAATCTATTTTTTAATCAATTTTGTGTGTAGTGTGTATATGTACATATTTTGAGAGTGTCAATATATATATTGAGAGCGTTTTGATCGATTTTGGCCGGACAAAACTTATTGCTTTTATTTTGAAGAAAACTATTAAACCAAAAAAATGTTCTTTAAATTGAGCGATTTTCATTCATTTTAAGCCCAAAATAGGGTTTTGAAAATTTTATTTTTTATGCCTTCGTATGACCGGGCTTAATATTTTTTAATTCCACAAAATAATTTGTAATGGTTTTTAATAATTACCAAAAACCTCCCATATTTCTCTATAATTTGTTTTTCAAAGAATTTTCAACGGATCGCTAGTTATGTATTATTTTTTGAGAAAATAATCATATTATTAAAAATATCTTTGTCTTTTTTAAACAATAGCAGATATAAAAATTAACTAATATTTATGGAACATTGCACAACGATAGATTTTTTATTTTATCAATTTTTCACATCTTATGCTTGCCTAAGCGGATTTTATGCATAACGGCTAATTTAGTAATTTTTCAAAATAGCTTCAAATAAAATATTCAGGTTCTTTTTTAAAAACATTTTTTAAATTTTGATAATGATGCAATAAGTCTGAAGTAATAACTCGAGTAAGCATTAATTATTATAAAGTAGTATATAGAATTGTAAAAATATCAAAGTATTCATTGATAATTTAAATTATATATGATTTCGACAAGATTAATTATTACTAAAAATAATGTCTTTACTGTTAAAATCTATTATTTTAAATGTGATATTGAGAACGTAAAAACATGTTCTCGGATAACTTTTATGCAAGTTACACTTTCACTTTTATGGTGCAAAATATATAGTTACTGTAATATATTAATATATTTCAAAGGACAAGGAAAAAAAGAATGGAAAAAAAACAAAATTAACATCATTATCGCTTGTACATACATGATAAATTAGAATCAATTTTTATCAAATATATTTCAAATAATTTTAATATTTAAAGATCCATATATATTTTAAAAACCTCATGCATACAGAAAGGAGTTATTCGGAGTTATTCTTCGTTTTTTTTTGTAAGAAGTGACGGGTAAAAAAAGTAAACAACAAAAGATTCGATCGTGATGCAGCGCGCGAGGACGAGAGAGACGAGTTCTAGATAGAGAGAGAGAGAGAGAGAGAGGGGGGGGCGAGGGCGAGGGGATGGGAGATAGAGAAAAAGAAATGACGCGAAGGTTGGCGTCGGCGTTGGTATCGTTACTCGGCGCGACGCAAGTGTCCGTTAAGCTAAGCGGATCCTCGATAATCCGGATTACGTATTTGCCTTGCCATCTCGATCTCGCGTGAGCTCTCGCTTGCTCGCTCTCTCGCTCACTCGCTTATTCGATGTATAGCCAAAGACGCATTAGCTCGTCGACAAACATCGACTTCCAGTTTAACGATGCCTCAGCACTCCAGACTTTCAAAATATATTTATAATATGTATGTGCCGATGAATGTATCAGCAACCAGTACAAAAAATTAACTTTTTACTCTCGAAAAGTTTTTTCATAGAAATTTTGATACTTCAATTACGACACATACATTTTAACCAGGGTTTGCCGAAAAATTCATTTTATTAAAGTGCACTATAAATCACAGTAAGTTGCTTTTACTCATATTGAATTTATTACATTGGCAAAAGTCTCAATATACTCAATACGTTTTACGGTGTACAAAATTTATGATTGCATAGTGTGACTCAAAAATAATATATAGTTGTAAGGAGTGCTATAAGTACGAAATACGAGAACATTCTGAAATGGTGCATTGCATATTTTAACGTTTTTTCTTGTTCACAGTCAAGCAGGTATCCTCTGTTCAGTTAGGGCAGGTCCGAGGATGCTCAGTGAGCGGTTCATTCAAGTCATTCGAAATCCCAATTTCCCTTTGGCGCAAAGGACTGCAGCAATCAGCCGCTAATGTTGGGGGGGGGGGGGGGGGGGGGGGTAATATGCGACGGAAAATGCAAAGCTGGCAGTCTTTCTCTGGCGTAGCATCGGTATGTGTGTGCAACATTTCGCGGATCGATAGCGGCGCGTGTGCGCGCGCCTCCGCTCGGTACCCGATCTTTAAACGCTGCCATTAGCGATTGCGTGTGCGCCTCGAGAGTAGTGGAGCAGGGGGCGGGGGTCGCAGCCGCCGCCGTCGCGCGATCAAATGAATATGATGAAAGAGTGGCGGCATTAGGAGAACGTGCCGTGCATACTGATTTGCGGCTGATTGATTGGACCCCTTTACCCACCAGCCAACACAAAGCTGCACCCGCCATCCCCCTCTCTCGCTCTGTCGCGCTCGGAGAGATATAGAGAGAGGGAGGGAGAGAGAGAGAGAGCGGGCCGGGCAAACCTCGTTGCGATATTATCAAGCGTTCCATTGTTGTCGCGCGCTCGCGCCCCGCTTCTGCGCTCCGCGCGCACCACCGACACGACATTGGACTATATATATGTACCTACGAGCACGTAGGTGTGCTCTCGGCGATAGTGGTAGTCGCGCGTTTACGCGAGCGAGAGGGAGAGAGAAAGAGCGAACGTGAATTTCACAGGTTTCCGCAGCCAAGATCAAGATATGTTTACATTCACTTTGTACCTTGGTAATGGCGGAATAAGAACAATGCAAAGAGCTAAAAAAGCTCTGCTACCACTGGCTCTCGCGAAAAAGGCAGATTTTAAGCCGATAGCTCGCGCCCTCTCTCTCTTTCTCGCCCGGACTATGAGTTCGTGAAAGCGATATGTGTCTGGACTCGGAGCTTTTTCTGGCTTTGCATTTTCGATTCATACTTTCTTGCGCGCTCCTTTTCTTTGCATTTCTGCCCTCACCCCGGCAAATCCTTTCCCATCCTTCTTACGTGCGTCCTACACCTATACCGTCTGCGAGAATTTATGCGAATACGATAACATACTGCGGCTGTCTCGTTTTTTACCAGTCGAAACTTAGGGAGAGTATTTTTTTTTCACTCGCTCTAGAGTAGGATATTTACTTTTCACTCGAATTGTATTTGATGTGACTGACTGAAACTTTGGGATACGTCTAGAGATCTAAATATCTAAAAAAAGTCTAGGAATAATATTTCGGAATAATATTTAGTTCCAAGTTTAATGGCTGAATTCAGCTTTGAATTTTTGTTTCTATCCATAAACGTAACTTAAAGTTTTTAAATTTAGAGAACCCTTTAGGAATAAAAGCCTAAGCCAAAAATTCTTGAAATATCAACTCTTTCAGTGTAACTTAATTTGTACCTGTGTATTCGATATGCGAAGCTATTCCGTGTGGTGGTTGATAAAAGAGTTTTTTACTAAAAATCGCAAGACTGGGAGGGAGAAGAGAGCAGGAAGAACGCGGGCGCCAAGTCGGATGACATGTAACAAGTTTTGATGTCGCAGTGACGCACGGTGCGAAAGAGAGTAGAAAGTATAGAGGAGAGAGAAGAGGGCAGGTGGGGGAAAGAGGTCGCGGGAATGGGAAAGAGCGAAAAGAGGCATCGGTTTGTTCTCGGTGCTGTTTGAGGAGAGGAGTGCGAATCGTTCGGCTGTGAAGTAATTGTTTTTGACGCAGTAATTTTACAGTGTCGTGCGTACAGCTCGGCTCGTCTGTTCGCGGCGGTGGATGCGGCGGTGGAAGGCGCAGACGAAGTGTCGTGATAACTGCCCGCTTTTTCTCGCCGCGCCGACCGACCGTCAGTCCGTCCGCGAGTTGCGCGTTCTTTCTCTCCTCCTCTTGCTCCGCTCGTTTGACAGCCCTCCAATCAGGAGCCATCTGCCACGAGACAAACGTGTTCTTTCTCTTCCTCGCGCGCAGGATTGCTGATGTTGCTGTGCTCGCGTGCTAAACCCGGAAAAAAGTCTCCGCGAAAGAGAGATGTCGACTAAAGTCCATTTCTCTCTCCGCATACCACTGCATCAATTAGAAAAACGATCATACCGCGAGATCCCACCACTCAAAACTGCCATAGTTTTATCGCTGTCGGACACATCAGGCTCTCTCTCTCTCTCTCTCTCTCTCTCTCTCTCTCTCTCTCTCTCTCTCTCTCTCTCTCTCTCTCTCTCTCTCTCTCTCTCTCTCTCTCTTTCGCGGACGATCTTGATTTCGCCTCTGCGTCTTCGGCGGCTTCTCATGTTGAAAAATCCTTGACGTCCCATGTGCTCGCGCTGATGCACCTACCTGCAAAACGCGACTTGCTGTACTTTTATCTTTGCGTAGCTTGCTCGTATTGGAGTTTCATGTAATTACTCGGTGCGAGCTTTTATTCGGTTTCTTTAATTAATTTGTAAAACACAACACGAATGAACGATTGATTGCATCGCGACAGACTTAAAAGATTAATGTTTGCTACTTTCATCTCAACGTGTTCTTTTCTCTTATTTACGTTATTTATAGCTTTCAAATGATATATACTGAATTAACTACTTCGACAAAATTAACGAAATACATTGCATAGTTTAGCAGATAGAAAATAATTAATTTACTGGGTTTTTATACGTATTGCTGGGGGGGGGGGGGGGTCGTTTATTTTTTAGAAATAAATTAATTTAATCTTAACGTTTTCGAATATTATAATATGAGTGATGATGTACTTGGAAAGAATGGAACTTCAAGTAAAGAAACACATTTTTTAAAACCAAATTTCATTATTATTTATAAACAAGATATCGACATCTGAAAAAAAAATTTAACAAAACACTGGAATCTTTTTTATTTTTTATCTAATTTCAATTTTGAAGGGCTCATTTTGTTCCATTTCCAATTTCAGAGATATGAAAATTCAAAAATTATTTTGATGAGGACGTACCTTCATGGGGTTTGTTTGAACAATCTAATGTAGCTTTTTAGGTATTGATAATTTTTGAATTTTCATATCGGTACCTTGTCCTGAAATTGCAAATAGAACAAAATGAGCCCTTCAAAATTGAAATTAGATAAAAAATAAAAAAGATTCCAGTGTTTCGTAAATATTTTTTTTAGATAACGATATCTTGTTTAACAATAATTAAATTTTGTTTAAAATGTTTTTCTTTACTTAAAGTACACTTCTTTCCAATTATATAATCGCTCATATTATAATATTCGGAAAAGTAGGTAAAAAAAATGTTTATATTTAACGTCAATTTTGATGTTTGAACAACCGTAATTTAAAAAAAAGGTGCATTAACTATAACACTGATAACTACAGAGAAAATAGCAAATTTTCGTTAATTATTCAGTATAAAAAAGCCTTAGATATAATTTTAAATTAGAAAATAAAACTAGAGAAAACGAGCTTTTCCTGCTTTTCTTAAAATTTTAAAATAGTAACTTCTTTCAAAGGTACGATAATTTAAAATTAAGTAATAAAGAGTGCGCTAATCTGAAGTCGCAAAGTGTCCAACGGATCATCATTGGATTTGGCTTTCTCAATCAGAAAGCTTTGTAACGGTGAAACTTTCGAGTTGAAATCGTCGCGCGGTACGAAGAAAAGCCAACTTGGAAGTTACAGACGAAGAAAAACGAAAAACGCGTCTAAGACGAAGAAAAACCAGTTTGGATCCTCCCAGACGAAGAAAAGCCAGTTTGCGCCCTCCCAGACGAAGAAAAGCCAGTTTGAATCTTCCCAGACGAAGAAAAGCCAGTTTGCGCCGTTCCTGCGGAGGAAAAATCCCAACTGACGACATCTAATCAATTACTAGTTATCTAATTATCTTGACTGATCATCTGTTTATCTTTTCATCATATCTTGTTATCTTTTTAAAAAGATTTTTTAATCTTTTGGTTATCTTTTTATCTTTATTTTATCTTATTACCTGAAAGTTACCTATATAAGATACCAACTAAATGTTTCTTTCGTGTGTGAAATCAAACTGGCTTTTTTTCGACTGGGAGGGCGCAAACTGGCTTTTCTTCATCTGGGAGGACCCAAACTGGCTTTTCTTCGCCTTAGACGCGTTTTTGGCTTTTCTTCGTCTGTAACTTCCAAGTTGGCTTTTCTTCGTACCGCGAGACGAAATATGCAATTTTAAAAAAATCTCTATGCGTATGTATGTATGTGTGTCCTGCTAGCAATTTGTCTAATCGCGGAATGGCCACAGTTTCACTAAGTAGGTAGGAAAAATGGCTGGTCAATGGCCCCGGTGAAACGCTTTGTTCTCATTATTCTCACATTTAATAGATTGGGAACATAACACATACCTCCAAATTTTTGTTTTAACTTTACTTACAGACTTGACATTTAACTGGACGGCATTCAACTATAACTGATAACTTATTTCAAAATAAACAACAACATATAACCAGACATAAAAAACATTTGCAGCAGTTCTTTGGTACATATTACGCCATTTATTGCCATTAGATTCTGCCTCCCTCACCCCTCGTCATAATGACAAGTCTGCTAATAACCATTTCCTGACTAAAAAAACTGATCAACTTTACCTTTGCAATACTCAAGAACAAGCTTGTGCTAGTCTCGGAAAACTCATTCTATTTTTCAATATATTAAATGTTCGAATAATAAGGAAAAAAGCGTTTCTCCGGGAGCTAGAAATTGGATAAAGAAAACACTAACTTTATAGCAAGTTTCTAATATAAGGAACCAGTTCTTAACAAAATGTTTTGAATTTCCTCCAGGGTGTGTGTACGTACGTCTTTGTGTGTGTGTGTTGTGCGTGTGCCTATGCGTGTTCGTGTGTTATAAATTTATCTGCTCCATAACTGGAAAACGGGAAGAGATACCAGGCACAAATTTTGCAGGTATATAAAGTATATACTTTATATATAGGTAAATAAAGTATATACTGAAGTTGTGCAAGTTTAACTTTACAGTCAATTGGCGATTAACCGATATGATTCGATGATTGCAGGGATCCGTTCCTTTCATTTAGTGTAGAATTTTAAGAAAATATCTCTGTAACACGCCATAGATTCGGTAAACAAAATCTACAACTGTAAAAAAGATTTTTTTTCTTGAAATTCAAAATGGAATGAGGAAAACAGGACTCTGCAATCATCGGTAATGCTGGGGTCTCGCATATACGACGCTGAAGTTAGCAGCTCAGACCTAGCAGCTGCTGGGGTAAAATGAGTATAGGGTATCAAAGCAAAATTTTTGTTCCATTTTTATACTATATCTCATGTAAACAATGAGATACAGGTCCCAAATTTTTCATAGACATTCCCTATGAGGCCAAGTATACGTATGCCAAAAGCCGCAAGGAGACCGGCATAAATAAACAAATTATAGACAAATAAAGTAAATTAAATGTAAAAAGGTTTATCTAGTACAGGAAACGAGATAACAATCCCAAATTTGGCAGAGGTACTCTTAGTCGACCTACAGAATACATGTCCCGTAAGGGGTCGCGCATAAATAAACAAATTATAAACAAATAAAGCTGTAAATTAAATGTAAAAAGGTTCCAACCCCTGGAGCCAAGAAACTATGGAGCGCACTACCTAAACATCATGATCAGCTTTCCCAAAGACCTAGACCACGCATTCGATGTGTTTCAACACCTAGATGCAAAAAACCACGAAGCGCATAACGTAGACATCGTTTTCGGCTACTCCGAACACCTGGACTACGTATTCGATAAGATCCACCACTTACGACCAAGAACCTACGGTGCGCACCACCTAGACTCCGTAATCGGCTACCCCAAAGACTTAGACTACGCATTCGATGTGTTCCAACACCTAGATGCAAGAAACTACGGAGCGCACCACCTAGACATTGTCATTGGTTACCCCGGATACCTAGACGACGCATTCGATGAGATCCAACACCTACATCGGATACCCAGACCACTTAGACCACACATGGAATGCATTCCGACACTTAGATGCAAAAAACTGCGGAGTGCACCACCTAGATATCGTCATCGGCTACCCCGAACATCTGGGCCACGTATTAGATTCACCCTGAGATCTTAATGCATAAAACTGCGGAGCGCACCACCTAGAGTCCATCATCGGCCACCCCAAAGACCTATCCACGCATTCGATGCTTCTAATTATCGATAGTTCACCATCAACTGGCCAACCGTTCGTTAATATTTTTGTTATTCGTTGGCCAAAAATATTGGCAAACCGTTGCAGTTAAGCCATTTTGGTTGGGTTATTTTCTACCAGGGTTTGTTTATAATTTGTTTATTTATGCCCGTCCCCTTACGGCTTTTGGCATACGTATACTTGGCCTCGTAGGGAATGTCTATGAAAAATTTGGGACCTGTACCTCATTTTTTACATGAGATATAGTATGAAAATGGAACAAAAATTTTGCTTTGATACCCTATACTCATTTTGCCCCAGCAGCTGCTAGGTCTGAGCTGCTAACTTCAGCGTCGTGGTCTCGCATCGCAGTCCTACATTACCACTAACGCTGTTTTATCAATGGAACATGTAGAAATAATATACAAAAAGAATAACGATGTACGACTTATTCCCAAGTATGGTCACAAATCAGAAAATAGATTTATATATTGACCTTTAGAGGGCCGGGATTTAAGATTTCAGACCGTTCTTGAAAATTGCCCTTATTATGTGTCGTGTATCGTGTATTAACTATGTATAAGGTTCTTATTACATAGCCATCAAGTATCGTCATCGGCTCGCCGGTCCTCTAAGGTTTAATATTTTCAAACCTCTTCGTTTTTAATTGTAGAGATATTTATCATGCTTCAACTGTATAATTACTACCTTAATAATATTACCTTTAAAATATAGAAAACGAAAACTCAAAAAATCGCCATAAAACAACAGAAAATCGAATTAAAAAAAAATATTTTGACGAAATGAGTAAACAAAAACAAAAAAAGTAAGCATGCTGAGCTGAGCCCCGTGACACTCCGATCGAAATCGGTCAATAGATCCCGAGATCTGTTCACACACAGACACATACACGAATGCACACTGAGAAAAGTTTGGAGCGTCTCCCGTACTTGCTAGTAGCGCAGACTTCCCAAATGTACGCCGAGACTCGTCTCTTGATTTGAGACGGCTGATATTCTAACAACCGAGAACAACAGCCAACTCTTTTTAGCGTCACTGTCGCACGAGAAGCGTGGTGCAACTCCTCTTTCAATTTCTTGGAGTACCCGTGCTTATGGTCAAAACACAAGACAGCGGCTGTCACGTATTTTAGGCACCAGATCCAAATTCGATAGAGCTGGCGCTCTAAACACACGGGACATAGCCCTACTGAAAAATCTCAGATGAGATCTCAGGTGACTTCTCAGGTGAGATTTCATGTTATTTCTTGTGTCAATTTCTCACCGGAGATTCTGCTCCAGATGCTGCGGAAAACCTACGTAAATAGAAAATCAGGTTTCTCAGTATTGGAAATCGCCTGTTAGGATGTTTTACCACTTAGATCAACTCAACAATGCGTGTTTGGAAGACTTTTACACAATTTTCCAATTTTTACTTATTTGGTATTTGAGATCTCAGGTGATCTCTCTGCTGAAAATGTTTTTTTACTATCACAATTCTACCTCTAGGAGAAAGCAATAAAATAACATTAAACAATAAGCAATAAACAAAGCAAGTAAAACATAAAACACTTACTAAAGGTCATATTATATACACATTATTCTATAATACCTTTTCGTCCCGAGTAAACATGATGTACTTGAAGAGAAAATATGAATATGGTATAGATTATTCCAAAAAGCTAACGAATTGTTGGTTAGGGCAGAAGGAGTGGAAGCTTCCTTAATCGGAGTTATTTGGAAAGGTTAAAATAGTGATCAGAAAGAATTTTCCCAAATATCCTGTGAGATTGTACCTGAATTTTTACGATACAATACATGTTAATGAAGAAGCGATGATGTCAGTATCAAAATTAGAAGGTTTAACCTGTGAAAGCCTGAAGAATCAATGAAAACCTCATTTGAAATCATTGTTCTTTTTCTTCTGTAGATTTGCAACGTCTTTCAAACATTCCATCACAAAATTAAGAAGTTTGTCATCGTCTATAATTACACAAGTCTTCCCAAACTTACGCCAAACAAAATTTTTCCCAAACGTCTTCCAAATGTTATTTTTGTTTTCATACGGATATGATCACGTTAACAAGGGTTAACACTCGCATAAGGGCAAATCCACCAAACTTTTAATGTTCATGCTACCATAGTACGGCTCCGAACCAATTAACTGCAGTCTCTTGTTCAAAGAATACTTATTAAATTACTAAACTACGGTTCTCCGAGCTGTTCCTTGGCCCTAATTGTAATTATCAGCTGTGTCATTAGTGCAAAACTAAGAAAATTAGTGATTTTTCAGCGACTTTTTAGATTTCTTAGATCTTCAGTTAGGTATTTTTTTAGGTAATTAAAAAATGCTTTTCCCAATGGTAAAATAAAATGTTAGAATTTTTTTTTATTTTACTTCTATTTTGTATTAAGTCATGTCCCCGGATAGTGTGCCTGTTAAGAATAAATATATTTTAAAACAAACTTTAGTGTAACCTCATTTTTTTCATTTTGAATTTTTATAACAAAATAGCTTTTACTACAAAAAGATATTTCAATTTTTAAAAATTTTCAATATATAAATATTTTTGTTTGCAGCTAACTAGTTGATCAGCGCTTCGATTATAAAGGTGTTATCTTTAGAAATCACGTCATACCACTTCAAAGTGAATTGAAACGTGAATTGTTTTAAAAAATCAACTTTTCTTCTACGGTTTCCCATGGTAATTTTAATCATCATCATCATACCATGGCGTGAACAAAAGTATATATGTAAAGAACTACCAAATGCTTATTTAAAATTTTTTTTACGATAAAATTTCGATAAGATACGAGCGTTTTAACTTAGCGCGTATGAGCAGGACCTTCACTCATTCTTTTAATTTTAGATTGATTATAAGAAAATTCTGATGTCTTGATAGTACAGGAATTATTAAAAAGAAAAACAAGAAAGAAAATTCAATAAAAAAAATGTTGAAATAAAAACTAAATCGAAAAGATTAAAAAAGTCTAATGATGCGGAGGGGAATAGTACTTTTCTCGAGCGAAGTTAGAGCGAAAAGTCACATGAGGTAAATAATCTACTTACGTACTAGTCTCGAACCATATTTTATACCGCGAGCACCGAGAAATCATATCAACGTTGTGATTTTGAGGTTAGAGTGGTACAAAAGTTGTTATATTTGTTACCGTAAGTTTATCAAAGGTTTACTACTGTTTAATAAATTTTTTAATGTTAGTTAGGTTTACTATTAACATCATATGAGTTCTAACTTCGATAAAAAGCTTTAATTGTGTATTAAAAGTTATGCATTCACATGTAAATTGATATATAAATGTAATGTATACATACATAATAATAGTAGTACACTGAGAAAAATGTGGTAGTATAAATTGCCAGGTCTCATTGCAAAAGTGAGACAGACTCAAATCCTTAACAAACTTGCCCTAATTTATGGTAAAAATTGCGATTAATTTATGTCAATTTTTACCATAAATAATGGAAATATTGTTGAGGATTTGAGTCTGTCTTACTTTTAGAATCAGACATGGCAATTTTTACTACATTTTATTCGTGTACGTTATGTAACGAGGGACTAAAGTCACAGATTATTCGCGCGGGTGAGTTCACTGCTCGAGCGAGCGAAGCGAAGCTGGGAATACAGTACTTTATTCCCAGTTCCACTGTGACCACTTTATATAGACTTGAAAAGTTGTTTTGTATTTATGTGTTATAATCTTGTTAGCCTTAACCAAATTCACCATGAACGTAAAAAATTAGACTGTCTTATTTTATTCCTTAATTTAAAACTCTATATTAACTCTTTACTCTTAAAGTTCACCATAATCAGTCCTATCTGACTAGGAGAGGGTCATGCCTCTGGATCACGAATTCGGCTCAAACTTTGGGTCATGTTTTTGGATGTAGAAATATCGATAAAGCCGCAATATTAGACTCTAATAGCGAGAAAATGTTGATTCCTTCCAAATTTACAAAAGTTTAAAGTTGAGCAACGAAAATGCACTGTTACACCCATTGTTTAACTTTATGCATATTTTGGTGCATTTTCGTTGCTCAACTTTAAACTTTCATAAATTTGGAAGGAGTCAATATTTTTAATTCTAAAAAAAAGCAAATTTAAGCTCTTATGCTCTAGTTTTGTTTTCTCTTTTCGAAATAATATTTGAGACTTACCAAAATTAAATGGTTATACCGTTTCAAGAAGAGACCTTTTTCAAGTTCTTTTTCGAAATAAAGCTAATAATTCATATTTCTACATCCAAAAACATATTCCAAAGTTTCAGCCGAATCCATGATCCGGAGGCCTGACTCTCTCCTAGTGAGTACCGAATAATTACTCAATAACGTCTTTTTTTACTTTTTAAAATGATTTTCGTATCTGTCAATTTACAAATATTTAAAAATGTTTATTCTTTTAAAATTTAATTTATTGTCGATTTAGGTTTTTCGGTGATTAAAAAAAGGAAATTTCGAAAAAAAAAGAGTACGCAGTTTTTATTACTATTTTAAAATATTCAAATTATGGTTAAATACCTCCCGTTAGTGTGCTTTGCGAAAGAAAAATTCTTTTCAATAGCAAATGTTAAAAGTTTGGTTGGTTTGATCATACAATAGAGATATTCGGTGTGTATAGTACATAGATAATATTCATAAAATATAAATGTATTACTTTAAGAGTTGTTGGATAGTTTATACTTCAAATTGTACTAGCATGTGTATCTAATAAATAAGATACCTGTTAAAAGCATAGTCAGCAGTTAATTAATTTTCGACAAGAAATATTAGTACTATGAATATTATTCAATTTTGTGCTGCTGCAGAGCTTGTAGAAATAATCCGTTATGACAGAGGCATCTTAAAATCATTGGATTAATTCCTATAGTTTTTCGCAAATTAAAGTATATGTAAATTATTTACTAAACTTTTAGAGAACGCTATAAGTAAATATATAATGTTTAAAAACATCTACGAGGCAGTAATAATTCGCATGAGTAAACGGACAGAGGAAAGAAAGATGTATAAATATTTTCGGTATTTTGTAGAAGCTGTGCTTTTAATCTTTGCTGAAATGAATAGCGCCGAGGCGAGTTTCGATCTAATAATAGACGCGCGTGGGCATGCGCGATGATTAGACCTTGCAAAGTGAGCATTACGCGCAGGAGCGAAAGAGAGAGAAAATTAGAAAAGGCTGCAGAGGCAGAGACGAGGACAGAGCGGGCGCGTCGAGTACTTGTTGCAGGAGAAGCTGCACCGCCCGAAGGAATATCGTCTCTTGGCTCTCTTCCTCTTCTTCGCTCTTCCCATTTAATTCTCCGGCCGTCCTCGTCTACCGTCATGCGTACTCGTAATCTGGACGCAGCGAAAGAGTGTGGGCCGAGCGCCCGCGCTACCCAATAAAGAGAAAGAAAAACAAGCGAGAGAGAAAGAGCGCACCGGTGGAACATCGAAACGTCGACGAGGGCAACCAGTTGTTCGTGATGCCCGGGAGCAACTTGCCGGCGACGTGGCCAAAGTCATTTCATAGGCTGCGCGTAGGGCGAGCGACGAGGGGCAGAGCGGGAGGGACGAGCGCGAGAACTTTGAGGGAGCTTCGCATACCAACGCTTTGCCACTCGATCGGGAATTATTCTTTCTTGATGGCAGCCACGGAGAGGAGCGAGTGTGCACCACTTACTGCTCTTGTTACATAAGTCCACCGAGATAATTGACTTTTTTCTGCAATTCCCGGCGGCACATTATTTTTACTTTATTTTATTTATCATTATTCTTTCTTTGCTTTTTTACAACGGCCCTTTTAACTCGTGATTGCTCACTGCTGTTTGCGACATTAATGTATTACTTTATGATTCGGAACTATGCTCAGGTGCACGGAGGAAAATTTTGAAAATAATTTTCATGATCCTTGTAGTAAATTTTACTTTTTGAAATAGTAATTTTTATCAGTTATCAGTCACAGTATCAGCAAATTTTCTTATAAAAAGTGCACAAAAGCAATAAATCTTAAAAGTTGTTTAGTTCGAGAATCGAAATTCTACAGCAATCTTAGATAAGAAAGTTTCGTTCTAAAAACAGTCAGCTATGTAGAAAAGCAGAAAAAGAAGTATTTCTTAGGGACAGAAAAGCCTAGAGCGAGCGTCAGTTGTGAGTGTGTGCATTTAGATTTGATCTTTCGTGTGTACATACGTGACTATAGATTCAAGTTATTTGTGATGCACATATACATGCCTTAACGGGCAGCGGCGCGCGTTTATTTAGATACCGAAGAAAAGTTTACGTGAGTGTACCGGAGAAGCGTGTGGGAGAGCTCAGGGGCGCGTGCGAGATGTGCGAGCGAAGCGTCGCGGTAGCCGCGTTCGAAGAGATGGGATTGCATGATAGGCCGCGTGTCGAAAATAGAATTATAATCTGATATGCTCATTGTGCCCCGAGCCACTCGGGGCTCACTATCTGGCACAACCACCGCCGGAGTTGCTTCTTATATATAACTTCAACCTCTTTCTCTCCTTTTTCTCTCCTTTCTTTCCTTTCGTCTTTTAATTCACCAGTCTTCTTTTCTTCTTGTACATTTGCTGAATACTTGCTGTAAAATACTTCTTTCCTGAAAATCAAATGGTCTCGTTAATGTTGTTATAACATTATGGTACTCTGAACAATGCCATAAAACTCTATATTTATCAGTACGCGCGTGACCAATAGTTTTGCGATTGTAAAGAAATTAGAGGGACGGTTACGGCTTCCGGATGCGGGGTCTTCCGGTCGATATTCGTCTTCTGGACCCTATATATAGATATATTCACGGTTACATTACATTAGGACTGACTGACCCTCTGCGGCGGAAACATTACATTCATCTATGTCGCGTTAACGTTTCTCTCACCCTCGATTCGTTTACGCTCATGGATACGCAAAATAAATTATTTTTTATCTGTCCCTAAATAGCTTCCTCAATGAAGACATCATTTTTTTGGTAAACATAAATTATCCACCGGAATCGGGCAGTATATTTTCATCCATCTACAATAAATATACTATTACATTATAAAGTTTTTATACAACAATCAAGGTTAATCGAGGTAATGACGATAATACGACTAGTCATTTGTCATCACCATGTCACACTTTATATAAGCTGACTACGCTTGATAGTTTTGTATACTAATTAATAATTTATTTGTTTATTTGCTGGTGTGAAAGAAATTTAAAAGTGTAATCGCTTTATATAGTATACCCGAATATAATGATACATTATTCTTCTTATTTCTGATAATCCGCAGTTTAGCATACG
Organism: Torymus aiolomorphi; assembly: GCA_036365515.1. Taxonomy (NCBI): domain Eukaryota; kingdom Metazoa; phylum Arthropoda; class Insecta; order Hymenoptera; family Torymidae; genus Torymus; species Torymus aiolomorphi. Next base: position 88,990,801 of record CM070873.1, read on the forward strand.
ATATTAAAATGAATAATTCATTTATATACATTCAATACCGATGAGATCAATTATCTACGTTTCAATTATCTAATTAATACCTGCATAAATTTATGTAACATTTAAATAATTACAGTGTATACTATAGATTTTAGTTGTAATGGTATTGATAACATAGCGATATAAATTATCGAGAATTAACTGTTAGGTCGTGGTACACACTGCGCGAATAGAAAAAAAGGAAAAATGTCGAGAATTTATTTGATGAAAAGTATAAGAGCCACATTTTCACTCGGCCCTTGACTCGATGTATCTTTTCACGCTATCGGGCTGGCAACTGCAGCGGGAGTCGCGATGAGTAAATTCAGTTTAGCATAGAGTTGCAGGATTTTTGGCGAAGGCCTCGTACAGAGGCTCACGGCGCGCGTGTTCACGCGGTTGTATAGGCTCTGCGGTGCACTCAGCGTATACGCGAAAATATACGCGCATTCGGCCAAAACGACTACGGTAAGCGCGTGCAAACAGCGTCGGGCAATCAGCGTCGAGTTCTCCATGGCGAATGTACCTGTGCAGCCGCGTTTTCGTGCGAATTCGCGAATCGACGATTCGCTCGCGCCCAGTATGGGTAATCACCGCGACTGTGTGAAGAGCACGCCAATCATTTTATTTGAATATCACTAGGCGAGAGGCCGTCGCTTAATTTCGGCCCTTTCACTGCCGAGACCCGTAAATATTTGCTCATCAAAAATGACAGCTCTCGCTCTTCCTCTGCAGTTTTCAATTCTTTTATTACAAATCAATTATACCTATTGTGCAGATTTTAGAACAAAAATTCGTTTTAACGTGGATTTTAATATTTCGGCGCCATTGCTGTTGTATGAAAATCGTAAAAAACTGTAACTTGTGAGACTAGGGCATAAAATAGGCTTTCAATCCACGATGTTATTCTACTTTTCGTTATAAATTATGAAAAGGAAATCTTTCTCGTACCCTTTAGCGGAGGGTCTAAATATTCCTCGAGCTTCTTGTTCATTGTTCAAAAAATATTTTTTGTACCGCAAGCACGATTTTCGCGTTTTTTGAACCTATTAATAGAGCCGAAAGCTACCGCTTGTCGACCAGCGGGCGGTAAAAATCGAAAAGCGCCCGCTGTCGTTTTTGAATGGAGTTTTCAAGATTGTTTAACAAAATCATCGATATTTTGAAAAAACGCTAAAATCTATACTTTCGGTACAAAAAATATGGTGTGCACCAAGGGCTAAGTGGGTTTTTTGACCTCGTGTGGTTGCAGTACTCGTCTTCGGTTCGCAAACGCACTCGCCTTTGGCTCGTGCTAGCTCACCTTCGACTCGTACTGCAACCCCACACACGGTCTAAAAAGACCCACTTTACGCCCTTGGCACACAATATACTATTTGATCCCCTTAAACTAGTCTATATGTATATATGGATTAATAAAGAACACGAGAGATCCTATATGAACGAAATGTTCAATTTTTATGTATATGTTATTCTACTCGTATTCTACAATTAAAGTACACCGTGCGGTGCACTGATGGTCGAGTCAGCAACTTTAAGAGTAAATTATTTTGAAAATATTACACAAAAAATTGCATAACCATCTGACGTTCAGATAAATTTTATTCATAATTTAAGTGGAAAGAAATGATGTTGAATGTACTAGCAACATTTTAAATTTGAAGATAAAAAGAAGAAATGTATGCCATTTCCACATAAACTTATATTAAAAGAACTAATTATTCATTAAAATAAAATTTTAACTTTAATTTATGTAATACACTTTTCGAACCGACTATTTCTAAGTGAAGAATGAATACATTGTCTTTTTACTGTATCATGTGAAAGTAGTTTCGTTGTTGCGTCTTTAAAATATAGTGACATTTTTCATAAAAATTCGATTTTATTGTGATATAAATCAGAGAATAAAAGAAAAGTAGGCATTAATAATTATAGTTTTTATATTTTTTCGATATAGTTTTTTGGTTAGATATTTATCGCAGATATTTAAGGTTGCAAATTTTTATTTTATCAAACATTATTAGTGCAAAATGAACGAATAAAACTTTGTGAAATTATTGTTAGAAATATAGCTTTGCCTTTTGTTGTAATATGTTTTTAATAAAACTTACTTATCACTGCTTTATAATTACTGTTAAAAGACAGCTTTTGGTATTATAATGAATATAAAATGCAAAATATATATTTCTAATAATAGTTATACAAAACTTTAAGTTCAAGTTTTTTAAGTTATTACTTAGCCATTTCCAAATAGATTTGACAAATTTTTTAAAAGGTACCTTTACAGAAGAAGTAAAACAAATATGTAAAAATTACAAATATAACCATACTTTATAGAAAATTTAGCTTGACATAAACTTTGCTGTAATAAAGTATGGTGAATTTTGTTTTTCTTTTTTAGTCTATGGTAGATTGGCGAAATAATATGGTAATTTTTGTAAAACTTTTTTGTAATTTGGCTTGTTGTCTCAGTTAGATATTACTATTTTACTATGAAATTTTTTCTTGTAAGGTTTCTCGAGGTAATTCGGTTACCTTAAACGGGAACCTTTTTGTATGCTTCTGCAAGCATGTTTAGAAAAAACTGTTAAAGAGACATCAAAATATATAGTACATCTTTGACGAAGAAAAAAAAATTGAAGACGCTCTACGTGTGATACTGATTCTACACGAAGCCAAATTGTAAAAAAAGCGTGTTGACTATGCTCCATCGTGTTTAGTTAATTTATTTATTTTTCAAGGCAAACTCGACACAAATGTATAAACATTTAAAACACACTGTATCTTCTGCTAGAAAAATTCCGAACACCTAGAAAATGAAATTAGTCTTGCTAAGAGCTAAATAATACGACTGCCTAACTGTAACTAAACAAGTGAAAATAATTATTATTTACTTATAAAAAGAAATACTTCAAATTATAGAAATTCAAAGAGTACACAGCCTTAAGTTTTACAATATTCTAACATTCTATACAAATTTTAAGTTAAAGTATGAATTTGTTTTTTTTTGTAAACTAATTCTCTGCTTTTAATTCTATTTCTCTTTCTCTATGAGGATTTAATAAGTAATAGACATTGTCATAGTACATTAACTTTGAACTACTAACTAATTGTGAAGTTGAAGATATCTAAATTGAAGCTGGTAAAAGGATTTGTTGTACCTACATGAATTTATAAAATAAAATCATTATAGTTAGTATTAAATTAATACTAATTGTTTTTCAACAATCAATACATTTTTCGTACATGTTTCTTTCAAAATAAACATGTTTTATTATTGTACGTTTAAACATTTAGTTATTACAATTTTTATGTTTAATATGTGAGAAAAATTTTTTAATATTCACAAATTATAAAAAAAATATTGATGTTTCAGGTACTTTGGGGCTGATAAGAGATGAGAGAAGGATAAACAGAAAAAAAATATTGTTATAGGAAATAAATTATGTCTTTAAAAACTACACGGATAGAATTTTTCAGGAAAAATTACCGTGAAATTCACGTCAATCAGAGAACAACCGAAGTCTCTGGGAATTTTTACCGCTGTCACGGTAATTTTTACTAACTTTCTCTGAATGTAAAGGAAAATTTGTAGGGAAGGTTATCAAAAATTACCGTTACAACAGTAAAAATTCCTAGAGAATTCGGTGTTCCCTGATTGTCGTGAATTTCACGGTAATTTTTCCTGATAAATTCTATCCGTGTAACAACTACTTATAATGAATGACAAACTATTAACATTAGTTTGTCTATATAAAAACGTTTATGTCTTTACTCTTAATAAAATTCCTTATTAACTTTAAATAATCATTTTCCTCAGTATATATCACGCTGATAATTATGTTTTACTGTGGATATTATTGATTATAATAATTGTAAACAATTTTCCAATCATTGGTTTTGTCATTTTTGTAGTTTATAATTAAAATCTCTTCACGTATCTTATTGTTAACTTAATTTTCCTTTACGTATTTTCATAATATTTCGATTTATCAGACTGTATATTGGTTTCAATAAGAAATATCTTTAGACTTTTTATTAAATAAGCCATTCGTTTAATCAATTGTTTAATTAGGCAGTATGATTGTGGCTTCGTGTTTTGTGGGCTGGATTCAACTACTAGAAGAATATAAAAAAATGACACATTGATAATTAATTTTGAAGCAGTACGAAATTTGTCTGACTTAAAAAGTTAAAATAACTTTGAATTGACAACTGAAGCCTGCTTCATCTTTACCGTGGTTCCGAACGAGAGCAGAAGTTATTGTGCGCGCGCGCGTGTGTGTAGGTGTACACACACACACACACACACACACACACACACACACACACACACACACACACACACACACACACACGCACGCACGCACACACACACACACACACACACACATACATTTATACATTTATATATATATATATATATATTCGGACTGTATAGGGGTTTGTATAAGCGATTGTATTATGGGCGGATGCACAGAGAACAGATCGGAACTGCTTTCCCGTCGGACGCAGTGGAACGTTCCGATTGATCAACACTGACGCTGAATTAGACTTGGGCGAGATGGGCATATTGATTGGCAATCAGTGTCGGCCCACCCGCTGGACGATGGAAACGGTTCGCCACCGCAAACACCGTCACGTTGGCGCAGTTGCGTCAACGTGTGCTCGCACGCCCGCTTGCAGCACTGCGAAACATAAACATCGCCGCGTTCTGGCACAGGGCATAGCTCGTTTTGCGCCATGATTTGCTGTGCTGCTTTTCCCGACAAAATAATCATCCGTACTATTTCTCTCTTGCATTTCCGTCGTTCCAATACTTTCAGCTAAAAAATTATTAGTACAACCTGTTTTATTTTCGTCATTTAATTTTTCCCCCTGAAAAAAATTACGTTTGGGAGAAGTGTTGTTTGGCTAAAGTTTGGGAAAACTTATGCAATGAGACAATGTCAAACTTTTCAATACATGATAGGACATTAGCAAATGTTTGGCAAACCTTACCCAATGACAGCTCAAGCTTTTCCACACGTTAACAAAAGTTTGCAAAAGTTTCTATTGATTAATTTTTCCAAAAATTTGATATTAATAAAGTGCTAGGTGGCGTGTGATAACACTTGAGTAAAAATGTCTGGTCCAGGTTATAAGTCAAGTTACGAGACTGAGGGTTGATTGGTGGATTTTACAAAGTTTGGAAAACTTATCTTGAACTCTCTAATAACTTATGCGATATATTTCTTAAACTTTATCACTAAAAACTCAGGAGTTTACAAAACTCTTTAAAAACGTCCTATCATGAATTGCGAAGATCGTCATTGTCTCATTGCCTACGATTTTCCAAACTTTAGACAAACAAAACTATGCATTTAAATCCGAGTTATTCTGTATAATTTTGAAAATTATTTGAACAAGCAACGAACTCATTCAAGTAAGCAACAGCTGAATATAATTTGTTGGCAGACTGGCGATAGGTGTAGGTTTTTCATAGGGAAGCTGGAGAGGAAAAGCTTTGGAGCAAGAGACGCGGCGTTGCTTAGCGATAGACAGAGACAGCTGTGGGATAAATATTTATCAAGGTGGCAGGCACGGGGCAGTAAACGTTCACAAGAGCTGCTTCCTATGGCTTGCGGATATAAACTTGCGCAACTACTAGCGAATGCTGAAAGGCGCGATTATCCGAGGGGCGCATCCGCGTGCATCTGAAAGTCAAAAAGGTGAGAAAGTTGCAGGCGTTTAGGGTGGAAATGAGAGGCAAGCGTCAGACTCGGTTGACGCTCCTAACGAGAGCTGCCCTTGGCTCCCAGGGCGGAAGAGAAGCATCTTCCTTCAAATGAAGTACACGCTTCCGCATTGGAGTTCTCGTGGCGCGAGATCGCGAAGAGGCGCATGATGAGTCGGGCTCCCAAGAGCAGCTGCGTGTCGGCGCGTCTATTTGTCGCTCGTAAAATCTGCAAGTTGGCCTTTTTCGATATGGGAGAGAGAAGAAGAGGAGGCCGCGCATTTGCAAATGCCATTCTCCGTTACGCTCGAGGACCGCGAGGCATTTGGCCGGGCTCCCTCTCTTCTCGCCTCCGCAGAGCCAGTCCATTGCCCGCTAAAGGAGGAAAGAAGCAGACCCTCCGGCGCATAAACGCCTCTCGATTTTCCGCTGCGTGGACGCGAATCGGAACTGCCGGCCGCTCTTGATTTTCCGCGCAGCCGATGCCTGACCGGTGGCTGCCTCCTCGTACTTCCTTAATCGCGGCTCTCTGCGATTTCGCGCGGATTCCCATAGGGGAGAGCCCGTGCCTCGGTCACCCCTCGATGCGCTCGAGTAGTCGCTACCGCGTCGACTGGGCCCGTCAGCGCGCTTTCGAGCGCGCACGCGGCCGTCACGCGCGAGCTACTTTGGGGGTGTTATGCACTGCTGATGGCGAAAAAGGACGCTGATGGACCGCTGCTGCGAGCGCGGGTTTTATATTATCGCGGAATCACCGGCAACGAGAATGGAGAGAAATCGTAAACTATCGCTCGAATCTTGAGAATCGACCGTGGGGAACAAAGGCAAATTTCCTTTCGAATTCCTTTAGAAAATCGCCGATTCTCACTTTGCGCATGGCAATCGATGCACACCTCCATTGCTTTATGTCCATCTACTTTCTCAACTTTCATTGCCCCAGCTTCCCCGCCTTGAACAGTTTCAGAGAAACACTGTAAAATGTGCTATAAAATTATAAGCCCTTGGAAATTTCAAGTTCCCTCAGTTTGCTGAATATCTGAATGGTGCGTATAGGCGGATTTATTTGAGAAATGATAATAAAGCTCGAAAATCGATTGCTTTCACACGGTATCTTCCGATATTTTTTGTTACGACGATCTAAGGTTACTGCACTCTTTGCTCTCGGAAGAAATTTAGAAAAGAAATCTCATCAGCCCGAAATAAGTAAGCGGACATTAATGGGATAAGGCTATTAAGGCAAGCTGCCCGGGACATGTAAGTCGCCTTCCTTTTCCCTCAAAGGGCGCCTCAGCCGCGCGCGTCGGCTGGGTTAACTCTCGAGCCGAAGATAAGCCGTCTAACGATCCCCCAAGCGAGAGCTGCTGCGATCGCCGATAGTGCCAGCCGAGGAGGACGGCTCCATCGGAAGCCACGAAAAGTCGCTTGATCTCTCGCAAATTCGGCGGGAGAGCGGCGTGCTCCTCGAGGATCTTGCGGGAGAAAAAGAGCAAAGGCGAAAGGCGAAAGAAACGAGTGGAAGACACCTAAAGGCGCCGCGCCAGAAAACGAAGCTACTGCTGGCGGCTGAGGTTCTGCTTCGGCCGCGGACGCGGAGCCAACTCTCCTTTATGGCCCGTTAAATGAACTTCTCCCTCTTTTATCGCCTCGGAGGGTCATCAGGGCAAATCTCACCCGGACTCGATTTACGAGCGAGCCATGCGATATTCGCGCGCCGCGCGCCGCTGCTAATACTCGCGACTACATCATTCTTCGCTTCTCTGACGGACGGACTTATTTGCACGATCGGAAAGTCTGCTGATCTTTCTGATTATTTACTTTGGGAGGCTCACGGTCAGACTAACTGATTGATGTCCGGCGCAAGAGCTACCGGATCGATTTGCCAAAGCTTAAAACAATCTTGGAAGCGTTTAAACGAGATTGTTAGAATTTTAATGGCCCGAAGCTGACATTTTATCTTGTTAAATAAAGTTGATAAATTGAGGCGCAAAAAGAGTTTTGTCGGAGCAGAGAGTGAAAAATCGGCTGAGTTATAGGAGGCAGTAGGGGCGCGCGCGCAGCCTGTCTCCGGCTGCATCTGCGCGGCAGCAGCTCTCTTTTGCTTTTGTTACATTTTTTCGAGGAGACGAGAAAATTAAGGCATGATATTAAAAAAAGATATATCGACGGAGGTGGAGGAAGAAGGAGCGAGCGAGATAACCTGCTCCGATCGAACCGGCACGTAACCGGGGGAGAGGAAAAAGGGAGCAGACGCGAGGCTAGGGGGGTACGAGGAGGAGGAGGCGGAGTGAGCTGGGAGAGCATAGACTGCTGCGCGCTGTCTGAGGCGGGAGGACTTGCACGGTAGCAGTTTCCCAAACCACCGCCATTAATAACCAGCGAGATTATACGCTGCTGCCGCTGCTGTTGCGCGGGACCTTAGAGGAGCTGCGCGACGTGTGCGAGAGAAACGAGGAGCGAGGATCGCGCGCAACCAGACTGCCATTTAATATCGCTCGCCACGGCTACCTGGACTAACGGCCAGCCGACTATTTGCTAATTTCTTTGGAATGCTGGGGCGACCCGCATTCGCGCGCTCTTATCGTTCCTTTTTCGGCCCGATGAGCCAAGCCGTCGCCGCAGTACCGTTTATTATTACGCTAATACTTCATCGTTATTTTAATGCCGAGGGGAGTGCGCCGCAACCTGCTCGAAAATTCGTCAAAAAGGGGCTACAAGGCTGGCACTTCTATAACGAAGCTAATCGAAACTGCACTTATCCCCAACAGCCGCTATAACTTTTATCGGTTGTTTACTTTTTGCTTGTAACCAAAAATCCACTCTTATAATCAAATGAATATTTCTTGATCACATTTCAATCTACGAATTCATCATTAAACTACGCAGCTGATAGATGTGGCGGTTCTTACCTACTAGGAGAGGGCGAGGAGTCTGAATCACGGATTCGGCTGAAAATTTCGGATAGAATTTTGGATGTAGAAATATGAACAAGCTTCAATATTAGACCCTAACGCTTAAAAAAAACTGAAGTTCTGGACATTTTTAGCTTTATTTTGAAAATAGATTTCAAAAAGCCTCTCCTTAAAACGGTAACCAGTTAACTCTGGAGAGTCTTAAATATTATTTCAAAAATAGAAAATAAAACTAGACAAAATGAGCTTTCATTTGGTTTTTTAAAAATTAAAAAATGATGATTCTTCCAAAGTTATGAAAGGTTAAAATTGAGCATTGAAAGTGCATCAAAATATGTAGGCAGTCGAAAAGGGAATTTTAGGGATTAAACAGTGTATTTTTTATAGTCAAATTTAAACTTTCATAACTTTGAAAAGAATCAACATTTTTAAATTCCGAAAAAAGCAAATGAAAGCTCATTTTCTCTAGTTTTGTTGTCTTTTTTTGAAATGATATTTAAGACTCTCCAAAGTTAAATGGTTACCATTTCGATTCATAAGACTGTATGTTGGTTTCTATAAGAAATTGGTTTAGACTTTTTATTTAGATATGCCAATTGGTTTAATCAATTTTTCGAGGCTTTTAAAATGTCAAAAACTTGAGTTTTCTTGAACGTTACGGTCTAATATTGCAGTTTTCTTTATATTCCTACATCCAAAAACCTATCCCAAAGTTTAAGCCGAATCCGTGATCCAGACCCCTCGCCCTCTCCTAGTTGGTAAGTATTTTTAAGAGCATTTTCCATTAATTTTAATCAGGTTGCACTATTACAAATTTGACGGTTTCTTTATATTTGAAAAACAACTAAATTTGAGAGGAAACTACAGATTCATCAAACTTACTAGCAATGTCTTGAAAGCTGCAGCAGTGTTTAAAACATCTCTCTCGCTTACTGAAAGATAAATAAGTATTTAAATCCTTGACTTGTTTTTCTCTCTCAAAGCCATTGAGTAAAAGTATGCAATCTTGGATCATTACATTATTACAAGCGCTACCGCACGCGAAGCAGGACGCAGAGCCATCTTCTTGGGAGCGCAATTTTAATTTGGAGTGCGCCAGGCGCGAATAACAGTTATCCGAAAATAAGTCGCTCGTGCCGTGACCATCGATTCTCTCGGCCGGCTGCCGGCCGCACGTACGCGGCGGAGAAAGAGAGCTTCGCTGCTCGAGCGGGATGAGAAATCGCTCGTCAGGCGAAACGGCGCTGCGCGCGAGCGCGACGATTTCGATCGGGGGGACATATATATCGCGCGAGGAAGAATGCGACCGTTATGTACGGCTACCGTCGGCGCAGTGGCACAGCGCGCGCGGAATGCACGTACGTACCTACCTGTACGTACGTGAACGCGTCGCCACGGCTCTGCCGTCCTCGTCGATTCGGTGGCGCGCCGCGTTATTTGGACAGCCTGTCGTACGAGAGAGTGAGGGAGAGAGAGAGAGAGAGAGAGAGAGAGGGAGCAACACGGAGCTACTGCTGGCAAACAGTACAATGCGATATTACAATTCAGGCAGCGGCCGACACGCACGCCAGCAGCCACATATCAAGACCGGCCACCGATCCTTTCTCGCTCTCGCATCTTTCTCCTTTTTTGCGCTCGGTAGACTCCGCTGGAGAGCTTGCCAATTGCGCGCCTGTCGCAGATACGCATCTCTCGCGCTGGACGGATTCTTTATCACCGATCAGTTTTATTTTCAATATCCTCTCGGCGGGATTAGCATTCGCCTTCATACTTGTCTTCCCTTCGATTTGCTGGATTTTCTTCCTCAACTACCTGCGATCGATCAACATCAATATTCCATTGGAGAATACTTACACCTACAGAGTTGAGAATCATATTTTGGTACAATACATGCACAAATTGTGTACTATGTCTGCACTTTGCTTTATCGTTTTACGGCTTATTAATTTAACTGAAATTTCAGTTAAATTCTGAAATAAAACTACAAAATTTTTAACAGCTTATTATAATATTCTATGAGTAAGAAATAGATAAAGAATATTAGTTTGAGTTTTTTTTCTGGGACAGCACACTGAGAAAAAAGTTTTAGAATTTTTACAATATTTGTAGGAAAAATTACTATACTGTGCGGAGAATTCTACCACAAGATCGCACAAATGAGATATTTACTAAAATTCTAATAACTTTTACATTAAAAGTATGAAAAAATTACTAAACAGCATGATAAAAATTAGATTTCATAAATTTTACAAAACTTTAATATAAATTTTACCTAGAAAATTCGTAAATTTTCTTATATTGGATAAAAATTTTTCCTGTGCAGTATAGTAATTTAAGAGTAAGCACGGCGCTGCGCATGCGCGCTACCATACAAACAACATGAACATCGCGCCGACTCGTTCTAACTTGCAATTTTGTTGAAGAAAACTTGCTTTAGATATCGTAAAGATAAATTTTTTTATTAATTACTTTGATCAACACTTAAATAATTATCCATAGATTAATATCCAATTTGTTTTTAAAGTTTGATAAGAATAATTCACTTTTATAAGTATTGTTATACTGTAACATATGTAAACGATTCGAATTAGATCATGTAAGTGTTCGTCAACGGCGCAAATGGAAGAAGTTCGCTTGTCAATTCGGAGGCCCAGGTTCGATTCCCCACTCCGGCAAGATTTTTTTCATCGTTTAAATTTAATATTATTTAATCATATCTGTTTATCCTTAATAAGTTCTTAATAAAATGAATAAAATCGGTGAAAAAAATTTTTTTTCTGAAATTTTTCGAGAAGATCTAAAAATTACTATACTCTTTTATAAAAACTATTAAACTGACATCTTGTGGTGAGATTCCCCTCCAGTATAGTAAATTTTACTAAAAAATTACACAATTTTTTTCTCAGTGCACGTGTTAATTGTGTAGTATTAAATAATTTATAGAAAGTTGTTTGAGTTTAAATAAAAGTATAAAATATTAAAATGTACATTATTAAATTCTATATCAAGAACTGTCGTGTTATTTTGACTTATCAATTCAAATATATATATATACAGCTTACCCTCGACAGACTCTAAAAAAATAAGGAAAAGGTAGCTGCGGTCAGTCTCGGAGGCGTAAAAAGTCTCGGGCCAGAGGTTTATCTCTCGAAGGAAAACGCTATCGCGCACAGATTTGGCAGGATTTCGGTAAATCAATGCGATTCAGTTTGCAGGCGATGGACGTCCCGCTTCTGTCGATTCGGACGCGCGGCTTAGGGATGAAAAGAGCAGAGAGCAGAGAGCAGCGAGAAAAAACAACAGCGCGTCCTGTTAGGACAAATTGGCGGGTCGCACTAGCCCTTCACGCTGGACGAGCGCTGTCGTGTCCATCCATCGTCCAGCGAGCCCGCGCGCCTCTCTCTCTCTTGGGGACACCTCTAATAGCTAGATTATCTTGAGGCCACCCTCGTTCTTTTTCTCCGGGCTCCCTCCTTATGGCCAGCAGATCTGTTTTCTCGGGCGCAACAAGCTCTCGCGCTGTCCAGGCCACTTCCGCCTTATTTCTTCTTTTCTCCCGTCTCCCGAGACGCAGGCCGATCCGCGCAGGCGCTGCTTATCTTTTTATTATCGCCTAGTTGACGCGGAAGCAGCTGTATCTTGTTATTGCGCGCCGCTCCTCGGCGACTCTCGCGCTGATTGATTATTTTTTCTCTCATCCCGCTTACGCGCCGTAGCCTTGAATCGCGATGATCCTCTCCACTTTGCGCATCTTTCGCAGAAAATAGAAGCAGCAGGAGAGCGCTCGTTATTTCTGCGTACGCGTGTATCGCTCGCTCCCTGGTGCGAGCGCTCGGCGCGAGGAGGAAAAAAACGGGAAGGAATAACACAAAGTGCGCTGCCCGCGAGACGCTGGCAGGCCCCGAGTTATTGATTTATCGATTGTTTCGCCGAGCGATTAGAAGCCGTTGATTAATAGTCGCGGGGATCGCAGCCGAGAGAGATAAACTGACGTGGCGTCGTTCATCTCTCCTTTCCCGACGGCCGTTTCTTCTCGTTACTGCACGCGAGAGAGAGAGGGAGAGCGTCGCCGCGTTGTGCAAGTTATTTGTCGGAGAGTCGATAATTACCAGCGTAAATATCGTCTTTTCCTCCGACCCACGAGGCGCGATCCATATTTCATTAATGAGATTATTGTTTTTTCGGCCTCGCTAGCACAGAACTACCTGTTACGGTAAGCGCTTCATAATGATGTAAGATTTGGAAAGGGAAGCAAAACTTTTGGAGAAAGACTTAAAAGGAGATGGCCAAAGGATGAAGTTTCGAAGCCGCGGATCGAATGAGAAAGATAATTTACTTTAAGGTTTGTCATTCTAGTGCCGCGAGTGTTAAAAATCAATAACGGCCAGGTTCGTAATAGCTGAAAATATGTCGGAGGCGTCGTTAAATGGAAAATTATCATTTTAAATGAGGAGATAGCTACTAATTGAATAATTTTAGCGCGAAGAGTCCGATCGTGAGTGAAGGTTCACGGTGGCTCTAATTGCTCGATCGCGGCAGCAGAAGCCGGCCGAGTTAATCGAAAGCAAAGGTCAGCGGCAGCAGCAGCGAGGGACATTAAAGCGTGCAGCGCAGCCGAGGCATCGGTAGCCGCTGCGGCGCATCGCGAAGAGAGCAAGGAGAGAGGCGCCCCCGACGCGACGCGGCTACCGCACGCACAATAGGCGGCTGTCCCGATGATGCCTCAAAATCCATTAACTCGCGAGCGCGCATTCGCTGCAGCCCGCCGGCTAATAAATTTTATTAATACGTCCGAAGCGCTAAGGCAATAACGATACGCCACTAAGTTTCGAATGGAGAGGTGAGGCCTCTCGGAATTAGCTGTGCTATAAAACACGCCTAGGAGCCGCTTAATGGATGCGTGCGGTGTCAGCGCGCGCCCCGACACTTTTCCTTCCGGGATTCCTGCGTGCAACAGTGCTGCTGGCTTTTTACGGCCGAAAAATCAGAACAATGGCCCATTACGAATCGATGCTTCCCTCGGACATTAATTTTTTTGCTCAAATTTCAAACCTCCGCTGGTATCATTCAACGTGTGTCATCTTTGCAACTAAACATCCAAACTTGAAATATGGTTACCGAGAAATTCGCGCAAAGAGCGGATGGCTATTTGAAAAACGAGCGCTTCAAGAGTGTTAAAAACAATCTGTGGATGGTATTGCGCACAAGTGGTCGTAATTCTCGCGGCGGCACGGTAGCAGTGCTCTTCATTTTCCATCGTGCGGCTCGGCCATTCCGGTTTATTTCCTAATGCCATTAAAGCTCGGCGGAAAATGGACAAACTGAAGCGCAGAATATGTCGAAATCGCAGCCAGCTAGGCTAAATAATTACACAGCGCAAGTGTAAAATCGATTTACAGTGGCGGCTACCGTACGCGAGCCTCGGAACTAGTTTCAGCCGTGCGCGCAATGTTTTTACAAATTATACGCGTTTACGGTAAATGACGTAATCAAGAATCTTTATCGCTTCGCGAGCAATGAGAGCTTTAGGAACGCAGCTTCGTACGCACGTGCTGCTCCCGCTGTTTATACGGATGCCACGCTTCATCTGCTTGCGTGCGCGCGCTCCAGCAGCCGCGGCCGATGCTCTCGCGGGGAATATGTGCTAGCCCACAAGTAGCCTTTATCGTAATCGAGCTTCGCGAGACGGACGAGAGAGAGGGACCAGAGGAGGGGGAGAGAGGCTCGCTCGCCAGAGACTAAAGCGAGCCCTTCTCTCGCGTATGATATTAAACACTATAATTATTATTTAAATTCCAGTAGGATGGCTCCCGGTGTTGCGGCGGCCCGTCTCGTCTCTCTCTCTTTCTCTTTCCCCCCGACTCGTCCAGCACTCGCTTATCCTGTTCGCCCGGCCGCTCCTGTTTCCCTCTTTTTCTCTCCCCCCTCGTCTCGTCTCTTTATTCCGAGGCGAGCTCCTCTCTCCCGCCTGCACTTGAACGTAGCGCCCGTGCACTTTTTGCTTTTCTCTACCCCCTCGCGATACTCCTTTTGCTTTTCGGAATTCGCTTTGCTCGTGCGGCCGTGCGACGGCGACGACGACGACGACTACGACTGCGACCGGTCGCTCCGCCCGCGCGTAGGCGCGCGCATCAGCTCGCCGGCAAAACGCGCTCGTGCGGATGTCTGACCGCATAGTCCAGAGAGACGGAGAGGTAGATAGAGATAGAGGGGGGAGTAAGCGCGGCTCGGCCACCATGAGATGGTTTATTGCCGGGACCTGACCCCATGTAATCACTATAAACTATACCTTCCTTCTTGCCGAGCCCTATATCTACGTGCCCGTATTAGGTGCCATTACGGCTATAGAGGAGGCCGCCCTTTCCATCCTTTTTCTAGCTGCCTTCTTTCTACAGCCCCTCGATATTCTTTCTTTGGATTTTCTCGCCTGCTCGGTCCTCGCTTATTTCCTTTTATTCGACCAAATATTCGTATAAAATACGTAACGGTGACGTTTTCTTGTTGTTAATGTACTCGAATCATTTTATTAGATGGAGCAGAAGTTTTATAGCTTATGTTCAATGCTTGATTAACATTGAAATAGTCGTTGTAAATTTGAAGACGAGAAATTCGAATTCAACAACAAGTGCATGCAGTGAGCATGCAGTGCATCATTCATGACGACCCGTTCAAGGAGAGGGCGTCTTGTGAAAAAAGAGCTTCGCGATATCGCTCTGCCCACGTGAATGAACGTAAGGAGCCGCGGAGAGAGGTGCAGAATCAACAGCCGCAGCAGAAATCGCAGCCGCCAGGAGAATAAGCAGGAGCAGCAGCGCACGACTCGTTGGCTATTTATAAATGTATCGCGTGTAGGACAGGAAGAAGAGGCCGCCTATAAGGTTGATGCTTACGGGTCGCTCCCATTTTTCACGTGCGCTCGAAAAATTGCGCAGAGTCCGGCCCGCGAATGCAAATAATCTCTTTGCCTTCTCATAGGCTGCAGCTGAACAGGAGCGGTAGTCCAGAGAGGGGAAAAACAATGCGGGCTGGATTCAATACCGGTAGCGAACGTCGAGCGAAAGAGAGCGAGAGAGGGAGAGAGAGCGCGCACAACTCCTGCAGATCGTGCATTGTGGGTGGGCCAGGTCCGCGTCCCCGCGATATACGTGGCCCCGAGGGCCCGGGGCGTATCACCGCGCACATTCGCGACCCCGGTCGGAGCACAAGAGAGCGGCTCGCGCAAGGTCCAGCAGTTGCCGCATAACTCGCTCCCGGTCGAGACAGCGAGAGAGACTGAAATGTACATGGTACTTCGCCAAACGTAGATTCCTCGGTCGTTCGAAAAACTTCGAAATGACTTCAGTGACGGAGGTTTCTGTTCGGCCAGTTTATAAGCAAGTGTTTGGCGCCGGGGGAGAGCTGAAAGCATCCCGCGACACTGCTCACGGCCGGCTCACACTACTGAGGCGCGCTGGCTCAAGTAGATGCGGCCCTCCTCAGTCTCGCCGGTAGCCCCTCTCGCAGGGCTCGCGCTCGTATTATTTGTACTATTGTTGGCTCGTGACTTGCAGGCGCGCTCGCGTGGTTTCCGCCCACCGATAAGCAAACATCGCCTAGCCCCTCTCACGTGCGCGCGCTCCTCTCTCTTGTCGTCCACCCCTTTTTCCCACCTCCCGCTGCACCCCGCCGATCGTCAACACAAACACGCGCGCGCGATCCGACGAAAAATATGTACTCGAGACGAGCGCGCCAAGAGACTTTCGAGAGGAAGGGAAACAATGATCGGCCGCGTCTACGTTCCTCGGCTTTACTTTTTCCTCGAGGCTAGTCTGCTGAGGCTGCTCTTGCCGGAATAGGAGGAATGAGTTTGCAAAATCGAGAGAACGAGAGGAGGTGTGTTTTCAGGCTACGCGGCCGTGCGTGCTTTTTTATCGTGCTTTTATTTTCCTAATTCCGGCGCGAGTTATACAAACTCGAGATTTCGGCGCTGCAGATTAAACGTTGGGCTTCGAACGAGTTTCTGTTTGCCCAAGTCATTTCACTTCCGTTTTAAGGTGATGTGATACCCACACTATTACACTGACAGAAAAACCCGGGGAAAAATTCCTATGTTGCTCTTGGAAGTTGCCCACAACTGCTTAAAATCGAAAAATTTACTATCTTTTATATGAAAAAGTCCAATGTCACAAGTAAAACTTCCTATGCCAGCATAGTAAAAATTAACACGTGGCTAATGGAACTTTATCTTTTGTATATTTTCCCAGGCTAGCATGGTAAAAATTGAGAGAGTTTTAGAATAAGAATTCACACGTTCAATCGTAAACAGCCCGCGAGTGCACGAAAAGTTGACCTCTTCAATGTCAAAATAGGAAAGATTCAGACAGATACATGTCAACAAACTCAATCCACCTTGGCAACATCGAGACAAAACACAAACGCTAAACGCAACAACTGAATGTGCCGTTCTAATCCAATATACTTGTTTTTATTTATTTTTTTTTTATTTTTTATGATGAGACAATTTTTAAAATAATTGTTTATTTGTAATATTTTTAAGGAAGGTTGTGAAAAACTATTAAATCGAAAATACAAATTCATTAATAAATAAATGAGCTTGTTTAATTTAAGGTATTGGTAATATTTATAAAATGTTAAACAATATTCTTAATATATAACATTTGTAATAAATTACGCTAAAATAGAGAATAGTATTATTCGAGTTAAAGCATAATTTGTTATAAAATTAGCGCGCATATCTTACGTTTGCGGATATACAAGTTCCAAAATTTTGTAGGACATATGTCTTTATAGGTAAGTGGTTAGCGCTCCCGACTACCGTGCCAAGGGTTCCAGGTTCGAGTCTCGATGTCGTCAAAAATTTTTAATTTATTTAATAAATTTTCTTTAATCATGTTTAATTCAAAAATAACTTCTGTATTGTCTAAATATAATAATTATGTGTCTGATACTCGCTACTCCCCCCACTCCTAAAAAAAAAGATGAAATAATTTTTTTCGCTCTTTAAAATCAGTTATAAAAAAATTCCCATGTTAGACTTGGAATTTTTCCTACGTGTATTGCAAATTCTGCTAAAAATCCGACATATGGTCGAGTTACGATTCCAACATGGTAATTTTTACACGACAACATAAGAATTTTTACCAGATTTTTTCTGTCAGTGTACTCAATTCTGGGTTCCTGTTTTTCTCCTTCAATTTTAAAATTTTTGAAAAAGCTCTCTGACACGTTTTAAGTTTCGAGTATTTCTTAAAACTAAAAATTGAATGAGAAAAACGGGAACCCAATTTTGCACCTTAAGCCGAGATGTGTATGTGTTCCCAGCGGTAATTTACACGTCTGAAAAATGAAATTGTTATATTATTGCGGCTATTTATACGAGTGCGCGCACGCAGGAATTAATGTCCTCGTGATAAATTTGCCAGCTCGAGTTGGAGTGCGTTCGATTTTCCTCGATTTCTGCACCGAGAGCCAGTGCGCGAAGGAAATCTCGCGCTCGCTCGCGGTCTAAGAGCAGCGTGTATATACAAATGTGTCATTGCCCGGATTTTTAACTTTCCAAGGCGAGAGATCGAGCCGGCTCGGAGCGAGAAAAGAAACGAGCGAATCCCGCGCGAGGTCCTGCGGCGCGAGCGCTCGAGCTACAAGCGCGCATAACCTCCTTCTCGGCTGCGCGTTGCGTCACAGCGCGTGTTTCCTGGAGTGGCGTGCAGGAGAGGCCCGATAACCAGCCGCGAGCTGGAAAACGGGCTCGTGCGCAGACGAGATAGACACGCACCAGTTGCCGGAGAGCCGAGAAAACCCACGCAATGCCTGTCCGCCGCGCGCACCTTACGCGCGAGTCAGGTGCGCACTCGACTGTGTGCAGCCACGTCCGTGTGCCAGTCCGCAGTTGCGCGCGCGCGGCCGTGCGCCTTCCTCCTGGCCCACCAACTACGGCGAAAGAGGCCATCGCCTTAATGCCACTTTTGCATTTGACGGAATGCTATTATTCCGCGCGCTTTCCATTTTCGCGCTGCCCTCCTTCCACCCAGGGTATCGAGGCGGAGGGTACCCTCACGTCAAACCTATACCAATACTATACGCGTTTGGCAACTCCTTTTCCTCTTCCTCGTTCTTTCATTTCTCTTCATTCTTTATGTATCATTTCTAAAATTATACTGCATGGTATTTATTGAAAAAACTTTTTACACTATACGCATAGCTGAGCGATTATTCGATCGTAAATATCTCGCTGCACTAACGCTTACTTGAAACAATAAAGTTCTAATCAGGATAGAATAATCCGGTATCTGCGTTCATAACTTACGTTTAATGTGCACGTGACAATAGAGTAGAGAACATGCTCGCAATATAACTTTTGCGAAATCACTTTTTAGCCTGGATCGTAGCATATTTACCACTCAAGTGCTTTAAGTTTATTGCCGAGGTGTTGACACTTACTATCCTAACTGCGACTAATATGGAAGTTTTGTCCTTGAAAAAAAGGAGTGACTGGAGGTGTCGATACGAAATGAAAAATCTTAATGGGACCTTGTAGATGTCACGTTATTTAACCTTGTATGTATCTCTGATGGTCAAAAATATATTATAATGCATTATTTCGTCACTACTCATTTGATTTGAACTTATTTCATATTTTGCATTATCGAAACTTTAGGTATAGTGAATTTTGTTCAAGTTCAAGAGTGGACAGTAAGTACAAAGACCTTTTAAGGGTTAGTAAAAACATAGCATAATATTTTTTCTTTAAACTTTTTTATGGTTGTAAGGTTTTATTATTGTTAAAGGAACTCCTATTGTATTAGAAACAAGGATATCAGTAGTAGTTAAACGTGTTCAATAAAATATTAGTGGAATGTGTAGGTAGTCAATAGGAACAAAACATACATATTTTACTTAAAAACAAATTTAGTAACTAAAGTGTAAGTACTAATTATTTGACATCATAACAGTTTAGAGTTAAACATTACAAAAGTTGGGTTTATATAAAAACACTATATTAAATCTAAAATAACTGCTATATAATTGTAAAATTGTTCTTCAAATTATCAGAAAATGTTAGAAAAGTATATTTTATAATTGTAGTACTTGATGGTCTCCTTACTCACAATACGCAATCTTTCTGAATCTAAAAAAAGGGAAATTTTTGATTGTCAACATAGATAAACTGCTGTGTATAATATGTATTCAAAAATATGTATTTCTCGAATATATGGTTGGTAACCTAACATTTTGTATACATGTGGACACTTTTTAGGCTGGAATTATCTTCAATCTATACAAATTTTAATTTATCATGATATTTAAACCAGAAAATGCCACGTTGTTAGTTGCTATAGAATCTACTTACATGTCTGAATTTAATTTGATCATGAAAAAAATGCATTTGTGGGATGTAACTTCGGAAATATACAATTAAGTGCAGTTATAAAATATTTTGAATAACGTAAATATTTTTATTTTATCATCGATTTGAATTCATAACGATTGCGTCAAATTAACATTTGCAAATAATCCAAACACTTAAATAATTGTATGTAAAGGAGTATTACCCATTTATCTAGTTCTTACAGTAAATAGCATGATATTAGAGTATTCATATGAGTAAAATTGGAAAAAGTACATTAGAAAAAGAATTCTAAAGCGAAAAGAAAAACTTTGATGATTGTTTACGTAGCATTTGAGGCCGAGTATCATTATATTCACGTCAATCAAACTTTTTTTTCTTGCGAGCCCTCCCTGAGCGTCCGAGTCGTGAGCGCGCGCGCGCGAGATATAGGAAGGGCAAGAATCCACGCCAAATATTTTTCCTCCTTTCCTCGGCTCTACTCACGTACACACGTCGAAAGCATCATTTATAACCGGCAATAGGCTGATATAATGGGCCGCCGGCGCTGCCACGCGCGTACACATACAGCCCAAACAAAGGGGCTGCGATTGACCAGCTATAGATGCGCGATAAAGACTGTATCCGAAAGAAGAGACGAATCCATCGTTTCCCGAGCTTAGCGCACGTGGGACCACACCGCGATACCCAATCTTACGTGAGTGTGACAATAATGCCGGATGATACACGCACGCGGGCACAGGAGTTCGTGTATACGTGCGCGAGCAAACCTTATCTCACTTTCTTTTCTCGAGTAATCTTTGCCTCTCTTTGGCTTTTCCTCGTGCGCTATTCCTTTTCACGCTGCTTTATGCGCTACAAGAGTGTCAGACTCGTGCGCACAAGGCAGAGGAGAGCGGCACCCCGGAGGTCACCCGACGTCTGTGCGTATATGAACACCCTGTCCTCCCATATTTTACCTTATCGCGGCGTATTTTATTTTTAGCTGCTCGATTCCGCCGCCCGAGTCGAGGAAAAATACTCATAGAGCTCCAAAACGCTTTATAACACAACTGATGCCTATCTCCGAGACCGTATATTTATCGCGAGGGTGAATGAACACATAACGGTCTATTGTACTAAGGAAACTTTGGTCAATTTGTACCCACCGCTGTTTGATAATTCATTACATCTTATCATCAGAAGCGGTAGTTTTTTTGGAGGATTGAAAAAAATTGACAATACTAGTAGAATATTATTAATGAGCGTTCAATACTTTTTGGTATGCATAAATTTAGATGAGTTTTGAAAAATTTGTCTCGAGGTGGAACAGTGTTCGAAGCCAATTAAAACAGCATCGTAATTATAAGTTTTTAGCCGGGCATTTTTCGAACAATCGTCCCGCATTCCTACACGAGAAGGTATAATCACGAGCATGCTACAATAAATCTCTATTAAGTGTGCGCGGCAAGATCGTAAATTAAATTTTCTAAAATAATGTCTCTATAAAACAGTGAATAAGTTAGCCGTGCGCGAGAGAGGTGGTTACGAACTCGCGAAATGAAAGAGCGGAGAGGAGAAAAAGGAGACGAGAGGTGATGATAATGATAAAGCATGAAGACCGAACCTGATTTGACGCGTAGGCGAGCTCTCGCAAGCAAGAGGATACGCGCGCGAGAGATGCGTCGGTGAAGAGGGAGAGAGAGAGAGAGCGAGAGAAGAAGCGATAGGCAAATCTTGCGTAGCCTCGCCCTTTTCCTTCTCCGCGCGTGTGCGTACATATACGCACGCGTACTCTAACGCAGCCGCAAAGTTGCTCTCTCCATCTCTCTTCCCTCTACGTACGCATACCCACTAACCCATAATTAGAGGCTTTTGCAAATTATATGCGCGAACGTGTGTCCCCTTGGTAAAATATCGGCTTAATAATAACAGTTGGAGAGCACCGCAATTATCGCGGAGAGAGAAAGAGAGCCCGAGGAGAGCGCGCCAGTAGAGGAAGACGCTCTCACTCCTCTCGCGAACGTATTGCTCTTCCACCTACAACTTTTTGTCTTTTTGTTGCTTAATCCGCCTTTGTTGCGAGCGCGAGCACAATGTTCTAATAGCTGATTTCGAAAAGTGTAGAGAGGGAGAGAGAGAGACAGAGCTGTAGGACCCACGAAATCGAGCGTCGGGATATATCTCTGTTGGGGACCGGAAACGACGTGGGCGTCTAACATGTACTGCGGTAGAGGTGCGTCACTTTGAAACTTTCGAATGGGGCCTTGTCAATGGGATTTCGGATGATAAAGCAGAACGCCTAAGAGTACTATATGCCCGAGATGTGCTCTCGGATGAGGGGGAAAAAGTATATGTATTGTGTACACTTCTGACGCCTCTCCTCCCGCAGAGAGAACTCTTCTTCAAACGATGATTTTTGCCTTTTTATCCCAGACCAATCTGTAATCTCTTTTACGATTAAGTAGCTGATTACTGCGCGAGCATTACACGCCTCAATGGGCTTTCCCCTCTCTTTTATTTCTATTTTTCAACTTGCTAAGCTTCACAACATTTTAGTTTCGAGGCTTGTATAATAGCTAACTTTTTAATACGAATACATACGACACGAATTTTCAAATAAACTGTATTATGCGAGTAAATTATCCTTTGGCCATAAATAATGATTTTCATGCATTCTTGCAGAAAGAATATTTCATTGAATCCCAAAGTCGGAGCTCGCCGTCCAAAGTGATATAGTAAACCAGAAGTTGTAGCTCGGATAAATAATAAAATGAGCAGATTAGATAGAAATAAGATAGGAGGGTCTAGAGTATTACGGGAAATACACGTCTCCCTTTCGCTTTCCACATGGCGTCGGCCGCATTATAAATCAAAGCGCGAGGGACATTTTTCTTTGGACTAGTTTTATCACGCCCGAGTACTTTTTGCGCGGGACCACTCGGAAATTCCACGTTTATTTCATTAGGCCGCAACGCGAGTATGTGTGGGGGCATATATAGCTGTGTTGCGTACAGGAGCTTGGCACGGTGCATCCATAAAGCAAATTAATGCCCGTGCGGATAAAAGACGACGAGGAAGAAAATCGCAGCGATGAAAAAGGTGGCAATAAAAGTAACACGAGCCGTCGCGGCCTGCAGAGGGAGGAGATAGAGGAGCGCGGCGGCCTTGTTTTGCCACTTATAATTATACAAGCTCGTGGGCTCAAGTGAGCGCTAAGAGGGCCGCTCGCTCCTCGCAATGCCGAGGGACCTACGCCGAAGGTGCACTAGCTTTTTATTGGATAATTGGTAATTAAGCCGGGTTAAGCAGCCGGTAGCCGCGCGACGCGTTCTTGCTCGTCCCCGGCCTCGTCATTCTGCGACTCGCTAATTTAATTTGCGGTTTCGTCGCACTCACCCTTACCTGAATCATTCTTTCAAGGCGAGATGAATAATAAAACCTCCGTAAAACCGTTGTCGCCACTTTCACGTCGAGGATTCATTCAGCAGACTCCGCGCCCAACTTCATTCATCCATCTCCTTTGCCTCTTTCTTGCCATTCACGAGCTAATAAAATACCTATGAATTCGATTCCACGGGTACGAACGCTCAAAACATCAACGGGCAGACGAGCGATCGGGGCAGATTCCTCGGCTCGATTAGAGAAATTGTAAACATGAAGCCGTGGGTGTTGCTACAGCCAATACAATAACCCCGGCGAGGTGACCCGGCTCTGACCTCCATCTGTCCGCCTGCTCGCGCGTTTCCGTGCGGCCTTCCTCGCAGGCTCGCCTCTTTTCCATTCAGCTTCTCGGCTCGCTCGGAGCGAGGCACGCGCGCGAGATAGGAAGCGCTGAGAATGACTCGGGTTTTTCGTTCCTCGTTTTACGAGGCGACGATGACGGCGAGGACGCTCGAGCTGTGGCGTGTTTCGTGTACGAGCTGTTAAGCCTAGCGCCTGGAGCGAGCGCAAACATCACGCGTCCTCGTACGACCGCGCGGGGAAATGGGATCGTGACACGCGAGAGAGGAGAGAGAGAGAGAGAGAGGCTCGTCGGAGGTCTAAAATTCATCAAACTTGCTGGAAAACGCAATCAGTCGGGGTTTATTTATTCTTCATTTTTCGGTGCTGCCTTGCGCTTTCTGGAGGACGATTGAAAAATGAAGAGGAGGCAGCAGGGGGAGGGAGCAAAAAAGCACGCGGCTCGCTCACAATCCGTGGCATTGTCGAGTCCGCTGCGCGCGACGACGAGGCTCAAAAGGGCGTCCCGCGCCTTTTTTTCTTCACCTCTCTCGTGTGCACGTGAGCTGCGCCTTCACTTTCTTTGTCTCTTGCGGGCCGAGAGGAGAGAGACGCGCGCAGGTAGGTACTCATCAAAATCTGTCTATATACCTATTTACATCGGTCTTGGCGCCCACGTAAGAAGGTTGGCAAGACCCTTTGTTCCGGCCCTCTTCCTTTTGCTCCTCTTTCGCGCAGCGCACCCACCGACCCTCCCCCATCGCCAGTCCTCGCACTCACTCGCAAAGCTCGCGCCTCGATCCCGAGCGCTGACTTGGCGAGTTTACTCATTTCCATCACTGATTATTATTTTCACCTGAAACATGTAGAGGATTATTTTTTGACGTTTCTACAAGGATTTTCAACTTTTATTATTATTGGAGAGTGGACTTTTTTTCTATCGTCAGAAAAGAAAAAATTACTCAACTATTTTACATGACTCGAAATACAAAAACTTAACTTAATTGTTCGCGGTTGGAGTTCCTATTAGTTTTCTGGTACATTGATTCGGGCGAGAGTGACGGATGACTTGAGGTCAGGCTTGCAGGTCACGGTGGCGCCTGCCGAATCCCTTGTCCGTCCCTTTTCTCATTTGTTTTCTCCTGTCTCTCGTCCTCTCAACGAAACACTAACCAAAGTGGACTTTTTCCATCCAACTCGGAATTGGCTGAAAATAATATGAAGGCCACTTGTAAAAAATATAATGGTGAAAAAAATTCAAGTTTTAGACAAATATTATTCATATGGGTGTATAAATGATTTAAATCAATATTTTAATATAGATGTTAACCATAAATTATCTAGTTTTTCGTTAACTTTTTGGCTAATAACAATCTGTATTTATTTTTGCATTTATATTTGACAACATTGATACTGTAACTACTAATAATAATTTTACGTACATTGTGTTAATGTTATATTAACCATAACATATCGTTAATTTTCTACGATGGTACGTTCAAAGTTTATTGTTCTATATAATATTTTTGTTATTGTAATGGAAAGGGTAATAAGTTGTAGACCACAAATTTGTGTACAGTACCGACATTTCTTTCTTGCCCCTTTCTCCACCTCTCTCTCTCTCTCTCTCTTTCTCCAGTTCTTTTCGTCTTCAAAGACAATAGAGTCGTCCGAATACGAGGAGGTGTGTGGGCGGACCAGACATACATTAACCTTAGTGTTGGGTCCTTCATTCTCTTATAATTTCACCTTTGACTCTTTTTGCTATTGATAATACAAGGCAAGAATTATGTATTTTCGTCTGATGATTTCTAATTATACACAACTTATGAGCCCGCGTGTGCATCTTTCATTGTTGTAAACTATACTTTTATTGGGCTCGTAATTGATTGCATTAAAACTAATTAAACTGAATTCTAAAAGTCTAAATAAAACCCCAATTTGGTTCATCGCCTGATATGAAAACCCAATTAAAAATTTTTAAATAAAGTCAATTTATAGGTAAAACTATTCTTGAATAAAAAAGTGGTGATTGAGTAAACAATAAAAAACGGCTATTAGCCTATAGAATAACATTCGATATTCAATCAACACTATCATCCTTCGAGGCAATAAAACCATTAAAAGCAATATTTGTTCTTGGGGATCGCCGATTCGTTCATTGCATTGCTCAATGCATGCGGTTACGAGCGAGAAAAAAAACGGCGCGGCTGAAGAATTGTGCTCGGGGGTCCCGAGTGAAGGAAGAGCCAAGAAGTATAGCGAAAAAAGGGCGAGAGTCCGTGGGGTGGAGGTCGAGTGCGGACTCGTGCCGACTGTGCCTCCGTGCGCGCTCCTCATGCTCTCTGCGGCTGAAGAGACGGGGTGAAGCAAAAAAGGGGCGGCATGCACGAGTGACGCTCTCGATGGAAAAATTAATAGAATCATTTCTGCGAGCTGCGCGCTCGCCCGAACAGCCAGAGGGTGAAGGAGCAAGCGAGAGAGAGGGAGAGAGAGAAAGACGGCCTGGCTCTACTGTTGTGGATTGCCCCGAGGTCACATCGCCGGGGTGGAAATGGAAAAAAAATACCAGCCAGCCTCTCACTGCCTACTGCTGCTTTCTCTGTCCTCAGCCCAGGCAGAAGGATTCGATGAGTGGCTCCGTAAAGCGTGAGCGATCCGATAAGGTTTGGTGCGCGCGGAGCGATTTTTCGATAACGAGCTTATTGCTCGGCTTTTAGAAATTGAAAGGTGCGACTCGCCTGAAATAGAATTTATGTCAGCATAATAAGCGGAGAGGAGCGGGAACAGAAATAGAAAAGGAATTCCGCGCTGGCGCGGTTCATCCCGCGTTCCGCGCCTACAGGTACACGCATGAAATTGGCTATAACTGTGGAAGGCAATGGAAGTAGCACCGGCGAAGGTGATCCCCAACAAAGACACAGAGATTGTCCATTAGCCTGCAGGCTCGGCTGCGGGCTTAAATATTCAAATGCCCGGCGTTTAAAAGCTCGCGTCTCGCTGCGATGATGATGAATCGCAAAGAGGGAGCAGGCCCGATGGAGAGAAAGGCGAAAAAGAGACCAGAGGAAATCTGCGGCCGAGAGCTAGGCGTATGGGAGGCGAAAGAGAGACGCGTAGGTAGCTCGCGTCCGCGGCAGGCCGTAAAACTACGCTGAAACGAGAATGGCGATGCTTCGCGGTTTGCAACTTCTATTTCGAGAGGCATGACCCCGGAAACGAATGGAGCCGGCGACGCGCGAGAAAGCCGCCGGCGCGTTTTTCCTTTTTTCCCTCTCCCTTCGCAGCCGGCCGTGCAGCGTCGCGCGTGCCTCTGCACTTGGCGCGCGTTATTTCCCCTGCAGCCTGTTAAGACGTTACTGTACCGAGAACGCCATTATTTGCCGGCCGCGCGCAATCTCCATGTGCCTGTGAGAGGACTCTGCCCGCTGCCAGCCCGAATCATAATTGCGCGAGCTCGCCGGACTAGTTTCTTCCTGGAACGACCTCTGCCCGCTCTCGCAGCGCGACTGTGCAGCGTTTCTTTTGCAAACTGCTTTTCGACAAAAATCAGGCTCTATAGCCACGGAGTCTCACAGACGCCAGAGTTGCGCAAGGGAGAAATGATAAATCATTTTTCTCTAGTCTCTAGCAAACTTTCTCTTTTGACAGCCAGCAGAAAATGAGAAAGGTAAAGTTTGCATTTCTTTTCTTCGGGAGAGTATCTAATTCTGAAATTCCTGAACGGAGAAAAGTCTTTTTAATATTACGAAATATGTAAGCAATTGCAGGACGTTGATTAGAGCAGAAGATTATTAATGATGTTGGTAGAAATGAGTGTTCTAATCGATGAATAAGAGTCAATAAAAAACTTTAAACAAACCGCCTATGAATGTAAGGGTTCGATCGCCGGGCCGCGCGCCTATTGCCTCGCTATCCCTGGCCATTAATCTCCGAATTCATTACTAGTCGATCGATGCCGCACAGTGGCGTACACGCGGCCCACGACCCTCTTTTTCACGATTTCGACCCTAGATCTGGAACCTTAAAGTAGCGTTTTTCTATCTGGGTTCCCCCTTTCTCTCTCTCTCCCTCTACACTCCTACCCGCGCCTTCTCCCCAGCGCTGCGTGCCCCGCAGCACGCGAGGCTCGCTTTTTCTCTCTCTTGCTCTCTCATCCCGAGAGCATTTTAAACGGCAGAGGCAGGCAGGCGGGCAGGCGCGACGTCTCGCGCGCGTGCTGGGGCGAAAGGGAATTTTTCTTTTCTCCTTAGCGGGGGGAGTGGTCCTACGTGTCGGACGGGCCGACGTCATGGGGATGTTTTCTTCTCGCTCGGCTTCCTCCGCGTGCGTGAGACGTCGCAGCGCGCGGCAGAGACAGAGGAGAGAGAGAGTGAGAGAGTGAGGCGGCTGACACCCCCGCATCGCCGGCCCGATACCGCCATCGACAGCGTCTCTTATTAAAAGTCATTTCTCTCTCTCTCTCTCTCTCTCTCTCTCTCTCTCTCCCCCTCCCTCCCGCACTCGCTCTCGTTAAGAGAGATCGTTTCATTTAAATACTGGAACGTCTCGCGGGTAATTTATCACGGCTGCGTTTGCGGCTCTCTTTCGTTCATCTCGCTTCGGCTCTCCGTGACTCCGTCTCCTCACTCGCTAACTTTAATGACGTGCTCGCGCGCGGCCGCGAGCTCGCGATGCTGCTTTTTTGCCTGGCTCGCTCCTTTTTTTCGCACTGCAGGCATGGCGCATTATACGAGGCGGCGGCCCTTGTTCCGGTAATTTTCGCGTAATTTATATCTATGGAGCTCGCGCGCACGGGCGGGGCTCCCGTGGTAATCTCGAACGCTCTCCGTCTTTATTGTCTGGTAAACTTTTTCCATCGCGCCTTCATTCATTTGTCTCGGGTCTCGCTCCTTCCTCTTCGTCCTCCCGTCTACTCTACCTCCACTCTACTCCTGCCTACTGTGTATATCTATAATAACATAACTGGAAGCCTACGTTATTGCTGGAATTGGGACAAAGAATGCTTTTGTTTCAGATATTGATTAATCATTGGAAAGCTGATGACATCCAAGTATTTCTGCTTTTTAAAATTCTCTAAAACCGTCATTTCTATTTTTACTTATATTTATTATTATTCTTCAGTTATTTGTCTTACACAGTGAAAAGCCCTGTTAGCAGATTGGAGCATGACTACAGCAACATTGCGAATTCAAGTGTCCCTTCTAACGCAATTGTCTTTGCACTTTCCAGTCATCATTCAAGTTTCTCATAACAATTTACAGTATGTACAACTCCAGCGTCAATTTCGTATTTCTCTATTTTTCGTATGTGCTATAAAGGACTAATTAAGCCGGAAAAATAAAGAAATTTATTTTATTCCGTTTTGTTACATTCAAACATCATCGAAATACTGCTGATATAGGTGTATCTATTATAATGATACATGTGGTTTCGCCCATGAGTGGCTACATTATCTGCATTGTACATATATACCTGCTCCGTTCTTTCCAACTCATCCCCCTGGCGCGCGTCACGCTCTCGCTCGTTGTCTCTTTCTCTCTCTCGCTCTCTCTCTATGTGTTTGTGAATGCGCGCGCGTTTGCGTGTTTATGTGTAGACTTCCTTCAGTCGCGCTTGTGCAGCAGCAGCAACAGCAGCGACACACAGCCGCACATTGGAGCGCTGCGCAGCCATCGCGCCCACCGTCTATATGATACATACGAGGGTCGTTATGTTTTATGGCTAATTGTTTTATTATCTTTGACATATTTCCAGTTTACGGCCGCACGGCCCGCCGTTTTGTTTCATGGCTGTCTATTGTGTGTGATGAACGCCGCTTTATGTGCCACCCCGCGCGCACTCTCTACTCGCTCTTTCTCTCTTCGTCTTTCTCTCGCTTCTACCCAACGCTCTCTCTCTCTCTCTCTCTCTCTCTCTCTCTCTCTCTCTGTCTCTCTCTCTCTCTCTCGCTCGTTTTCTATACTCTTTTTCATCTCTCTTTTCCACTGACATGGGCGTTGCGCTGCAACCACGCTAAAGAATTATATAGAAAATAAGATACGAGCCTGATGAGATATTTTTGCGCCTTTAATGCGAGGGATTATTGCCTCGGCAGTGACAAAAAGTGGATTAGAGGCAGTAGGAGCCTTCCTGACTTTTATACGCAGCGACTAAGATTTAAAACTTTGCAATTTTTTCCTACTCTTTTCTTCATTGTCGCATTAGCATACAAAGAAATATAGCGAGTGTTACTATTTATATGGTGCTTTTTATTCCTATGCTCAGATGATTCATTCCTCTACAATAGACTTCTATGTAATATAAACATATAGATAATTTACTTTAGTTTCCTTTGCAGGAAATATCGCTTGCGAAAAAATAATTTTGAAACGTGACAGCTCTTTGAAAGTTGTTACCATCAATATTGCAGTTAGGAATATAGATAAAAATACACGATTTTATAAAAATTAAATGCTATTGAATGCGGCGAAACATTTTCGAAATGACAATTTCATGTTAAGATTTGCATTTGCAGAATAGTCAATGAAACTGTAGTTTGAATATTTAACAGCATTCAATAAAAATGTTTGACCTCTTTCAACGTCACCGACGGATACAGTTTAGAATGAAAACATACATTTTCATTGTGAAAACGATAACACTTTCACAAAATGTATCCTAGCTTTTTTTGGTTTGAATTAATTAATATATTTTACTTTTAAATGAAAATATACGGTTTGTGATAGGAAAAATAACTCGATAATTAAAAATGAATATTGAATGCGTGGAGTCTTGACATAAAATGTGAGTTTTCGTTGATAAATGAGCGACACAATAGCCGATCGATGATTACAGAAAGCCAGTCGCCGGGGAGAATATACTTGCAACCAGAAGCTCGCGCTAAAGCACCGGGGCTTCGCCAGCATAGCAAGGATAGCGAGACATCTATCAGGCATTCGCGCTCAGTTGAGACAAGCCGCAAGTCCCCGAGCAAACGTATATGCGTGCACTTTAGCTCTCCCTGACCGCCGCGACGAAGACAAGAACCGGAGCGACAAGCGAGACAAGCCAAACGAACCAGGAGCCGCTTCGAAAAGTGGCTTTCGCGACGGAGAAGGAGCGAACAGCGCGGAAATTCTTTTTCGTATAGGTATGCCAATATATCGCCTTCCACTCTTCGGCACGCCCCACGCGTTGGCTATACCCTACCGCGCCACCCCGATACGTGACGCTTCACGAGAATGCAACGCGATCCCAGCAACGGCGACAAGAAAAACTATATAGCTATATTTCTTGAGGCCAAATGGACGTTATATTGCGTCAGGGCCATATACTTGCCCGTTGCGTATAAGTACACAGGCATCTTTTTCATCGCTATGGCTCTCCAACTCTGTTGCTTCGCTCTTGGCGACTGTCGATAACTTTGATTATTTACATCTTTGAAGCTAATCGGTAGATTATTTAGTTTATTACTGATCTTGCCAACAATTCGGAGCTTTTATTTCTTTTCAACATTGTATCAATATATTAAGTTATTAATTATTTACTACTTGGTAGAACATTCTATACTATATATATGGTGTATCTTTATGAAAAAAGCTGCAAAGAAATGTTGAGAGGTAAGAATCTGTTCTTCGAATTGCGAAATAGGAGATAGTCAGGAATCGGGATTACGGATTCGGTTCAAACTTTGGGATATGTTGTTGGATACAGAAATATGAAGAAAACCGCAATTTTGAAAGAATTCTTATAAAAGCCATTTTACCGTTCAATTACATGAACAGAAAAAACGAGCTTTTATTTGCTTTTTGAGTATAAATAGCTTCATCAAAATAATGTATTGATTCCTTATGTTAATTTGATGTTCCAATAATTAATTGTATAAAATAAAAGTTTGTCTATGAATTTTCCCAATAAAAATAATGTTTAAAATACAAATTGTATACTAAGCATTAATTTTATGTCACAAAAGATTGTTTAAGAATATTTCGACTGCTGGAAAGAATCGAAGAACGCTGGTTTCTCAAGCACACATTGAGCTATAGCCTTTTTTTTAAATACCCGTCCAAGTTAACTTCTTTTTGAAAGATCGCTCTACTTCAAAATCATTGAAAATCATCATGTTGATTTTTTTTCTAAGATAATTTTTTTCTCAAAAATAAATGAAGATAATCTCCAGAAATTTTAACACGATATTATCCTCGATACCTGTAATAAGTGGTTAAAACACACGCAGACACACACATAAACACACACACATACACACACCATTTTTTTTCCAAAACTGACAAATATCAGCATATATCGCCTTAAAACATCTTTCTGAACATTTTTTGTGTCGAAATTGTTTTTCACCATTCCAAAGCTTCCTCTAGGAGGAAGCAAAATAGTGATTATTTCTGAATTATGGTAGTTTTAAGTTGAGTAATGAAAACTACCGTTAAATTCCCAAAATTCGCTGTTTGACTTCATGTATATTTAGGTACAATTTCTTTGCTCAACTTTAAACTTGCATAAATTTAGAAGAAATCAATATTTTTGAATTTTGAAGACGCACACGGAAGCTTGTTTTCTCTATTTTCTCTAGTTTTATTTTCTCTATTTGAAATTGTATTCAAGACTTTTCAAAATTTAATGGTTACCGTTTTCTTTCCTTTCAAAGAAGATTTTTTTAAATTAAAACTAAAATATTCAGAATATTAAATGCAATTATCAAAAAAACCAGTGAAATTTCATTTCCTATTTTTGAAAATTTAGCAATTTAGTGTTGGCATGACTGCAATAGCAATTTATCAGTACATTTTCTATTAGATTTATTTGTTTCAGTATTATTATGTATATATCATTATTATTAGATATTATCTTCATTTTCTAGTTGTATTCGCTAAAAATTGTATACAAGTCTTTTTCTCAACATTTTATTTAAATAAAAATAAAAATGCCCAGAATTGAAGTTTTTTCGAGCGTTACAGCCCACTATTGCGGCATTCCGTATAATCTTAAAATTTCAACTGAATAATTCACGGCTATACATGCATGATTAGACATTCTACTATTTATTAGTCACAATTATTAGAATTTGATTCCTAGTAGATTTAGTCATAAGCAGCTACGGTATAAACATTGTCCACTCTGTTGCATAAGTAACGGAGGGCTGGATTATCGCGTTTAAAATACTCATCAGAGCAATCTAATAACCTAGATACGCGGAGAAAAGTTTCTATAAATATATATAAATATTGTAAAAAATAACAAAATAATAGCAATTTTGCTATAAATTGTAATAATTTTTATGAGAATGTGTCTAAGAAATTTTTAGGCACGACCGCTACTCGGGAGAGCCTTATAATTTCACCAGAGCGAAAATTGTAAGAATTCAAATACTGAAAAATTAATGTGTAAAAACCATGTTCCACTCAGAGCGAGTGCGTTTTAAGCGTTTTCTGAGATGTATGTATGTCTGTACGTCCGTATGTACTCAAGTTTCTCGATTATCTCAATGAATTTTCGACCGATTTCATCGGGATTGCGGGAAAATACTCCTCTAATTATACCTAACTGCTGGTTCTATATTGAGATAGATCGATGAAAAATTTTTCAAATGCGAGCATAAAGAAATATCTCAAAAAATCGATTTTTAAGCCTAATGTCTAGAAAAAAAGGTCTATCTGCTAAAACTAATTAAAATACAGCTTTTTTATGTTGAACACTTTTTTGTACGAGCAATATTTGCCAAGATAACTGCGAAAAACGGCCAAAAATGGTCAAAAATGAATGATTTTCGGCTATAACTTCTCAGGATTTGATTTTACACAAAAATTTTAAATACAAAAGTTGTAGATAATATTGAAACAAAACTTTTTCCCATTTAACATTTTTTGTGTAAAACCAATTCCTGAAGAATTAGACTTATAAAAACGATTTTAAACGCCTAAATATACATAAAATGGACGATTTTCGGCTATAACTTGTCAGGATTTGATTTTACACAAATATGTTCAATACAAAAGTTCTACATAATATTTAATCAAAACTTTTTCCCATTTAACATTTTCATATAAAATGGATTCCTGACCGCTTAGACCTATAAAAACGATTTTTAATGCCTAAATACACCTGAAATAGTCGATTTTCGCTTATCATACAAGAATTTGACTTTCAATAAAACTGTTAAATACAAAGCATGTAGATATAGTTTAAACAAAACTTATTCCCAATTAACATTTTTATGTACAATAATTACTGGATCATCTAAACGTATAAACATGATTTTTAATACCCCAATACACGTATAGTGAATTTTCGCTTATTATTTCACAGAATTAGATTTACACAGAAGTATTCGATACAATAGCTCTAAATAAGATGGAAAAAAGTCGACATAACATTCCAAAGATAATATAATTACAAAAACATAATAATAAGATACAAAATTACATTTGATTACAATATTCAATGGGATAAACACATTGGAAGAATAATTAAAGAAACAAAATATCTATTTCCCTGTTTTCTACAAAAAGATTTTTAATAACAAATTTAAAAAATTTGATATAAGATTACCCAGCTTAACCTACTATGTTCCCAGGACCTAAGCGATTGAACTAAAAGAATCAAAATTGTGTAATATTATATAAGTACATGTTAAAGGAATATCATATATACAAAAAAAACTTTTGTGTAATGTATGAGCTATAAATGTTGTAATATGGTAAATTTCAATGCATAAAGAATGCAATGTTCTAGCTGACTCAGTCTTACAGCATGTAGAAAACTATTAAATAGGCAAGTCTCACTGGGTAGAAGTCTGCGAAATACATAATGATGTATTTTAATACAACAGATACCATGAAGCGAGTTCTTACACCCTGACTAAACTTAGAAATTAAATAGACGAGCTAATATTACCAGGGATAACTACCTACCCTTATCGCATTTAACAACACACACAGCACTTATATAATATTTCCCAGTTCCTATTACCTATCCCCTCACACTTTAAAGCACTAACACTCGAAGATCACTTAGAGCTGCAGAAGTTGCAAAATAGGGCTGGACGGTCTAGGCTGGCACTACTCCATGGATGCCAGTCTGCTGAGAATCATCTAACAGTGATCCACTGTGTCAGTAACCACACCACCTAGGAGGAAAGTACTGACAGAGACCGTCAATTGTGTTTCAATGTCAGGGAATGCCTCAGCCTAGGGATCAGCAAAACGCATGAACAGTAGATCAGTTCCTATTCTGGGGGACAAGCGAGCAAAGTTGAGCACCTAAAAACCACATTGACTAATAAATAGATGACTCAAAAAAACATACCATACAAAAGAAAAGTCTGCAGCAATGGCTGTTGTTCACTCACTGTACCAGGTTCCTGTAACAACTAGAGGGGAAGAACTGGTGGAGACCTTAAACCGTTGTTTCACTGAAGACGCTGAAGACACAAGCAGCAGCTTAACTGTACACATAATAGTCACTAGTGTAAGAGCCAAACAAGGAAAGTTGAGCACCTAAAAACCACATATAATTAATAAATAGATGACTCAGACAACATTTACACATCCAAGAAACAGTCTGCAGCAGTGCCCGTCGTTTACACTACTCTCGCTGCCACATATACCTGCAACAAGCGAAAGTACCATCAGCTCACCCATCAGAGAGGTTAGGAACGAGAAAATGCTTACTAAATCTGCTCTCGCCGCTGACACACTGCCTTCCCATCTCCGACGAATCATCGACAATCGACGAACACGATAAAGGGCGAACACGATTCACCAGGGCGGCATACTACAGCAGCCACAGTCATCGCTGGGGACGCCGGGAGCCAGACGATTCGATTGTTGACAACACACACCATGGACACATGTGCGCCATGGCTGACGGCACGCCGCACTACTCAGGGTGAGCTTACATGAGACGGAATGATGCCGGCGGAACGCATTTAAGCCCGTGAGTGCGAGAGAGAGGTCGGCGGAGTGTTCTGCCGCGAATGTCTCTCTCGCACTCACGTGTTTAAATACGTTCCGCCGGAATTACTCCGTCTCATGTGAGCTTACCCTCAGCAGTAGCAGAAAGCGCGCGCGATCATATATATAGATATATCTTATACCTCGCGGTCGCACGAGTCGCATGTGTTTTTCCGCTGATCTTGGTGTGCGAACGCAGCCTAGCCGAAGCACGGTAGTATACATAGGTCCGAGAAGTGTGTACGACGGTGAGCCGAGGTACCTAGCGTAGCCGTTACGACTGCTGCAGTATAAGTATTCATGCACGCAGGTCGCAGGGCTAAGCCAGATTGCCGTTACCGAATGCATCAGTATTGAGCATTCTCCTTCTGTTTTTCTCCTTTTCGCGGTATTAGTGTATATATATGTATATGTGCGCAAGTATTTTTTTGTAATTGAGATTGTATAGGTATATGTAGTTAGGTTTATTATTATATATTTAATTTTTTTTTTATTATAAATATCGGAAGTGTTGCAATTTTCGCTTTTATAAAAATACAAGGTTCTCCTGAGTGTTGCGGTCGTGCCTATTATGTAAAAACAAAGTTTTTACATAGGGAGGGGGCGGGCGACGAGCGAAGCGAGGAGCAGGTGCGTGTGGGGTGGGGGGCGGGCGCACAGTGTTCTATTTTGAAAAAAAAATGGACAAAATGAAATATCTCGCGAACGGATATCGATAGCTGGATGAATCCAACTGCATTTTAAAGTTGAAGTAATGTATAATAAAGGAAAAATAGTCCAGTACTGATCATTTGACCCTGTGACCTTAGAAATGAAAAATGAAAGTCGAATAAATAACGAATTTTCGGCTTTTTCATTGTAGACTTTGTGGCTATCAATTTTTTCGATCAAAAAAATATGTAATATTATGTTCCGATTAAGGATTAGAGAATTTTAGCTTTTTGAATCATTTCCTCTTTAAAAATGCTATAGATAAAAATATTTGAAATATATCACACGATAATAACATCATTTCGCTCATAAGGAAAATAATTTAGCAATCTTATTTCTGAAATGACGTAAATGAGACGATATTACACGGAGAGAAAAATTTCAGTAAAAATTACAAAAAGTTCCGCAATTTTTACTGAACTTTTCGGTACTGTGGTAACAGACTGTCAAAATGAGCGGATTTACTTGACTTTCTATACTTTTTATAGAATTTTCAGTAAAAATTACCGAACTGTTCAGTAACTTTTAAGAGAATTCATTAAAAAGTTACTGAACAGTTCGGTAATTTTTACTGAAAATTCTATAAAAAGTATAGAAAGCAAAGTAAATCCGCTCATTTTGCCAGTCTGTTACCACAGTACCGAAAAGTTCAGTAAAAATTGCGGAACTTTTTGTAATTTTTACTGAAATTTTTCTCTCCGTGTAGGGATATACCCAATAGGATTGTGGATAATCAACAAAAGAATGAATGAAAAAATTTATATAATGTTTGTATTTCATGTATGTTATTTTATGACATCAAAACTAATGGTATACAATGAATCATAACTTTGTGATGTAGATTGATTAAGAGATTAATGTTAAGTGGCTACCGGTTTATTTTTATAACCAGCTTTTAGAATCTGTTGATTTTAGTTTACACATATAAGTACTGCTAATACCTTCTTGATTGTATGCAAGCTTGATGGCGATGTAAATGTAAAGTTGTTGCTGTTAATTGCTTTTTATGAAGTTATTACCATAAAGTAGTTATTATTTCCTCGTAAAAGAAAGGATACACCTTTGAAAGAAAGACAACAATAGGAAAAGTAAGCTAGTCTTATATGATTTGTATCCACCGTCGAAAAATGTAAAGATACATTTTTCAAGCTCATCTAATTAGGTTCGTATTTGGGAATAGAAAAATGTTTAAGACGAGTAAGCTCGTTAGGGGTAAAGAGCAAATAGGAGGCGCAGAAATGTGTGTGAGTGTGTCGTTAAAAAGGGTGTGCCGTAAAAAAGGCGCAAGCGTCTTTGTTGAATGCAAAGTCGCGCGAGTGCCGAGGGCGAAGATAGTGCTTTCCGCGGCGAGATTGCGCCTCTCCTGCTCTTGACACTCGAGAAATATAAATCAATGTCTGTTCGCGGTGCAGCGTGCATATCGTATCGTAACGCGCTCGCGCGTCCTCGGAAGACCTCGATATATCTACTCTCCGCGCGCTGGTGTAGATACGCACGTACGGAGAGACAGAGAAGACGGGCCGTGGGGTCATCTGCGGACATACATCATTTCCGGCCCGCCAGCTTTGCTCCGGCTCTTCTCGCGGTCGCTCTTTATTCCGGCCGCTGGCTGGCTCGTTGTTTCGTCGATCCTTTTCCATTTCTTGCGTGAATTCCTCTCGTAAATCTGCGCAACACGCAGCAGCGGAAGCCCCCGCCTCTCTTTTCGCCTCAGACAAATAGCTCTCGTACACACATTACTTATGAGTACCCGCCGGCCTCAAGATGTAGCCGTCTGCGTCCTATGCACAGCCGCAGAGAGAATCTTTCTGCTATTCCCTACTTATATCCCTAAAATGATTGGACTGGCGCGTGAAATTGCTGGTGCTGCTCTAAAACAAGTCTTTCATTTCGACGCCATGATATTATAGCCCGCATTCTTGAAAAAGTTGCACAAAGCGCTGCACGAAATTAGAATGTGCAGTTAAAAGCTAGAATTTCCGCTTTCATCCACATTCGGAATTCTCGAGAAAAATCGTAAAAACGTAATAAAACGATAAACAAATTTTTTAAACGACCAGCCCCCGAGAAGATAGACCGTAACTAATAATTGCTCTAAGAAGAGCGAATTCTTGGAGAGTTGAGAGAATCCTTATTGCTCGCAGATCAAGCATATAAAACAACTTTTAGTTAGCCGTCCGCTATGGGTATTTCGGCGAGATTAGGGGTCATTAGAGGGAGTCTCTCCTTAAGGTTGTCCTTGTGGTTTCGCCGGTATGAAGTGAGAGCGGGCAAGAGAGAGAGAGAGAGAGAGAGAGAGAGAGAGAGAGAGAGAGAGAGAGAGAGAGAGAGAGAGCGACGAGCTTTGCTCGCTGCAGTTTAACTCGGGCGTGTGGGCTGTTTTACTTTCGATGTTTTTGAGCCCCGCGGTCTCAAGTATAGAAGAAGCGCAACGTGTTATTATGCGTCTGGCGAACGGAGTGGAAGGAGGCAAAGGAAGAGGAAGAAGAAAAAGAAGGAGGAGAAGAAGAGGAAGACGAGCGAAAGAGGAAAGGAGCTGAAGAAGACGGAAATCGTAAGGAGAGAAAGAATAGTCTCCTCTCCTTCTCGTTTACTCGGCACTCGTCATTCCTTTTTACCGCGGAGGAAATTAATTTCGAGACAGACGGCGACGATGACGGCAGTGGCTTGTCGTGTCGCGGCGGGCCGCGAGGATGGCGCATAATTCAAAGTACAAATTGACGGAACTCGCGGCGAGAGGCGAGAAGCCGGACTGCGCGCCTCGTCGACAAAAAGTGACAAGTCTGAGGAATTACCTCGGCCCCGT
Organism: Torymus aiolomorphi; assembly: GCA_036365515.1. Classification (NCBI taxonomy): domain Eukaryota; kingdom Metazoa; phylum Arthropoda; class Insecta; order Hymenoptera; family Torymidae; genus Torymus; species Torymus aiolomorphi. The sequence goes on from CM070873.1 coordinate 89,029,958, forward strand.
GCGCAGACGCCACGCGCGACGATTATGCCCGGGTACGAGACGCGTTAAAAACTCGCAACGCTGGTGCTTTAGGCAAAACCTAGATTACGTGGGGATGGCCCGCATCCCGTGTAATAGGAGCCGCGCGGCTCTACTATATTCAATAGCCCGCGAGCGGAGGATGCGAGTCTTCCGAGAAGAAGCGCCGCGCGGGTAATGGAACGAGCCGAATTGGGATATAACGTGTCTTAAATTGTCTAATGCGTGACCGAAGGCGCACTGCCCTGGCCTGGCCCAAGGTTGGCCTAATTTTCACGGAAGGCTGCTGTACGTAGCGCGAGACCTTCCCGCCAGTGAGGTATGCCCTTCTGCCTGCCAGCAAAGGTTAAACCTTCTGATAATCACTCGGTGGGATGAGTATCTCGGAACGATTTGACTATTTGCCGGCGCGTGACTTTCGTGATGCGCCCTGAGATATGTGCCGGCCGATTCTCTCACGGCATTATTTTTCGAAATTGTGAGAACGGACAATAGATCGCCTAACGGCCCTTTCCGTGCTACTTCTTTATAGCTCATCTAATTAAAATGCTTCCATGCATTGATTTTGTAAGTTGACGAAAATATTTCAATCTTTTTTTGCTGCTAAAAGATTTCTTAATCACGGCATAAGTGGATGAAGAAAATGAGCTGCAATGTTAACAACAGCTCACGCTAAGTAATTGGACGATTTAGTGTTCTCGTAAAATTAGCTTTGAAACCACTGCGAGAAGATAACGAAATGTAAACGTTCCGGTGCTTTTTACAGATTTTTTATCTTTAACTAACATTTTTGATGTACCAGATACGGAAACCTTCTTTGAGAATTAGAAAGATAATTGAACATCATTCTAAAACAAAGTAATATTTCAAGATTTTTCAAATTACAATAGAAGAATCAAGTCCGTGGCACAGACAAGCGTGCCGTGCTTTTCGAATGACCATTCATCACTAGAGCGTAACAGTTTGAAAGCGCGGTATGGCGAGGGAAGACTTTTTACAGCCCGGGTGCGCTCACGTATAGATACACACACAAACATATACATATACGCGTGCTCGTTGTAAAAAAGAAGAGGAAAAAAGGAACGGCTGCTTTATTTCGCCTAATACGCGCGAGTCGAAAGCAGGCAGGCCTATGCAGAGGCACGTACGTTTACCCCAGTGTATGGCGCGCGGTTCGGCGCAAGAGAGCGAGGGGCGAGGGGGAGGGGGGGCGGTGGAGAAAGAAGAGAGGGAAAAGCGGGGGGCGAGAAAGAATCGAGGCCGATCGATTTTTAAAGCAACCGCAATATTTGACAGCTACAAGCTCGGCCGAGGTTTCGGCGCCACCTGTTTCCAGCGCCCGCACCCGCACATGAGCCTTTTCTCTCTCGCACGCGTAGCTCTCCAAAGCTCCGCAGCACACGCTGGCCCGAGAGTCAAAATGAGAAAGCAGAACCGCGCAACACGCGTTTTCACCCACGCGCCCCCTCCACCCCTCTCTAGCTTTCATTTGCAACGAGAAACGTACATGCGGCTATAGGGGGCATAGCCGCGCCTGGCGTTTTCCCCTGCCTTTCCGCAAATGCGAGAGACAGAGGGAAAGAGCGCACGCCATACCGGCAGACACGTCGCCAATAAGTGAACATCGTTTGCGCACTACACCCTTTGCCTACTCCCTCTACCTCGCATTTCTCTCTCTCTCTCTGTGCCTCTGCGCGCTCGCGCCATGCCGCAACGATCCGCTACGACGATGATACTCGGCTCTCTGCGGCGGTGTTTTTTTTTTTTTTTCATCACGCGAGGGGAAAAGTCTGCCCTGACGCTGTCAAATCTTGACGTTATATCGAAAAGTCGGCGCACAGTGTTTGCAGATGTCGACGATGCGACACGGAGCGTCGATTTTTTGCGAGCTTTTGACATTCTTGACGATAACTAATTACAGAAGCAGCCTTATCAAGTTGGGGAATCAGTAGTCAGGCCGGATCATTTGTCATTTCTTTTTAATCAAATGTTAAGTTTGACTATATGTAAAAACTACTATTTACTAAAATCAAATAACTGGAAATATTTTTTCACCATTTTTTAAACAAAGCACGTATTTCTTACTTTTTAAGAAAAAACTAAAAAGCTTTCTATTATGGGGGTAGTGAGCTTTATTACAGCTCTTTGAGAAATGTTGCTACCGATTTTAATACCAATATTCCTTACTGATATTTGGATAAACTAAATCTTTTCACACTAGAGGGTCTAATAAAAAGATTTAATTATTATGAAGCATTTAGTACAAACATTTTGGAACTATGTGACTAAAGCATTCTAACCATTAGATAAATAAAATGATCGAGAAAATCGTTTCATTGCAATTAACAAACTTTTCCCTTTGAGTAACAAAATTTCTACCAAGGAATACTTGATTTTTTAATCTTTTTGATTATTTATAGATCGAAGAGATGACCTAGAAAATGACTGCAAAATAATAAAATTTTAATCAGCAATAATTCATCAAGTGCACTTGATTAAAACAGAATTTTATGTAAATTCTTAAATATCTTGAGCCTGTAAAGCGTACCTTAGAAGATTCTTGGTGTATTATTTGCACTAGTAAATCGCTATTCACACTTACGAATATTAAAGGAGGTGTCAATGTTGTTTTTGATGAAAGGTGGTTGCTACAGTTCCTCAGCATTAACGTGCCGATTACTTTTTCTTCTCTTTTCGCGTGTTCACCTCGACAACAAGATGATTCTAGGAAGTGAACGAGATAAAGACGTCGATAATAAGGTGTAAGTGGGACAGGTGAGCCGGCCGATAAAGCACCGGTAGCCCGTAGCAGGCCCCGCGCGGCTAGTTATGCGCGGGCACGCATATGACTAATTTAAGCTTTTTGCGCGATCGCGAACTTCTTACGCAATGCCTGACACCTCAGCGAGCTTTGCAGGCTATTGCGGCAAATGACCTTTCAATGCTTCGCGTAAAAGCCTTATAAAAATCCACTAGCTTGTACGCCTTGAATTATGGATCACATTTAGTTTTAAGCGTGATGTATATATATTATACTTTGTTTCACTGAGAGAAATATCGTATTCTTTCAGCAGGTCGTAGAAGTTAATGCAGTTGTACAATGTTTTTATTGGGTATTTCAGTATTTGTAAAGATTGTATATACATGACATCATTCAATCTCTTCATCGGTTGCCAAACCCAAAGAATAAACGCAAACACAAGCGCGCTGATATTCTCATAAGGATGGAGCGTACTCAATAGTTGAAATAAAGAGATAGGAAAAGTTGATGCAGTTGCGAAAGGGCCTCGTTCATTGCGGTGTGTTTGCAAGCTCCTCTCTTTCTCGCTCTCTGCCTTTCTCTCTGCCGACAGCGCTGACGAGGAGATCGACGGAGAGGCGGGCGCGGGGGCGGCAGTCGCGCTCTCTTCCAGCTTCTTAATTTGCTCGTTTCGGCAAGGACCCCCGGCGAATGGTAGTTTGCATATTTCAGCCTGGGATTTTTGCGCAGGTGGCGAGGGTGGATCCCCGGGCGGACCGAGGGAATACACACTGCGGCTTTCAAACAGCCCCGACGCAACCGCCGCCTGTTCGACGCGATGCGCACAAGTGAACTTTCAATGAAGCCTCGTTAGTCGAGCGACTGGCTTATGTTGTGCGGCCGGGCGTTTGAAAATTGTGCCCGCCGCGGCAGCCTCACATGTACGGAGCCCGAACGAGAGGGAACATTTTCACCGCAAATTTTCCGCCCTGTCTCGGGGAGAAAATCTCTCCCAACTTATTTTCTCTGATTCTTCAGTTTTTTTTTCTCCCGACAGCGCGTCAAACAGGCTGTTGCAAAAATTATTATGTGACAATAAAGGTAATCTAAAACTTGAATATCCCTTGCACTATTAATTCTGCAGCAGGGGCATCGTAATTTGATAAAGTATAGTGATTTTTGAGCAATCATAGTAATTCGAAAATAGGCAATAGTTTATTTAATCTGAGCTAGAGATCGCTCTGATTATACAGCTAAATCTTCGCCGAGGATCAAAGGAAAAGGGGTGAGGTCAAGAATGTCCTTTATATAGATTGGCCGTAACGGCGTATAAAAAAGAGTATAAAGATAAGGCAAACTGCTATGGAACGGGGCAGCGAGCGCACACGCGATATTACGTATTACACAGTGAAATCTTATTTATGAGGGTGTGGTTAAACGAGCGTAGCCCACTCTAATATTTAACCTCATCGGCGAAGGAAGAATTCATATCGCTGGCCGGTCGCTCCTTTGTGGTCTCGCTTATACCCATTCACATGCCCGCCTTCCGTTTTAAACTTTCAACTACTTTATGTACATGGCTGAATGCAGGCACCCACACACACACACACACACACACACACATGCGCGCGTACTCACACAAACTTACAAAGATATCGCGAAATTATTACGTATGTCGTAAAAAATGATAAAGCCTGCCTGATATTACCATTAAACCAGTGAATTTCCCACGATTATTTATTTATCGGTACCTTGAAATATTATGTGCGTAATAAAAACTTACAAAATGGTTTATTTATAAATTAAATGTGCAATGATATAATTAGAATTACATTTTAAAGTTAAAAAGTAGTGATACTCTATTGTTAGTCTATCTAAATTTTAAAAAGTTGTATAATCTACAAGTGTTTAAATTATAGAACTCTTTATAACCTTTTTTACATACAACATTTGACTGTTGTTACATTATTTTTAAATATTTTTGAACGATGGGAATCTGGAATATAGTAATGAATAAACACATTTGAAACATTGACGACATGGAGTGAGGTTAACGGTGATATCGTGAAAAATTCAAAATACCTTACTGAAGCAATATAATTAATACTTGCATCTACGTGGAGCACGCTATATCAGGAAATTTGATACTTGGTCGACGGAAGTACGTAAAACTACATAGTATATATAGGAAGCATACCCTGCATCCTCAGTAGGCACAATGCATCTCTTCCACTCTTTGCCTCTATGCCGTAGAGCAGGAAAGAAAATGAAAAAGAGAGAGAGAAACGGAGAGAGAGAGAGAGCTCACCGGCAATGCGGTAGCTTAAGCGTCGAGCTGCATTGTGCGAACACGTAGCAGCAATCATTATTATTTATTACACATTTCAGCCGTAACCCTCGACTTTTCTCAACGCCTCTCTTTTTCTCTCATAGCCATCCCGCTCTTGCTCTCTCTCTCACATTCAGTCTCTTATATTTCATCCCCACTACCACTGACCAACTGTCGTATATACGACAGCACCGGTGCGTAGTTGTCTGTTTCATTTCGTTTGTCGCGCTTTCTCTCATTCTCGTATCTGCGCCGATTGGTACACACGCGTACAGGTAACGTAGACAAAAAAATACAACAAATGCTTTCCGGACATGGGTTGAGTACAAATAAATCTAGTTGAGTCAACATCGAGTTTTTTCGTCAAATTTAACAACGTAAAAATTTGGTTTTAAAAATTACCATTAAGCTCATCAAACCGAAAATATACTCTGATTCTGACGCTTTTTACTACTATAAAATTTTCTACAACTGTAATTTGTTGCTTTTACAACTTTCAAATTAATTATTACAAGTGTTACGTGTACAAGTATATACGTAACTCTTTACTATATTTACATAAGAAAAAATATACTGTAATTTACTATTAAAAGTATCATTTTTTACAATAAAAAATATGAAACATTACAATATTTTATGGTAAAACCAGAGTAGACCTAATATTTGAATGCAAAAATTCCAAAAATTTTGATACTTTAATTCTAAATTTTACAATGAATTATGGTAAAAGTTAAGACATTTGGAATGTGCATGTGCGAACACGCTTTCCGAGAGTCTCCTACTCTGCCTTATCGACCTCTATTTTTCAGGTTATGTACATCTCACATAATATATATTTTGCAGCTCGAAACTGGTCGGATCTAGTAAATTCCTATTTACTTTTACTCTTATAAATACATAATTAGTTGTTAATTTTCCTTTCCGTTAATTTTTAATTATGGTACCATCATAATAACCTTAATAGCCATATTATTGCTGCCATATTAACAATGCGTCTAACTCAAATCTGTGCAAACATCTGGACCCCAGGCGCTATCTAATCAGTCAGACGCCAACCATCTACCGTTAAAATGTACAATTAAGAGGGCAAACAACATGTCTGGATAGGAAATTAAAAGTGCTTTAAGATAATGTTCTTACTTCTAACAGATTTCCAAACACCGCGACGCAAAATAATATTTTCGACTGTTTGATATTTTTCTTTTTTATTTAGCCAACTTAATAGTATCCGGTTAACTTTAAAATTAAACTTGCACAACTTCAGCATATACTTTATATGCCTGCAAAATTTCAGACTGACATCTTTTTTCGTTCGCGAGTTATAGAACGGACAAATTTATTACAACACACATACACATTATACATACATACATTTATACATACATACAAACATTTTCCAAAAATTGCATATTTCAAACACTCGATTCCAAAAATTTCATTGTTACAAAGCTTGCTCTTTGAGAAAGCAACAAAAAATGGGGTTTAAGAAAAATGCATTTTTCTAAAATGTGCGTTTTTTTAGTAAAAACTACATATCTCATGGATTTTTAAAATTTTTATTCAAATATCGGCAGGCGATGGGTGAGGACGTTAAAATAAGTAAAAGGGCATAGCTTACTCAAAAGCATTAAAAAATGGTGAAGTGGCAGCATTTTGAAAATAACCTTGAAAAATAAAATTTCAAATTCAGGATTTTGCATAAAAAAATTGAACATTGCAAACAGGATGCAATTTTAGTGCAATTGAAAAATAAAAAAATGTATGTCAAATCATTTTAATAGAAGAATATTATTCTTAAATTACAAAATGATCAGTGTATGGCCATAGTCAGGCTGTTCGATTTGAAATGGATTTAGCCACATGTGGAACCCGCAAATATATACAAAAACACGATAACGGAAACAGAAGTTAAATATTTAACTCTTGATAAATATTTCCTACGAAATATTACAAAATTTACCATCTCAAATTGGAAACATTAGGAGAAAACAGATTTTTCCTACAGAAATTTGTGTGCGCATGTGTGTACGCATGTGTTCGTGTGTGTGCGTATGTGTGTATGTATGAGTATACAAATGTGGAGACTGGAGTGCGTCAAACTGAGAATTTTACGCCTCATACATTAAAAAATAATGTTCGTATCTCGAGCGTAGAATTTGATCTCTCACAAAACTCGGGACATAAAACTCTATTTTATACGCTCTTGTTACGAAAAGTATTTTCTAAATTAAGTTCAGTGAAAAATCACTATTTTAGAGTGTAAAGTCGGGCACTGTCGAAATAGTGCATAATATGCACACCGGAATAGTGTATCTACACTCATTTATCAGTGTATCACTGTGTATCACTAATAATGCAGTGTATATACACTATTTCGCAGTATATATGCACTATTTCGACAGCGCCCGACTTTACACACCAAAATAGTGATTATTCACTGAATTTAGTTTTATTAAGAGATTTGTAATAGCAGTTGAAGTTGAAAACAAGCAATAGTAATGATACTGTGGAAGAACAAAACTTAATCTCTTAATTGGTATTATAGCTACGTGCTTTGTGCCACTGACACGGCGCGAGGGAGCGACTTTCTCGGACTCGCGCGTCAGACGGCGGGGAAACGCCTTTGCAAAATTAAATAAAATAAACAGAAATCGTGTCACTAGAACGTGATATACCTTCACAATAGCCCGAGTGCGCATCATTACCGTGAGTCACATGATTTGCGGTATGCGGTGACTCACGATCCAAAATCTGTCGCGCGATGCGGATCGCGCAACGTATACCATGTACGCAGGTGCGGCGACGCCACTCGATCTATAATCAAATTCAGCAACGTCCCGTACGATTTGCGCGCGTGAGCTTCGTATCGAAAAAGAGAAGCGCGCGATGCGATGTCTCGAAAAGAGGTGGACGACCTTGGCTTTGCGGCAACATAATCAAATGCGCGATGAGCCAGTTGGTAGCCGAGAAAAAGAAGGAAAAAGCGAGAGAGCGAATCATCATCGGCGGAAGTCCTAACCCCTAACCTAAGCCCTCAGCCGTGAACTCGGCAGCGTGATTTCGCCGGCCGCGCTTATTGTTTCGAAGACGCACACATACACGAGTGCATATATGTGGACGCATTGTGCGCGCATTAAGCTATCGCCTTTTCCGTAAAATGACTTCCGTCGCGCACGCGTATGGGGTCACTCGGCAGGAAATCGCCACCCGAACGTCTCACACTCTGTGATTGTCCCTATGGTAATGAGCGACTATAGTGGCGATCGCGCCTTCGCCTCTTCCATGGCCAAAGGATTTTCGTAATCGGCCCATTGCCGCACGTCATCGCGCAAACGCGCGCGCTACTGTCTTCTCGTCTCTTATTTTTCTTTCTGCCTACCTTTTATTTTTATGTTTTATTCTCCGCCGTCCCCAATATCGCTCCACTCTTTTAATACGAGGCCTTGTGAGCGCGATTTCTCATTGATGACTACATGAATGTTTTATTTTCGTCCACGCGCAGATATGTATCGACCAGAGTCGAGTCTTGAAATTGAAAAATTATACATCATCGATAAAACTCTTGCAAAGAACATGGAATTAAGACTCCCATAATAAATTGATATAATTACATTAAATTGATTGTTATTAATGCATCATTTTTTCGGTTTATTTCCTCCATTTAGAGCCATGTCTAAACACAACTTTTTATTTTACCAACACTCAATGAACCAAGGTTTATTAATTCATTCATTCTAGTAATAGAAAATTTAACAACCAAAGCTCATGCTACTGTTCTGACATGCATCGCTGCACTTCTGTTAGATTTGATAAAGACAATGATTTCACATTCAAATAATACCGTTTCTTGCGATATTCAACAGATGTCTATTGCATAAAAAGACCCGCTGCCAATTCATTGGCACGTGCCTTCCTCAAACTTAATTTACAGAATCCTTTAATTAATTTTTAATGCCAAAATTTAAAATTATTGCACCAGTTTTTGACACAATTCTAATTACATTTATTTATGAAGATTAAAAAGTATTAATTTTTAAGTTATGTATAAAATATGAATAAAATAATAGGTATGATTTAACATATGAAAAATGAATAAAATAATTCATTATGATATTAACTTCAAAACCTTTAAAAATGACTAAATAACCTTTACTTCTAATCATAGTTTCTTGATGAAACAAATGTCACAAATATATTTCCTATGCCTCACACAAAATTGTCTCTAAATTTCACGTACGTACTTCTTTTCATATGCATTTTATTTGAAAACCGCCCTGGTAGAAATTCATCTATATGAAATGGCCAAGAAGTTAGAAAATAGCTAGTAAAATTGACTAATTAATGGATATGATGAAACGATTTTTCGATCCTTATTTGCCTATTTCTTAGATTGACGTCACAACAAAATATTTGTATTTGATTTACTTGTACTAATATATATTAGTACTATTTTATTTGTACTAATTCTATCGTATATGAAAGAGCATTAAAGTGCATTGGATGGCTTACCAAAAAAAAAAAATAAATAAATAACATTAACTAAAAAAATCATTTCCTGTACTCCTTCTGTGAATAATTCAGCAAAACTTTTATTTCTCCATCTGATTCTGACTCTCTCACTCCTTGTCGTAATAGCTAACTTTCTACTAGCCATTTCCAGACTAAAAAGACTGATCAGTTTTAATATCTTTATTAAAATACTCATAAGAACAAGCTTGTGTTTATCTTCGAAAAACTCATTCTATTTATTAATCTACTAAATGGCCATATAATAGGGGAAAAGCGTTTCACCGGGAGCTAGAAACTGGACAAGATAAATTCCCATTTTATAGCATATTAACGCTGAATTAATAAAACTAATTGAACAAAAAATGTTAGCACATAAAGCTTGGAAGCATTTCAACAATATCAGAGATTACATTGAATTTAAAAGTAGTCGTGCTATAGTCGTGAGTAAATCTAAATATCTGTATAAGAAATATATAACAAAGGTTGAATTTAATATATTGAAAAATGTCAAATGTTTTTGGAATCACGTCAACAATCTGCGTAAAAATAAGACTAATATATCTCACTTAGAATACCTGAATTGCCCTTCTAGTAATAATATAAGTATAGCTAATGTACTTGCAAATTATTTTAAATCGTCTTATTGATCAGATTGTTACGATGTTTCTATGGACATGGATGATTATAATTTATGTAATCTTGATGCGTCGATATCAACCCAGGAAATTTGTAATGCCATAAAAAATTTAAAAGTATCTGGTAGTCCAGGTCCAGATGGAATACCATCCGTATTTATTTAAAATCTTGCTGAGTAGTTATTGACACCATTAAATTATTTATATAATAAATCGATAACTGAGAAATTTCCTGACAAATGCAAACTATCTTTTGTAACGCCTATTTCCAAGGGAGGAAACGAAAATCTTTCTAGCAATTATAGATTTCAATTGGAAGTGCTATCCCAAAATTATTAGATGACATTATGGCTAATAAGATTCTCGATTACTTCTAGGCATCAATTGCTGCTCATCAACACGGATTTGTAAAGGGTAGATCCACAACCACAAATCTGGTTGTATTCATCGATTTTATTATAAAATGTTTTGATAAATATAATCAAGTAGATGTGATATTTTTAGAGTTTGCTAAGGCTTTTGATCCGGTACGGCATGATGTACTCATAATTAAATTAAAAAATTTAGGTCTTGGTGGTACATTATTAAACTGGATTAAATCTTTTTTAATAAATAGGTTTCAAGCAGTTAGGTACAATGAAGACATTTCTAGCTTATATCTAGTGACGAGTGGTGTGCCACAAGGGTCACATATAGGTCCAATATTGTTCTTACTTTTTATAAATGATTTGCCTGATTATATAATATTTTCGGAAATACTTATTTATGCTGACGAAGTAAAAATTTTTAATGAAATTAAATCTCTCTTAGACGCATAAAATGTGCAAAAGGATCTGAACTCACTAATTGATTGGGGAGCTGCAAATAAAATACAATTGAACATTGTCAAATGTAAATCTATGCATTTCTCTAGGGCACACTCTTTCCTAGAATTTGTGTATAAAATCAAGGATGCAAATATAGAGAATGTTAATATTATAAAAGATTTAGGAGTTCTGATTGATAATAAACTAAGATTTGTAGAACAGGTTGAACTTACTGTAAACAAAGCTTACAGAATGTTAGGATTTATCTGCAGAATAGCTAAAGAATTTAATAACGTAGACTATCAAAATTTATACTCGTCGTTAGTGTTTCCAATTCTAAATTATGCATCTCCAATATGGACTCCTCATGTTAAATATTTAATCCAAATGCTTGAACAAGTTACACGCAAATTTTTAAGATTCTAGGCCTTTAAGAGTAAAATACCGTTCCATAAATTTAATCATGAATATACGCCACTGTATAAAGAATTTAGACTCAATAATATAGCAGATCAGCACAAATATAATGACATATTAGCTTTCAGCATACTAATAAAACTTAGGAATATCGCGAAGTATATTGGAGATCGACTTGTAATAAACTCGGGCCAGTACAACCTCAGACAACCACCTACATTCTTTCTATTATGCTATACATTTACGTTTGCAAATAATGCCTTCATATCTAGAGGTATTTCTACATGGAATAAACTCCCATGCGAAATAAAAAATTGTGTCGAAAATCAATTTCTATTCAAGAAATCAGTTAAACAATATTGTTTTAAAGCTGATGAATTGTAATATTATAATAGTATACTTTTTTTAATGTTTCTAAACTATTATGATACGTTATAAATCTCAATGTATCTAAGGCCATAAGGCCTGTTATTATATATTAAATAAATACAAATACAAATAGCAAGTTTCTAAAATAAATAATCAGTTGTTAGTTATAAAATGTTTTGGATTTCCACCAGGGTTCTGTATATTTTATAAAATCTTTTTCTGATTTCTTTGTACATAAAAAATATTTTTATACCACTCTAACCTCAAAATCATAACTTTAATATGATTATTCGGCTCACGTGGTATAAAATACTGTACGACACTGGTGCGTAAGGTGATTTTTACAGCATTCGACTTTTCACACTCGCTTTGCTCGTGCGCAAACCATCTCATGCGGTAAATAATCACCTTCCACACCCCTATCGTAATGTACTAATATGACACTTGTGAATTAAGTAGCACTTTTTTGCACGGCGTGAAGTTAGGGCCCGAGCGTACGCTCGGCCAGAGTGCTACTTAGGTCACACGTATCGTAATGTACTATAAAAAAGTCAAAAATTATTTTCCAATTAACAAATTTCGGACAAGTTTTCTTCTTTCCGATGTGAAGAAGTATGCGGCAGACAAAAAGAGTGTACAATTAAAAAAGTTGAACTTTTTCAAGTATTTACGCCAACTTTTCGATTTCTTAACTATTTATCCGCCGGCATTTGACGCTATTTAAGCGCACATTCATTAACAGTCAATCCGGAGACTTTGTGTCAAGTCATTCTTTCTATCTGTGATACAAATAAATCTATAAATTTTATGTTTATTCATAAAGCTCGAGATATAACGATTTGAAAAGCATGTTGAACAAATTTTATCCTGAAATATTTCTGAAATTTGTAGACAAAGTAATCATATGATCTTGATAAAATTTTGCACACATATTGCCAATATCACATACAAAATTATCTATAAATTCAAAGCTGATACATAAGGTTGTTCACAAAAAATTACTATTTAAAAAAAAAGGTTAACAAAATTTGAACATCAAATGTCTCTGAAATATATAAATCAGCCGTTCATCGAGCCGTTCTCGAGAAATTACGATTTGAAAGAAGGTTAAAAAAATATTAACCTCAAATATCTCTGAAATTTATGGACCAATCATTTTGCCCAAAGAACTCAGCCAAAAGCTATACAAAAACTACCCCTATAAGAAATTTCAAAGCGATTAAGCCAGTTTTACTACAGTAATTGTTGGATATACAAAACTCATTTTTTTTATGGGTCTGAAGTTTGCATCGTTGGAATGCAACGAAATCATTTTTTACAATTGCTTACAGTTATTAAACAATGGAAATTGTATCTAAACCTTCGTTATAAAGCTGCTTTAATACTATAAAACACTAAATCTACACACAAAATTAATATTAATTAGTATAAACTTGAAGTAAAATGAATTATTTTTTTATTTCGTTGCGCCCCAACGTTGCAAACTTCAGACCCATTTTTTTTTTTCATTTTTCAATTTTTTTCCCAAAAACTAGTCGACAGAATGGATTCAAATTTTTACAAATTATTGCTATTTATATTCTGCATTATTATGATTTTTTTTTTTTTTTCAAAAAAATTGACCATTTAGTTTGAGATTTATAAGCTTTTAAACAAAAAATACGTTTTTGTTAATAATAAAAGAACTATAATAGATAACATCATTTTTTTCAAATATAGGTATTTTAATGCTCTGTTGAAAGCTATCCATCCGATTCAAATATCTCGATCCTATCATAATAAAAAAGCAAAAATTAATTTTGCGAAAATCGAAAATTCACCATAAAATAAAAACGAATCTGCGAAACAAAAGCGGAGTTTTGACCCGCAATTACACAAAAAAAAACCGCTGCCAATTCATTGGCACGTAGCTTCCTCAAACTTAATTTATTGATCCCTTTAATTAATTTTTACTTCTAATATTTAAAATTTAATACTTTATCTTGTACGGTTAGACTAACTAGGAGAGGGTCATGGGTCCGGATTCAGCTTAAACTATGCGTTATATCTTTTTTCGTAATGGACCGATTTTTTTGGGCAACGAACTCGATCTGAAGGTATATAAAAGCTACATCTGTGCCAAATTTCAGGACGATGGGGTAATTTTTGCTCTTGTTATTGTGCGACAACGAAAACGCAAATATTTTCTAAAATAATTTTTTTCTAAAAAACAAATGAAGATAATCTCCTGAAATTTTAACGAAATATAGTCTTCTATAAATTTAATAAGTGATTAAAATTTTAAGTCGATAAATCAAGTATTTTTTGAGAAAACATGATTCGAAAATTTTTTAAAAAATTTTTAACCTCAAATATCTTTTTTCGTAATGGACCGATTTTTTTGGGCAACGAACCCCATCTGAAGATACATAAAAGCTACATCTGTGCCAAATTTCAGGACAATTGGATAATTTTTGCTCTACACTGTAAAAAACCCCTTGTAGATTACAGTGGATTAGTAAAATTTTTCCACTAGACAACGGTAAATTCACTACATTGAAAGTTGTAAAATTACAAATTTCATGAATATTTTACTACATTTTTTGTAAAATCTGAACTACATTACAACCACATTGTAAAAATACTACATTGGAAGTACACGGAGAAAAATGTTTGTTGAAAAATTACTATGTTCGCTAGTAATGGGGCGACAGACTTGTATTCTAAGCCTATTTAGTCTACTTTTAGTAATTATCAATATAACATTGATGAAAAATTAATAGAAATGGCTATAAAATTTACTAAGTAACATAGTAAATAATTTGAGAGTGAAAGATTAATATGATATGAAATAATTTTTAGTACATATTTTGTATAATTTTTGCCAAGAATTTTCCACAAATTTTACTATATTACATCGTAAATTTCAGACATTTTAATAATTGACAGAAGGTTATATAAATTTTTACAAGCCAACATAGTAAAAATTGAGTTGTCGTCTGCTAATGTCTGTAGTTGGCGAGTCAACATAACCTCAAGCTGTACCAAATATAGACGAGTCAAAACATCATACCCGTAAGAACACGTTGGCGTAGCGAGTAAGAGTGCGGCTTCTGACCCAGGGGGCTAGGGTTCGATTCTCGATCACTGCAGATTTTTTTTCTTGATGAATTTTCACTTTACTTTCCAGTATTGTAAAATTTGATAGAAAACATTGTAAAATTTAAAACAATTCAAGTCTGTCGCTCTGTTCCCATACAACATAGTAAATTTTCCTAGATAATTTAATAATTTTTCATAGACTATTTTTTTCAGTGTAGGTAAATTACAACCACATTGTAAAAATACTATATTGAAAGTAGGTAATTAAAGTGACCATCGTTCAAAGTAGTAAAATTCATTTACTACTTTCAATGTAGTAAAAATACTAACTTCAAAGTAGTGAATTAGCTGGATTTGTATTAATTTTACCACTTTCAACGTAGGTCACTATGATTACCTACTTCCAACGTAGTATTTTTACAAAGGCTTTTTTACAGTGTAGTTATCGTGCGATAACGATAACGCAAATATTTTCTAAAATAATTTTTTTCTAAAAAACAAATGAAGATCATCTCTTGAAATTTTAACCAAATATAGTCTTCTATAAGTTTAATAAGTCGTTAAAATTTTAAGTCGATAAATCAAGTAATCTCTGAGAAAATACGATACAAACATTTTTTTAAAAAATTTTTAACCTCAAATATCTGTTTTCGTAATGGACCGATTTTTTTGGGCAACGAACTCGATCTGAAGGTATATAAAAGCTACATCTGTGCCAAATTTCAGGACGATTGGATAATTTTTGCTCTAGTTATCGTGCGACAACGATAACGCAAATTTTTTCTAAAATAATTCTTTTCTAAAAAGCAAATGAAGGTCATCTCTTGAAATTTTAACCAAATATAGTCTTCTATAAGTTTAATAAGTCGTTAAAATTTTAAGTCGATAAATCAAGTAATCTCTGAGAAAATGCGATTCAAAAATTTTTTAAAAAAATTTTTAACCTCAAATATCTTGTTTCGTAATGGACCGATTTTTTTGGGCAACGAACTCGATCTGAAGGTATATAAAAGGTACATCTGTGCCAAATTTCAGGACGATTGGATAATTTTTGCTCTAGTTATCGTGCGACAACGAAAACGCAAATTTTTTCTAAAATAATTTTTTTCTAAAAAACAAATGAAGATAATCTCTTGAAATTTAAACCACATATAGTCTTCAATTAGTGTAATAACTGGTTATTTATTTCAAGTCGATAAATAAATTATTTTTTGAGAAATTAATTTATGAAATATAAAAAAGTTTTCCTTAATAACAATTGACAGAGTGAAGATATTGTAAATTTTAAAAAAGGAAAATATAGGTAATTTAAATACCTTTCAAGGAAAGTTTATTATATTATGTAATAATGACTGTAAGATATGAAAAAATAAAAAAAAACTAAAAATTCAAAATCGTTTTTTGGTTATAAAACAAAAGAAAATCAATAAAAACTCAAATCCATCAGGGTACCTTTCTTTTCCGGCGAGATGAAGAGAATAAGCTTTACCCGACGAAAATCGGTAGATTCGTTTCGGAGATATGAAGAGTTCAAATACACACACACACACACACACACACATCCACGAAAAGAAAAATGATCAAAATCAACTAATATACACATATATCGCCTTAAAATATCTTTTTGAACATTTTTTTCGAAAATTTTTTTCACCGATACAAAGCTTCCTCTATGAGGAAGCAAAAATGAGATGCTGTGAGCCAGGGTGGATCTAGAAAGAAAGAGAAAGTGATAGACAGACGCCTTACCATTCAGAAAATAAAAAATAGAATATTTGCACCTCATTAGAGAATACATAAGACGAACGCCACAAATGTAGAAGAAACTATAGTTTTTTCTATATTTTCTACAAATGTGTCTTTCGTACTATATGTTTTCTTAGTTTCGTTTGTTGATTTTTATTGGTTTTTAGATTCTGAGATATACTTTCTACTTTTATTATTTCTAACTTCTATATTTCGGTTACCATATTGTAATATTAAATATCAATTCTATAAATTTTTTTCTATATTTGTATCCTCTAGTAATTGTACTTTCTGATCGAAACGCATTGGGATAGTCGTGCATCTGGCAATGAGGCGCAAATATTCTATTTTTAATTTTCTGAATGGTGTTACGTGTGCATAGTAAGGCGTCTGTCTATCATTTTCTCTATCTTTCTAGACCCACCCATGATCCAGGCTTACACAGGCATACACACGTACACACACGCACACGTGCACACACATACAACCATACAGACATTTTTCAAAAACCATGTATTTTGATTCCTAACACCTCGAAAAACAATTATAACATGTTTTTACAACAACTCAAAAAATTACTATCACAAAGCTTTCTCTATGAGGAAGCAATATGTCTACCAAATAGTAAAATATAACCTCTTAAAAATATCTTAAATTATTACAATAATAATCAAAATGAAAATAACGAAATATCAATTTTGGAAAACTTAAAAAATTTAATTAAGAAATTATTATAATTTATTATCTAGTATTTGTTAAACTGCTTTCGTATAAAATACCATATGGTAGGTATGCAATCAGGATTATAATATATAAGACAACCGAGCAAATCAAGGAGCGCGACAGACATCTCTAAAGGCAAGTATAGTATTAACATTTTCTTTAAATTTAAATCTTAATTTAAAATTTTAAAAAGAGGGAATTTTTAATTTACAGTCCGTATACGAGAAAATTTAGAATTAATGTTCACTTTTGCGTTCCCAAAAATGACAAAACATTTTTGTCAAAAGGCACAGTCTCTAGACCTGTTCCTTTTTCTTTCTCATGTGACAATCTGTACTGAAAAAATTTTGAATAATTAAAAATGTTTTTGAAAATCACTTTTGGAAAGCCTCTTCTTTAAAGGTAGTCTAAGAAAGAAAGTTTTATAACTAAGTTTTAAAGTAAAACATGAAACTAGAAGCAAAGCAGCTTTTATTTGGCTTATTAAAAATTAACAAATATTAATTTCTTTAACGTTATGATAGTTTAAAGTTAAGTGTCGAAGAAACAAAAAAAAAACACTTAAAGCCAGGCTGCCGATTTTTGCGATTTGTGTATTTTATATCTTTTTTCGAACGCTCAAGTTTAAACTTTATTTAGCCTAATTTGAATTTAATTCTTGTGTTTATGCTTCACATAGACACGCTAATGAAATGCTACCTACAGAAACTTATACTTTGAATAATTTTTAATCGAAATGAAATTCTGATATTAATGGAGAAAATTACCTAATCAGCTGGTCGACGCCAAGCGGCAAAGCCGGACATATCACAATTACTACGTATAACTGTTGTCATCAGTTTTTTAGATGAGTGATATATATTACCATTTCACTACACACAATTAGTTAATAAGTTCAATAAAATTTACTTCTTACCGTTTTTACTATATTATATAATAATTTTTTCCACATTCTTTTTTTATATTTTTTCTTACTTAAATAATAAAAATTCGAATACTTCTAAAAATATATGGACTCCTCGCACACACACACACACGCACACACACACACACACACACACACACACACACACACACACACACACACACACACACACACACACACACACACACACACACACACACACACACACACACACACACACACACACACACACACACACACATATACACACACACAAATCTTCAAATTTGTAATAACAAATCGAAAGATCCGGTTAAAAATATTTATTTAATATTGTTTTTGCAAACTGAATTTCGTAAAATTAAAAAAATATTGATTTAAATATAATATACGTATCTAAATGATTTTCATCTTGACCGTTCAAATGCTTTGAGTAATTCTGTCCAGTTGTAGAAATTGGGAGAAGAAGTAAAAAACTTCTCTTATATTAACAAACCTGTTTAAAATATTTCTGAATGTACAGATTTAAAGTAATGTCTTATTTCTTACAACTAAATGAGGGTGCAGAAGTAGGCTCAAAGCCCTACTTAGTTCGTGCACGAAGTGACGCCGATCTGGAAGATAAACAAAGATGGTAAAGCTTAAGGAGTTTAATAGCTGGGGAAAAGAACGACTTCGTCCCGATGCTCGCGTTCACTAAGGGAAAACAAAATTTTAACCCTTTACCAGGATTGCCCATGGTATAAAATATGATATAGAATGCATATAGCTATTTACATAGTTAAAAATAAATTACAGTATTTTTACTACGAATTTGCACATTTCAAATGTAATATCTCATTGTTTCATGATAAGGGTCTTTGAGATAAAACGAATTTTAGTTTATATAGAGTACTTAAAAACATTTTTCGAAGTCCTATCTATCCCCTCCCATTTCCCGCAGGTTACACAACAATCAGCTTGTTAATTTGAACTTAAAAAACTCACTTTCATTGTAATTGTATTTGTAATAAATAGTTTTTGATTAAAACTAAACGTTAAAAGACCCGTATTAGCATTTTTACCAATGGGCCTTATATCCCGATATCCAAACTATTTATTTTCCAAAGGAATTTTTTTTCATAAAAATTATGTTTCTTTTTTTATATAGCTTTGGGAATATTAAAGTTACAAAAATGAACAAACTAGAGTATGTAGCATAGACAGAGAAAACTTTAATCTAAGCTTCATTTCGTTAAAGAATGTTGATTTTTCAGGAAATTATAAGTCCTCAAAAATAACGTAGGAAATGATTAAAAATACCAGCCAAATGGTAAAATACCAGTAAAATGGTTGAAGTAAAGAAACATTTTCAATCGCTTTCTCACTTTATTTTTTATTGATGCTTATATTTTTCTAAGGAATCAATATTGACATAATTTCAAACATCGGTATTGCTCTGTTTACGGCAATACTGAGTTTAGCTTTCCTCTTGTGACTTCCGGTATTTTTCTCACAGCATTACCCTGTATTGTAAACTTGGTATTGCTGAACGCTCAATACTTTTTTTCAGTGTTAAAGAACGCTTCTGTAGATCTTCATACAAATTGGTGACCCGGAGATCATGGACACTCTATTTCCTGTAAGTCAGAGAAGTTAAAGTCATTGTGAAAACAGGTAATAATAATTTTAGTATGTTCTTTAATGTTACACAATAAAACATTCTGCGTTTTGCGATAAAAAAATGGAGTTTGATGACTCTACTCATCTGCTATGCAAGAGTTGCTAATATTTCAAGTAAAGCCAAGCTTTTTGTGATGTAATTGGCTGACTCTGATATCATATGATGGTAAGAAAGTTCGCAGAGTTAGCTCTAGTATGGAAAATTGGTTAAAAAATGGAAGTTGAAAATCATCTGCTGAAAAAATACCTTTGCTTGAATGCGTCATAAAATACGAAAAAAATAAATTTTATACATGCATAAGTATACTTATATATAGGTTTACAATATATAAGTATATTTCAACGGCATAGTTTCAGTGCATCACAGTTGTCTATTCAGCATTTTATGATTTCTTAGACAAACTTTATTTGTCAACTTTATAAAGCGTTCTATGTGGGGAAGCAAAATGTGAAACTACTGATATCTACAATAACATATTCACACTGATGTTATCACTAGGCAGGAGAGGTAGTTATGATAGCGTAAATAACGATTGACTTTTACTATTTGTTGTGGAAAGAAAGTTCTTCTTTTTTATCGTCATTGTTTCGAATTTTGTCGGAAGACAATACAGTTTTTTCATTCCCTTCCGCTCGACTGGGTATCTCTCTTTGTCCCTCTCTCTTTCGCTGCCTTTGTCACATACTATCTCTTTCTTTGTATGCAAAGAAATACCAAGAAGGTTTTACGAACGGCGAGAGTCCGCCCCTTGCCGCCGGCCCGGCTAATTCCATAGTGCGCGACAAGCAATTGTTTTCCCCTATTGGTATAGAGGAGCGCGCGAAGCTCGATGCAAAGTAGTGAACCGAGACCGTTCACGGGTGTATGTGTGTGCGTGTGTGTGTTATATGTATGTATATATAAGCGGACTTTTGTTCAGCTACGGTTTTACACGTGCATCGTTCACGTCCACTTACGTCAGAGGAGGCTTTGACCTGCTTTAGACGTAATATTTGATTGATTTTTCATTCAAAGTCTAAATTTTACACTTATTTCTATGTCTAAAAATGCACGATTGCGTATTTACAGGTTTTGAATGAAAGTTATGGAAATACTCTTTTTGAATATTTAGTTAATCAGATATTTAAGCAGAGGTAAGCAGCTCCGCATAATAGGTATTTTAATGTCGAAAGCACAAAGCAGAAGTCATTAGGAGTAAAGTAGTGAAAAGACGGATTTAATGACGAAAGTAAGAGAAATAAAAACGAAGGAGCAAAGGAGTTGCAGAGCGGCGAAATAGGACTAATAGTAAGGTGACTGCTGTGCTATCCGGTTTGGAAGTTGAAGAAAACGAGTGCGCATTAGGTAATCTCTGGATGAAGCTCGGGGACAGTCTAGCCGGGTCGTCTCTGCGGGAGATACAACTCCCTCTCGTTTCTGCAGAGAGGAAGCGAGAGCGAAGAAGAAAGGAAGCTCTCGCAGGCGACAGCGTGCGTGTAGAGTGAGAGGGGCGAGCGCGCGCGAGAAAGAGCGAGAGGGAGAGAGATGGAGAGAGTATTGATCCCACCCTCCGTGAGTAGTGGCGGCAGCAACCCCCAGCTGGCCTAAACCCACCCGTCCTCCTCTCCTTACCTCCCGTCACTCCTCCCGCCCGCTCGCCGCCTTGTTGTGTGCTGCATACCAATTTTCTTGATTTTTTCCCTCTTCTTCTGGCGCTCACCCCCTCGCCCTGGCATTCGCTCGCTGCCTCCTTCCCTGCGCTCTCGCTTCGTGTGCCCTGCTCACCCGGCTTCCTGTCTGCCTTTACACACAATGCCGAGCGAGAGGGATAGACAGCCAGAGCGCTTGTATAGCTATAATAGAAAAACAAAGGATAAATAATACATTTATTATGCACTAAACAACAAACGAGATTTTACTGCAAAAGTGTCTGATGGGGGAAACTCAAATTTAAGAACGCGAATGTGTCTTATCTTTCCAGAGGGAAGTTTCTGCATGCTCTAGAATGATAAAATGAAAGGGTTGGAATTCATCCGCGGAATTCCGGATCACAGGCAGAAATTTACTTTCTTTTAAGTGGTTTTTGCTGCGTTATTCGCACTGCGTCAAGATAATAACTCATTACAGCTATCGGAGCTCGTAACCTTAAGATTTATCAAAGGAGAAATTTTTTACTCATTTCCGGAATCACGTAGAGTCAGCGGAATAGCGGGCTAAAATAACGCTGAAAGGGCGAAACGCTCGAAAAGATAAACTTGCGGAAGCACGCGACAAAAAGGAGCGCGCGAAGGTGTGCAGTCGCGCGCGCATAACGTGCGGCCGGAGGACGCGAAGCCGACCGGAGCGCTGCTAGGGAGAAAAGTAAAGTAAGCCAGGGTTTGAACCCCAGAGATAAACCTGGTCTCGTCTGGAATCTTCTATTAGCAATTATAGTTGTAATTGTTTCCTGCAATATGCATGGAAATAGTGAAATTATTTAAACACTCGCACTCCCGCGCCCTTTTCGTATTCCCCGAAAGTGTCTCTCTAGACGAACAACGCCCTCTACTCTCTTATTTCTTCTTCTTTTTTCTGCCCCCAGCGGCTTCCTTTTTCATGTTCTCTCGCTTTGCCTTGGATCTTCGAATCGAAGCTCTTCTATATGTTTCGCCTCCTCGCGGCAAGCCGGCTCTCACTTATACTCATTGCGAATCGGAGCACGAAAGAAAACCTCGAATCCGAATCCCCGAGGCGGTGTGGCAGTTAATGGCTAATGGGTTGGAAACAATTTAACCAGAAAGAGAGACTCCAGCTTACTCCATTCGTGTAAGACTTTTCGTACATGAATCGACGTGTATATATAGACACGGCACGGGCTATGGGACAACCTTAGATATACACTTGACTTCGTTCAAGCGTTAATGCCGCGCGACACTTCTTTCTCTCTTCTGCGACAAATGCTTAGTTTTATCCGATTTTCTCTATTAAATTACAATTATGCCATCAGTTTTTTTAATTAA
This sequence comes from Torymus aiolomorphi, assembly GCA_036365515.1. Taxonomy (NCBI): domain Eukaryota; kingdom Metazoa; phylum Arthropoda; class Insecta; order Hymenoptera; family Torymidae; genus Torymus; species Torymus aiolomorphi. The sequence continues at coordinate 89,052,876 of CM070873.1, forward strand.
AATTATTTTCTAATTTTTAAACAGTTCCGTCTTTCTGTGTGTTATGCACTTTATGTAAGTACACCAGAACAACTAGCTGAATTACATCTAACTGTTCAGCAAGTTTTCCGTGTATTTCTGCTGAATTTTCATTGAGCAAACTTTGCAGATTCTCATTCTAAAACTTTCGAGATACTTTACATTATTTAAGGTTGGAATTATCTTCATTAAATAGCAAAACTACGATACATAAATATCACAAGTAAAGCTTTCTGATTTAAAGATCCTAATAGTAGTTTACATATTTTCTAATTACCTATATTATAAGTATAAATTTAATAGTCGTATCATTGTTTTATTAGTTTTATTTTCTGCACGATTATTAATTGTATGTGTAACTAAAAGAATGATTAAACATAAAAATGGTGCTTACTCTTTATAGAAAATTTGGGGAACAAACTCTATTTTTGTGATACACTTACGTCAAGTACGTACTTTACGACCTGTTTTCGGCCGTAAAGTCGTACGGTATAATTCAATTAACTAAAGGTATAACACAAAATAATGTTCGTTACTCGGCCGTAAAATCTTCTTTACGGACTAGTACCGAAAACTACTATTTTCGCATATTCCCGCGCAAAAAATGAAAACTGGCCAATATATTGCTCGGAATATGGGCAATATATGGGATATGTCACTTTCCATACATGGCCAAAATTTCTTCATGTTGCGCTCCGTACCTTTTTCCCATAGTTGGGATGACCTATGGCCCATGTATTGGACAAGTGTTGCTTTCAGTTCCTCGTTAACAACAAATTTTGTTAGCACTATTCCCGCCCACCCATCACAGTGTCTCATACTTCCTTATATACCCGCACAGTTCCTATTTATTCATGTATTATACGCCATCAGGCGTGCGCTGTCTAGTGGCGGCTTCGGAACTACATTATACGTATAGAAGTCCCCAAAAGTTCCCCCATATATGAGAAAAGAGTACGGAGATCAATCTGGAGAAATTTCGGCCATGTATGGGAACTGACATATCCCATGTATGTGTCCACATTCCAAGCAATCTATTGGTTAGACTTCATTTTTTTGCGCGGGTTATTTATATTATAAGATGACGACTAGCATATTCGACGTAAATAATGAACATTACAAACAGAACCGCGTTCAAATCCTGACCTCGTCGATTGACTAGCATCTCACTTAAAACTAAACATAGGTCCCCATTGCTGCCTGAGTTGTTAAGGGTGGATCTATTGCATCCAAAGTGCTCATTAACACAGCAATGTAGAGCAATATGAGACTCATAAAGAGGACTTCGGATAGGTGTAAAAAAAAAAAACAAAAAAATGGAGATTACAAAGTCGATGTTTGACACCGTAAAGTCAAGAAAAATATTTTCTATATAATCAAAACCTGCCTTACTTCAATGAGCTTGACGCAACATATAATGAGTAAAATGAACAGTGCAGAAAAAGAAACAGCAGTAGAAGATGACGCAGAGAAAAAAGGCCGAAAAATAAGAAAAACCGTAGGGAAAGGAAAAAGAGGAGAGATTGGACCGATGTAGGAGGAAGAGGTTTCAGCGTGTACGGCTGTGTGTGTGTGTATATATATATATATATTCACATACCGCGGGATGGGATCTCTCTCTCTCTCTCTCTCTCTCTCTCTCTCTCTCTCTCTCTCTCTGCCTCTCTGCGTAGTGCGGTGGCCAGTGCATTATCATAACCACATTCTCGGTGCAGAGAAAGAGAGCGTTGGGCGATACCCGGACACCCCATGCTGCCTCCCACTCCGTCCACATGTGTACCTACACGCTCGTGTGCAGTACCGCCAGCCGATCGTGCGTGTTTGCCCGAGCAGCAGCAGCAGCAGCAGCAGCAGCAGCAGCAGCCTATTTCGTGCTTTTCGCTTTTTCAACTTCGCTCACAGGAGGAGCTCACTTCTGCCCCTTCGAGCATATACCTTTTTCCCTTTACTTTTCTTCGTTATCTGCCCCTGTGCTATCATGTGCACACGTGTACTGAGCCAAAAATATAGTAAATTTGACTGTAAAACCACCACATGTCATAAAATATACTGTGATTTTGTCACTGCAATAATTTTTTAGTTATTTTAATTTAACAACAATAGTGTTGCGATTAAAAAACATAGTAGAATTAATGATGTTACGGTGGAGAAAATCAAACGCGCAGCTTAGTGTCTTATATAATGCCGTTAATTAAGTAAATATAGTTGAGAGTAGTATAACTAAAGTTGCTATAAGTATTTACTATAATATATAGTTCGATACTTAGTAAATTTTTTTTTAGTTATATTTCGGAAAAAAATTACAGTCAACTTTAATTACTAATAACATAATTCGATTTTGCCACTGCCAATATTCATCATAAATACAAATTAATTTTAAGGTTGCATATACTTAGAGAATTCATTAAGATTTACTACATTACTTAAAGAATTTATTGATTTGGCATAAATATTTAGTAAATTAAAACAACTTGCAAATTTATTAGTGATTTATACATTTATTTCATAGAAAGAATTATTATATACATTCCCTATGGTAGAAATGGTAACCAAAAGCTAGCTATTTTTTAGTTAACTTTGTGGCTCAAAACGAACATTGCTTGTATTTCATAATTATATATCAATCCGAAATAAATTATGACATTTACACTTCATAAAATATGTATTTTAAGAAATAGTAGAACTTTCAGATGAATTGTATTATTCTTGCATTATGATTTTTGCTAAAAATGCTTCCATTTAATTAACATGTTAGTTATAAAATATGGTTAATTTTCTACCAGGGTTGTGTCTAATTTATACGTTAAGATTTTAATAATTAATAGTTGTAAAAATATATTTAAAACATTCAAATATTTTAATTTTTTTAATAAAACGTATAGTTACTTCTATACTAAATCCTATTTAACTATCGCATGTAGTAATTATCACTATAGCGTTTTGCACAAAATCTGTTTTTCTTAATTAACGTAAACGTAAATAATCAATAATATTTTACTTATTTTGTCATCTTCATTTAATTGGCCTAGTTTTCTGATTGATAAATGGATTTTTATACGACACAAAGAAATAATTTATGCGCAGGTAATAGCATATCACCCATAAAAATATCAAGAACGCCTACTTTAAAGTATACTTCTTTTAATACAAACTTTTATAAATAAGTTGCTTACTGCCTGTATCCTTATAAAATAATACTACATTATACAAGCGCTATACAAGTGCGCCAAGTAAGTGATTTTAGTAACACAAAAGCATACAAATTAGGTGCAAATCTTTCAAAAGAATTGTTTCAAGTTAAAATGTATGATGAATTTAATTGCTGGGTGAGATACTACACTAAACGAATAAGGTAACATAAAAGAGTAATGAACTTTACCGATAACTTGTCGTCAATTATACATTAGTAAACATTGACAATTAATCAGATTGAAAGATGTAAATAAATTTTAAAATATTTAATTCAGAGCAATCGAAATGGAAAATTTCCGTCGAATGCTTAAAATAGCAGCGGCCTAATCTAAAATCAATGTATTTTCCTCATTAGCGCCGACAACGTGAATCCCATTAACTTTTCTTTCTTCCCGTAAACTTGTGAGTTCACTTGGCGATGTGCTTTGACAAAAAGCACGCGAAGCAAAATGTTCGGTGCAAACAGAGCCATTATGGCAGATGCTTAGAAATGAATTTATGATATTGATATGCAAACGCTTATGCAAACACGCCGCTCGACGTAATCAGAGAATGGCAAATGTTTAAAAGTGTTAATAAAGCCTCATTAACATAAAATTTATCTTGCGCCTAAGGTGCCACTAACAGGCATTAAAATGACGAAATAAAAAAGAGAAAGAGAGATAGAGCAAGACAGAGCAAGAAAGAGGAGAAAGATAAAAAAAACATCGTCCAGCATAGCGAGATATAGAACGAGGTAGCAGAGCGCGCATTCGATCCCCGACAAGGTCGTCTTCTTTTTGAGGCTCTTTCTAGTGTGCGCCCAGTACTGTCGTTCGCATGCATCGCGCTCTTGCTGCGCAATGCGATTATATTTATCTATGTCCAAGAAAACTTTCAATATGATACGTGAGAGACTAGCTTTTGTTCTTTCGCATGGTAATTGAGCCAAACCACATCGATTGCAAGAGAGTCAATGTTCGATCTCATTTTTGCCTTTCGATGAATCAGTTTTTATTCACTCCTTACACCAAATTTAAAACAGCACGAGAACGGAAATCTTTCATATTGTTATTTATTTACAATAAAGGTCTTCTAAAACGACTAAAAATTCCTTGCTACACTTGATTAGTAATCAAAATTACATGTGGCAGAGGCTTGGCCGACATTTATATTGCCAAAATTAACTGCAGCTTGCTCACATTGTAATGTTTTTCCATCTTTATTCATTTTAAGGGAAACGTTATTTTACAAGGAGAGTCCATAACCTCCGGGTTTCCGATTTTTTCTGAAACTCTACGGAAGGACTGCTCTTTAGCCTAAAAAGGAGGCTCACTTTTGCCAATGGGCTTTATATATACCAATATCCAAGCTATTTAATTTCCAAAATAAACTTTTTCAGAGAAAAAGCTTTCATTTAAGCTTTGGAATGGTAACAAAATTGATTCTTCGGGAAATTACAAAATTTTCAGAATTTCATATAGCTCTAGCGTTAAAGCGCTTAAATATTTTTTACTGGAAATTTCGTTCTGTGTTTTGGTTATGATTTTAGACATGTGAGCAAAGTATCGGCGATTTTAAAATTTTGACTTTGAATTGTGCGTGTGTGTGCGTGCGCGTACATGTATATTAATAGAAATTTTAATTTTATTTGCTAGATATTTATAATAGAAATATTATTGTTCTGCGACACATTAGTCTAGTAACATTAAATTATAATTAAAAAAGAAAGTTAAAATGGCAAATCTGTGAGAAATTTGTCAAAATTGTGAAGGCTTAAGTAGTGGGACCCGTATCTATTGGATGAACTATAAAATAAAATAATTTTTCTGTCAAGACCGTGCGACAGTGACGCCCCACGCTACGAATTCCTAGATCGCCGATCGAGAGAAAGAGGTGGAAGTGTTATAAGAAAAAAGAAAAGGAGATGGCCGAGCGTCGTTCAACCGATCCGCGCACGGTTTTAGGTCAGATCGTGCTGTGAAAGCTAATGAGGAACTTCTGGGCTCGATTCTTCGTTATAGTGGCTCCTGAGATCTCTCGATCAGACATGTCATCGATTTCTTCCCATCAGCACATTAAAGAAAGATAATTTTTCAGGACTTTAATTGTCCAGAATCACTTGCTAGGTTTTTAATGATGAAGTTTTACTACGGGATTACGGAAATGATGCGTTTATATCTGTAGCACTTATAATTTATAAAGTATTTGTTTAGAAAGCTGGATTCAAATTATTTGAATTGAATTTCTATCCGTCCCTTACTTTGAGTGATTTATTCAGTAAACTATTTAATATCATAAAATTCTTGACAAACTAATTTGAATTTTTTATTGGTGTCAATGACAAATCGTAATACGGGATTTTGCGTTTAGTTTATTTTTGTTAAATAAAAGCTTGGACAATTTTCTTTCATTTTTCTCATTCAATATTCAATATTCTTACTGAATAACGTCGCTATCCCGAATCAAGTAGTCTGCACTGTTTTACCAAGTGGTCATTCGATTATGTAAGGAAAAGAATGACATGTAGAGGTTACAGCGTACATGACTTCTACTGCTTGTGTTTTACATAGATGGCTCGCGGTTTATAAAATGTAATTTTCTCTTTTGTCCCTTTATGCACTTGAAATTTTCATTTGACATGCAAAAATCCCTTAGTTTATGTTTTAAATTCAGGAGAAAGATTTCTCGCTCCATATGTTATTTGAAGCTTCTTAACCTTTTACATTGCGGTTTGTATTATGAAAAATAATATTATCAAGAATACGAGTTAATTGGAAGACTAATATGTTAATACAGAGTGATTTTTCGTTCTAAAATACGCTTTCGCAGCTTTATATTTTTACAACTCCATACATAAGAAATGTCCATATTCGCATCTCTCGATGCATTCTAGCGCTGCTCACGCCGCTCGCGCCGATCAGCAATTCCGATTGAGCAGCTGGTAACCGCGGGGACAAAAATATTTTCCCCGGCTCCGCGCACGTAACGCCTTTACAGAGTCACGCAGCTCAACAGTTATACAAATGCAGGCTTCAGAATCCGTCGATTTGCGCGTTAGTTATAAGCGCGTCAACATCATCCATCATTCAAGCTAGCGCGGTTTATCACTGAAATCGAACGCTATAGTGCGGGCGCGCGCGTGCAGCGTCGCCTAAGGTAAGTGTGTCGAGCCCGCGCTCGGCCAATCGATACGTCGATTTTTCAGTATTTTTTCAGGGAACGCTCTCTGCGCGCGCATGGCGTCATCGTCCAATTATCGCCGGCAGGCGTTCCGTCCCTCTCGTTCCTTCTCTCTTTCACCGAGAGCCGCTCGGGATAGGAGCTCCGGCTGGAAAAGGTCGCTCGCGCGCGCTATAATGTAACGGATACCGGTTCCCCTCTAGCGACATATCTAAGGACAGTCACATCGATCTGGAGTCACATCGCGATAATTCCATGCCGTTCACGCGCACGCGCAGCAGCCCGAGAACGCGCAGACCGATTGATAGATCACCAACTGGCCACTTGCGTGCTCAGCGAATATCGCTCGAGAAAAGGCCCTCTGGCGCTTCTACTACTGTTTCTTCTTACATCAATGAAATTGGCCCGCAGTGATGAGGCGGGTAGTAGATGTCTAGGATGCTTTTTGATCAGTCGAATGGCAACCAATAAAGGTGACTCACTGCCAGCAGTTTTCTGGAAAAACACCAAAATATACATTCGAATTTTTTAATTCTGAGTCATAGGTAATAGTCGTGGCATCATATACGCATTAAGTAATCCGGGCAAACTTGCTTACGATTTTTTGACAGAGTCAAAATCTTGATAGCTGGTAAAATAGACAATCATTATGGTATTTATTTACGTTGAAAGGACAACAGTGAAATGAAATGCGATCGAAACATGTTGTTTAGGCTTGTTTCAAGTAGTATTTAATACTACTTAATACATTCTCTTCTTAAAAAAGTGATGACCGGAAAAAATAAAGCCTCTATAGATTTGATCTGTGATTGGCTCTTGCATAATTAGGTATTATTTATTGGAATATTATTGGAATTAAAATGATTAAAGTGAAAAGTATTAAATAAATAATAGTCAAATTAATGTGGGTTGTAGCTTAAAAAAATAAATAACATGCTTTAATTATTTGTTAAAGTGATAGCCAGCCAGTAGAAAAGTAGAAAAGTATTTCAAAACACAATACGATTAGTTATTGAATTGCACGGTAAAATTCAAAACAATAAGCAATGTTTTAATCTTAGAAGAATTAATTATGTTAATATTAGAATAAATTATGTCAATATTATGTTCAGATTTTATTCTTTATTTAATACTTCACGAAAAAAAAATATTTGAATAAACTTATAGTTTCTAGCCTCAAAATTTTCTATTCATTAAGAGTAAATGTACTACAGTATTATATCAATTATTAAAGATGTATCAAAATTAAAAGAAAAAGATTTCCCGCTCATATTGAATAAATTATTCTTTGTATGTTTAATAAAAAAACCGCTGCCAATTCATTGACACGTAGCTTCCTCAAACTTAATTTATTGATCCCTTTAATTAATTTTTACTTCTAATATTTAAAATTTAATACTTTATCTTGTACGGTTAGACTAACTAGGAGAGGGTCATGGGTCCGGATTCAGCTTAAACTATGCGTTATATCTTTTTTCGTAATGAACCGATTTTGTTGGGTAACGAACTTGATCTGAAGGTATATAAAAGCTACATCTGTGCCAAATTTCAGGACGATTGGATAATTTTTGCTCTAGTTATCGTGTGACAACGAAAACGCAAATTTTTTCTAAAATAATTTTTTTCTAAAAAACAAATGAAGATAATCTCTTGAAATTTAAACCACATATAGTCTTCAATTAGTGTAATAACTGGTTATTTATTTCAAGTCGATAAATAAATTATTTTTTGAGAAATTAATTTATGAAATATAAAAAAGTTTTCCTTAATAACAATTGACAGAGCGAAGATATTTTAAATTTTAAAAAAGGAAAATATAGGTAATTTAAATACCTTTCAAGAAAAGTTTATTATATTATGTAATAATGACTGTAAGAATGAAAAATAAAAAAAAAAATAAAAATTCAAAATCGTTATTTGGTTATAAAACAAAAGAAAATCAATAAAAATTCAAATCCATCAGGGTACCTTTCTTTTCCCGCGAGGCAAAGAGAATAAGCTTTACCCGACGAAAATCGGTCGATTCGTTTCGGAGATATGAAGAGTTTAAGTACACACACACACACACACACACACACCCACGAAAACAAAAATGATCAAAATCAACTAATATACACATATATCGCCTTAAAACATCTTTTTGAACATTTTTTTTTTCGAAATTTTTTTTCACCGTTACAAAGCTTCCTCTATGAGGAAGCAAAAAGCACATAATAGAATTTGGCTAGTCAAATAAAATTTCCACACAGTGAATAATATTGCTTTCCTAACACTTGCTATACAACTTATCAGCTAAACTATTTGGATATAATACTTTATTCGTTATAAATTAAAATTACGGAATTACTGGCACGTAAATTAAAGTAATTAAGCAACAAGAGTGGTTGATTCTACGTCATTCCGTTAGAAATAATAATAGTCTGTATTAGCAGGCACGATGTGAAATAAATTGTTACTCTAGACACGTTTTATGATGTTGCTGTAAAAGTCCTTGCAGAAATTTTCAATAAGCGAAAAGTGTTGTTTGTTGACTGCGCAGTTTCTTTTTCAATATAAAGAAAAATATTTATAAGATCAGATCATAAATCGATCGTTGTCGAGCACTCGCCGAGGCGCGTGCGCTTGCGAGCAACTCGAAAGGTCGAGGCAACCGCCCATGATTAATGTTGTGTTACGAAAGTGGTAATTATACGACAGACTGGATCTTGTTTTTTCCCCGGTTTCGTCGGATAAATGATATATACACCTTGTTTCTAACTTGTTATGTGCACAAAATTGCGGCGGGATCCATCGACATATAATGCGTGATAATTTTGCGCTTACTGGCCAGCATTTTTATGGCCCGCCTCAAAAAATGACTGTTGCATGACGAATGTCTTTAGGAAATTTGACAATCATGATTATTAGTGTATTTCATTAATCACTGATTTATTTTCTTCTTGTCAATGTAAATACATAATCATGCCTCAGCCCAAGATTTCAGAAATTCCACATACTTTAACAGCTGCTTAGGTAACTTATTCGATTATAGGTATCAAGTAAAAGATATCTTTTGCAGTCATTAGTTAAAAATCAGGACTCGGAAATGTTGTAGAAATTGTGAAACGTATTTAGTTGTTGAAGAAAAATTCTTATTCTGAACGTATGTTATAGAAGAAAAAAGTAGCAATATGAAGTACGTAAATATAAAGTACATACGTGTCTGGGCGTCGAGAACGACGCAGCAGGCGAAGCCACTGCTTTACGCACAAATGCAAAAAGTGGTACAATGTCCCTTAGGGCTATTTATTATCAGGAGCGGCGTATATCATGAGCCCCGTTTCTATATTACCGGTTTCTGCCGATCGCGCGCTTATGCAACGCGCGCTAAACCAGCGCGCAAGACTGATCGCGCGGAAAAGAAGAGGAGGAAAAAAATGGCTACCATAAATCTGTCAGCGGCTCTCGCATCGAGTGGCGAAGACACCACCCGCTGTTCCAATCGCTCGCGATTTACGCTGCGCTCACTTGCGTGCGCGGGAAAAATATTATACCATTGGCTGCTTATACAAGGCTTTCATTAATCTGTTAAAAGGCTGAAAAATTCTGGAAACGTCGAGGCGACATAACGCTCGAAGCCGGAAGCCGCGAAAATTCTAGATAACTGATTGCGCACCGGGCAATCGACTTTTTCTTTATCAACTATACTTTCAACGTTGCCAAGTTGCACATTGTTTTATACTATACGTTCTTCTTCTTGCTATGTATTCGTACTTGTATCTGTATTGCCCAAGCTATACAGATACAAGTACGAAGCGTGCACGGCGTGCTCCAAGTGTAGAAGCACTAAAATCTGACGCATCGCAATAAAAGTGCATAATACCGCTACAAGCGCCACTATAACTTGGCTATTCGCTCTTGCGACTACGAACGATCATTTTCAACTTGTGTAAAAGCTCTTTTACGAAAACGGCCGCAATAAACCTGCAAAGTCGGCAAAACAGCATCGATGCTTATCAATATTTTTCTACTGATATTGAACTCTCTGTTTTTGGGAAAACATTTTCCCCCTTCAGTGATCAATTTAGATAGAACATGTTTGCACAATGTTACATATTTTTAAATATTCAACATCTTATCAACTATTGTATACGTTGCTCTTTTTTAATTGTTTATAATGTTACTTTGCATGCAACTCGAATATTTATAGAATCTCAATAATAAGGGATTGCAATTCCTGTATTATCCACGCGACGGTCTATATTTCTTAATTTCCAAGAATTATTTGAGAAAACATAATCTTTAGAACATTCGTTAGTACAAAAACTGTATCCCTAATTTTGTTCGTTGGTCAATACTAATAGTAGCTTCTATTTTTGGTTTTCCAGACACACAATTGCTCAAATTTTTTCATCATTTTAGAGCAAGAAAGTCGTTGATATAAATAAAGATTTTGTGCAGTATAAATCATTAATCACTCGTTTTTCTTTATTTAGAAGTTATTGATTTATTCTCCGATAAGATTAAGTTTATTGGTGTAGTTGTTAACATTATCTAGGATATGTATTTCTGGTGAACAGAGCGTTTTGTCACAGCGTTTTTTGAACTAGTGTCACAGGACTCTGTCACATCTTACATCCGAGCCCTGACGAGTTGAATAAGAAGCGAGCGATGCATCACAGTGGTAGCGCAATGGTCAGTGCATCGGACTAGAAACTTCGGGTCCATTGGTTCAAATCTGGTCGTCGCTTATATTTCCCGCGCCACTTATTCATTCAATTCGCTTCATCGTACTCTTATACGTAAATCTAGCTTTTCAAGCACTTTTAATAAATTTAGTCTCCTACAAAGCAGTCGTTAAAGGTTGTCTATATTCTAGTAAGCTTCTTATATAAAGTAATATTACTATACTTTTTATTTCATGAACAATTTCCATTGTTTTATTTACTAACATTAAGTGAAATTTAAATTTCGGTTCAGGAATATGTAAATCTTATTGTAGTTTCCTCTTCAAACATACAGTGTTAGAATAAATATTTTATTATAAGACGTGGGTACAGGGGGAGTGGGAAATATTTCCGGATATTTCCTAGTGTTGGAGATGTATTAGTAACACATCGTTAGCCTGCGCCTATAACAGTGAAGGGCGTGGGCGTATGTGGGAAACGTGTAAGCGGGCGCGAAAGTGTGCAAGTTGGCTAGGTTTTGCTCCCCGTGCGTCTTTGGAAAAGAAAACGGGGTTGACGTGCGAGCTCTGGCACTTCTCCCTCTCGTTTGCCAGTGCGGGGTGGTGGATATAAAGGGACGTAAAAGCGAGGCGGAGGAAAGGATAACTCGGAGTGACGAGACATCGTAAAGTCCCATTCGCGCGGCGATAAAAACAAGCGGGATGGAATGTTCCTCGCGCCGCGTCTTCCCTCTCTTATTGTTGCCCTGGCGTATACACATAAAGGGAATAAGAGAGCGCGATACGTCGCCGGGGCAACTCGAAACGCCTATGGCGACAGGAGAGGCAGCGAACTTGGCATACCTCCACTGGGCGAATAAAGGCCCCGCGAGTCTAGAAGCTAACCGATCGTTTTGCGGCATTCGACTCGCTTCTTCGGCACTAAGTTTGCGCGGCGATCATTGTAAACCAAAACGAACGTGACTGGCCGCAGTTCCGTCGCTCCGAGATTGCTGGCCGGGAACGCGCGTGCGGGAGCCGCGCAGATAAGGAGACGCGTGCTTTTTCTTACATATAAACATAGAAGAATATGTTTTCAATCTCTTCTCTAACAAAAGAGTCAAAAGTATAATAATAATGCTTTGGTTCTTAAACGTGTCAAAACCAGACGACGAGAATAACATACATGGCGTGTCTAACTCTTTGCGCGGGGATATTATTATTTCCATTATTATTGCGTTCTCTCCAAACAAAACTCAAATACACTCTTATTAATTCTTCGTAGATGGCGGAATAGGTGATACTCTGACGTAACCGCAGTGGAAGATTGCTCAATCGGCCTGAAAATAAAATGGTTAAGCAAGCACGTCAGCGTCGCGAGCGCGGCATTAACATTGAAATGACAAAGTCGGCTGCCCCGTCCTTCACTCAGCGGACGCCCGTGGCGGGGGGAAAATCGGGAGGGCTGCGGGAGTAAGTTTGCAAAGGGCCGTGAGTAATTGTAGAATCTGCAGCGGACGCGGCAACTTGTCTCGCGCCGTCGCGCGTCCTGCGTCGGCTCGGGGCCCGGGCTGTCCCTGCCGGGCGTCGTCGCTCCGGCTGGCCGTCGGCCTCGTGGCAGCGGCTCGATCTGCGCTCCGCCGGCCGCCGCAGCACCAGGAGCAGCGGCTCTCCCGGCAGTTGTTTCTCGCGCGGAGGCATCTCTCCGATCTCCCGTCCCTCTTCTGCTTCGTCCCCGGCTTCTGGTCAGCCGGCGCGAGCGACAATGCTCGATGCAAGATAAGGCGAGGAGCGCGCTCGAGCGCTAGCTCACCTATATCGCCCAACGGCGACTCGAGTGTCCCCTATACACTTTGCCTCGTCTCGCCTCGCCTTCTTTATCTTTCTGCCTCTCTTCAGTCGCCTCAAGAGCGGGGCAGCCACTCTTCCATCGCAGCTTTTTTGCTTTTTATAATATGTGTATCTCCTCTCTCGCGGCCCAAGCGCTTTGCCTCCGGTTTTCGCTTTTATTTCTGCTTTGTTTTTTCTCCCTTGCACGTCCGCGGCACTCCTTTCCAACTTTTTCTTCTGCTCCATACTTATAAATTAAGCCGCTGATCCGACTTCCTTTTCGCGGCTCCTTCTCGCACCGAGAATCATCGCTTCAGTGGCTATGGATTCTACAAGTGCTTGCTTTATCGTTAAATTTACACAGTTCACGGTATAAATATTAATTCTGGTGAAATTCAAAGTTTGTTTGTTTTCAACTCAAACACATTAGCGTATAAAAGTCATTGTACGAAAGGGGCATCTACTGCTCTGAGAAAAATGATGTATGTAAAATTACTATAATATATAGGAACTATATTTTAAAATATAGTAATAATTTTAGTATTTGAGATTTGTTGCCACATTTCTATATATTATAGTAATTTTTGATACATCATTTTTCTCAGTGTAGCAATTTGAAAAGCATTTAAGAAGAGCTATACTTGAAAATACGTAAAAGATGATATCAACGCAGAGCAATGTATGCGTTGAATGAATTATAATAAATTGCAGTTACAATAGAAATACACTTATTAGTTCGAGATACATGTCGTAATCAGAAAGTGCGAGTAGCCAAGTTTTTCCGCAGGAGGGCTTCGTCTCGTTAATCGCTAGATTTTCCCCGAGTGATTAATGCTTGAGCGCACTTATCTTTCAATTAGCGAGATTAAAGGCAATGTATTGATAAAGAACATGAGCTATCGGAAGCGTGTAAAAGCCTTGGAGCACATGGACGAGGATTTTTTCTCACGGCGATCGAGCCGCTCTAGCCGCCGATCGAATAATCGAAAAAGCGGCTCTTTCTCTCCCGCTCCCTGTTGGCACTATTTTTCGGAGCGAGAGACACGATCGCGTAGGCTCACGATATACAGCTATGCGGGGACGGATAGAGGAGGCACTTTCTCTCGTGGATTTCGTGAAGTCTATTAAAAGAGAGAAGGCGAGTTGAGCAGCGGCGGCCGATCGAAAGCGGCGCAAAGAGAGAAGATCGAGCGAGCTGCTCTCCGGCCCTCTCGTTTGTCACCAAACTAGTTTTGCCTCTGGAGCCAAAAGCTTTCTTCTCTCTCTCTCTCTCTTGCTCACCTGGGCTCGTGTTCAGCTCGGTGCGAGTTTGGGTGAGGCCGAGCGGCCGCCTCTCTCGATCAGCCCACTTTATACGCGTGTGTGCGTGTGTGGCACAAGACACCATCTCGCGACTTATCTCGCGGGCTTCGTATATCCTAATACGTGGCAACGGTCATAGCCCCTGCGGCGTGCATTTCTACACGCGTACGACCTCGAATATATCTTCTCAGTCCTTATCCCTCTCACTTATTTTCGATTCGCGCTCGTGACGGCTCTGAGCGCGCTGGTTTTCTCGAAAAAAATGCAGCATCTGGACGATCTGCCAAGTGGGGAAAGCTTCGGGGTAACGGTACTCATCTCGCTTCGACTATCTCTTTTTACTCTTTTTCGTCTCTCCTTTTTTAATTATACCTCCAAGAACTACTCAGTGATATTTCATTGCTGCCGCATTCGAGGACAGGATCGAGAAAACTACTCTACGCTTGGGGGTAACTATAATTCACATGGTAGAAATATTGTGCTAACCGATATTTTATGACAGTTTGCAACAGGACATTATTCAAATCATCATAAATCGATCTTCATTTTAGCTTTTTCCGGATCAATAATTATGTGGTAAGAAAAGATAGATGTTTTAATTACACTCTGTAATCTAAGAACCTCATTATGTTTACTAAAATTATGACATTAAATTTATTTACAACAAAAACTTCTTCGTCATCGATAAGAACGTATATTTTCAACTTTTTAACCTAGCCATAAGTTGTTAGCTTTTCATGATTTAAAATGTCATCACAGTAAACCTTAGAATATAAATAATTTATAGCAAATCGATGATTATCCAATTAACACTTTCTTCATAAGATTTGACCGCACACATGCCCGATCACTATCTAACATAATAGATTCTCGATATCATAAACTTAAGAATTCCTTTATAAAGTTGGGATAACCAGAGAGACACCAGCAACAGCGTTGAAATTTACGTCGTTGCATAATTTATAAATTTTTCTATATCCGCTTCTTAATCATTTTTTGTCTTATATAAAATACAGGGGAGTGTTACACACTAATGATTATCGCCTAAACCTGGCCACTATGCGTTTCTCGCGTCTAAGGATACATGATGGCATTGGACAACTATTGTTAGATGTAAAATATTCTTTTATTAAACACATTTTGTCACACATCAAACTCAAAATTCTGTGAAAAATTAAGGTGGTCAGAACCGTCGAACACTTTTTGGGATCATGAAAAACTAACTTTTTTTTATTTTTTCAAATAACTTCTTATTATAATAATTAAAAGAACCTAATTCATCCCTATATAGGAGATCTTCCAAGGATGACTTCCTTTTTTTTTTATATAAATTTTGGCCTACAACATGAAAAGCTATGACCGAAAATGCTATAGGTGCCACCACTGGACAACTCCCGTATATAAACTATAAATTTTGAGAAGATTTAATAAATTACACTTTTAAATGAAATCAAGGATAGAAAATCGTTCAATAAATGACCAGGTTTGCCGATTTCATAGAATATTTGTTTAATTTAGTTGTACAATTTCAGAAAACTCTGTCTAAAAAATATGAAAATGTATTTCAACCATATTTAAGGAGCCATGTGTCTCAGAATTTCGCTAGAAAGTTTTTGTTTATTCTACAGCCTACTCAATATTAGACGTGAAAATGAAGATTATAAAATTTAAAATGAACCCTAAATTTCAAACTGCTGTAACTTTGTCAATTTTAAACCTTTTGAGATGATTTTTTTTAAATGTGAGGAATTTTATTTAGTTTTAAGGCGAATAAATACTTTGAGGATCAAGATTTATCTTATCGAGTTATTTACGAAAAAGTGAAAAATGACTTCTTTTTCCAAATGCGATTTTCTCAAAAAAATATCATCTTAAAAGGTTTAAAATTGGCAAAGTTGCAGCAGTTTAAAATTTGGAATTATTTTAAATTTTGCAATCTCCATTTTCACGTCCTATATTGATTAGGATGTGGAATAAAAAACAAATGGTTATGAGGCCAAAAAAGAAATTCGATCTGTGACGATTGAATGGAATCAGCCTGTAGAGTGCCGTAGTTAATGTTGTTAAATTTTAAACCATATGCATTGCTATGTAGAAGACACACACACACATACACACACGCACATACATTTCGAATTGTTGTAATTATAGTGATTTTGATAAAATGGGCATTATAAAAATGATCCCTTGAAACAGCTCAGTATTTTGCCTGAAGCTTCTATGAATTTCCAATAGTAACATGTATAAGAAGCAGTTTATGTAAATAATATCAAGAATATAAAAAAAATGTTCAATATTTCTTTGGCTTGGCAAAAGAAAGTACTACTCTGAATCCGATCTGAAAAAATACTAGAAGTAACTCCAGATCCGCGCTTGATAAAGTAAAAATGAACTTTAGGTTACATATGTCACGGAGGTTTCCGTCGACATTTAGACAACGTAGAAGACTCATCAAAACAACTATCTCGCGATGCACTTGTCATGACCTCGCGACGTTACTTACTACAAACCGCGGGTCCATCAGTTCGCATCATCTAAAAACGAATATCTAAAAACTCAGAAAATGGACAATTGAGATTCTGTATGAATAGCCCGAGCGTGGCAAAGAAGGAAGCGATGAACTGAGAGGTCCACAGATCCATTAAAATTTTTCCTACACTGAGAAAACTGTCGTAGGAAAATTTACTGAAAAACTAACAAAAATTACTATATTTGATAGCAACGCGGGGATATAAGCAAATTATAAAAAATTTTGCTATAGTTCAGGAATATTTACAAGGTATCTTAATAATTTTTACTACTACACATAGCAAAAAGTGCCCTCTACATGTAGTACTTATTGCGTGCACGCCGGGAGCACGTGTCTGATTGAGGTTATGTTTCTCCCGCAATTTGAGATTATCTTCCTTTTAAGTTATCAAAAACATCGACAATATCGATTCAGTTGTTTTATTTTTACGTTGTGCAGGTGAGCTATGAGTTATTTCTTTATATTATCATAGTTATTTATTGCTATCAAATAATCATCAAAGTTCTCTCGTAAGCGAAGGTAGCCAATGTATCAGTTCCAAAATTTTGTACTCAAGAAGCTCACGTGGGTAAGAGGTTAGCGCGTCTGCCTAGCGTGCGGAGGGTCCAGGGTTCGAATACACAACCACCGTAAAAAAAAATTTTTATTTCCTTATTTATTTCTTGTATAGCTAAATTTAATTAATAATATATTAAATATTGTATAAATATTAGGTATCCTATAGATATAAAATCATGAAAATCAATTTTTTTTAAGTTTAAGCTTGGCTACAAAAATTACTATATTAGTTAGCAAAAGTACCTAAATTTCCATGATATCCCATCGTTGCTATAAAAAATAGTAATTTTTATTAGCTTTTCAGTAAATTTTCCTACGACAGTTTTCTCAGTGTATGTATTTTGACTCCCTAAATCCGAATCTACAAGGTGTTTTGCGCTAAAGTGGCAGAGAAATTATTTATTAACAAAATTACTATAAACAAATTTAAAAAATGATACATTTTTTGAGAGAAAAATGTCCTTCCAGAGAAAAAAATTCTCATAAATCCCAAAGATGCGATTTTCTTAAAGTAGCATGAGCGGCTTTTGTAAAATACTAGCTGTAGCTAAAAAATTAGACTGTATTCTTGAAGTATTCAACTAATCATATTCACCCAGGAAAAATAGGATTGTCAACCAAATTATAGATAAAACAAATGTTGAAAAATGTTAGTTTTACACGGGACTTATGGAAGTTGCCTTTCCCAAACACAATTCATCAGGAATAACTCAATCATAAAATACTAACTCTTGAAGAGAAAACTACAGGTTGTAGCTTATTTCACGCAGATTAGCGTAGAACCAAACAAAATATGCGTTGCTGAGCAAAATATCATGAAAATTATGATGAAAGTTAGTTACTTTCGATAACCTTGTGTATAAAAGTCCTTACTGCGCATACGCGTGAAACCACGCTTGTTTACATGCTATACGACCAGGCCCCGGCATGCATGTGTAGATGTCGTGGCAGGTCACATCAGGAGAGTATGAAAAATACGTGTCTTAACTCGGAGAGAAAAAAGAGACGGAATTGTTGTTTGATTAACTTTAGCATTAATGTTTTTATTTCACTTATCATTGTCAAGTGATTTTGTACATTCATAAGTAAAATTTGCAGAAAATTAGTATTGAAATTTCTTTAGGACCACCAGGTGCCCCCGCTTGGTACGATACCCACCGCTCATGCTACCTTAAAGGGGTTGGACTTTTTTTCTGAAATAAGAAGTCATATTTTGATACACAAATGTAAACTAGTTATTTCATACTTTTTACATATAAAAGTGGGTATATTTATTTTACCTTAGAACTTTCTCCGATGGGCCTTATATACGGTTCAGAACCATAGTTCCTGAATCCTGATATATAATCCGATAGAATCCTGATATATAATCCGATAGAATCCTGAATAGTATAATTTCCATATCAGTGTAGGGATTTAGGATTAAATGTCAGAAAAAATTTTTACATCAGAAAAATTTTGAAAAAAATGAAAACATAAAAAAAAATAAAAATAATTCTTGAAAACCAGCACAAATTTTTTTTTCTCATCGGATCAAAAATCCCTACACTCATGAGAATTATACTATTCAGGAGTAATTTAGTTCAAATCTGGAGTCAATCCATCCACAGGAAAATTTCAAATCTTACGGATAGTGAAAAAAACTTGTTTCATCGATGACTATGGTTCTGGACAATATAAAGGGCCCAGACCAAGGTGAGGTACATATGTGTAAAAAGTGGAAAATAATTAGTTTACATTTATGTATTAAAATATGACTTTTTTATTTCAGAAAAAAGGTGTCTAGCCCCCTTAAGAAATATATTCTTGACCACTTTAGCGCGAAACACTTTGCTGGATTTGGGCACCTTGGTGGATCTGCGGACTTCTCAGTCCTACTCTATGCCACGCACGAACTAGAAAAATTACAACTGACTTTTAAAATATAGAATTGAAAAATTGAATTTAAAGTATGTTTCGAAAAAATTAATATGTAGAATTGTCTACCAAGAAAAATATTAAGAACGCATTCAAAGTAATTCATTTTCACTATGCTTACAAGGAGAGCTTCCCACTTCCGGATGATGGATTTAGCTAAAACATTCGGATATCACTTTTTGAACAAAAAATCTAAGCCCTGTTTCGGAGTCTTGTCCATTTGGCGCTAGAGACAAACAAAGTAGATTTTCAAAATATCTAGGGACTCACGGAGACCTAAATAAGTCGATAGCTAGTAGAGTCATAATAATCATGTAACAATACGCATGCAGCAGTCAGTTAGAGCTTCAATTTCAGCTTTGTTTTGTTTAAAAATATTAATTTCGCAGGAAGATATACGCAGTCGAAGACAGCGAAAGAAAATCGTTAAACCATTTTTAACCATTTTCTTATGTTGTCTTTGATTGATTTTAAGTTTCTGAGAAATGAATATTTGCGACAAAAATGAAATTATCTTTGCTAGGAGCGAAATAAAATAAACTGACTAACTGCAGTACATTCAACGTGTGTACCAAATACGGCTTCTTTTCAGATTAATAATCGTGTAAGTGAAAATTATTCGGAAATTATTTTTAAATAATCTACGAACTATATTTTTCATAATTTTTTAATTACTTTTATGTATAAAGTAGGGCCGAGAAAGTGTGTGTGTGTAGCCGAATTAATTAATGGCCGAAATAGTTACAGTTATTTTATAATAATTAAGTGTTGAATCACATTGAATTATTATTAATATCTGGTATATTTTTGAATAACTAACAGCTACAATGTACCGAAAAAAATTAAGAAAATTTCCGCTGTACAAAATTTTGCTATTATTTTATTGAAGTTGTATATCACAATATTTGATATTACTTGATGTTAATTTATGAAATATGTATGTATCCCAGTCTAACATTTTTTCTTAATTATTTTAAAAGGCGACAGTTCAATTTGTACTTGCATGTTATAATGCGGTATGACTCTATGATCACTTTATCAGTAATATCTGTCCTACAAGATCTCCTATCTGTAAACTCATATTAAATTTTAGTATGTTGATAAAGCCGATTATTTCTATTCTTTAATATTGCCAATCGTTTAATAGTAATCATAAAATACTGAAATGATTTGCCTATGATTTCAAAAGAATCTTCGCTTTGTAAAAATTAATGAGTAATGTCTTACCTAATTTAGTAACTACTCCAAAATTTGTTGGTTTGTTACATTCTCAGTGCATTACGATGGAAAAAAGATAATGGTGTTTCTATTTTTAGTGACTAATTTTATAGTATTTTAATTTATATATTTTTTGCATACTTTTAGATTTGTCAAGAGGGCACTTTGGGAGGGAAATATTATAGTAGCAAAAATAATCGAATCGATGGCTATTATTCAGAGCCATAGAAATAGTTTAAACAATAGAGTTTAATTGCAGTTGCGTGAACGAAGATAGAACATGTATATTATTTTGAAGGAAAAGAAGTATAAAAAAAAGTTGGATAGAAATTCCAAAGTGATATAACTTGAAGGATCTCTGGGGACGCGCGTGCAAAGTCTATATATATGATAGCGCACAAGTTTTCTACCCGCAGCGTCAATTAATTCCTCCTGCGAAAGAAGTGGCGGCAATCGCGGGCGAGGAGCTTTCAGGCCATCTTCCGGGCGACGAGAGCGCAGCCTGCGCGCACGCGCTATACGACGGCTGTCTTATGGAAAGGAGCGAGATGGCGAGATTTTAATGTTGTTTTTACGACCCTTTAAAATACCGTCGCGCCAGCTACTGCGAGCGAGCGAGCGAGCGCGCGGGCCTCTTAATTATTTTACGAGAATTCCAACGACAATGCTTTGCGGCCGCGCTCGCGAGCAAGAACGACCGGTAACATCCTGTCTGCAGCATGTTGCAAGAGCTACCGAGATTATGGATTATATAACTCTTTTTGCGATTAACTCACTTGTTTCTGCTCCCTCCCCACACCTCTCCTCTGCTTCCCCTTTCGCCTTTCGTCCTCCTTCTCCCCTCCCAACCGACAAGTCGATCCCGAAAAACTATACCTCCTCGTTAATTCCCGCTACCGCCGTCACTGGCGCGCGGAGCCGCGGCTTTTTCTAACCCTCTCAAAACGCCAACTTTAATGTGCGAGCGACCTTTTATTGGACGATAATTACTACGCGTTCTGGCCTGCATAAAATTTCACCGAAACGCTTCGTAGGCAATTTGTGTTGCCGAACGCTTATAATACCTTTGAGATTTTGCGGGTTATCGGTTATTAAGTTTACGGACTGATAAAACTCTAATTAACTTGTAAGCATACGTGTTCAATCAGTATAACATAATAAAATCGTCCAAATGGACCATTTTGAGTTTATTAAAATACAATAAGTTGTTTTTGACAAGCGACCATTCTTTAATTAAATTTAAAATTACCTAATTCATCATCAACATTCCGCGTTATTTTTTCATGTAAATCACTCAATCAATGAAGAAAGCCTCGCCACAATAACACTTTTTTCATCATATGTATGCTTTTTATCAGTTTTTACGTCCTCCTGTAAGTGCACCATCTATGAACGAATCATGCTATGAGTCGGCTGGAAACTTGTTGAAAAGAATCATAAATCATTTATCACGCGACTCTTCATTAAAGCGTCAAAGAGTAGTGACTATAGTCGCCTAAAGCATATTACGTGCACGCATAAAATATAAAAAGATTGAACAAAATATTGATCTCGATGTAATCGCTGCACATCAAATGTTGACAAGGAGAAAGATAAAAATGAGCCTGATCTGCATTGTAAATTGCATAGTCTATACCCGCACACGATAAGGATCGCGACTATATGGCGCGTGAACATCGTTTCGATTCTACGCGTCGGCGTCTTATTAAGGATCCGATACCGCGCTTACATAATTGACTTACGCGGATAACGTATGCGCGTGTGTATATATTCCAAAAGTTCGGCTGACTGTTAATCTTCTAGTGAGTGGGTTTTCACACAGGATAATGCGCTTGGCGTATAAATTATATACCTATCAGAAGTTTTAAAGTATAGATATTTATTTAAAAGGCAGGATAATGAGAACTAGAATACATTTTACTTTCAGAAAAATTAATGCTTTGATGTATACTATAGGCTGGGAATTTCCACTTTAAATCTGATTTGACCAATGTGTATTCGGAAATGGCAAAGTGTGAAAATTCACTAAAGAGGAACGAGATTCTGTGGCAAACTGTTTTAGAGAAAGTATGAAAGCTGTCAGTTTTTTGACCTATATCAGACATTTATTTGTGCCTTAGTTAGCTGCATCAAGATGTCGAAAAAATTAGAATATTGGCACACGCGCCAGAGTCAGTGCCGTTAATATGCGCACGAGAGGCAAATGCTTTTGAATAATGAACATTGGACAAAAATTATTCAGCGTCAAACGCGTTAACAAAATCGCATCATTTACATACCGGATTCTTTCTTTTAAAAACTTTTCAAGTAGCCATTATTTTTTGTATAACATCATTTTTTGTTTGTTTTTTCGTTTTACGTTAGTTTCTCACTATTCTAAAAATGTTACAACTTCTCCCGATAATCCTTTTGTTTCTTTAAACTGCAAATGATTGATTATTCTTTTGACAGTCCGATAATAATTATTCCGTCATGTTATAACTGCTATAAAATGTTTCAAATGTGTGCTAAATTTAAAGTTTGTAGTGTGGCAAAAATTGTTAATGTTTGAATGAAATATTGTTACATAATGAGACACAAACAGATATGAAAAGATATACTTGACTAAAAACGACATTCCACTTATATAAAGCAAGCGAAAGTCGATCGGTTCAGAAATTTTGTTCCCCTCAATATAATATAGAATGGGAAAAAGAATTACATATATGGTAAAAAGCTACTTTAGACTTGAAATGAAATTAAATAAAATTTCAAAAGTTTTTCATTCAATGATGGTATCTTGCTGGAAAGTGGTTAAGCGTAGTTGAGGAATAAATAGAAAAATGAGTGTCGCCCAATACAGCCCCCATCAGCGCACACAGTGTCAGTGTGCAAAGCAAGTCGTCGTCTTCGTGTCTGCGCACGAGAAAGAGAATGCAGAACACATTGAGGAGAAGGAGGAGCTCAGCCGCAGAGAAGAAGTCAGTCGGACAGACAATCTCGCCTCGTTTATCAGAGGCACATTGTAAGGGCCATCGCGGCCGTGTCTCTTTCGCGCTCGCGCGACACCCCTTTTGTCGCAGCGCGTCTCAGGACCCGCGACTGCTCAATCCTTTCTTTCACTCGAAAGACGCGAACGCATGCACGGGCTCATCCTCGCGCCGCTTTAAAAATAGACAGAGCGAGATGGGAAACGGAGGAGACACATCGTGCTCCAAAAGAACTGTACACATATATGCTGCTCTTATCTGCGAAGCGGATCGGCGGCGCGCGCTCGCAGGCCGAACAGAATGGAAGGTCCCCGGCTCGCTACGGCGCGGCGTGTGCATATGTATCTAGCGCATCAGGGAGGAGTATTGGTGAGCGTGAACGTGTGACGATAACAACAACAATAAAGTGAATTTTCGGCGAGCGCGCGCAACGCGAACGCAATCCCACGTACCGGAAGTTGATCCTCCTTCTCCTCCACCTCCTCTTCGTAGCTTTTTTTCATTCCGTCCGCGAGGGAAGAGGAGGTGGAGAGCGATGCCGAACGGATCGGCGAGCGGACTCGAGCGATGCAATACGCCCACCGCGAGCGAGTCAGAGATACGATCTTTCGTAATAGCCGACGCGCCTGTGTCACAATTTCCTTGGGCTTTTAAAACGCCTATATACATTTTTGGCCAGCCGCGCGTGTCGTCCTCGGCGTCGTCGTTGGGGAAATATCGCGAGATTGGTTTGGCCCGCTCGCGTGCGCCGCCGCTGATGGAGTAACCCGAGACGCGTGTATAACAATTTTAAATTGTTGGAATTTTAGAGACTTGCGATTCAGAATTTCAAAATTTTATTCGCCGGAAAGTAGTGACGGGAAAGTCATCCAAACCCGAGATTTCCATTTATTTTAAATGCCATCCCAGTTTATGAGTTTTTTTAATTGGAAACTACCACTTTTCTAACTCTATTCATCCGAGTTCTGTTTTACGTAAATTTCAATAGAAACTTTTTTCTTCGGATTACGGCATGGTAAAGCGCAAGTTTTATTAATTCTAACTTTTCTATGTATAACCTAATTAATAATTATAAGGTAATTCGAAGTAATTCGGCCACCTGGTAAAAATCTTTAGCGTATTCTATGCTATAAATTAGCTAAATTTTCTGAATATGGTTCATTTTTAGCTAAAAAATTAGCTAGAGATCTCGGTAATAACGTCACGTTTTTAGCTTTAAATCTGCTTAAAATATGCTTAAGGGGGGGGGGGGGGGTATGGTTAATTCGTAAAAAAATGGGTCATTTTTAATGATTTTTATATTCGCTCCAGTAAATGAAAATTTATTTTAATAAAAAGTATACGATTCAGTAACTATTGTACAATATTCTGTGAAATTTTCATTGAAAAATATTAAAAATTAAGCCGTTGGCAGCAATTCTGCGGAGGTGCCTTGACAAAATGTTGTTTATGCGGTGGACAGCATATCTCAGCACTGGATCGTCTGAAATTAAAAATTGAAACAGATATCGTTAGATAAGCACATTCTCGAGGTAACAACGAGAGGGATTTTTTTTTCTTCGATTTTTCAATTTTTGGTGACATAAAAACAAAACTTTGACATAAAAACACCGATTTTTGCTAAAAAAATTGACATATTTGTTACTGTAAAATTGTTAATAATTAAAAAAAAAAAAATTTATAGCTAAAGAATATCACTTGTCAAAGGTCCAGCTAGTTTTTAGCTGGATTATAGTTAACAGAGTAGCTTATTTACAACTAAGAAATCTAGTTAATTTATAACAGCTTAGTCAGAAAAGCTAGTTAATTTTATATATAGTATATCTTCAACTAAGAAAAAATATTGGGTACGCCCTAGGAGTGATATTGACTTCCCGCGTAAAAAAAAATTGTAAAAAGACCGTTTTGACTATGCTCTGTGTCATATTTAGTTAATTCGGCCAATTTACTCCAAAAAATTTATTTACTTTTCTTTCAAGGCAAAATCGACAAAAATTTATTGGCTACATCAAAATACACTCTATCTTTTGCTAGGGAAAAAATCTCCGGCATCTAAAAAAATGAAATTAGTTTTGTTAACAGCTAAATAAAATAACTGGAAGAGTGTACTCTTAGCGTGTGTATAGCTAATACGGACACTTTTGTGGTTAATTTTCTTGTAAACAAGGGAAAATGATTTGGAAACACCTCACCTTTCTGTACCAATTTCGATTGGATTTTTAAGCTTATAATTCGACTATAAGTGAAATACTTGTTTTTTTGACTTATAAGACGTGTGACTCGCTAAACTCACATAAAAATGTAGTGATCATTCCCAAACAATTGATAGTATCGCTTCGTTATGCTTGCTCGGGCAGTGAATTCACCCGCGGGGATAATCTGCGACTTTAGTCACTTGTTACATGTAGTACTTTATTCCCATCGCCACTGTGGACACTTGATAGATTTAAAAAGTTATTTTGCATTTATGTGTTATAATTTTGTTAGTTTTAACCCAATCAACCATAAATATAAAAAATGATGTTACTTTATTCCCGCATTATGGAGGAATAAAGTAAAAGAAGGAATCAGACGTCACTTTTGCCCCACTTTTCAGGCTATAAAATGGCCATTATAATAGAGATGGGAATAAAAACATTTTTCATATTTCGAAGCTGGCATCATTGGGTAATTGAAAAGTGAACGAATTACCTCGAGTTACCTTATTGTAATAATTGTATGCTTCTCGCAAGATTTGTGTATCTAAGGAAAACTACTATACCTCTAAACTTGAATTGACGTATATAGATATTGTATACATCATTGATCCAGCGCCATTATGAAAATGGATTCTTGTGCTCGCCCGCGCGAAGTTGAAGTTACATGGCTGAATTGCGTCGCTGGCGAGCGCGCGTGGACGAGGTGTTGCGTAAAAACGAGCGCGCTGGCGAGCATATGTCACAATGTTGCCGCCTGGCTGAGTTACACATCCGAGTGTAAGCCAGAGCGAGAGAGCGCACGCGCGAAGAACGAGAAGGACTGGTTTGAAAGGTTCGCCCGACGGATTAGAGGCCACAAGCCGTTGGATCGACGCTGAATAAATTATACTCGTTATTATTGATTTAATGTGTGCCTGCACCTTGCACTGTAACCTGTACTATAACGTTTCTGATCGCATTTCTAGCTGGATACCGTGTCTCGGTGTCGCAAAAGAGTCAAGTATTAAAATCTAATAGTTTTCATTCATTTACTTTCTTATTTACAGGATCGCACAAGTAAATGCTACAGTTACACGCCGCAGAGGCGTCGCGAGATGCAGATAGGTATAGGGTGAGGATGGGGCCGCGGAGAGTGTATTTGCGCGAAGCGCTCGTTGCGTAATTTAGCGTCGCTTGCGTGCAACGCATAATTTAGGAGGCGAGGGCCCGGTTTTCAGTGGCGCGCGCACTCGTGGCAGTAATTTCATCGTAGGCGGCTGTATCTCAGGCCAGCGAGCGGCCGCGCACCGCGGCGACGAAATGTTCAAAATAGGAGGAACAGCCGATTGCTTTTAAGAGAGAACACACGTGGCGCGCGCGCGCGATCGTCCCACCGACCGACCGGATACTCTTCCTCCTCTCCATTCGCTTCTTCGCGCTCGTTTTGCGCTCCTTGCTGATCGCCGATTCTCTCCTTCTATCCACCCTCTTTCTCGTTATCGCTTTTTCCTTCCTTTACTGCCCTTTCGTCTTCCTTTTTTACCAACCGCCTCCCTTCCTTTCGCCGGAGCTTTTTCTCCGACGCCACCTTTTCATTCTTTATTTTTCATCAACACATTGAGTCGGAGGGTGTTGCCGTTTTATTAAATACAAACGAACCGAGAAATACAATTAGAGTACTTTCACCCTGGATATACTCAGCCAGAATATCGTAAATTAATATGCAACTTGCCTCACCTGCTAGGAAATACAATTTTCATTAATCAATGCACATTATCTCAAATTACTTTTACAGTACCAGCAACATTGATAGATAAATATGAAAATTTAAAATTATATATAAGGTGTATAAATTGAAAATAGAGACATCTGCACCGACACAGGGAAAAAGGTTCGCTTATAATTAAGCCTTCTTACTTATTAAGGCATGCATTTAAAATGATTAGTATGTTTGATATATGAGTAGTAAATATTTTAAGCCCCCATAGCTTGTTGTCCAGAAGTCTAACGATTTAAAGAATTGTCCTTGAACAAACTGGTATGAAGAACCAAATTAGATCTACAAACTCTGAAAATAAGAATATGAGAGCCAGATTCCATACAAATGACAGTTTAACGTTGATGAAGGTGAGTGGCGGCAATGAAAATAATAAAATAAAATAAAAAAATAATAAAAATAATAAAAAATAAAGAAAGTAGTAGAAATCCAAAACATTTTATAACTAGTAACTGACCATTTATATTAGAAACTTGCTATAAAATGGGAATTTCTCTTGTCCAGTTTCTAGCTCCGGATGAAACGCTTCTTCTCCCATTATTTGGCCATTTAAGGAGGTCATAGACCTAAAATATGTCAAAAAATTAATTTTTTTTATTTTATTTTTCAATTATGTATGTTATTCTGAACCTAAAAAAAGTGTGAATCATAAATAAAAAAAATTTTAAATGTTCGTTATAGCTTAAGAAGATAGCCATCTAAAAAATGACGAAAAACTTGATTTTCTTTTATTATCTATTTAACATTAAAATAACCTACGTTCTAATTTAAATCCCAATGGAATCGTTTTTGAAAGTAAATTTTGACCACTTTGCTTGAAATTGACCAATCAATTTTCGACAGTAGCGTACTCTCTTTTTTGTGCCATAACCATAAACTATAATACCTACACATAACATAGACTGCCAGCATCAATGTAAACACAGCTGACATCACATACGCACTGTGATTTTAAACTTCTTTATACGACATTTCTTAATTTATTTTGAACTTTTTGGACTCTTGAGTTGATTTGAAAGTAAAGATTTACTATATTATATTTAAAAGTACATCTAATAATTAGTTTGTGAAAATGTTTAATACAAGTGGATAGTGAGTGTTTTGTTAAAGTTTAAAATAGCTTGAAATTTGAGACCGTAGTGTCAACACTCTCTATGAATAGAAATATATTTATATCAAGATTCAGTTTAATTAAAAAAAAGAGAGAGATACATGTGAGGGAAAGAAAATAAAAACATCCACTTTGGTCAAAAAGTTTTAGAACAGATCATCACTTCTAACTCGCTATGATAAAATTAAGTTTATATTTTCTCAAAAAGTTATGCATTATTGTAATATCTACTACATACCTACAGATTTCATATAATACGTCCAACATAATAGTGAAGTAATAGATTTAAAAAATGGCCATACCGGTGATTTATAAATATATTGACCAATTATAAGTTTTGATTGAGATTTTAGATTCTACGATATGAAACATTTTTGTTGTAGAATATTCTACATTCATCTTAGTATTTTAATTAATAGTATATTTGAGTGCAATGTGTTGGAAAGTCATTTAACAGTAAGGTTGGATCAGAAGTCCAAGAGCTCGCGTTGCTGAGATATCAAGTTTAAAGGAATGCATGCCAAAGTGCGAGTATTGTTAATCATTTTTTATAGGAACAGATC
Organism: Torymus aiolomorphi; assembly: GCA_036365515.1. Taxonomy (NCBI): domain Eukaryota; kingdom Metazoa; phylum Arthropoda; class Insecta; order Hymenoptera; family Torymidae; genus Torymus; species Torymus aiolomorphi. The sequence goes on from CM070873.1 coordinate 89,081,845, forward strand.
TCAAGCTAAGGTAAATATTTTTATGATTTATATTGCAATATTCTCAATTAAGACTCTGGAGTAAATTTTTGCTTAATTCACAATTATTGTTCTTCTTGATTTCAGTTACAGACAATCAGCTAATATTCTATTTGTAAAAAAAAAAACAATAAAATATTACTTTAATTGGGTTTCAAAAGATATTTTATAAACAGATAGTAAGATAATTCTGCCACTACCGTATTTTAAAGTGTTTCATTAATTGTTACAGATTATTATGTATGTGTTTAGAACGGGTAAGCAATATATTTTTTGTAAAATTGCATTATATTTAACTATAAAAACTTATTTTTTATGTTCCAGGAAGAAGAAAAAAAATTGGGAACTAAATGGCTCAATATTTTTCAAGCTTTATTAAATTTTCATTTAACAGGGTTTTCTATAAAATATTGTTTTCAAGGCTTTGGCGTAGCTTTTATGACAAGGCCTAAAATACTCTAAATCCATCCAGTTTTCTACCTAAGAGTTGAAAATATAACCTTTTTGGAAACTAATATTTTTGAAAATTCATAAAATTCATGAATTAAAAGTAGTTTTTTCTATTAAAAAAATATTTGTTTCAAGAAACTTGATATTTCCAACTCTTAGGTAGAAAACTGGACGAATTTAAAGTATTCTAGGCCTTGTCCCATGAAAATTTGTCGAGTACTTGTTTTCAAAAACTACGCCAAAGGAAAAATCTTGATAATGCAATATCTCTGAGTAAAATTGGTCCACAAATTATATCTCGGGTCATTTTATCAGAAATTGTACCTATTTATGATATACTATTAATATATATAACTAAATATATTTTATTTTATTTTGTCAGGTGGTTTTGGCCTCAAAGGCCTATATATCTATGACCCCCTTAATAGATTGAAAAATAGATTGAGTTTTTCGAAGACAAGCACAAGCTTATTCTTGAGTATTTTAAAGTTATTAAAACTGATCAGTTTCTTTAGTCTGGAAATGGCTAGCAGAAGGCTAGCTATTATGATAAGGAGTGAGAAAGACAGAACAGACAAGAGTACAACAAATAATTTATTAGTTAGTGTTATTTATTTATATTTTGGTGAACCATTCAATAAACTTTAATGCTCTTTAATCAAAGATAAAATTAGTAAGTAAATCAAATACGAATATTTTGTTGTTACGTCAATCTAAGAAATAGGCAAATAATGGTCGAAAAATCATTTCATTATAGCGATTAATTAGCCAGTTTTACTAGCTATTTTCTAACTCCTTGGCCATTTCATATAGATGAATTTCTAGCAGGAATAGTCGGACAATTACTTTTGATCTAGAAGAAAATCCTTATTAATGCGGTTTAATTTATTTAGCGACTCGACTCTTCGCTCCGATGTTGCAAAATCTAACTCACGAGACTGCGAGCGACTTTCCGCGTTATAAGTCCGGCAGAGAAGTAAATAATAACAAAGCTCGATGAAATTACATGAATATAATGATAAAATTCAATTTAAATCTGAACGACCTGAACAAAATCTGTCAATTACTTGACAAAATAGAAAAATTATGTTTTCTAATTTTGAAAAAGTATGCCCCAGTACAGAATACATTAATTATTTTGATCTGAAACTTTTATTCTTTTGATTTCTTATAATTCAGTTTATTTCTCTTTATAATCATATTTTAAACTAACCAGGAGAGTGGCAGGGATCCGGATCACGAATTCGGCTCAAACCTTAGGATATGTTTTTGGACGTAGAAACATGAAGAAAGCTGCGTTGCTCAACTTTAACCTTTTATAACTTTGGAAAAAAATTAATATTTTTTATTTCCGAAAAAAGCAAATGAAAGATTGTCTTCTCTCGTTTTATTTTCTTTGCTTGAAATGGTATTTAAGACTTTGCAAGATTAAATGGTTACGGTTTTAAGAAGAGGCTTTCTAGGTTACAAAAACAAAAGTGGTACTTAATAACAAAATATTGGTGACCAGCTGGTACGGTAGATCGCATAATAGAGATCGAAATCCCGCCCCCCTTGAGTAGTCATTTTTCAGTTAAAAATCAAACGAAAAAAGAAAAATATTAAGATTTTTTCGCATAAAATTAGATAAAAACTGTTAAAGTTATAGCGTTATAGATTTATACATAGACACATACACATGGACGTTTTTGTTTAAAATTGAGTATATTTAAGCTCAAGATTACTGAAAATATGTTTCTAACATGTTTTCTTGAACACTTTTTTTCATTGTTCCAAACCAAAAGGTACTTTTTTATCAAGGTTTTTTAATGATCGCCAACATTTATTAAGACCTCCAGAGTGCAGAGTAAAAGGGACAGTGAATAATAAACAATTGATTTTCATTTCAATAATCGCGTAACACTCGGCAATCCAAAGTTTTAACGTTGTCATAGTTTGAAACTAAGATGTAGCATAAATGCAGGCTAAATAGTGTGCAGGCAAAAAGCGTGGAATGCTTGTAAATACAAGTTTGTTTACAAGGAGAAAAAGCGTGTCGTTTCAGCAGTAAAATTCTAGACCCGACAGCGCCATAAATCTGATAGCCATCGAGCGGGCAAACGCATTGGCCGGGAGCGGTGCAGTTCGTAGGAATTTTCGAAATTTCGTTTATCTCGCCCGAGGCGTGCACCGCGCTGCACCTTCCCGCCGGGGCAGGTACCTGTACGGCTAGCCGAGCGCGCGCGAGCCGCAAGTGCGCGCACATCTGGAGAACACGTGGGGATTTGCCCCGAGGAACAGTGCGGCACCAGCAGCAATGCAGACACAGCAGTCCACCCCCGAGGACGGAAAAAGGTGCAGAGCGGCGCGTGATCGAGACAGAGAGTTTCTCTCCGAGCTCCGAGCGGGCTCAGGTGTGCCATACTCGTCGCAGTCTCCAACATGTGTTTCGTATTAACGCAGACTTGCCTCGACGACTATTATAAACGCATGGAGGTGGCGCGCTGCGAAACGTGGGAAAGTGCCCAAAGGACACTCGCGAGCATCTGTGCCTTTAATTGTTTTATTGACGCCCGCGTCGGCAGGTTCTTCCTTGCCGCGCCTCGCTCTGTGTATCTTTTGAACCGCGCCGGTGTTTATGTTGTGCACCTACAGCAGCAAACCTAAACTTTTTCCAAGGCAAAGAGATTCTCTGCAAATATTTCTTCTATTCCTCTGTACTTTCAAGTACGCTCCATGTTTATCCTTCTGGTCTTTGAATCTGTAAAAACTAGACAAACTCATTGCCATGCGACACCCACGCTATTATTCAAAATTGGGTTTCCGTTTTTCTCATTCAATTTTTCATTTTAAGAAAAAAAACTTTTTGATACGTTTTAAGTTTAATAAAGAACTACAATGTATCAAAGAGTTTTTTCGTAAAATTAAAAATTGAATGATAAAAACGGGAAAATCTGACTTTTTAATAAATGAAGAGGAGACAGAGTTCAGCATTCGAGGAGGATTCGTCAAAGTCTTAAAACAACAATGTTGTTTTCGCCAGAGTAGAAATACCAGCAATGATAAGAGGGAAAAACAAAGGGCTTAACGAGCCCTCGGCAGGGTTGAGATAGGTCAGCCACTATACATTTATAATCATAGTCTTGGCAGAGAGCGAGCGAGGGAGACGGGAGAGGGCGGAGTGCATTGAGCACCGCCGCCACCACCACCCGCTGGCCCGTGTCAATACGACCACCAGCTGTAGCAGCAGGTCACTTTAACTACCTGCATCAAAGTGCAGGCGATATTGGCAAAAGGAGCTCCTAGGTTTGTTTGATGTGCGCTGTTGTAAACTGCGTGGAATGCATTTTCTCAAGTGCCGACGCCGACGCACTCTCTCCCCCGAAGGATTTTCGAAAGCGCGAGGGAGAGAACGAGCGAGCAGGGCTTCCGATTTTCTGGCGTTAAGCTTCTCAAGTCTCGACGTATCGAGTATGGACGTTCTTAAATATTGTACGCCGAGACACATGATACTAAAAATTAAAGATTATTCAAATTTTATTCAAAATTAATTAATCAAATAGTACTACACAAGTTATATGTATTTGCATGTAAGTCCTCAAATTATTGCAATAAACCATTAGTAAAGCGTTTAACTTTGGCATTATGAAAATATTATAAAATCGATAAGTTTATTTTTTCTCAATCCATATTTATATTCTTTACTTTGGCCGCGAACAAAGTTTCTTAGATAAAAATATCCTTTAAAAATTATGAAGCCTTGAGACTCAGAAAAAAATGTTGAATGTAATCAATTTTCTTTTGGTATATACTTAGCCCAATATTGTTTTCTCCTCGAGTCTATTTGTGGTTTATTATGTAGGAAAAGGCTACTTTTGTTTAATGTGAAACCCTAGGAAATTATTCAATTAAACACGTAAAGTATTAAAGTTATGTCATTGTTACAACAATAACAAATATTTGTTAAAAATAGAAATCCTTATGAAATGAGGTTGTAAGCGTTTATTAGCATGTATCAGTTGCGTCAAATACGCTTATAAGAGTAGATACTTAAAAATGAAATGCGTTCAAGTGTATAATTCTGGAATCCCACGAGATAATTGTTTAGCCGTGCGATTCAAAGTTTTAGGCTAATCGGGGCATTAGCCGGTGGCGTCTGGCTCGGTCTATGACCGTCGCAGACAGGCAGGCAGGCAGGCAGGCATAGGCAGGCGATCGTTCTTTCTCAGTCTCGCACCCAGGGAAAAGACCGAGGGAACGCGAAAAGGAGGCAAAGCCTGCGACTAATGCGCTTGTCCTGCGCCGAGTTTCGACTTTGATTGCAGATTCTCGGAGCAAGTTTCAAGTGTCGGCCCGCTTTTATTAGTTTTAAACACGCGCTAAATAAACCGAGGCTAAGCATCCACCCGGAGATTGACTTGCGCTTTAAGGCTTAATTGTACCCAGGAGTCACGTGCGCGACTACACTTGTTTCCGTTATTTTGCACGCTGCCTCTATTCTATTATGCCCCTAACTATTTAATCTCAATATATGGCTTTCCGACTAATCGGTTTCATAAAATTTCAGCATAAACCGATTAAACTCATCAACCCATCTTTTTAATGATTTTTTTGAAGCACAGTTTTGCAGATTAATTATTTGTTCGGAGGGGGTTTGAAGTTGAAGTAATTCCAAGGCGTTCAACGAGTGTAATTTGTCCGAGGAAAGTTATGTCGCGGGTATAAAGATGCGATTAAAAAAACAGCGATCTCGTACTGATGAGAAGAAGGTGGTGGTCTCGTTCGTAGGTAAATGAGAGGGAAGCTTGTTCTTACTAGGAAGAAAAAGGATCGCGTCTGACTCGAGCGAAGAAGCAGACTTCTTCTTTAATTAGACCGTTTCTTTCTCGCTGGCACACGTCTCCGTCGTCTCTCTCTTTCTCTCCCCTGAGACTGCGCGAGAGAATCACGAGCCGTAACAGATCCAGTCTTTTTCTCCGCGGCTCGCCTCCCCCGCTTCTTTCCCTCTCGATCAACTGCCGGATCACACTTTTAATTCATTTTTTAACTAACTCAACCGTGCCCGCACGCGCGAGCCCTACGAACGCCATCCAATCAGAAAATTGAGAGACGAGAGCTTAATTTCCAAGAACGCCGTTCGAGGAAATAAAACTTTGCCCGGGCTGGGAATACCGAGCGATTTTTTAGCCCCGACGCTCAATTCAGCAATTCGGTCCGCAATGTTTGCTTCGAGCGCTCGCTTATTGTTAAAAGCAATTCGGCAAGAATTTCCTTCAATCGAGGTAATAATATGTTAAGATAAAAGGAAGCAAGTCCGTAGGAAAAAGTCTCATTCCGGGACGAAGGGATATACTGCGTGGCATAGTATGAGAGTGGCGTAGGAGCGCGCGCTGGTAGCGTATAAAATCCAAAAGGATATGAACGTCAATTGCGCGCGAAGGGAGTGAAAAAACGGCGGAAAGAGAGCTGGAAGGTCCCAATTGGTCGGAAGGATCCGGAGCATACGCCGCTCTAGCTCGTGAGTTGGAACGGCGGCCCCTCACCATATATATGGTATATACCATAGCCGGCCTCCTCTCGTCGTCGTTATTGCTTATCACACTCCCAAAGCTTCTCCCTCTCCCTCCCTCTCCCTCTCTCTAGAAAGCCACCCCGTGCGCGAGGTAGCTAGCTTGCGCGCGCCCCACGGAATTGCTGCGCAAGAGACGCCGGCTCACGTACTGGCGAATGAGTGGCTATAAACGTAAAGCGTGTTCTTTTAAGTGGGGCGCCTTTAAAAAGATCGCCTCGCCCTCTCTCTCGCTCTCTCTCTCTCGTTCGTGCCGTACACGATCGTGGAGGCTGCAGGGGATTCGACGACGCCGGGAGCTGGCCGGGACAGAGAGAAAGAGCGAGAGAGAAGCACAGGGGGCACGAGAGAGCGATAAACGTGGAGACGAATGATGGGGAGAGGCAGAATGAGATCCAGGAAGCAAGAGAGGGAGAGAAAAAGAATAATCACATAAAAATGATGCAAGTGTGCCTAATTTAGAATAGGCCAGTTAAGCTTGAGTATAACGAGGAAGAATAATTCAATAGAAGCAAATCATAATGAACCCTTAAAATATCGGGCAAACTGTTGATGGCCATTGACCAATGTGGCATTTTGAAAACTAGCTTTCCTCCGCGAAATTCACACGAAGTACTTGAGCAGAAATTGGAAAATTCGGGGAGCATAAAGGATGAGCGATAAAGAATCAGAGCGGGAGAAGAAGAACTGAAGAACGGGGGCACGGGCGGGTGAGCGAGATCGCGCTCGGGGGGTGTATAGGCTCCGTTTGGGAGTAATATTCTTGAACCCCCAAGAGAAGGCTTACTGCAATAACCTCCGACGCTTCTCTCGTTCGCTCGGCGCGCGCAGCACATACGCGCCCCCGAAAAAAGCCGCACGCACACGCACGCTTATCTCTTTCTCTCTGCTTTCTCGAGCCACATCCCGCTTGCGCCTCGCGATAAATCTTCCGCGCCTTTGAAATACAAGAGCGTATGTATGCGCGCGGAAGCGTATAACAGCGAGGACGGCGGAGGTGGCGCGGTTAGATGGAATCTGCCTCGAAAAAAGCCGAACGTGTTATTCCCTCGCGCGCTCGCTTTTATTAGGAGTTGTATACACTTTTAGTCGAGACTTATTTATAAGCTCTTTGTTATTTTGCGCAACTCTGTCGATCGACTGTTATTATTTCTGCGAAATTAGTTTAGAAAAAGCGGTGTATACATCTTCATCATCGAGTTATAATTGCTTGTGAAAATCCATTAGTGAGGAAAGGTCGTAGCGCGCGCCGGAGGCACTTGACATTCTGTCCCATTTTCCAGTCGGTATTCAAATGCTTTTATGCGCGCCGAGAGGGTTCGCGCGCGAAATTAGCCGAGCTCTCCGTCTCTTCCTCTCAGTTCGATCGAGGGGTGGAAAAAATTGCCGGCAATAAAAATAAATTACATGCATCGTATAGTTGCCTCTGGAGAAGGCGCGTGGGAAGGCGGCCGTCTATCTGCGTGGCGCTCCTGATTAAAATTGGGGTGCGGTGTACACGCCGCGGCCAATGATCGGCTCTCGCCTACGGGCTTTGCCTTCGGGATTTCCATTCCTCTTCCGCTCGCGCTACGCGGCTTACGCGCCTTCTTCCGCATTAAATAATCCCATCTGCGCGCTTTTGAACGCCGCTCGAAGGCTCGATTTCGGCTTTCTATTTCTCTTTCTCTCTATTGTGCCCTCGAGCCAAAGTCAAGGATAAGAGTTGATCGCATTATCTCGATACATACAAGTACACATTTTTTTTTCAGCTACCTTTTCCTGCGGCTAATAAATATTATAAATAAATAATTTGCACTCTTTAGAATGATCGTTAGAATTGAGATAAAAAAATTTGTTAATAACGGGGAAAAAGGCGCTAAATTAAAGTTGATTTCTTTTGAAAATATACACTTGCTCACGTGCCGCAAAATGAGACGAGGAAAACTTGCCACGACCATTATAAAAAAAAAAAAAATTCATCATTTTTATGAAGATCTTCTCCGTTTCCTGCCTCGACGGTATAATGCAGGTAATTCATTATTATCTAAGATCTCGGAATTGACGAATGCCGCGAAAAGAGCTTTGATTGCATTAGCATGTGTAAACAAAGAAAAGAAGACGGAGTCTTTCGAAATGTGAATTTCGAAAGAAGTATCTGGATCTCACGACAGCCAGCTGCAAAGCGTCCTTGAGCGCGGGATTTTCGAAAAAATGCTCTCGCTCGCGCGCACAGCTTTTCTCGCTGGCCGAGGTCGCCCCGCCTGTCCCAAGCGGAGCTCCAGCACTCCCTGCTCTTGCGCATACCTATAGATATTACACATCCGCGAGCTCTCGACGCTTCGACAGCTATATAGACGCAGGCGCGTGAAAAGCGCGTAGGCGTCCGATAAAAGAGCTACGCACACGCGTCGGCAGCTTTTTTTCCAGCGCATTTATTTAAAGCACAAGGACGGCTACTCGCGCCGGCTGGACTCTTCCTTCTCGGGCGAGCTGCGAGATGTGCCGCGGCTTCAGAAGCATCAGCTCATTACGCGCCATCACTCGCAATAAATCGTCCCACGTGCGCGCCACGGCGTAATTGCTCCTTCGGTCCGCGTTATTAATGCTTGAGCATCGGACGATATAATTGCGTTAATTGACATTATATCGAGGCGGCTACTGCGGGAGCTGCATTTTTCGACGTTTTCTCCACAGCAGTTACATCGCTTGTGTTCGGCCGTCTTCTTTTTCCTGGAAGTCGCCTCGCCGGCTCCCGGAGCGTACACCTCTTTTTCTCTCGCCAGAGGCTTCCTTCTCTTTCAGCTAATCTGTTTTCCTCCTCGGGTCTGCTGATGAGCGAGCGACGAAGCTATGAGAATTACTCAGGCCACTCGGAATGCGTGCGTGTGTGCGCAACACTGTGAGTACGTGCACGCGCGATATCGCAGAGAGGGAGAGAGGGAACAAGTCCCGAGAGGAGATAGTTACGTAATATTAGGCGACTCGTTGCACTATCATCGTGGAATTTCATCACGTGGCGCGCGCTTCGAGCTTGCGAGCCTTTTATAAGAGTCAAGGCACACGAGTTTTAAGCTGCGGGCGTCGCTGCTGCAGCAGCAGCAAGTCGTTTTTTGTCAACTTTTTTCACTTTTACAATCCAAAGCCTGGATTTCACTCGCGATTAACTCTTGGCATTTCTTGCTCTCTATCACACTTGCAGCGTGCCTCTAATTCATATATTCGATATTATTTTATACAAAGAGCGAAACACTCTTATAAATCCTACAACTTATTTTTCGCTTCATTCTTCGCAAGTTTATTTTTCGACGTGTATCTTAGCAATTTTGTTTACAAGAAAACTGGTTTCATAAGCTATTATTTTTAAGTGAAACTATACTAAAAATAAGAATTACTCAAGTAGCCTTATAATTGTATCATATAAATTTCTATATTCATTTATTTGGCCAACCGGGAATGACTATTATTAATTATCAAAAATAATTTTTTATAGGAAAAGAAAGATAGGTTACGGTCAATTTTTTAAATATCGCAGGAAGTCTCATTTTTAAATACTACACGGAAAAAATGTTATAATAAATTTGATTATAAGTATAATAAAAATTACTATATAGTATAGAAAAAGTGTGACATTTCCACTGTATGCTGCATTTTTGTTATAACTATATGAATAATTACAACATTTTTAGTAATTTTTATTACAGTGTTGGTTAAAAATTAGTATTACGACATAAAAGAAAATTTGCTATACAACATAGCAAAAACTGTGATATAGTAAAATTTGAAATATATTCTTTTAATTTTAGCCACCCGTCATAAGAAATTTTGTTATCCAATATAATAAAAATTGCCACAACTATAGTACTTTCTGCGTACGTTAAGGCGTGCACATGGTCTAATTGAGGTTATGTACTTCACCGCTATTTCACTTGGCCGTGGTTTTAAGTAAGCAAAACTTTGAAAATCTCGATTCAATCATTTTATTTTTTATTATGTATATTGATGATGAGTATTTTTTGTGTAATTGTAGTTATTCAATATTATCATTTAAGAGATTTCGTAACCAGGGGTTTGACATATGTCAGTTCCAAAATTTTGTACTCAAGAATCCTACTTGGGTAAGTGGTTAGCGCGTCCGATTACCACGCTGAGGGTTCCAGGATCGATCCCAACCGTCGTAAAAAAAAAAAAAAAATTTTATTTCTAATATAAAATTTATTTTCACATTAAGTATTGTATTAAAATGCAAACATAGTTCAAAAAAATGAAAAAAAAAATTAATTTTTTGAAATTTAGTCAGCCATAAAAATGACTATGTTGTGTAGCAAAAATTATTATAATTTCGATATGTCACACCGTTCCTATAAAATATAGTAATTTTTCTCACATTTTATAATAAAAGTTATTATAACATTTTTCTCTGTGTAGCTGGAACGTAAGGGTTTTATAGGATACGATTCGTCCAATCAGTCGAAAAGAAAAGTGCACGCACCCTAACAGCATAAACTTGACCGAGGTAAAAGAAGAGTCAAGATATGGAAAAAGGAGCTTAATTGATGACAGTGTTTATCCTTTTATGCTAATACCATCCGGCATGGATTAACATTACTTTGATGTATGTATAAAAGCCAGCCGCATATGCGCCTTTTATGATTAGAATAGGATTGAATTTCAAGTGGAGCGGCGTCTCTCTCAAAGCGTGAAACGATTAACTCATATGTGCGATCGAAAGTTCTTTGCCACGATCTTGTGCATAATGCATAATTGGATGCATTAGAAATGGTTTGAAATTCAATTATCAATGAATGTGTTGAAAATGATTTGCCGATATTCTTGAATTTTCGATAAAAAGATCGAGTGAGGAATGTTTTGGCGTGTATGTACATCGTCTCCAATGGCATGTATATCTCCAAGGCGCGCAGGGTTTCCGAATATAATCTTTCACATGCTCTTATAGAGGGAAAATATGACGTCGTATAATTTCCGAACGGTTCCGCTCGGTCGCGAGCTCTCGGCGAGGCACACGAGCGCGCAGAAAATCTTTCCTCGCGCGTACATAAAAGCCGCATCGACGGAGTGGCGGCGGCGGCGTCGCATCGATCGCCGTTCGCGCGCGCTCTCAAGGCTGCGAGCTGCGCGTGCGAGAGCCCGAGGATCAGCGAAATAACAAGCCTGCGAGCAATAAAGTTTTCAGGCGAAAAACGATAGCGCTGTCGGGTGGCGCGCCGCTGTATCTCCGCCGTCCGGCCGTCGAATTACGGGAGGTCGACGACGCAGTCCCTCGCTCGGCAACATTTTATATCGCGCCTAAGCATGCCTTTTCTCTCTCTTTTGCCCGTGGCGCGGCGCGAGCGCGACAAGAGCGCAGTCCTGCGTGGGCGTCCGCGCGCCGCGTGTACCTGCGCGCGTATGTGTGCCGCGCGTGTATGTATGGGGAAGGGAGACAATCTCGATCGCCGGCCCGCTACGGCTAATCGATCTTTTGTTCGATGTCGCACGTGTGATTCATGAATATGTATCTTTGGCGAGTCAGGAGGTCTCGCTAATTTATGAATTTCCTAAAACGTTATTACGTAAAATTACTTTGTACACTTTATCGCCTGCCCGCGCTCTCGGGCTTTTATTCGCGCATTTTTCTCGCGTTTCCTCGAGGAAGGAATTCGCGCCGAGCGTATATCGCACGCCATAGCGACGCCGTCTATTAAAAACATAATGACATAATCGAAGTACACAATGCCTGGCGACTCTACTGAATGAATCACCCGGCCGCGGCAACACGATTTTTAATCGCCCGCAACATATTCTTCATTCTTTTCTACACATCGAAATTTATTCTGCATATTACATCACTTTCTAGCGCAGTCGATTTTAACGTGTACTCTCTCGCAAAATATAATGAACATTGGTAATAATAATAAAGTGCAGATTTCGAAGAAAGGCACAATAAAACATTTTATTACGCCGATCTCAACTCACGTGCTGGCTGCATCAATGAAGCGCCAGCCGTAATCGGCACATCGGCACTTTTCCGCCTAATTGACACATTTTCAATAAATTCTTGATTACAAGTAATGTGGAAAACAAGAAAATTAATCATCTTGTAGAAAACTCGTTTCTCCGCGCGTCGCCGTTAGCAGTGCGAGAAAAGTTCAATATCAACTTGTGCTCGAGCGATAAAAGTAGAAAGTTCCAAGGCAGTGCGCGCGCGAGCGGCCGAAAGCTAGCTGAAAGAGCGCTTATTTCGTAGCGCGGCGGACGTTGACTAGAGAAAAATAATGATAATGGAAGCTTTAGCCGGCGATTAGCCCAGCTTCTTATCTGGCAAAGGGGGAAGGAGGTGGACAGCAAGATGAGAGACTCGCATCGAAAAGCTCGGTAAACAGTTTGTTAATGGCGCAGTCGAGGCATAAACTCTTTGCGTAAGGATATTATCGATCGATAAATCCTGGCCTACACACGCGTACGCTCCGTCTCCGGTCCATCCCCCCGGTCCTTATCCTCGAGGTCTATCGCCTGCTGCCGCCCCTTCTCTCTTCCTTTCTAAACCGTAGGCCTATACCTTACGCACGAGGTACTTTATTTTTTCTGTTATTGACTATTTACTACTCACCTATACGAAGAACCAAGTTATATTTTTGTGCTGACAGAACGAAATTTTTACTGGATAATTTTTATTTTATAATCTTTTCTATCAATATTTATTTTATATATATGTTCAATTCTTCCTTTACGAAACAGGAACATTGAGATTATTAAAGGTATGTTTGGAATTGTCGGTAACTGGTATTTCTTATAGCTTTACCTACTAGCGCGTCACCTGATGGCCTCACACCTCGTTTTTCCAGACGAACCAACCGCATTCTTAGGACAAATCACAGGCGTGCATCCAGTTTTCTACGTAAATTCATCTTGGCTATTAGATCAGTCAACGGCATCTCTGCGGATTTTTTTGCAGCTCTTCTTGCACTTTGTTTGCGGTGCGAGCAAGTCAAGTTAATGAGACTGGCTCAGGCTTTTTTGCCACCGATGAATAAAATCTTGACTGCTTTTTGCATCTGATAAAAACTTTGAAGCGTCATTTAATGAATCGATCCCAGTTTGATATCCTTGTTCGTAAATTGCTTTATTCTGCATGCATTCGATGAAGATTTTGCACCGCTGACATGCCGCAGGAAAATGGGGGGGGGGGGTCCAGAGTTTCGACGATTCACTATAAAATTGAAGTCAACTATAGACGTTTTTCAGTTCGTCATATGGTAATGCAGATTGTTCGTAATTTCGAAATTCTAAATTACGAAAATCAAATTTTCGAATGTAACACTTCATCTACTGTCCAAAACATCGAATTTCATTAATAGAATTTTAACAGGGGTACAATATAGACATTTCGAAATAAATCATTAGAAACAGGTTATATTTGCTTTGAGATCGTATTGATGAAATACTATGTTTTGGACAGTAGGTGAACTGTTACATTCGAAAATATGATTTTCGTAATTTAGAATTTCGAAATTAAGAACAATCTGCATTATCATATGTCGAACTGAAAAACGTCTATAGTTAACTTCAATTTTATAGTGAATCGTCGAAACTCTGGACACAGAGTTTTAGAGAACACTTTTATAGTAAATTGATACTTTTGTAAATTGAATGGCATATTAAATTTTGTAAAAGAAATCGCCATGAAATGAAATCGTTGCGTTGAAATGAAGGGGCATGCATGCACAGAGGCGCGCGCTCGGCGTTGGGAGCAGCCTGCGTGGGCCGGAGCTTTTTGGAATCGCAAGCTCCCTCTGCTGCTTGGGATGCACACCTCCGCTCGCGGCCCGGCCTGATTAGCATCGCGGGCCGGCGGTGAAGAGCGAGAGTGAGCGGCCGAGTAGAGTAGTCAATGCGCGAAGGCCAATGGCAGTCGGGGCGCTGCACACGTACTCGCGAGGGCTGGAGGGGCGGCTGCCGTGCGCCGCGGCGACGACGGCGTCGGCTGGCGGGCGCGCGACATAAATATGTATGTATCATCCGCGCGGCTGCCCCACTACCCCACTGGCTCAGACTCGTGCCTCATCGCGGTGAGCGGTGCACCCCCGCGGTCCTCCGTCGCGCGCGGAGGTCGGCCGCTGCTCGCTCGCGCCCCGATGAAAGATGGCCCTCCCGATATGCAGATGCGCTCACAGGTGCGCACGCGCCGGATGTCAGCTCGCGGAGGTGCGCTTCTGCTGCCCTCCGAGTTAATGTCCTCGGAGGCAAAAGCTGGCCCGGCGCTGGCCGGGGCGACAATCTCGGCGGATTGATCGTAAAAGCACGGGCGATACAGGCCGCATATAAAGGATATCGCAGCCCGCTCGCGCTTCCAGAGCGAGCTGGCAATGAAACGGATAGGAGAGGGGAGCGGTGAATCCGAGTGCGGGCCTCATGAATGCATGCAAGCCGCGAGCCTGGCCAGGCCAGGCGCTCCTCCAGGGGGAGCTCCGCTGCTGGAAGCGCCCGCTCAGCTGACTTCGATCAGCGTGACGTTGCACGCAGGCTACGTCACGAGCTACTCCATGACGTCGCCCCTATCTATATACGCGGGAGGCTCCCGCTCTCGGCCGCGTGAGCAGAATAGAGGAGAGCGGCTGCTGCGGAAGAGCCGCGCGCGCAGGACGAACGGGGGTGGCTGGCTCTTACATATTTATGCCGCGTTCCGCGCGCGCAACACCGTTCCCGCCGCCGCTGGCCTTGCCGCCCCGCGCCCTGCACCGCATACGCGGGGTTACCGGAGGTGAGACACGATGCTTATCGCGTCCCGCGCCCCACGTGCGCCAAGCGCGGAGACAACGCCGCCAAATTGTGATTGCGCGGGGAGTAGGGGCTGTGTTTTCTTTACGTCCTACTTTTCGTGCCCTCCGTCAAGAGCAATCAGAAGATGCTGCCGGCAACTCTTCCACAAGTCCAACGTGTTTCAGTTTGTAATTGAAAAATGGGGCGCTAATTGATTTGTTTGATTTCAAAATTCAAGTACAGGGCATAATATCAGGTTCAGCCGAACAATGCTCCCCCCGAGGTGACAGATATACGACTGGTGGGCTCTTTAAACGGCAAACGCAATATGGCATGGAGCCGAAAGAATAATGGTTTGGAAATGTGCTGACGGAACCAACACGTATGAGACCGGTTGAAAGAGCGTCTCGTGCGCGTTAAAGGAGAATGACGGAGGAAGAAGCGCGGAGACGCGTGTAGTCACGGCGCATGCAGGATGCGCGTGTCTTTCCTCACGGCGGGAGTAACGCGGAGATTGTTCAGGGAAAGACACGTCCGTGGGCCATGTACAACGTCGTAGCGACCAGCCGCTTCCGCTCTCCCTCTCTCTCTCTCTCTCTCTCTCTTGTTGTCGCACCACACGCGTATATATTATATATGCGCACTGCCTTTTTCTCCTCTGTACCTGCTCGTCTCTCTTAGAGTGTTATAGAGGTCCCGAGCACTCTTTTGTCCGGGTGCTGACCAAGGTGACACTTGCGCATTATGGACCTGCACCGACTCACAACCAACTGACGCTTTTTCAATTTATTGTCAAAGGATTAACTACGTGTGTCTTTTTCCTCGTGTAATCCACAATTTAAATATCTTGAATTTTCAGCTAATCTATTTTAAACATTTAACATTTATCTTTTCGCACCGGTTTTGCACTATATTTTTGTAATTGTTTATATTTTCTTTCGTTCAAAAATTTTTCCCTTCTAAACACTCCTTTTAAATAAAAAGAAATCTTTCAAGCTGGGAGAAAAGGTTATTTTTTAAAAAGGACTGACATTTGAACAACATTCGTGCGTCGGTTACATAGTATAAAACTCTTTTCTTGGCAAAAAATTCCCGGGGAAGGTGGCTAGGCGTTCGTCGAAAATATTCGAGCGTCAAGAAAGGCGAACGCGCGGCTCTCTCGCTCACGCGTGCAGAACCAGTACAACGTCGATGAGAAATTTCTCCACTCGGTCTGTTATCGAATGATTTTGCTGGAGTTCCCTACAGCGCCTTGATATATATATATATATATATATATATTGAAGCTCTCTTTCTCTCTCTTTCTCTTGTGCGCGGGAGAAGGTTCAGAATCACGCAAGCACGTCGTTTCGCTCGCTCGCCCGCGCTGTCTCTCTCTTTTTCTCTGCAACCCTCTTGCGAGCTGCCGCTGCCGCCTTATAAGGTCTCGAGATCTACGGGGCCGAGCGAGATAGACCGCTCGTAGTTGGGTGAAAGAGAGAAAGAGAAGGAAAATCGAGGAGAGTGAGGGCGGGCGGGCGCCGGGCGTGCAGAACGTGAACCAAGTAAAGCGCTCGACTGCAATTTTTCTCGCCACATACGTGACAGGAATCGGAATGAAAAACGGAAAAAAGGCAGCGCGCGAGGGGCGAAAGACTGGCTGCGTGGGGGAGTTGGAGAAAGAGGGGGAGGCAAGCAGAAGGAAGGCTCGCCTAGCGCACGCGCGAATTTAAGTTAGAAACCGACGGAAGGCACGGGATGTGTACGAAGAAGAAACGAGACGAGCCAACGGGGAATAGCGCGTGTACGTATTTGCAATACACTCCTCCCCGTGATCTCGGATACTCGATCAGCCAAAATCCCTGTACCCCCGCAATGCACCTGGCCGCGATCAAGCTCCCCCTTATTATTTATCTTTTCCTCAAATAAGCTATCTAGTTCACTTGGGGATATGCATTATTATCGATCTGCTCCTTTGACGTGATTGCGTTGTAATCGTCAGCCGACTCGATAAACAAAGTCGTTTTGTAAATGCGGTTTCCTTTCACTTCCTTATTTCGACTCGTCGGCCGCGATGCAGCGCATTGTGTATAATTCAGTCGAAATGCGGCTTTCCGTAATTGTAAGGATATCGCGGGATCGTGCGCGCGCGCGCGGGAAAGGAGCGGAGGAGAGCACGGGAGCGTCCGCAGGCTGAGGCGGTATCGCGGAAAAAGAGGCTTGCACCGAGCAAGCTGGGAGTAAATCAGACGCTATCGGCATTCACATTAGATCACTAAGTCTGATTCGCATTGACGCGAATCGAGCCTTTGGGGCGGAAAATATGATTGCTCCGCGCTGTCTGTGAGCGCACGCGGCCAAAGTGCCGCAGGGGTGGGCTCGCTCTCGCGCCACGGCCTAGCGGGATTAATGCCACCCTCGGGGATCCGCGCGCCTCTGCTCGCCTACCTTTAACCGCCCCCCCCCCCCCCGCGTGCGCCGGCCCTAAGCGCATATTTCCCTTACCGATTCCGCTCGCTTTTTTCTCCGCCCTCCGCTCTCCGCCGCGCGAGCCCTCGAGAATTATTTTCAACTACCTGGAGATTCTTCTTAATTGTCCGCTCGCTCCTCGATGATTTATCCCTTTTCGCTCCATTTCCTTGCACTAATTTATTTTTCGGAAACGCGCCAAGTTGCCAGAGTAGTGAAAATGCAGAAAAAATGATAAACGTGTTTGTTGCAGTAGCAGTTTGTTGATAAAAAAGGGCCCGATAAGGGAAAACGTGTCACGCGAGTAAATCGGTTGGCCACGCCGATAAGAAATCGCAGTCGCAGTCGTCGGACGCGCGTGTCGCGTGTGGCGCAGCGTTGGCTAAAAATGCGAGCAACGTGAAAAGTGTCGGGAACGCAGCATGCGGAGGAGCGAAAACGCCAGGAGCCTGAAAGCAGGAGGCGCGTGCGCCCGCGTTGTTTTATAGCGTCACGTGCGACGGCCACCCCATATATCAGTCGCGCGCCTCAGAGGGGAGACGTCGATATCCCCCGATCAATCATTAATAAGGCCTGAAACCCCAACACACATAAAGAAAAATCCTCCATCTTCCTCGTGCGGCCGTGCCGGTCAGTCCGACAGAAAAATGTATTGCCGGCGGCCCCGCCACCGATTGATGGAATTTTATATTTTCTTGCCTGATTTCTGGCCCTTCTCTCCTAACTACCCCTCAGATCTTTACCCACTTTCGCCTAACAGCCCTTCTACATTTCTACCTCCTCAACTAATATATTTTATATGTTGTAATTGTACAATTCAAGCCTCCTGAGAAAAAGTTTCATTTTTATCGTATATTTCATCAAAACTTCCCTTCCTTATGTTCCATTTTATACCTATTAATATTGATAAAATCATGTAATATGTCAAAATAAAAAATTTTATTTTTGCTTTTACGAACCAACAAGTAGACATTTATGTTATAGAAATAAATTAGCAAAATTAAAGGTATTTTAAGGATAAAATTATTAAAAAAACTGTTGCAATATTCATCACCAAGTTTTTTATTATCACTTCAAATAATTATAGACTAGGATATTTTATCACCTGCATAACGCCTAATGTTGGAATCTATATGTAGAGCCCATTCACTGAAATTTTCCAAAAAGCTATGTAAAAGCTACTTAATTTACAAAATCAGCTATTCTATATGAAAAAAATATCTCGTTTATATTATCACTTTGCGAATCTGAAGAGCTCAGGGCAACAAACGGTCATCTCACATTTCCAGATGGCCCTTGAATTTGCTGTTTATACTGTTTATCTAGAGGCCAACTCGAAATGTGAGTTGACCGTTTGTTGCCCTGAGCTCTTCATACTCTCTAAAGTTGAATTAGTGAAAATTGCACCACCATTTCAATTAGTAGAAAAAACTACTAATTTATTAGTGAATATTCACTATTTCATTAGTGGTTTTTTAAAAACTACTAATTAAATTAGTAAAAACTACTAATCAAAATAGTAGTTTTAATAAACTACTAAATGAAATAGTGCATATTCACTAATAAATTAGAAGTTTTTTCTACTAATTGAAATGGTGGAGCAATTTTCACTAATTCAACTTTAGAGAGTATTTAATAGCTACGAAAACAAATAGAAATGATTATCATTACAATTATTAGGAAGAATTATGATGTTCATTATTTAAATATTCAAAAATATTAATTTATTTAGAAAATAAAAGTTCACAAGTCTAGTGGAGAGAATTAGATTTTATATATCGACGCTCCCTACGAAAACTAGCACCTTTTTTGGCCTCCTCACGAAGGCTAGCACATTTCATAAATCTGCAACGAAAACTAGCATAACTCACGACTTTGCCGCGAATACTAGTACAATTCGCGAGGTTGCCGCGAAAACTAGCATCATTCACGAGTTTGCACCGAATAATAGTACAATTTGTAAGATTGCGAGGAAAAGTAGCACGATTCGCGAGTTTGCAACGAAAAGTAAGACGATTCGCAAGCTTGCCGCGAAAACTAGCACTTCGCGTCACCGTGTTAATTTACATAAGAGGCAGTGGAATGTGCTAGTCTTTGCCGCAATCAAGCAGATCGGGCTAGTCTTCAACGCAAATCAATGGGGCGTGCTAGTCTTCGCGGCCAACGCTGAAATGGACTAGTCTTCGTGGCAATCTGAATCGTGCTAGTTTTTGTAGGGAGCGTCGATATGTTCTACACACAAAAAAAAAAACATGTGTTGACAGAGAAAATGAAAAATAATTTGATAACTGATTTTTTCGTTTTCGTAACATAAATATTCACAAAATTTCAATACAAAGGTAAATTCAAATTAAGTAGGTTGCATGGGGGAGTTGTGGCCCATTGGTACAACTACTAAAAGGAGGGTGTTTTTTCGGCTATGGAACTCTTCCGTAAAGACTCTGTGGTTCAGAGGCCATGTAGTCTTTTTATAAGTATTTCTATACGAATATCAAAGTATTGTAAATAATTGGTTCGAATTTATTGAAGAACGAATAAAACTAGAATTACTATTGACGGTTAACTCGATACAAGTGCTGATAGAAACCTTCTTTACTTAAATATTTAAATTTAAGAGTTTAAGATTTTCGCGTTTATATTCTGCAAGGATATTTCTAACGTTCTTAATCTGGTCTGATGCTCTACATACGTCCTCTCCATTAAAAAGATTTACTTTCAGAATCATGTTTATTAAAGATAAATTTTCATTGTTTCGATGATACTTATTAATTTATGAATCGCTCAAAAGCCGAAGTTAAGGAAGCGAGGAAAATCAACATTTAGATTCGAGTACTCGGATATATTCGGCTGCGGAACGGCTAAAAATCAAGGTCTTATGTAAAGGGGGGGAAGAATCCTTTGCAATTTTTGCCAAACATAGAGCCCCAAAAGAGAGAGAGAGAGAGAGAGAGAGAGAGAGAGAGAGAGAGAAAGAAAAGAAGCGCGTGGCAACCCCTCGTTTTCCGGCAAAGTCCCTCAGGGACTCTTTCTGCCGTCTCCGTGTATATACGTGCGGCGAAACGAGCGGATATCGCTGCGGTTTAAAACGTCGTTCCCTTTTCGGCGGGGCTGGCTAGTGGGAGAGCGCGCGAGAGGACCCTCGATGTCGCGCAGAGGCCGGGGATTTCGCGAGGATCAGCAGAATCCGTAGGTCCTGCTCTCGGGTACGGCGAGAAACGCCTACGAGGCGGCTGATTGAACCTCTTCAGCCGCGGGGACACAGGAATTTTAGAAATACGACCCCACGCTTCTCTGCCCGCGTGCCACCGCCGCGTTTGCGAAGCGGGGATGAAGGAAAAAACGAAACAAGACCGCTGTTTTTCCCCAATCCCTTCTTTTGCCCTTTTCCATCACTAAGCTATTTACCTATATATATATACAGGGATGAATACATTTTTTCTCATATCGTTCTGTAATACCAAAATCACGCTCTATTTTACTAAAGTGCGTCCGGGGTTTTATTCTCCTCACCACATTTACATATGCTTCCTAGTATATATACTTATCTTGGAGCTTATTTAAAATACTATTTGAAATACTTTTCATCGTCCGTAAGTCGCAACGAAATACACCTGTGAGATAACCAGACAGCATGTATCTCGGAGGCTCTTTTATTTTATAACGATAAAACACATAAATACAGAGACATTCGGAATACAAACAAGTCCCTGAAGAAGTAGCGATGTTCCGGACAGGAATGCGCGTGTGGGAGAAACCCAAATGACAACTAGCAGGGTATGAAGCGCATCCCGCATTTCTTGCACACGCGAAGTACAAGTTGGTGGGAGTGAACACTTTCCCTCTAGGTCTCGCCGGGAATATGCCCGACTATAAACTTGCGTAAAGGAAGATTAATAACGCACGTTCGACGGCAAGAGTATGCGCGCTGCATATCATGGCTATATTCTCCAAACGGCGCCAACATCCGCTGTCAAGGTCTTGCTTTATCTGCTCATAACTCGAAACGAGCTGCATTACAACTGCATTACTACTACATTATCGCTACACCTCTTCTTTTGATAGTATGATAGTTAGGTGAATGAAAGAGATTTTCGTCAGTAAAATCTCTAATACGCCTCCAGAGCAGCGAATTCGAGCAATCGAGGCGATCTTTCGGCGCATCTCGCCACTGGTATGCGCAGCCGCGTTTTGCAGGATGCAGCGGGAGCAGAAGCCGATCGCGGAGCCCTATAAGGCCCAGACGCCGGTTATAAGGCCCTTGGGCAGTAACAATGCATGCTCGAGACGCTCCAAGACCGTTGGCCTCTCTCTCGCTCTCTGCGGCTGCGGACTCGCAATGTCTCGTAAATATAAATGATGCCGCGACGCGGTTATAGCCGAGCTACCGTACGAAAGTACGCGAGTGGCCGGCTGGCTTCTTTCTCTCTCCTTCTCGCCTCCCCCTATATGTGTACTATATTTGTATCGCTCGCGGATGCGTGCCGCGAGTGCGTACACCTACCTACACGCTCGCCCGCTCTAAAAGAGAATAAAACGGCCGAGGGAGAGTACAGCCGGGGGCAGGAGAGCGTGCTAAGAGCGAGTTAAGAGCCGCGCCTCCACCGCGGCCACGATGAGGACTAAGGACGTATATTTTCACACTCGGCGTGTGCTCGCCGCGCGCGCCTGCCTCCGCCGATCGGGAACAATGCGTCGCACCTTTGTAATGCGCCAGAGCTAAACGCCGATTGACTCGCCTTGGCCAGAGCTGTAGGCGCGCCGATTAATTTCTAGCGGAAAATATCTCTATGCTCGTCTCCCGGAGCTATTTGCCTACTTGGCCAAGTCCGAGTAACTTGTCGTAAAAGCGGAGAAACAACAGTGCGTAAACAATTTAATAGCTGCGTGTGCTTCTTCGATTGACAGATTTACGACCTAGCTTACTCGTTTCATTCAAACAAAATGAAAGCGCCTTTTAATTCAAGTAATTCAGTTCCTTCCAAGTCGTCATCGATATCGTACGTTTTTCTCAAGTAATGGAGCTTCGAGAACGTTTTCACTAGAAAAACCAGTATTTATTATGAACATATCTCTCGGCAAACGAGATTCGATGAGCATTATTCTATTGTCACGACTCAGTAATAAATTCCTCGAGCTTGTATGATAAACTATGTGCGAGTATGAACTAACGGCAGCACGCGAGGGCCCGATGAAAGTGAGACGATAGCGATCGCGACACCAAGTTGGAAATCCGGCTGAAATTATATTTCACGAAGCAAAGTCATTTGAGTGCGACAGATCGGAAAAATGAAAAATTTCCCTGGCACGCGGTAAATCATATTGCGCACCGTTCCATCCTTATCGCGGCGGCGGCGCAATATTTACGGGGGCGCAGCAAAGTGTTGAACTGCTCTCAAAGTCTCGTGGAGCGAAAATCTGTAGGCCGAGCTCGCGTCACGTGCATTACGACGTCGATCATCGCCGACACAGCGAGTCACGCGCCTGTATGCGTGCGTGCATCCGTGTACCGGCCGGCTGGCTCAATGACTGCATAAATTGCGAGACTGTTATTCGCATTTATAGCACGCGCGTGCAGCTCCACTATCGGCGCTCTAACGGCGAAGCAGCGTATGGCAAGGCAAGTATAATCGTCGCAGACGCCGGCTTCCAACTCGAACGTTTCCAGGTGATGAGCAATCGGCCGCCGTCGCGGAATCAAATGCTCGTTGTAGGAATGAATTCGCTGTCGGCACAGCTTCTTTAGCCGCCGTCGCCGCCGCCGAGTGCCTTTCCCCTCGCAGTATCCGCACAGACACTGTCACGGCGTGTAGTGCATGCACGTGGAGCGTGTGCATGTGCGGCGAGCCCGGATGACTACTGTCGCACCGACACTCGCGCGCCTGCATTGTCTTCGCCATTACCTTGTTAGTCTGGGAAATATATTATTCGCTTGCTCGCTCGGATAGCCCCAGCATGAGCGTCAATCGGAATGGCTTAATTGATATCGTGTACGTTTGTTTCGTCGCGTGGCACACGATTGCTCTATGTTAATGCGGGGAATTTTGCACGAGGGCTCTACGGATTATCATTAATGACCCTTCAGAATCATAGCGAAATCGTTTCATGAATAGGGAAATGTTAATTCACTATTTAATTGCTCATTTTAATACGTTCATTGATTGGCTGTCCGATCAATTATTTAGCCTGCGTGTCAGCGTGCCTGTGCCATGTGTATATGTAGACGTATATTATTATGGAGTCAGACGGCTATTTGCCATAACGCTGTGTCTTTTTTATTCGTGGAATAGTATATAGATTGCTTACTAAAAGACGAAAATATAACCATCCAAACCGTTATATGTGCGTGCATCTGTTGTATATATACGCTGTTGAAAATCACGTGCTTCAAAACCTATAAATGGACTTAATTTTGAAAAGTTAAATATGTGCATGCGTGATAACTTAAAAATTAATATATTAACCCACCAAGTCATTATACTTAAATGCGTTTTAATGAATCATGCCCATAGCATGAATAATAGATGAATACGTGATGACAATTCAGTTGTAGTAGACAGTAAGTAACTAATCGATAAGCTTTTGATTTTTCCTTTAAATTGCAGTTAATTATAATATAGTTATAGGCAGAAATTGTGTTTTAAGGTAACCTATATACAGCTTAAAGACAAAAATTTCAAAAAATTATATTAATTTTTTCAAAACTTACGAAGAAATTTAGACGCCTTCAGAGTAACTTATTTATACTTCAAAGTAATTCTATACCTTTGGTTTTGCCTTCTCAGTGTAGCAATGCATTTCTTGCCAAATTACAAGGAAAGCCTTTTACCTTCAGATCATGAATGTGACAAAAACTTCAGCATGTCATTTTTTGAGCCAAAAAAATGAATCCTTGCTTTAGGATTTTTTACGTTGGGATTTAGAGGCCAAGATAGAGCAGTTTTTCGAAATATCTAAGGGAAATAGGTGTCTACGGAGACCTAAATAAATCGATAGCTAACTGTCAGAATAATCATGCAAAAATAAACACAAAGTAGAAAAAAAAGCTTTTATTTAAGCTTTGATTCCTGTCTTTAATTGCATATCACATTCTACGATATCAATATTTTCAAACAGTTCTTAAACAAAGTTTAAATTAAAGCTTATTTTGCTTACATTCTGTTCCTTTTTTCATGATTATGCTGATACTTTCAGCTATCGACTTATCTACGTCTCCGTGGACACCTATTTCCCCTAGATATTTATATACTGCTTTATTTTTTTCCCTATAGCCCAATGAGAAAAAAGTCCTAAAGCTGGGGTTTCATTTTTTTAACACTTTAAATGACATCCTAAAGTTTTAGCCAAAGCCATGATCCGGAGGTGTGAAGGTCTCCTTGTTAGTACTTTGTAAATAAGTAACAGATGAAATTGCTCGATCTATTGGTAACGAATATATTGATTTGATATACCTATTGAATTGATTTATAAATAAAGAACTTTATCATAAAGTCTTCTTGAAAGTTCTCGGTTTCAATCAACAAAAGGCTTTATATGGCATGAATTTTGGATATGGTCCTGGACTTTTGATCAAGTCGTGAAGCATCAAATGACAATTTTTTACATTAAGGTCTTGTAGTAAATAAATAACTGTGTTATAATAAAACAGAGTGTATCGTCTTGTAGTTATTAATAAATGACAATAATAAAAAGTGTAAACAAAATTTCGTATTATAATTATAGGTAAGAACTAAGAAGTTTATTTGTTATATGTTAACGTTTTTTTCAATTATTCAGCTTGATCACACATTTGTGGTTACATTTAGAAGATTTATTCAGCTATACAAAAATAAATACACAATTCTACAATAAGATACAAAACTATAATATAAAATTATATTGAACACAATCTGTAATTTTCGTTTTTATATAGACAAATATTTCAATCTTTTAGAAAGGTTACAATAAGTTGGCAATTGAAATAAGCGGCGGAATTCGGACTGTTTATTAGCTTGGTTATTTGATTGTAGCAAAACATATGAATTAATACTTAATCACAAATAGTTTTTGACTACTTGTATTTCTTGATATATAATTATGTAGCACTCATCCCGAGCGTAATAGTAGTGATGATAATATTTTTTACGAGCGCAATGTCGAAGTCTTCGTTTAAGGCGACACACTCGTCTGTAAAAACAACGATTAATTTATACGAAGTTTAATAAAAAGGATTAATTTCCAAGACTAATAGTTTAAGCTTCCAAAATAAGAAATCTGATAAAAATTTTTAAAGTATTTTGATTCTCAAAAATCCTATGTTCTAAGATATTTTGTAATTGTATTTACAATACCGCATCTTCAAAAAATGTTATTCGATTTTTGTGTTTTTGGTCTCATATTGTTCAGAGAAGAATTCTTGATTTGAATTCATTTTTTAAGTTGACTGTACACTTTAAAATGTTGATTATTTAAATATAAAGTTAATTTTTAATTTTTGGGTTAGTGGGTCCATCAAGAATTCTTCTCTGAACAATATGAGAACAAAAAACAAATCAAAATATTAAAAAATTTTTATTCGATTTCTTATTTTAGAAGCTGAAACTATTGGTTTTATGCCCTTCTACATAGTCTTCTAATAAAAAAAAAAAAAAAAAAAAAAAAAAATAAGCTCATATAACTAATTTTTGTCAATACAACCTTAATTTTTGCATGAAATGACTTGAAAATCGTCAGAAAATCCACTTTTTATACATAATGTATTTCAGAAATATAGTATATTGTTGCAGGAGAAATTTGATTTCCAACTAAACCGAGCGCGCAAACAACGTTTGTGTAAGCGAAGTGAAAATAAATCGGGGATCGAAAGGTACGTGGACTTGATAAAAAATAAAAACATTATAATTGGTGTTGAATGACGGTGGTCTCGATGGGCAGACGGAAGAGTACATTGAATTTCGTCGTACAAGTTTGAGAGTAATCGAAGCGGCTGCACGACATTGAGGGCTTTCCTGGAAGGAATTCAAACTTATCAATCAGCATCAAGATCAATCATTTCCCAAGTAGTGATTCGTGCAAGTCCGTCTGGGGCGCGCGTCTGCCTGCCGCTGCTCGCTTGTCAACTGCATCACGCGAGCCTCTCCCACTCCATGATGGGCTCAATTTATGAAGGTTTTCTCTCCGGAGACGCGCGAGAAAAAGAGAAAAAAGGAGGAGTTGCCGAGCAAAACATTGGGGCGATTACTCGCGCACTTTTTCGCGCAATAAAAGGCGGAGAGGAGGGCTCCGCTAATTTAAAAATTTGAGAAGCGCGCAGCCGAGCCGATTTTCACGCACCTCGTCGAATTACGAAGGCGCGGCGATGCCGGTCGCGCTTCTTTTTCTTCGCGCTGCATTTGTTAATAAACGCTCGGCGCAGTCGGGCGGAGAGGAGAGGCGAGGAGGATGCGAAGGCGAGGAGGAAGGAAGGGCGAGGAGGTGCCGGGGAGGGAGAGGACGAAGGGAAAAGAGGGCGGGACAGTCCATTAGGTGGTATCGGGACCATCGCACGGTAGCACCACGCTCCCTGCATCTCAATGGCCCCGGCGGCCGCGGCGGCCGCGGCGCAGCGCGAGCGAGACCGACTGATAGCTTTGGGCCCTCTCGGCTTTCGGGCTCGCGCGGGGAGAGAGCAGCGATGCGAAAGCCAGCGAATCCCTTCGGGATCAATAGCAGTCGGCGGGAGCGAAGTGCTTACCGGCTCCTCTCCCCTCCCCCGCGCTCTCGCCTGGCTCGGGGCTCGCGCTGGACGGCGCGCACAACACCGGTAGCCCCCGCGGCGTTGTCTTCCGATTCGCCGCCGCCGCCGACGCCAACGATATACATTGCTACCTTGATCTTGCACGCGAGGTAGCTGGAAACCGGACGGTGACGGCCGCGCGAGGGGGAGGGCTCCGTGTCTGTAGCACGACGCGGCCGAGCTGCGCTCTTGGGGTGGCTGCACGCCGCCGTCACTTGCCGACGGGAAAACTTTTCGCAAAATGTGCGTGAATTAAGCAGTAGGCGAGAGTTTTGGCTCAATTGAGAATGCAACCGGATTAAAGCGCAAAGGAACAAGTCAGTCATTTCACAAACGCGCATTAAAAAGCCCTTTTCTCAATGACTCGCCGAGAGTCTGAGTGCGAGCACGCGCCGCCACCGGCGAAAATACAAAGCGCCATGTCCGGTGGCGCGCGTGCCAGACCGACTCGCGGCCGGGATTTTTATCGTACAAAAACGAAAAGGATCGCATCGCTTCTGAGCAGCGCGGACTCGCACGTCTCAATCTAAAAAATCCATTAGCTCCTCTCTCTCTCTCTCTCTCTCTCTCTCGGCCGCTCCCCCTCTCCCCCTCGGCCGCTGGGGCTGGGACACGGAGAACTGGTGCACGCTAATGGTCAGCTTAAGCGGATTATAATTATAAGGGGAATGGCATTTGTTTCGCGTTTTCGTTATGCCATCTTCCGAAAGCGCATCTATATACGCGCTGCCGCCTTCGCGCTGATAGGCGCAAGTGCGTTTAGATATGCTCGGGTACGTAGGGCCGATGCGCGCCGCTACTAATGAGCTCTCGATCATGAACGCAGCCCACTGATTCTGCGAAGGAGAGAACGTTGCGTGATGCCGAGCGTTGATTATTGAATTTAAGTACGAGCGTAAACGGTCTGCCGGCCATAAATCTTGAGCGACGACTGTCAGTTCCGCGGGCGACGTTTTTCTCGGGATTTTTATGAAATCGTTACGACGTTTGTTATACCTCTATGCGAGTACCTGGCAATTGCAGAGATACTTTAATAATACGACTTGTGCTATTTGCGGAAAAATTATCTTGTCTTTTTCATTGTTCCATAATTCTTTTTTACGTCGCCGCGACAAGTTTCATCGTTTCCTTTTTGCTACTCGCTTTAATGCATTTTCGCATTAACAAGCTTAACAGAGTTAAAATGTTAATTTCTTTGTTTATTTTATTACAGACGTTTACTTATAGTAACAAGTACCTCAAAAAAAAAAAAATATTACGCAACGTGATCAAACCATTCACACCGCTTTCTTCTCCTACCCAGTTATATTGCGGACATTAAAAGTCGGTGTTTTGTTCGGTTATCAGAAATTGAACAATGATAGGTAATTTATGAGCACTACATCATTTTCTATAATAAACGTGCGTTGTAATTTTTTTTTTAAATCAATATCATCATTACTAAATGTCAAACGGCTTCTCTCTTCATCTAATGTTATTCCTTTCCGTGAGGACAATTAGATGACACTAACAATTTTTTATGCTTCAAGAGTTTTATTCTCGAATCGAGTAATAGGGCGTACTAAGTACTAAGAATCCGAAGTCATGGAAAGGATTTCTTCTAAAGCGAGTCTTTTCACCCCGTCTTTTTTGATCAGCACAACAGCCACGCGACGAGTTCGGCGATGTTTTGCGGCTTTGGACTGAGTGTATATATGTATGTGTGTGCGTGTGTGCAAAAGCGCGTCGCCGGCTGTTTAACTGTACTGTGACCTCCTCTAGTTGAGCGCGGCGTCGAAATTCTGCGCCGAGGTCTCTCGACGCGATCTTTGGCCTTGATCGGCCGTCATAGGAAGATTCCTCGCTAACCTCGCGGGATTTCGGATTTCGATAAGGTAGAGAAAAATGTACGAGCTACGAAAATAATTTGAGACTTGGCCGGAGTGTTGGGTTTCTCGCGCAAAGTAGCTGGGATGATCGGCAGGCGCATGTTACAGGCGCTTCGCTGCTGCTTGAGCGACGACGTCGATGACAAAGTTGTAAGG
This sequence comes from Torymus aiolomorphi, assembly GCA_036365515.1. NCBI lineage: Eukaryota > Metazoa > Arthropoda > Insecta > Hymenoptera > Torymidae > Torymus > Torymus aiolomorphi. Next base: position 89,110,823 of record CM070873.1, read on the forward strand.
CGACGTCGCGCGTTGCGCGAAGGCCAGGCGATCGCGCGAGGTGAGGTAAGCCCCCCGAACGCCGACTAGATTTTCCTGTCAATAAATCAAGGCGAGTGGTATGGAGCTCTCGGCCGGCCTCGGCATTTCTGCCTAGACAGTCTCCACCACCGGCGCACAGCCGCTCCCTGCTTCCTTATTCATGCGCCGAGCGGCAGTCTCTCTGCCTCTCTCTCTCTCTCTCGCTCTCTCTCTCTCTCTCTCTCTCTCTCTCGCTCTCCGGAGAGCAGCAGCTCGGCACTGAAAAAACATCATCCTCCATTACCGTCCATCTTGCGGCCGTCGTCGCGCGCGACTTGCAATCCTTCCCGATGGCCGATCGCGAATATCGGCAGCTCTGCCCGACTCCTCATTCTCTCTTTGGCCAGCGGGCAGCAGCCCTCTTCTCCTCGCGCGGCTTCCGATTCGCGCTCGTTCGGCCGCCAAGGTTCTCCGCTCTCCTCTACGCCCTTTTTTCCTCGCTTTTTGCCCCGATGCTTGCCCCCTTTGCTGCCGCGGCTGCTGCTCCGCGCGGCTGAAAATTGCACGGGGCGACGAGCCGGCTTTGTTCTTTTACGCATGCACGGCGCGTGCGGGCATCGCGACGTTTTCTCGGATTACGCGATTATAAAGCTGACCGTGCTTTCTAATGGCGTCATAAGTTTGAGGCAACGTTTTTGTCCGGCGGGGCGGCAAAAATTCCCTTTCGATTGATGAGCTCGTTTTGCGCGAGATACGAGCTGCCGCACTGAAAAAGGGCAGACTCGATTGTTTGCTTTCGTAGAGTTTCGAGAAGAAAAAGGACAGGCAATAACTGACGCACTTTTAAAGCTCTGACACAACCGACTTGGATGATTTCGACTTCATTTATTACTTTTTCATCTCCAACGCTAATTACTGACACCTGTGTAGCAATAGAGCCATTAAAAATTGAAAAAAAGATCACGATTAGTTTGTCAGCTTACCAATTGCCTCCATTTCATATGCAGACTAAGCAGAGCACTGATTAATTTAATGGGAAAGTTGGATCGGTACCATAAAGTTGTTCGTTAAAATAATCGGACAATTTTATATTACCTCACAAACTTCAGTTTATCTATGATTGCACATTTATGTATTGAGATGCTTTTTACACTCGCAATCAAATTCATTCGTAATAAAGAGCGAGGAAAAGACGATGCGCTCGAGTCCGGACGCTGCTTGTAAAACGAGGTTACAGAGACATTCACCTAGAGCATAACGACACACTTGACTCGATATTTCCTCGAAACGAAATATCAATGAGCAAATGAAATTGAAATGTCTGTTTTACGATAGATCGCGTCCCCGTTAAAAGAGCGCCGGCGCGTAACGTTTCAATCGCATCAAAATCATCGGTGCAGTCCTGCTTTTATTTATCAGTTGAAATTACAAATGATAAATGTAAGCACGCCTTTGGAGAAAGAAGCGCTCGAGCGTGGTTACAGGAGAGAGTCGGGGAGACGTATATACATCGCGGACAGAGGAGGCGTTAACTGGACATTGGCTAGCGCAGTAACGTGGGGGCAATCCCGGGCGGATGTACGGGGAGATAAAGTGAAATGGCGTCGCCATTTAATTGGAGCTTCTGACGCGTTTCTGGCATTAAGTATGATGTTGCGCTGAGTTCAATTAAAATGGAAATCGGGGATCCTTTCCTCCTCTGTCGCGCGCGCTCGCGGCCTCACTTTGCCGTCGCTCGCTCCCTCTCGTCGCGTCGAATTTACACGCGGCCCCGCGTCTGTGCGTGCGCTCGCAAACATGGCGGCATGCATGCGAACATATACGCGGGAGGTAAACGCGCCGCGGAGGACTCCGCACTTGGCAGCTTCCAGAATACGCGCCTCCGAAAGTTCGCCCCGCCGGTTGCGCCGCACCGAAAATATATAGTTCGACACACTCGGCTCTCCCTAATGAACTCCCGAGATTAGAAATCGGCCTCGACGCGAGCGTGCGGCGGGTATCGCTCGCAATTAAAATTGAAATATCATCTGTGTGGTCGCTCGGAGAAGCCCTCGAGAGAGCCGGAAAGCGAAAGAGAGGACGTCGTGTTGTTGTTCTCCTCGGAGAGGGTACCGCTGGACTCTCGAAGGGTTCCCTCGAACCGCGCCTCCAATTAACATTCGCTCCTTTTAATTGATTCTCCTGCTTCCTCGGCTTTTCGTTATTTTCTCATTTCGAAGAGGACAGGCGCGTAAATTGACGCTTTTTTGACTTTAATTAACTCCCCGCCTCTGCCAGACAGGCCTTTCTCTTTTTCCGAGCAATTTGTTAGAAATCCACATACTATAGCGACAATCTTTTATTTATTCCAAACTCAATCTTTTAATTCGCGCCTCACTAGAAATATAACATTTATATATAATTTACTGGACGAATAAAGATAATACTATATATGAATCCAGTCAAACAAGTTGGAACTGCAATTTATACATATATAGTCGGTAAAAAGAATCTTCAATGGAATAATCCATTCCTTCGTTTACGAGTCTTTCAAAGCAATTAGTGACAATTGACGAATATCAAGAATGAAAAGATGAAATTTATTGATTGAAAAGGCGGAAAAGCCGCGCAACAGGAGGAATTCCCGAGTACGATATATAATATTGGTTTTCCAGAAAAGTTTAGAGGTCAAACTGTAGGCCAATATGTATATGTATGCGCAAGGGAAAAATAGTTGGTGAAATGTTGAAGAAAGTGTTTCGAAGGCGAATTCCCATTCTCAAGTGAGGCGCGGGCTAAATAGCCCATAGAGCCCGATGCAGAATCGATCGTGATGTGTTCACATAATAGATCGCCGATCTCGTTCCTTACAGCCGATGCTCGCTCTCCTCTCCCGGGATATATATCGCGGCCGAGTGAGCGAGACAGGCCGTGTAGTTAAAAGCCGCGCGCGAGCTGCAGCCCCTCTCGCGGAGGGACTTAATAAGACGTCGTGAGTCAGCACTACGTCAAGCCCTAAGTGATCGGGTAATTGTACATTAAACCGTACATAATAGAATTATCGACGGAAAAGAAGCAGCGCCAGCAGCCGAGCGCGCTGCTTATTTCAGGGGCAAGGCCGCATCCACTTCTTATTCCTCATTTGTTCTCCTTTTCTTCTTCAGTTTGTGTGTTTACGCGCTGCTTCGCGCATACTGGCCCGAGTGTTTGCTCAACGAGATTCCGTTGACGCATGCACCGGTCGCGGGCTCGCTCTTGGAAAACGAAAGTGCGATTTTATAGTCGCTCAATATTACTTAACCATTTAGACAAAACAACTTTTCAATCATTATCTAAGCCAGTCGTATACAAATATATTATAATATTAATTGGCTTATTCCTCGGCACGTCTCCATGACATCATATTAAACTATACGTTGCACTTCAATGTATTAGAAATGTCTCATTAAATTAATCCAAAATAAGTTTAACTGTAGCAATAAATCTTACTGCAATGCAGTTTACCTTGTGTCATCTTCCTCTGAAATAAATACTCGAAATAAGCACGTAGAGCTGTAATGGTTCACAAGTTGAGTTTTAAGTCGAAACGTTTATGAAGCAGAGTGCATTTGAAAATTATAAAGCATGCTCAGGTATCGTGTAAATTTCACACTTTAACACTTTGAGATTCCCCCAAGTTTATTTAGAATATTTTGAGGTCTATCTAATCTTACGGCGCGATGTTAATATGCTGTAATTTAGAAGAGCGCCTATATTACGAACACGGCATACGGTAAACGGGTCTGCGCGAAGGATAAACATAAAATCATTAATATAAGGCGCACTGGGGCAGAGCCTCGCGTCGTTCAATAATGAAAAAAGTTCCAGGCGCCGATTGAAAATTATGCCAGTTTCACTTATCGGCTAGGGGAGTACACGTGCTGCGCCAAGTGAACACATTACTCCCGTGGAGCACATACCGAGGCTTGTAATGAGAGAAAAAGAAGAGGAAGGAGAAGGCAAAGAGAGCGAGTCGATAGGTTACACACTCTCACACAGCGCGCGAGGAGAGTCGATCGGACTGCGGAGAGAAGCCGAGAGGCGCCGGTGTGCATCGGATCGGTTTATTAACCGCAGGTCAATTCGCAGTTTAGAGACCGTAAGATAGCCGCCGTAGCCGCAGCGGGAGCAGCAGCGGGAGCAGCAGCACTTTATAAGGGGAAACGATCTTTGCGATAGGGCTTCATTAACCACCGTTAATTAAGACATTATCACGTCATAATGATCTCTCGGCGTGCTTTAATGAATGAATGAAACACGCCTCATAAATAATTAATCCCCCGATTAAGCCGTGAGCATCGGCCGTGGCCATGCGCCACGTAGCCACGTATACACCGCGAGCACAGACGCCTCCGACGGCCGAGTGAGAGACAAAGCGAGCAAAGAAAAAATTCTCAGGATGATAAAGGTCGCTCTGCCACTGCTGTGTGCGATTCCTCGCAGTGACCGAGTCTTAACTCCACAGCCTGGGACGCTCGAATTAAGAGCGGGCGCCGATAAGCGCTGCTGCTCTTTCCGTTCAACGGCCAGGATTGGCTGTCGCTGAATTCGCCCCATAATGATCACTGATTCACAATTTTCCGCGCTAGTGCAGCGATGCTCGATCGCGGTAAAGCTCTGCGTACAAGCGAGAGCGAGAACCGGGCGCACGGGAATTCTCTAGCCGGCCAGGTCTCAGCTCGCGCGGCAACAAAGCCATTTCCATGAGAAGGGTCGTTGGCGCGCTGGGGTCACGGACTAAGCGTCAGCAGACACTCGGCTTTAACGGCCTGCTCGTCAGCCTCCGGATCGGCGCTCGCGACACGAGTGCCATAGCTCGCGGCGCGGCGCCGGTGATTTCGCCTCGCGAAAAGCGCGACCTCGATCCTACGGGGGAGGGAGGCTTGATCTATGGCCGCGTCGACAAGTTGGACTCGCTCTCCTAGGATTTCCAGAAAATCCGGTATTATATTCTTTGAACCTGCCCTTCTTCCGCCAGAGCGAGCGAGAAGGCATTTTTGCCAGCCGACTATAATATACCGAGAAGGCGAAACGTCCCGAGCGTATCGCCAAGCGCGGCTCTTAACAGTCACGCTTTACGCCGCGTTACGAGCGCGAGGTTTAATGGCACATGTGTGAACTTTTGTGCGCGCTCAAGCAAAAGACTCACGCACCGCACTGGGTCACGTGGCGGGAACTTTAGGAAAAAAGTCGTTATTCTAAAAATAAATGCAAAAGAGCTCGTTTCAAAACTCCGGCGCATTTATTTTTCAGCGAAATTAACGTGCTAATCAACACTAGCAGTTGGCTTTTATTTTTGACTTATTTCCTCGGTGTCAAGAGGTTTCAGGTCTTACTGGTTCATGAGCACTGCTGTGCTGGCATGCTAATGCATTTCGAACTATCGACCGTGTGCCTCTATACTCTTACGTATGCGGGCTGTCATTTTTTCACAAATTCTGGCGTACGTTCGGCGAGGATCGAGCTCCGGACTACAGGCAGCTCGGCGCAAACTACGACGGAGAATCACTCTATTCAATCAAGTTATTATAACCAGAGAAAATACGTTTTCTGCGACACTAATAATGTATCATTTTTACAGCCTGGTCTAATTAAAAATGAAATATATTGCCCACATAATTTTATTCATAAGTTGTTGAAAAATTTGTTACCTTAGCGTGCGCAGATTATAAGCATTGAATGGCGCGCGCGCGTGCATATCCTCTTATTCACAATGATACAGTCATCAACGATCCTTCATCCAGGTGCAATTACTTAGCAGACTTTCTCGCAGCGAGGAAAATCCAACTCCACACCCGGACAACAATGCAAAAGAGAAACTCAGCTGCAGCCGGTTATTGAGCGACATCCGTCCTCCGTCATCCGACGCCCTTGAGCTGAGCAAATGCATTGAGAACTCACCTACATATTACGCGCGAGCATAATCGCAGGCTCGGAGCGAGAGTGTAATGGGCGGCGGAGTTGTGTATGCCTTCTATCTCTTTGACTTCCCTGCTCTCTTCTGTCGCTTTCTCCGGCCCGCTCCCCGTGTAATTTTCTTTTCAAAAGTGCGCCAAGAGAGAGGGCGACACGCGCGCAACGCACGTATATCTTAGAAGCGCGAGGGCGCGCGCGACCGGCCGATTACCATACCATATGCATATTCCCGTATGGCGCTATGGAGCTACTACTTCCCGAAGCTGTAAATAGTCGCGCCGCGACCATAAAACGGCGGGTCCTGCGCGCGTCTCCGGCTTATGACGCGAGCTTCGACTCGACCTCCCGTAGACACGGTTCCGTTGCCTGTCTCCGCAATTTTCGCGCGTACGACTGCGACCGAGCTCGCACTCGGGATTTATACCAATTAACTGGGTGAATCCTCCAATTAACAATATTTATCACTTATCGTCAGTCGTAAATTCAATACTGAAGGGATTTTTTTCTTGTGCCAAACTGCGGCGAGGATGTAGATTTTCATTTTTACCAAAGCAATACATTCTGCTATTAGAAATTTTGAACTGCTCTTCGACAGTCAGCCATGGAAGCGAGTATTCGAATCACAGCATGAGGCCAGTGTTATTCAAACTATCCCGACATCTGTAAACAGATGTTACAATTGAGAATACTAATTTGTTACATTTTAGCATATTCTGCTAGTTCGTGATTAAAGCCCCGTCCACGTGACTCGCGTGATTCATGCATTAAAATGCTGCAAACCATAAAATAACACTTTAAATCAATACGGAAGTTATATTGTCCCCACGGGCTTTTAACTGGCACATGTTGTAACGCAGTCTTGGTATAAAAAATTTTATTGCTCGATAAAAGCTATAATAAAATGCACATGCTGGGCATCCTTGAAATTAAAAATATGTCCATTAAAGTAACTTCAAGAATTTGATTTGATAATAAAAATGATATTAAATATTCGTTACTATACTATGTATGCACTTGCTATTTTCCATTTAGCTCAATAAACACAGTATTTCATAATATATACGTTATCACGTCATTGTTACGTTAAGTAATACCAAAGACAAATACTCTTCAACGTAATATGGAGACAGTATTTAGGTGAATTAACTATCGCAAAGACTTTGTCCAGCAAAATTATTCATTTCTTTAAATATATTTTTTATAAAAGGGAAAAGACAATTGAGAAGTTTTTCTTCTTTACATGATGTTTGTCTATTCTTGCTTGCTGATAGAGAAAGCTTTGGAACTGAGAAAAAAAATTCAAGACAAAAATGTATACAACATGCGTTAGGTCTATTTATGCTTAAATCTGTCGATTTTCAAATTTCTTTTATGCGAGCGTGTGTGTGGGCGAGAGGTAAATTTTGAACGTTTTGGCCGATTTTCATCGAACAAAGCTTATTCTCTTTCTTTGGGAGGATACTTTCAAGTACATGACAAATTTTTCGATTTTATTTTATGATGGACATATAATACATAAAAATAACTTGATACTTATAGACTAATTACTCTAATTATTTATATATAAAACGATCGATTAATTGACGGAATCCAATTGAGCTGTAACGTAGATTATAGTCATATTGCACGGTTTTACAATTACCTCATCTAAGCGCCAGGTCCTCGAAAGGCTCGTATGAAAATTTCGTCCCGTTTTCTCTGGTAAAGCATCCGATCTAATTGAGGGTCCCCCTTGGATTAATATTAAACGTTGAGCACGTGTCGTGGATGAGGAGTGGCCGATGTACAAGTACGTCGGTGAGACCCAATCGAAAAAGAACGAGAATAGCTGTGGGCCAAGCGCGAGGTCTTGATTTGGTAGCCCATTCAAAATAATGTACCAATCGGTTGTGATATCTTCCCAGATTATGCATTGGAATTCATGCAATGCAAAAAAGCTTTTCCACGTAACTACAGACATAAGGTTGTAAATATTTGTCCATATTTTATAAATATTATCAAGGACGTTATCAATTAGAAAACTATTTGAAACAATTTGTTGGAAAAGTATGAGCACATCCTACACCTGTTTGAAATAAAATAATAAATAAAATAAGTAAATGAAATTTATTCCAGTTGAATAGGTAGGGGAGACTGGGGCTAGTTGGCATAGTTGATTGAAATAACAGAGGTCAAGGCTATTGATGTCAGTAATGTAAAATGGAATCAGGAATATTTGATTTTTATTTTTAGTCGGTTTGAAAAATGTCGTGTAATTCTTTGAAACATTTTGTTAATCTATTTTGTCTTAACATAGGGCAAAATGATTGCTTTTTTGCAATTTTACCACTTGGTATTTGTTTTATCTTTCAATTTTTAATATTATTAGGATAATTTATAAATTAGTGTTCGCTTGGGGTATGTTGTGCTGACCTATTGAGAACAGGCAGATTGTTTAACTAATCGTTTTACTATTTTAATATCTAATTAACAACATTATTTTTATATGTAAGAGTTCTTGAATGTTGATACAGAAAATCTATGGAAGTCTAATAAAACCTCCATTTATACATTTTGGGTAATTTATAGTTTTTAGCTGATTATAACTTATTTTCTGTTCAATGTCACATTCTCATATGTGATTGTTTTATATAATATAATAATATCGTTATTTACTCAATGATTTATTATCAGCGAACTTACCACAGGCACGTGGCCAACTTACCCCGCTTATGGGGCAGGTTGACCAAAAATCGTGCAATTAGAAACTTGTTTCTATCTTTTTTTGTGACCAATTTACAAATTTGAAAAAAATCTAAAAAGTACTAAAATAGTTTTGTTAATTAATTAATACTTTTTTGCAGAAAAAAATAAAATGTGGAAAGTCGGCCAACTAGCCCCGGTCTCCCCGACATAGTATTGGTAAGAATATAATGTAAATAGGAAAAATATAAAGATCGATAGTACGGCAGGCGAATTGTTAAATTTTTTCTTATTTAAATACTTTGCACGTTTCAATCTCACGTCTTTTTATTTCTCTATACTACATTCATAAATAAGTCTAAAAAAAGTAAAACCTCTTACAGTTCATATAATTTAATTAACTGCGGCTCGAAGAAAACCCCTGAATAACAAAAAGGTCTGCTAAAAGCGGGACTTACGTACCTGCAATTAATATCCAGCGATGCGTAAACGATATAAGCAGGTAGGCTCGCGAGAAAAAGTCTCGAGAGTTCTGAAAAGAAAAAAGAGCGAGCAAGCAGAGTGAAGGCGCGTGTTACATTATATGTATATATATAAATGCACATGCGCTCACGCAGCGCGCATTTCGCGCCGCGGATTGCGCATATGTACGTGTGAGGCGGTGGCGCGCCCAAGGCTCACTTTGTCACCGAGACCTCATTCGCGTGTGCGCGCAGAAAAGAGCATACTTACCTCGCGCGCTGTGGCACTGTTAACTCAGTGCGCTCAGCGCGTGCCATGTCCCATACCTGGCCGATTACGCGCGCACACACATAGACGCGCATGCAGCCAGGAGTGCACTACAACTTGGCGCCTAATCGCTCTATACTCGCTGCTTAAACTCCCTCGCGAGAGCCCCGCGCTCCTCCACCTTTAGATGTCTTGCAGCGCTTATTTCACGTTTGTGAGCTGCACGCAACTGCGCTTCCGCCTGCATGTGCACCTTAGTTTCTATGTATAATGCACATACACTTTGCACACTTGTTCGCACGCCTCTCGGCAACTTTTAATAAGCACTGATACACGTGAATACGAACCGAGAGCAACGCATCGATCTCTCTCGGAGAGCTAGAACTGCGGAGGAAAACATTTCCAACTATGTATTTATTATGTACCTATTTATTAAGCGTGAAAAAAGTTGGCTTATTTAACTGCACTCGCGTCGTTACTCTTTATAACTGCTCTAAGCAATGCGATTTAATGCTGTTTACATTTGATAATAGCTGGGGAGTTGTAGATTAAAATAACTTGGAGGTAAATGTCGATTTCATCATTCGGATATTATACTCAAGTATTTGTCTTGAATTAGTTGATTCCTTTCTTTAATAAAATAAATCTTTAATAAAATAACACGATGTGGCATCGTGGTAACATAACTTGGAAACTTGATTTTTAGAATTATTTTCTGGTTAATAAGTTGGTCAATGTATTTTTTAATTTTAGACCAACACTTTTAACGATATATATTTTTTTTATTTCATTTAATTACCCTGGATTTCATTTTGCGAAAGACCCTCTGCATATTGAATATTTCGACCTTCAAAAATAAACTTCCCCATTTTGTCTGTTTAAATCTATTTGTACTTTATTAAGTATTATTGAGTATCCAAATAAATTTTTGCTTTTCATTTCATGGCTTAAAGAAAACTTTACAAATTCACATTTATAAATACCACCACGTTTAAAATAATACATTTCGACACTGGTGTGGAAGGTGATGATTTAGTCACATGAAGTAAATAATCAACTTCCGCACTCGTTTCGAACGGTATTTTATACCACGAGCGCCGAAAAATCATACCAAAGTTGTGATTTTGAGGTTAGAGTGGTATAAAAAAATTTCAAAGACGAAAATTCCAAATTTCGACCTTGGAACGCGAAATTTCAATTATTACAACTAATTCTTAATAGCTGTACTGACGATGTTATTTATATTATTCTAAAATAAGGAAAGAAAATAATTAGTATGAAAAATGTAATTTTTTAAATATGAATAAAATTACCAGACCGTATATGAAATCTACGAAATAATTAAAAATTTAATTATTTAATTTCCTAAGTAATTTAAATAACTTCCAACTTTTTAAAAATATTTTAATCCGTATAAGAAGTAAATTAATAAAACTATTTATTAGGTTGAGAGAGAGAGAGAGAGAGAGAGAGAGAGAGAGAGAGAGAGAGAGAGAGAGAGAGAACACTCGCATTGTATGTATATACGGCATTTGACGTGGTTATCGATGCGTTGGTCAGCCGTAGAGTTGAAGCTTCATCGATTCTTTACGTTCTCTTTAGCTCTTCTCCTGCTAGAAGGTTTTGCCTTTATTCCTGGTGGAAGCTTTCCCACTCTTTATCCTTGATCACGAATGGGAGTCGATACTTTTGGACCTTTGATCGTTGGCCTGATAATCGGGCTTCCTCGGCAGCGTCTCGACGGCGTTCGATGTTTGCCCAATGTCGCAACTATTCATTTATGGCTACTAGCATTCTTGTTATAAGAAATAAATACCAACGGCAAAGAGGTGACTTATTTTGCTTATTAAATCAATATGAACAACGTATTATAAATTTTAAAAATATGTTGGGATTCGTTACTATACATTGAAAATCAAGACACTACTCAAATACCACAAAAAAGACTAATTTATATAAAGACTCCCTGCTGCGCAAGTAAAAATACAAGTAGAAATACGCTACGTCAAAGGTCTCACGTAATTTTATAAATTTAAGCAATGGCGTTGTGAAAAATACTTTTCAAGAAAACTCATAAGAGACTTTTTTGACGCCGTAACGTCAGCTAGAACAGTAAGATGAGTGCGCGAAGAGTTACGAGAAAAAAAGCAAAGAGCGAGCGAGAGAATAAAAAAAGAAAGAAAAAGAGAGGGAGAGACAAACGAGCAACTTGCCAGGCTGTCAAGGATGGCTGCCTTTACGAGACTTGTTGGAAGACTCCGTGTCGCAACTCCATTGAGTACCGCACAACTGCATCGCTTCGCGCACGCTCCAGCACGCTCTTGTGTACTCTGTGCGTGTGTGTGCGTGTGTGTATTGCATGGGCATTAACGAACGATCTGTAAAAAGACCCACACACTCGAGCAACCTTTTCAATAAGTAGATCGATTGCGTGGATACTAGTATTTGATTTTAACAGCGAGGTGATTGTTCAGTGTCTGATCGTCGTAGGTGGTTGCAAACACGAATTTCGGGCCGACGAGGAGAACAAGTCAAGTTTATACAAATTTATTAATCAGTCATAGCAGCATCTTCCGATGGAGGCTTTTTACCTTGCGGAGTTACATGCCATTGCATCAAGCGTTACAACTTGAAACTAGTAGAATTGGAACGACAGGAAATGCGTCATCTTTATTGCGGATAGTTTAATTGTTATTTTGTTCTATAGAATTAATAGCACTGGCTAGCTTTCATGGTAAAAAAGATTTAAAAATTAATTTCAAAGTATGAGAAATTTAGTAAGTGAGGCTTCATATTTCTAAATTATGCTGATTGATTGAAGTCGCTCAATCACGTTATTGTCTTCTTTCTTTCTTTGGCCATTAATTAAGAGCGTTTAAAAAAGAGCAAGAAAAAGGTGAAGGAATGAACCGTCGAGCATCAGCCAGGCTACACGAAACAAACAAGGCAGTGGAAAAAATGAGGGAGTAAAAAATTGGGATCACCTTCTTTTCTCTCCATCAATCAAGAAAACAAACGAGAGTTGCTCAATCACTGAGCTCGTATGCAGTTTTCGCGGATTAAAAATCGCCTCATTAAAATAGCCGTAAAAAATTTCCCAAAGCCCGAAGAGGAGCAGCCCCACCTCCGCGCTGGCTCAGAATCAACATGTCATTATTCATTCTGGCTCGCGTGCGCGCGCCTGCTCACGTATATCCCCTCGAGCCCACCGCGCGCGCGCATTTGTCTACGAGCGCGTAAACGCATGCGAGCTCGAAGATTGGCAAGCCAAGGCAATTAAGAGACTTTCCATTTAAGATAATAGACGTGTCTGAGGGTCGAGGTTTCGCGCACATTGGAAAGTCCCGCTAAGGGGGACAATGCGTTTCCGAGCTGCCTGAGATCGGCTTTGACCTTTCCGCCGCTGATCATCTCTCGCTCGCGCTCTTTCGCATAATAGAGCGCGCGAGCGGCGTGCACGGCGGCCCCCTCCCCGGCCTCCTCATTACCCGACCGCTCGCCCGTCGCCATGCACGGGAGTAAGGCGCGAAAGCGCTCGCCTGCATTATGCGCCTCATGAGCGCCCCGCTCAGCCATTCATTGCGACGGAGCCGGCGACGAGCGCGTATGCGTGTACGCATGTTGAGAGAGAGAGAGAGCACGGCACTCGAGAGCGCGCTGCCCATTACGAATGCATTGGGTAATAACCCATCGCCGCCTCTGCCGCCAGTCCGTCTTTGAGGTCTCTCTGCAGGAGGAGCGTTTTCCCTCCTCGCTGATCGATTATTCGGCATCAAAAACCCGAGGCGCGACAGTTATACGCTTTTATACGGGCATTTATTTTTTTCATTTTTCGAGCCGCGTGCTTGCCGTCTACTATTACTAGGAACTTTAGTTTAGAATTGCATGATATTTGTTTATCGCAAAGGTAGCCCAACATAGCATGTAAAATGAGAAAAAATGCAGTCCCGGGATAAAATATTTTTTACGGGCAGAAAAAAGTGTTTCTGTTTTATGTGTACATATCAGCTCCATAAAACAAAATAAAAATTGCTCTTAAAAAAATGCGAAAATAAAAATAAAAGAGCGCAGGGCGGGAGAAGGAGAGGAGAAGAGCGAAACGCATGTCGAAACGTATACAAATATTATTGTCAGTGAAAGTACGGTTGAATTAACCGTAACCGAATGCAGACGCGCAGAAGGATTTTCATGTGCTACGGAACAATTATTCATGGCCCGGGCATTTATGCCTCCCTCTCTGGCGGGTGCGCGTGTGCGTCCTCGCGAGCATCAAACACGAAAAATCGGCAGCCGAATCGCCTCAGGGACGAGGCAGATTGCACGATCGTATAGCTACACCTACCGCCGGCAATCGAACGAGCGCGCTTCTATGTGTGTGTGTGTGCGCGCGTATGCAGGATTGCGTCAAACCATGTGTTTGTTTTATTAATGCGGACCACGGCCTTCGGCCGCTCGATCGGAGCGCGCGCTGCGCTTTCTCACCCACACGCCCATCGTATTCGTTACGATTTATGGTAATCCGCCGATGGTTTACCGGACGGAAATTTTACGCTATTCTCTTCGACAGCTCACCTTAATGCTGCCATTTTCGACTTTTACTTTCCATTTCCATTTCGACCAAACTTCCAATTTTTCCGCTCGGTTAAATACAAAATATAAAAATTCTTTATTTTTACAGCTTTTATTTCGTCAACAATAAATTCCTGGCTTTTTGTACCTTTTTTATGGCAACGAGCGTTATGCGTGTCAATTTGAAATGTTTATTTTGCAGGAAAAATTCATCGACATATGAAAAGCGAGGAATAACGCCATTTACGTGTATGGAAAATAATATTATTTCGTTATTTTTCATGAAATTGCGAAATATGAGATAAGTTTGTGATCTGAAAAGTATTTTTCCTTATGTGTTGGTAATGTTTGCAGGCCGGTAAAAAAGTATTAATTATGCAAAAATTCAGACTAAGCTGGTTTCAAATCCAGATAGCGTTAACGCTAGTTCTTTTCTTGGATTACACGTGCCACTCACTCTATTACGAAGGCCAGCTTGTGCAGTCTTCGGTACAAGAATGTCGACATCGAAGGGTATCCAAAAGAGAAACGATGTATTTTTTCTAGATACATATCTCCGACACTGGATAAAATTCTGCTCATCTCTTCAACACCTCTTTATCAACTTTTCTCAAAAGTTTAATGTTCTGGCGGGCCCGAAAACATATTGCAAGCTCGTTAAAAATGAAAGAATTACCTCGCGCTGCAGAGTACATATCTTTTCGCTGCGCAGCACGTAATAATTATAATCGAAAAACATGAGCGAGCGAAGGAAAAGAGTGTTATTTATTGTTTTTCCATCCGGCGCTGGATCGAATTTATGAAAGTGCTTCACGTCAGCGTAATGATTTACAATGAAAAGCGTTAATTAATAAGAATGTACGGTGTGTCTCTGAAAAGATTCTACCCGCAAGGTGTGCGTCGCGAGCACACTCGTACATGTTTGAAGCCGATGGGCCTTTAAAGCCCCGTTATCTCGATCGCGCGGATCCGCTCTCTGCTGATCGACCGGCTACCAGTTTATCTGCGAACCACCGCCGAAGGAATATAATTCAGGCGCTCCAACGACAAGGTGCCGGAAGATCCGCACGGAGAGCCGAGCGACGCGCGCGCAAGATCTGCCGGGGGCTGCTGCAGCTGCTGCGACCAACTGCGACCAACGCGCAAGCCCCCCGTCTCGATTTTAGCGAGCGAGTCCCCAAAATTCTTTCACCACTAATTTTAAAACTAATCACGAAAATTGCTTCTCTGCGCGGCTGAGCAAGTTGTATACGCAGGAGACATTCGTCCGCGCGCGCTGGCGTTCAAGATTGCGCTTAGAGCTGCGCCTACTCGATTCGCGCGCAATGCAGTCGACGCAGTACAGGCGGCTGGAAATCGCGATGCTTTTACTTTCTAGAAAATGTCGAGCTCGAGCCAGTGAAGACTGTTTCCGCTCCATTATATCATTATGCGGGGCTGGCAGAGTTCACGAGCGCACTGTCAAAAGGCGAGGGATCGGAACGCCCGAGGCCAGTTACGCGCGCGCGGCGGATAATCCGTACGACAGGCATATCCTTTTTTCGTCCGTATATATGCGCAGAAAGACGGCTAGATAAGAAACTCGCAGGCGCGTGTGCGTAGAGGAAATTTCCAGTCGCCGCGCTCCCAGTCATAGACAGAGAGAGGGAGATCGTCTGCTCTCGCGGCTTATCGCCGACTGGAATCGCGAAAAGTGCGCGAGCTCGTCGCCAATCGGAAGTATATTACGGATAAACGGCACGAGCGGCTTTTTCTCGGCGCGTGCATTCAGCCTCCGCGCCGCTCGCCGATCAAATACACGTGCTCATAAGCAGTCAGGCGCGCTCACGCACACAGACGCGCCGGCTGAATGCGCGCATAAACGAACTGGACTGCGCGCTCCGCACGATCCTGCTTGCCTTCGTCGCGCGAGCGGGTATTACGTAATGCGCAAAGTCGTTTGGTCGGCTGCTGCCAGCAGTGCTGCTAGCAGCGAGCAGCTTTGCAGCGAGGCTCCTCGAGCTGCGCCCTCGATATTAGCAATAGGCCTTTCTTCCCGCAGTCAGAGAACTGGGATTTTGAGCTACTTGTTTTTCCGGGAGAATCACAGTCCCCCAGCTGTGGGAGCCGATGAAATGAAATCGTTCGATTTGACATCGTGCAAAGTGAGTGTAACGCTTGCAGCGCGGTATGAGAAATGAATGCAGACTCGTCGAGAGCGCTGGTATTATGAGCTGCTCGAAGCAAACTGTTGGCAGCGAGGGAAAGAATGAAGAGAGCGGGGAAATATTTGTCAAGCCCGTAGGTGTCGGTAAGCGAGCGAGCGCGACAGAAACGGGATCAGCGTGAACTTGAATCAAGGACGTGCGAATCGCGGCTAACGAGAACGGCCGTTCGCTCGCATGCGCGCGCTCGTACGCTCGCTCAACTGCCGCCGCACTGCTCTTTCGCAATGCATAACCTCTAAGGTGGAATGCGTTTAACGCTCAACGCCTACGGGACGCCTCTACACACGGCTCGCGCGAGAACGCGCGCCACAACGCGCCGTCCCAGAACCTTGAGGAAGAAAACGTTACAACACACGATCCTTTGAATCTCGGCTGGCTGCCAAGTTAAAGCCACTATACTCTTTCTCTCTCTCTTTTACCTCTCCTCTCCACAACAGAGCGCACAACCGCGCACTTACCAGCCCGCGTGTATAAACGCACGTCTCTATATGCCTACGGATGTATACCGATGCACGCGTACACTTCTCACGCAACTCTACGCTAAAGCAGGCAAGTCAATATTTAATTGCCACTTTTCTTCCCGATTAAGAGCGTCGATCGAGTGAGCAAGAAAAGTCTCGCTCACTCAGAGACGGAGGCGACGAAAAAAGCTTTACAATTGCTATCTTCGATTATGCTCCCGCAGTTTTATAATCGCTAAATTAAATGCCACTGCTTACGGCTTGCGCTTCTTTTCCTTTTTATTAATACGCATGACGATGCCAAATTCCAAGCATGTTTCTGCGGCTAAATGCTACACTGAGAGAATAATATTGCTACTGTTAACATATTTATCTATTTGAAATACAATTATTTGACACATTTAAGGATAAAATGTGATATTGTAATAGTTACAATATCTATACTAACTCATAACATATTTAGATTTGAAAGCAGCTGATAGTAGAAGTTCTTGTAAATTGTAGTTTTTCAATCTAATAGCCACTTTTCTACCAGGATGATGTTGTTATATAACAAAAAGGTTTGAAATAAAAACTCCATTTAGTTTTTTACACCAACGTTTCGGACATTTTTATTGTTTATGACCCTCATCAGGATAAACAATAAAAATGTCCGAAACGTTGGAGTAAAAAAATAAGTAATGTTTTTATTTCAAACGTTTTTGTTATAAAACAACATCATCTTGGTAAAAAATTGCCCATTAGATTAAAAAACTACTATAATAAGCATATTGTAACTATTACAATATTAATGTTCTCAGGTAACATATTGAGATTGTTTATGTGAACATGCTAACTTAACAGTTAACATGGCTTTATAACTGTTACAATGCCTATATTTGGTCATATTTAAACATAGGCATGTTAACAGTAAACAAATCCTTTTCTCAGTGTATCTATTTCTTGTCGCAACTTTAGAAAAAATAAAAGAATTCATCATCACAATGGTGTTACATGAAACGACCCAAGTAAAAATTAGCTGGTATATATGCCGTACAATGTCGAATTTCTTACTTTGATAATTGTTCGGAACCACTATGCTACGTTTACTATCTCGTCTAAAGCAGTAATTACGGGTAAGTGGTTAAAGACAAATTTATTTGTGATAGCTATGTGAGCTAAGTACCATAATTACACACTGAAAAATAGCATCTGCTTGTAGATTAAGTAGCAAGCTCCGAAATGACTCTGCAATATTTAACTGCTTAATAAAATATAGCATGTATGAAAGAAGACTTGATGTAATCAATGTCATTCGTAGAGCCATCCGCTGCTGTAAGATATAATAGAGATTCTACGAAGATAAATGAAAGCTCACGCAACGTGCTTGGCCCTACTGAATTCAACATTCCGCTGTCTTTTGAGCTCCTACTGGAATTCACGTGCTTACTCACTCGGTGCTCCTTACATCGCGATGAAGTATCTTGACTGATCGGACAGTTCTAAATTGTTGGCATTCATTTTAGACAACACCAATCAATTTTATGATCGGCCTTTTAAAACGGTAGTGCGCGTCTATTAAATAATAAAACATTACCTCCGATTTGCCCGAGGAGTGTAAAAGGCACAAAGTTATGATCGGCAAAGTGTTTGTGCACACAGTTGTTTCATCAGTATAGTTATTGTTTCTAGTTCGGCAGTAAGTTTGGAAAGGAGTAGTATCTCTCTCTCTCCCTCTCCTCCATCAACCGCGACGGGCCCTTATCCAAACAAAGTGTCGCTCCCTGGTTAAGCGCCCTAGATCAACGATCTGGGCCACGCGCAGCTTGCCGAAAGTCGGCAAGAAATAGAAGAGACTCGTTCGGACCCTCTGCGGAGGAGCGAGGCGAAAATCGAGCAGAGGAAATCGGGCTCTCGAGTGCACTTGGCTGCGGGTGCAGGTTGCTCGGGCCCATCCCGCGATAAAATTCCATCGCAAGAATCTGGCCGAGGCTAGGCTGTAAATACTGGCGGGCTGACGTTACGCAGAATGCGGTCGCTCCTGCTCTCCTTTGGGCCCCTTGCGCCCTCCCGTGAATAGGAGAGACTTTTCGCAGGACAATGCGTTGTGCTGGCAGCGGTTCTCTCTCGCGCCTGTCGCCGGAACGTGCGAGGAAGGAGAGCGGTCAGTGGCGAATAAATCGCGCTCCCTGCATCTCCCGGTCTCCTCTCCTGCCGGCGGCGGCGTTTACTTTTCTCCCCCCCCCCCCCGAGAGGGCCCGGCGCGGCTGCTCGCTCGCGGCCACAAATTATTGCGTCCTCGAAAATCTTCCAAGAACATCATCACCGCCCCTTCTCCCCCTTTTGCTACCGCCGCCGCGGCGGACTGCGCGAGCTGCATCAAAACTCGATTTAAGAGCCTCCCGCGATGCAACGCGAGCCGCTACGCCTTTTTAACCAGCCTTTAATTTATCCCTCTCAATTTCTCTCCTGCCCGCGCCGAGCCGCGCTCGTGAGAGATTAGAGAAAGAGTCCTGCCTAGAATCTATGCATGCACGCACATCCATCCCCTCGGCCCTCGGAAAGGCGGTTACTTTCTCCCCGCACTTCATTCACTTGATCTTGCGTCCACTTAACCCACAAGTGAACTCATTTTTACTGTTGCCAACGATGAGATATAATATTGCATAGCAAATTTTATATTATTGCACAGATAATTATCAATTTGCCGATAGCTCGTCTTCTTTCCTATTCCTAGCTATAATTAAGATTATTTGCCAGCACTCGGTAATTATTTAATAGTCGAAACGAGCATCCTGACAAATTGAAAATTTACACGAGAGTCGGCGCGTTAAAAGAAGAAGGCAATTAATAAGCAGGCAGCGAGCACATATGGCTGCGCACAAAAAGTAAATGACAAGCCCGGGGAGGAGGCAGTACCTCAACCGGTTAAGGAAATCACAATTCATATTGCAGTAGCAGTATACATTATATCGGATTCCCGCTACATCAGTCGCTCCTTAGTGCTGGCGCCCGAGCGCGCACGCGGCCATTCAAACAGCTGATCAATGCGCGCACAGTGTAAACCCAGACGCTCCGACATGGACGTGCGGTTCGGTAGGTGCAGGCGCTAAAAGGACGAGGGGGAAGCACAAAACCGCAGAGCAGTAAAAGCGAAACTTGCGCGGAATTTTCGCACTTTTTATTTAAACCGCCTTCCTCGCAGCCACCGCTACCTTTTCCTTCTCTTCTTGCACGCATCTTTCTTCCTCTCGCCCTCTCTCTCTCTCTCTCTCTCGTCTGTTAGCGAGCTGGCAATATATATATATATATATATATACTTGCGCTGATGCCGATCTCGCAACGCGTCCGTGACATGGTCTAACGTTATAATTTCGTCGGACGACGGTAAGTTCTTTACGCGTGGCTGCGGCTTGTGGCCAGCCACTTTTGTTGCGACGCCGGGCAAGAAGAATAAAAAGCCATATACACATAAAGCATGCGGGATATCCAAATTGTGCGCGAGCGCGTTAATAGTATAACCTGACTTTTCTTCCTGCCGGGCCAACACGTATTTTACTGTCATTGCACTAATATGTTCCTCCGCACGTATTCCGTGATGGTTATTACCATTCTATATTTATTGTCTCTTTGAAAACTGCTGCTATCAATCACCAGGCGTTAGTATAAAATTATTTTAGAGATTGCGATAACATTAAACTGCGATAAGTATATACACGGAGAACAATTTTTTTTTGTAAACTTGACTGTTTTTATATAAGAAAATTTACCATTTTCCACAGTAGCTCTGAGACATGCTCGTGGGATTTTTACTTTTTAAATAGTGATTTTCATGATGCAAAATTACTATTTCAAAAAGTAAAATTTTTAACAAGTTCAAGTCCCTGCGCTGCTGTGGAAAATAGTATATTTTCTTATAAAAAAGTAAAGTTTAGAAAAAAAATTTTTCTCCATGTAATAAAACAGTGAAAGCTTGTAAGATGAATTGCCTAAATAAGTGAAACGAATTTGCATGCATCTAACGCAGCGTCATTTGGCGAGAGACGGGTAATTGAATTATAAATAGTCTCAGCGAAACAAGAGTCATATAAGTATATATCGCGAGATAATTAAAACGTCTCATTATCTAATCGAATAGAAAGAAGCAGAGCAATGTGCGGACGTGCGGGGGCAAAGAAAACAAAGAGGGTCGCGCGGCCGAGGAATTCCCGAAGCCGACGGTCCGTTAATCACTATAGGCATCTAATCGAGAGGAGCGCGTGCGCGCGCGGGCACAAGGGCAGGGGGAGTAGGTAAAAAACCGAGGGGCGAGCGAGCGAGAGAGAGAGAGAGAGAGAGAGAGAGAGAGAGAGAGAGAGAGAGAGAGAGGAGCCCCGCGATAATCCTTGCGTATCGCGCCGAATGTTTTGGCCTCTCCCCGGCGGGAGGCCGATCGTGGGTATGAGGCGCGGAAAAGGAAGGCCCAGGGGAGACGCGAGGAGAGAGGGAGAGAGAGAGCGAGAGAGAGAGAGAGAGAGCATAGCCAAGGGAGAGAGGATGAGAAACAGGGGGATCGACGGGGGCGAGACAGGTGATGCTGGGCCCGAGGCGTGCGCGCGCGCCTCAGCACAAGGAGCACGCATATATATAGGCATGCGCGTATGAGCGAGAGAAAAGACCGCTCTCTCATGAGAAAGAGAGAGGGCAGGCGTGCGCGGGCTAAGGTATTTTAACACACGGCATTCCTGTTGTCGGGACTCCGGATGCTTTAGCTGGCAACGTAGCTGGCGTTGAAGCGGCTCCGGTGTCTCGTCTCGCGAGAAAATAATATCCATATCCACGTACGGAGCTTTGCTCGCCGAACGGCTATCCCTATACTCACGTCTTTTATTTCGTTTCTCCTCCGACCGTAGACACCAAAATCCAACTCATTCCAGCCCGAGTTTACAGAGAAGAACAACTCAATATTAAACCCAGGTGAGCCGTATTACAGTTACTTAAACAAAATACAACCAGAAGAACGCTGCAAGATAACATAACCAATTAACGAGAGGAGGCACAATTGAAAGGCAATTGGTGCAAAGGGTAAATGCATTATTATGGAGAAAGGCGTGGAGCCGATAGCGCGCCGTGTAATTAATCATCTTTACTATCGAAAAATCAGACGCATCTGTTCGGATTAATAAGTCGAGTGATAGATTCAATGATCGCGGCTACAGTAGTCCCAAGTGGCGTACTAGCCAGGCGGTAATCCATTCACTCAGCACGTCCACTCAGCCGATCAATTGCCCCATTGCTACCGAATAACAACAATAATAATGCGTCGGCACATATAGACGCGCAGCCAAGAGTAGCGGCGCTCACAGGAGCTTAGATAAATTATACATACCGCGGTTGCTACTACTCTCTCTGTCTCTCTCTCCCTCTCTCTCTCTCTCTCTCTCTCTCTATCTATCTACTTTATTATCTTATATATATTATGTGCCTACTTCGAATGCTTCTTCCTCCTCTCTTTCTCGCGGTCTTTCACGCTTTATCCTTTCCCATCAACTGTCTTGTAGCGTTGCGCAATGAGGCACGACTTACGCCGCGCGTATGAAGATGTCATTTCGCCAGTGCTCACATTCATTCATGAGGAATATCTGAATGGCGTCTCTGAGCCTGTTGTCTGGCGGTGTCGTGTCGCGCTTTGTCCTCGCGTGGGTGTACACTTTTTATTTCGCTCTCCCCCTCTTTCTCTCTGTAGGCCAACTCAGGCGCGCTTGACACTTGCGCAAAAGAAAAACGCATTACATTCTTATTATTGCATTTCGTAATTTTACATCACTGGCGTTTATATGAGATCATGCTAAATATACTTAAGCGTTATTCTAATTATATATCACATACTTTTTTATTAACAACAAATATTATTGTTTTTCTTAACAAGAGTATCTTGTCGTATTCTTAAAGCTTTTCTATTATTAATAATTATTACTTATGAAAAAATGTTATCAATGGATTTTAACTGATTTTTTACATAAGGGAAAGTTGCACATTCATTCATGGCCATCGCCTAAAGCTGGGCACCAGATGATTCTGCGTCTGATGATATATGTGACGGCATCCGACAACTACGGTTAGATGTAAATCATTGTATTCAACATATTTCGTGCCTGATATCTTAAATACGGAATACACAAACTTGCATTCGAATTTCCTATTGTAACAACAATCACAGTGTTAAAAGTTATTTGTGCCTTCTCGTCTCTTTTCTTTTTCAATAACGAGCAAGATAATTTATTTTAATAATATCATTTTACATACAAAATTTTTGAGGTTACAATTTTGAAAGTATACACATTTTTAGGTTAGTCATTTTATCATACGTTTTTTCGAGTCGTCCCAGATAGCAAGAAACGTTTGAGAAACGTTTCTACAACAAAATTATAATAATTTACATTGTCAGTTATTAACACTGATATTGCTTCAAACAGTATTGGGTACGCTTTGCTAGAGTAAACGTCCCTTATACCCTAGAAATTTTTTTTTTTTTTACGAACTGAACTACGCCATGTATCGGCGTGCCGGATATCGAATACTTAACAATCTTAATGTTTTTGAATATGGTTAACAAACGTTTCTAATATCTTCCAACAACGTAACCTTACAACGAAGTCGGGCATTTTAACGTTTCTGAAACATCGTAGAAACGTTTCTGGCTCAATAGTGCAACGTTCCTACGTTTCCAGTGAAACGTTTCAGAAATATTTCTCAAACGAGAGAATACTTATACGAATAAGTCAATTACAAACATTTTATTTCGGTTTCCCTTTTCCGTCATCAGTTTTTAAAAAGAGGATGAAACTCAGAATATGAAACAATTGTTTGTTTCTGCAATATCTTCTACGAAGAAAGAACCGATGCCAATAATTGGCACGGTGGTGCTTCGTTAAACTAATATATTAATTCCTTGCGCTAATTTTTAATTCCATTAATTAATTGTGTCACGACAAAATTTCTTCTATCAATATTGAAAATAAAACTATTATGTAAAAACAAAAAAAAAAAACAAGATGCATTTGTACATGAATTTTAAAACGTCTTTTTCATTGTTGCGATTCTTGGAGTTTTGAGGTATCCTATTTCTAAAAAATAAATTTCTTCATCAATAATGATAATCATTTACCATCCTAAAAGTACAATTTTTTAAAAATTATAGTAAATTTAATTCTGCTTCCAGAGTATTAAAAATACATAAGCAATATTGACTGAAAAGTATTAAAATATCAAAAAAGAGTAGCCCTTTCTGGTCAAAGTCGGTCCAATGGATCCCAAGATCTGTTCGTATATTATTATACCCTTCCACCCACACACCCACA
This sequence comes from Torymus aiolomorphi, assembly GCA_036365515.1. Taxonomy (NCBI): domain Eukaryota; kingdom Metazoa; phylum Arthropoda; class Insecta; order Hymenoptera; family Torymidae; genus Torymus; species Torymus aiolomorphi. Next base: position 89,134,724 of record CM070873.1, read on the forward strand.
CATCCATACGGACATATTTTAAAATAGTATACTTCACTTCCAAATTTTGTGTACAACATTTTTATCATATTTTCTCGACAAAAATTTTTTTTTCAGTACCACAAAGCTTCCTTTAGGAATAGGCAAAAGTGAGAAAATCCTAGTGATATTGACTTCACTCGGAGCTAAATTGTAAAAAGCGTTATGGCTATGCTTTGTCATGTGATGATGATTCCTGTTGATGGCCCCTATAGTGCGCTAGGAAATTCGATGCCGATAATTTACACCAGATCCCGTTTCCTGGAAAGAAATGATCGGCAGGTGCTGAAGTAAATAAATATTATTGTCGTGAAAATACCGGCACCCGAGAGAAAAAAAAAAGGAAACGACTCGGCCGCGCGTTAAGAAAGAGGATAATTTGGCCGAGCGGTAAGAAACGCGACAATTCGCAAACTCCTTCTTTCATTATGTTTTACTTTGAAAACCGCTGTAGATATTTAAAAAATGTTCAATTCATATATTATTTCTTCGAAGCATGCAATAAAATCAATATTTAAAATTTTTAATGGAATGAAAGACATCATTCAACTAATTTAGAATTCACATAATAAATTTGAAATATGCTATAATCAACTAAATTAAGGTAACATCCTTGATACTATTATGGAATAAAATATTTGATGTATTTTAATATTTTTCTGATTCATTCATTTATTTTGTAATTTGAATGGGAAGCTTGTTCTTTAAAAAAGTGTTCTACATAAAAAACGCATAGATTAGTTAAAATTAACATAATCACAAGAAATTTTCTATAGAATCCGTGTAAAATCATTTATACATGTATATTTACATAAATACCTATTTTAAAAAATAAAATCTGAAATAGATGTGCAAAATTGGATAGCTGTTCTCAAAGAAAAACTCAATGAAAAAAAGGAGCTCGTGAATTGTTCGCTTTCTTAGCGCACGGCCGAGTCGTCCCCTTTTCCCTCTCAGCTGACGATACTTGAAGTTGTCATCATTTAATTGATTTTAAATTAAGACTTTTCAATTATCTTAGATCGTTTTTTTTTTTATTTTTAGGAACATTGAAGTATGAATATATTACATTCATGTGCGAATATGACATTTGATATAGTATAAAAATATCCTCTCTAATTATGGTGTATATAAACGTAATTTTTTTAAATCAGATTATATGTATTAAATAGCATAAGATAGCGCAACAAATTTTTAATATCTGAATTTATAGTTGTAGTGAATCGTGTTTATATTTTTTGGAGTAAGAATATAAATTATCATTTTCCAGAATAACAGATGTATTATTGTGATATCATTTCGTTTTTAAAGAAAAATGTTGAGTGTGATGAACTTTTGTAAAAATAGAATTTTACATTTCTTTAAAGGTAAGGTTTACTACATTTTTATATAGATTAAGGTGATGTTAAACCCCCCAGTTACCGACGGTTACGAACAAATATTTTGATCATTCAATTTTTAATTATAAGAAAATGTTAATATTGTAAAAATCATTAAAAATATTACTTATGTCGACTGCAACTTACTATCAACTGATGAGAATTTTTCCATCGGTCTTACAGTCTTATAAATTAAATTAAAATAATTAATATTTATGGCAGTCAGATTGCCATGAATATTAATTATTTTAATTTATTTTATAAGACTGTAAGACCGATGGAAAAATTCTCATCAGTTAATATTGTAAAAATGTTAATTATTGAAATTCAAAATTAATATAAGGACTCAACAGATTAAATTTGAGCAACCCATACGTTTTTATAGTGATGATCCATAGAATTTCTTTTTCCATTTGGAGTCAAGAGTAATGATATATGATTTTGAAGTTACTTTTTATTTTATAACGACTTTTTTGTTTCTTTAAAATCAATTTCTCGATTTTGCGGTATGAAATTTTCAGTATGAGAATATCTTCAATTTAAAAGAAAATTATGTCGATAGCTATAGTTATTATTTTGTTACGCATAATAATAGTATTGTTAGTGTGTTCTTCATTAAAAAATCTATACACACATTTTTTTAAATTTCGAAAAATTTCTTTTTTTTCAGCGCCACGAAGCATCCCCTGGAGTATTATTCTGTAAGACTTATCGCGCGTTATTCTTACACACACACACACACACACACACACACACACACACACACACACACACACACACACACACACACACACACACACACACACACACACACACACACACACACACACACACACACACACACACACACACACACACACACACACACACACACACACACACACACACACACACACACACACACACACACACACACACACACACACACACACACATTCGAATGCCATCTTTCAATTCATATTGTCAAGAAGGTTTGCATCGACGTTCAGGCAACGTGAAAAACGAGAAATTGACGACTCAGCAAAAGAATAATTATCTAGCGATGCACTCAGCGTGGCATCGCGCCATTAGCTCCGTGGTTTGAACGCGAGACTACAAATTGCGGGTCTGTGGGTCCGCATCCAGCTCGTCGTTTATTTTTTCACGCTTTATTATTCAATTCCTACTTACTTAAAAATATACATATAGCAATCGAATTATCGAATTCGTGTACATATGGGAAAAAAGTGACATGAAATATCGTATAACTCATAGTAATCAAAGATATTTTTACGTAAACAAATAACTCTTTCCAATACCTATAAATTCAATAGTAATTTAAGGGATTTTACTATAGAGATGAATTTCGATATCAGAATATTAATTATTGAAATAAAAAATAGATATAAGGAATTAGTTAATTAAGTTTGAGAAAGACGAAAGTGCCAATGGATTGGCGGCAGTTTTTGGTTTGAAATAATTATCCTACAGTGACATGTGGATGAAATATATGAATAAAAGTGTAGTAAAAGTGTGTAGTCTAGCGGCTCATAATATTTCTCGTGGCCATTTTAGGTCCCCGCCTGAACCAATGTTTTCTAAACGTATTTGAGCTGCTGGATCCGAATTTCGAGGGTGCTCGCTCGAAAAGATTGGCCGCTCGCTCGAAAAGGTGACTTATTTAGCTAAATTCAATAGTTTTCGAAGTACGACCGATCAAAGATGGGATGCGGTGAGCGAGTGCCACGCTCGCTGTATGTCGTAAGAGCGTGAAAAATGTTTGACTGGTCGTACCTTGAAAACTATTGAATTTAGCTAAATAAGTATATAAGGACAACAAAGTTGCTAATTTTAAAAATAAAAATTTTGAATTAATTTTCAGACTTCTACGATACTTTCTTCTACTAACTCAAGCGAGCACCCTCGAAATTCGGATTCAGTAGCTCAAAATTCACCTAGAAAACTTTGGTTTCGACGGAGACCTAAAATGGCCACGGGAATTGTTATGGACCGCTAAACTAATGTTGATTAAATTAAAAGCGCCTTATTAGCTTTCACATCGACTAGAAAAAACGCGCCAAGACTTTGTGAATGTCAATTTAGCCGCTTGGTGGAGTTGCGATATCTATGTGCCTGCAGCTGAAAAGCCATTCGAGAGGGGCGAACGAGCGACTGCTGGCTCTATTAAAAAAGGGTATGCGCTACTTCAATAGCGCGTCGGTTTACAAAATATAGACTGGCGGGATATGGCCATCAAGACATACCGAGTACGTAATTTTTGTAACCGCGAGGTTGTCGTCTGCCACTTGCACTGTCGCCTCCTTTCAAACTTGAAACTGCAAGTTATCATTTTTTATTTAATTTATAAACAATTTCATTTTAAAATTAAATTAACTTTTTGAATGCAATGATTGTGTTTATTATAAGTCTTGAATAATTGTGGAAATGTAAAATAAAAAATTTACTATAGGGATACCTAGTATTTTTGCTGTTTAAAAAATAAATAATAATGGCAAACGTATAAATATTCAGTAATAAGATGAATTTGGCATTTTTTTCTTTTTGTGACTGTAGCCCCATTTTTTAAAGGCTATACTTACTAAATGCTCTAAATTGATAGCTATTAGATTTTAAAATACAACTATATTATTGAGCTGTTAAAAGAATTATATTGAGGTAGTTTTGTATTTAAAATAACGAAGTGTTAATTTAATATAAAAAAGGTTTACTTTTTTAACTGCATCTAAATAGTGTTTAGGTTACTCGTTGACTCCGCAATGATTTATAAGTTCGGTTAACATTATAAAAGAACTTTTAAATTTTGCGCAAGTGTACAAATTTTTCGTACATCTACTTTTATTGAGGTTCGAGGAGTTTGATAGCTGCATAAGCTAAGTAGTCTAGTTTTAATCACGTGCGATTATCGCTATAAAAGAACAAGGCGTTCGATGATCTCGATATCTGGTTTGCCCCCCTCTCCCCCTTCTTCCATCACTTTATCTAGACATAGGCAAAGAAAAGGAAAAGAAAATCGTGCGATTAGGTGAAAAACCATCCGAATACCGGTGGTTTAAGCGTCGATGCTTGGCGGCATGACATCAGCGCGCGCGTGCGCGGCGAGAAACTCGTCTTCGTTGTAGCCGCAGGATTTTCCTTCATTTTTTGCTTCTTTTTTTCCGCGCCTGACCTTCGTGCTAGCGGCGGGTGCACATCCATACGTTCTCGCGAGCAGCAGAGAAGAGAGAGAGAGAGAGAGAGAGAGAGAGAGAGAGAGAGAGAGAGAGAGAGAGAGTGCGGGGGAGGGAGAGACACTCTTGTGGGCTTTCTGTACGTAGCTTGTTATGCAGCACTTTTTGCGATCGGCGTGCTGGTGATCGCCCAGATCTTTGGGCGCTCGGTTCCACGAGTAAATGACGTCAGTGTTGGTATACGTGAGTACATATACGCAGCCACGAGTATGTATATATATTTTATTGCGCAACACGATTTCGACCCTTCGCGTGACTGCTGTGGGCTTTAAATCTTGGCTCGGGCTGTAAAACTAATAGCGCCTTCGATAAGATTTTATCGGGCCCATTGAGCAAGCCTACTCCTTTTCCGTTTTCTGGAATATGGAATGCCGTTACCAAAGTTTATTTCTGGGCTTATTGAGAGATCTCGTTAGGTCGTTCCTTTCAAATTTAACTGCATTTTCATGATAATTTTCTGTCATTTAAAAACTTGCTTACTTGCATTATTGGAGCCTAGAATTGAAATTGATTCTAAACTAATATTCGACTATCATCATTAATGCGCGTTTACTAGCTTTTCGCGCTTGTTAAGTTATCAGAAAAAAGTTATTTATTAATATGCTGGGTCTGCGCGATCAAGTAGGTGGCAATATTATTAATTTATCGTTTCATCTTCTTCCTACATCAATAGGAGCAAATCGATTATGCTTTGATGCCGACATATTTAATTATAATAATAATGTACGTGAAGGCAACATATGAATAATTCAGCGTCAGGTAGGAGAAAGATATTTGCCTTTAGTCGCTTTATATTTTCCTCCAAGGCAGTCACTTTTCACTTTATTCATTGTCAATTTCATTATTGAACCCTTTGACTGAGTGATAATCTATTAAATAGTTGTAAGACCAAATAGAATATTCTTAACAGCAAGAATTTGAGTGTCCCTGCTTTCGTCGATGAGGGTAGCTGTTAAGGAGCATGATGATACAAAGTCGGAGCCGACGAGGTGTTGCCAGACCAAAATTCAGCATCGTTCAAGGTTTTTCGCTATCGCTTCTTTTCGGAAAACGATCTAGCGCACGCAAGAGGAGAGAGAGCCCAGGGGGCAGATGGACGACTCGCGAGAGCGCGTGCGAGACTGTGTGTAGGCCCCCGGGACACATTGTTTTTCGTTTTCGTGAGAGATCTAACGAACCGGTCTCGCTCGCTCGCGGGTCAAACGTGTGTGCGCGCCCGTGCGTAATCGCCTTAAAATCTAAAGCCGACTCTGCCGCCACCGCCGACGCCGCAACCTCTCTCTCTCTCCCTCTCTCTCCCTCTCGTCCCGCGGCTAACGGGTAGCGAAAACCTGTCTGACCTTTCCGAAAGTCGCTCGTGTACCCACAGACTCTGCTCGCCCAAGTGCCAGAAGCGCTGGCGAGAACAGCGGAGCGTTTAAGAGAGGAAAAGAGAGACGAATCGCCGATTGAAAACTGCCGGATCGTGGCGGCCCGGAGCGGGTATAGATGAGCCACGTCTGCAGAGCCCGAGTTTTCAGAGTCCTGCTACAGCGCGGGAAAGAATCACGCGCGCACTCTGGCACATCGCTGCTGGTGATTCCTTTGCTGCAGCACCCTGCAGTACCATCCAGAGAGCTACGTTTCTGCCATGGGGAGACGGGGCCGGGGAGAAGGGAGTTGGGCCGTCTCCCAGGTGCGCTGCGCGTCTTGCGCGGTTAGTTACCCCTCGGGCTTCCGAAGGGTAATGCGACGCTCTTTTGTCGCTTGCTCTCGCTTCCGGCCCGATGAAGCTCGCACCCCAGACCCCAGACAGATGTCGCTTCTTCTTCATTAACGAAAAAAAGATGTATGTAGCAATGAACTTGTAAAGAATGGGCCATCGGAGCTAGTGAAAGTCTTGTGCGCGGTGTCCGTAGCTAGCTGCATTTTTGACGATCGGCCAGTGGCGCACTCGGCTTCGAAGTGAGAGTGGGTCAAGGACCCGCGGTCGCGGCGTCGAAACGAGTAGCCGGCTCGAACCGACATGCGGCGCCGCTCCGTAATAGTCGCCACTGCGGTGTGCAACGCCGGCAGGCCGCGCGGCTTGACCCACTCCTCCTCGAGGCCTCCGCGGGCCGCGCGCAGCCCCGACCTCGCCCTTGCGCGAGCGCCCGTCGGCCGCGGGAGATAGCGCGCGAGAGCCGAGCACTCTCAGATTACCTCGAGATAACTTTAACCGGGGCGCTGCCTGGCCGCCCGTCATCCATCAGACGCGCCGGCCCCTCGCTCTCCCTCGCTTTATTTCCTTCCTCCTCCGTGGCTGCCCGGACTAGATGCCGAACGCGCGGTGACGGATTCCAACTCGTTCGGCCCTGCTGCATGAAAACCTGATGCGCGGCCCGAAGAGCCCGTGTCATCTGGCCGGCCGCGGGAGAGTCGATGAAGAAATTGAAATTAATGGCCCCCGAGCGAGTGGAGAGCTTTTCACGCGCCCCGTAGACGGTTTATCGAGATACGCGCGAGCCCGAGCCGCATTTGGTTTCTGGTCGAGCGATGGGATCAAGACCGGTAGTTCTCTTTGACTCGCAAGAGGTCGAGAGCGCATTTCTCGTGGTGGGCATGGAAAACGAGAGCAGCCGCTGAATTATTGCCTTTCCAAGCCCGAGCGAGTCGCGCCCGCACTTAGGCATCGATATTCCTCAGACGACGGACAATTGCGCAAATTTGATCAATTTCGCCGCGAGATAAGCGCTTTGTGCTCGCTGTTTGTACAGCGATATTATTACGCGCTCCGGCAACAACATTGGATTAGGTAACCTATTGCTCGCGGAAATGAATGGAAAATTTTCTTATCAGCCGGCAAAACAAACTTGGCTTCTGGCATTCTCGGAATATTAAATTTTTTTCGGTATATGCAACGGTTCAATGATTGCTTTTACTTGACAGGCACATATATCTTACTGATTAATTTGCCCAAATGATGTCAGAGAGGGAAAAGAAAATAGCTCCAATATTACACTTCGAGAAGAAACTTTGTCAATAAAGTATTGAGCCGGGCAAACGTTTGTTCCAATCAGCAACAAAATCGAACATCGTGATTGACATCGTGACAGTCAGAGGGAGATAAGAATAATCCGCGCTACACGGAAAACGATAAAAGTTCGTTCAATCATAGTGATAATTAAAAATTGAGTTGAAGCGAAATTTGAATTATTCTATAGTTAAATAAAATCATCGACGAGAAGGATCGATGTCATCGATGTGTTGATGAATGGATAATTGGTTAATCCAAGTGAAATATACACTTACCTTTTCATATTCTAATAAAAAATTGATTTCCTAAACGTATCACAAATTAGTAATAAATCTAGTTGCTAAGAATGTGACATAACTCGCTTAATCGCTTCATCACAAACGCAATCAGTCGCTCACGTAATGCGGAAGGGCGCTATTTACGGGCGATTCTGGAAGCCACAGCAATTACACAAGAAACATTCCGGGGCTGTAGACAAACAGTAGACGATAAAAGGAAAGCGAGATGTCAGCGCACTCGCGGCCAATTACCCCTAATATTGTGACGCGGATTAGCGTCACGCAGTGTGTCGGGATTTGCATCGAATTTGCATAATTTCGGCTGCTGCTGCTACTACTCGTGCCGGCGCTGCGCTGCTGCAGTTCACCCGTCCGATCGGGCCGCCGGTAATCCGACCGGCTAGTGGCTCAGGGCGACGGCGAATGACGTCACCGGGAGGCCAAGTCAGAATCCGCGCGAAAGATCACCCGCGCGGCAGCAGACTCGGAGTCGAGCCGATTTAGATTTCATAGCACTCTACGATTGCACAACCAGACCAGGCAAAGGGAACTTGAACAAAAGTAGAAAGGAGCGAGAAATTAAAAGTGCGCAAATGATGATAAATGCTGTCAGAAATAAAGCAACATTTACTCGTTATTAAGTAAGGCGTTTCGTACGTGTAAATGAACTACTACTGAGTTCTGCTTCCGCTGAAACGATTAATAGGAGCTCTTTCGTTCGTATTTTTTGCTTCGCGTCTTATTATTTTCTCTTGGACTGGTTCCACAGTTGATTTTTTTCCTGCTCTGATCACCTCAAGAATTGAGAAAAATATGGAGCTCACGGAGGTTGTACAAGTATGACGTCACAATGCCAAAAGTGTTATATTCAAGCGTGCAATGGGGGACCGACAAAGCTTTTCAAGTAGATTCCGCATGAAGATTCAAGTAGCGAAACTTAATGCTTATCGTATAGAGATGCATTTCTGCTTTAAATGCTCGAAATAAAATGATAACGTGCAAACTCAATTCTTTTATATACTGGCCGTCCTCTGATACTAGTATGTTGTAAAAAAATAATTTGGGACTGCGTTTGTAACGTGCTCCGACGTATTCAATATCGCTTGAATCTTGGTTTTATTTTGCTCAGCATTTCGGCTACGCAGACACCTTTATACAAGCGATTACGGAAGAGAATATCACGGAGGCGCAAAGCTATCAAGTGCTTTCATTAAGAGCGAAAGAAAGACAGAGAGTAGTATAGACAGTTAGAAAAAGACAAGTAGAGAGCAGACGAGAGGCCGAGGGAGTTAGAGAAAAAGGGAAAGAGCAGCGACGCGGTGAAAAAGAGACAGCAAGACGTAGAAAGGAAGAGAAAGAGAGAAAGCCAAAAACATCGTACTAAGGGCTCGTGCGGCCCACGCTCTCTCTCTCTCTCTCTCTCGCTCGACTCTCTCTTGCTCATCCGGACCGGTGGCCGAGCAAGAAAGATATGGAGAGAGGGAGGGAGAGAGCGAGAGCGCGCGCGCATCGTCGTTGTCAGCTCAACTCGCACAACTGGTTTTTTAAACGCAGCCAACGACGATGGCTACACTCCATTCTTCTCTTTCCTTTTTTACCGTTCTTTATAATCGTCAGTCCGTACAACGGGGACCGAAGCCCGATCTCTCTCTCTCTCTCTCTCTCACTCACTCTCCTTCGCAGTATCTCTCTCTCTCGCTCTCTCTCGATTTTTTCCTCTCTCTTTTCGCCCCCTCTCTCTCCCGTCTCCGCAGTCAAGCTCTCACCGGCGCTATACACATCACCGTGCTTATGCACACGCGAAATGATATCGCTAAACGGAAATGCTTCTGTACGTGGCTCGCGGCCCTTGCTTCGGGCAGGGCTGGCCATTGTAGGAAGAAATGAAAAGAGAGACGCGTACGCGGCTATATAAAGCGGCGCAGGTATATAAACGTCGGGACAACAGCGCTGGCGAGCTACTTGAAAATCCGCCATTTGATATGCGAGCGCGCCGCGCGAGTCAAGGCCTCGACGAGCGCGCCTATGTCTCCTGCGACTACCGGCTTTTGTGAATCAATCGCTCATTATTTTCAGCCGGGCGACGCGAGCGCCTGCCAGATTTCAGTTTCTCCGTCGGGCCGAATGTTCAATTGAGCTGAGCAGGAGGGAGAATAAACAAGCGTGGCTCCTATTATCAACTCGCGCGCCCGACGCCAAAAAAGCCTTCTACGGTTTCATTTTCTACTTTGCATACGGCCGCGAGCTTCTCAGTTTTTTCCAATGCGGAAATGCCGGCCGAGCGGCGCGCCACGAAATTCCATAGAAAAAAAGGCTGCTCCGAAATTCCCGAGTGGCCCGTGTGCCAAGTATTCCAAAAGTCTCTTTCTCTCTCGCTCGCTTCCTTGCACCTCCAAAGGACGGACCACTCGGTAAAAAAGGGGAGGCAGAAGGAGGAGAGCGGGCCGGAACGTGCCGCTGAAATAGTCAAACCATTCCGCGCCGAGAATCCGACAAACAAACCGCGAATACTCGGAACTTTGAGCGTATCACCCATGCAAAGGTACGACGTACAAAGAAATACGCGACAAAAACTGCTCGCGTCTATGTATTTCTTGCATGCGTATTGATTTCAAGTTCATTTTTTCTGACGTTAACTTCTCCGTTGGATGGTAAAAACCGCTACTGGCAACTTATCTTCTTATGTAACCAAAAGTAACATTAATAACCACGTAGAGAAGTCTTTCAGCAGATGTATCATTATTAAAGAATAATACTTTGAACAAGCCTGTTTACGTTATTATTGTAATTGCACTAGACTAGGTGGCCAGGTGCGATTGAAAAGATTGAGATTATTATTTAGCTCGATGGAGCTAGCAACAAGGAAGTTTGTATAACTTTAGCATCCATTAGCTGCCGCGCCATCTCATTCGGTGCCCACTGTTCTAAAAGTCTTGGGGATCACCGGGCGTAAGAATATTTTTCATTTACACCTGCAGACCATTGACTCTTTTATTCCCTAGCATTGTCGAGAATTATCGAAAATAAATATCAATTTATAGCAGCTGAGCGAACGAGTAATTTGTTTGCAGGATTTTTGAATAATGAAAACGTTCGGAGGTGGCCAGTGGCTCGTCATGTTTCCAGGAGGCAAAGGGAAGCCCTAACTCGAACTTGTTTTCGACTCGCAACTTGGCAACACAGGGGGACTGGCTTTCCCGGGCGCTCGCGGAGTCAACGGCGAAAAAAAGGCTGCACGCGCAGCGCACGCGGATGAGCGTCCGCTCTCCGGTGGGTTGAATATTGGCCAAAAGCCGCGGCGCAGCGCGAGTGCACCTTGACAGTGTACAGTTGCCTAGTCGCATGTGCACTGCACTCGGAGCGTAAGACATCCCTTTCGTCGCGCACTGTCGTCCGAAAAACCGCCGGCCCGCGCAAACAACCGCACTCGCGATCGTGCTGCGATTTTGCATTCCACTCGGCTTGCGATGCGCTGCGAGCGATGATTCATGCGCGCAAAAGTAATGCGTTTCGAGTCAACTTTATTCCTGCCGCTGATGGGCGCGCTCTCGCGTGCGTGCAGTCGTGCTCGCTCGTGCCTCTGCACACTTATAATTTGCAAGTGTTGGAAGATGTCCGAGTCTTTTTATAATGTTTACCTTTGTCTTAATGTATGTAATCGTAATCTCTTTATATGACTCACTCAGTGGATATTATTGCCTTGTCTCTCAAGCATGCAGCTATATTACACTTTCACGCGGTTGCGTCTTTAGGAAAAGCCTATACAACTGCAAGTATACCTCAAATGTAAAATTATACAAATATTTCAAATGAATAAGAAGTATTACAAAGGTGGCTTAAAAAGCAGAAATAAAATAAAATGTACACAAGCCTATTGGCGTTAGTAATAAGGTTGGAAGAGCCTTTGTGCAAGTTTAATCTGCGGGCTATTCAGTTGTACATAGAACAAACGAGATTAAAGCGCAAAATATGAGTTTAGTTCGAGCTGCAGGATAGACGCCGCAGCGTAAGTCCACGCGCATGCATGTGTATAGGAGAGAAACGTTGGGAAAACGAAAGGGCAAGAGTGAGAGGGGGAGGGAGGAAGGGGTCGGGACACAAACACAGACAGGCTGTGCAGGCGCAAAGTATTCGAATTACCCGTCTCGCACTGCTGCTAACATCTGAGCGAGGCCGGGAGAGGAGAAGAGATAGAGACAGAGCGAGCAATGTTGTGCGTGGGATCGAGGGAGGGAATTAGCGGTTTATTCAATTATTGTAATTTACTTCTCAAACACAAACACGGCGCTCGTGTGCGGGCTCGCACCCGAGAGCGAGAGCGCGAGAGAGAGAGAGAGAGAGAGAGAGAGAGAGAGAGCGCGACGAGGTAGTACGCGGGGGAGGGATATATATCTTGCACTGCCGGTAAAAGACGTGTACAGCGGCGCGTGTGCACAGCGCGGTTTGCGACGCGCACCGCAAACACTCGCATTACACGCGTCGAACTTCGGGGGATTTCATTTGTTTGCCCTCAGCCTACTCTGCCTACTCGTTCGTAATTCGTACGCAGGGTTAATCCGGCGCTCGACTTTGCCTGTTGAAACTTCTTCTCCTGTGGCTTCCGATGTGCAACGCTGGATTGTTATGCAGAGCTTTTCTTTTCTATACCTCTGGGATTGCCTGCCGCTGTGTATGCTGGATTGATGCTTGATACGAGGTACGGGATCGATTGAGTATGTAAGCAATAAATTCCATTTGTATGAGAGTAGATTGCATTGGGTCCATAGTATAGGGCTAAGAATTCAGGTCCACTTGTTAGTATCGTAAAATCAACAAGGTACAGCGAACATGATTAAAACGAATATTACTATAATATTCACTACATATCATGAATTAATATAAGAATCGTAATTAGTATCGTGTTCGAATTCCAGCCTCGGCGATTGACTAGCACCCCTATGCAGCCCCCCTGTGCAGCCGAGTTTTTCCAAATTCGGAATTTTCGCGTGCCACTGTAACCCATCTAAATCTATGTATGTCCCCATTGCTGCGCGAGTTACTAAGGCTAGATTTCAGATAGCTGTAAAATATATAAATACACACACACACGCACACGCACACACACACACACATAGTCCAACTTTCATCAATACACGCAGAAAAATGTTCCATGGAAATTACTATATCATATACTAACTCTTCAAGGGAATGCTTTATACCAACAGAAACATCTCCAAGAATAATTTACTCCTTATAAACCAGAAATCTTTTTCTTTTAATTTTAATGGATCTTTAATAATTGATATAATACTGTTGTACATTTACCCTTGATTCATACTAAATTTTGGGGTTAGAAACTACATAAATGAAATTACATAAAAAATAAAATCCGAACATAATTATTGACGTAACTTATTCAAAAGAATCTCTCTTTCTTTCTATTCCAATTCTCGAAATCTTCTTTATTGTTCAGATTAAAAATTTGCTTGTTTTAAATTTTACCGCTCAGTTCAGCAACCAATGATATTGCATTTGTAAAATTATAGTATTTATATTATGGAAATGTAATAGGATAATAAGGCATGTGAAATATTAATTGAAATAAACAAATATCAAATATGTATATGTATGGAAAGATAACTGGATTTATTTATCAAATCTTAATACTAAGTGATGTTTACAATAAATTATCATATAAATAAATTAAAATGCACGACGCGCTCACGATTCGCGTAGCTTTTCAACATATATATTTTCGGAAAAATCTACAAGTTTTTATAACACAACAAATAAAATGTTTGGTTACTTAAGCAGTGAGTACGCAGAGTCGATCGACTTCTCGTTGGCTCTTTCTGTGGCATAATACCTGTCATAAAACTAGCGCTTCTCCAGATGGTTCTGGATGTCCGTAGCTAGACTCACCGGTGCTGCTAGGATGCGCGTCGTTGGCCCAACGTCAATTCTTTTTCGTCCGAGATGCAAATAGTGAGGAGATTTGTGCGTCTTTGACTGGAGCAGCGGACGAGAGGTGTTCGATGTGACAAGAGGCGAGGAAAAAGAGAGCGAGTGTACCTTCCCCGCACCAGTTTTGTACATCGTCGAAGGAGCGCTATTGATAATAGCGCCTCCCGATGATACGAGGACCAATAAATAGGTAGCACTACGTGCTACTGGTTCCTACGCTTTTGATGCTTGCGGCCTACTTTAAAAACACCGCGTTACACATTTTAAAATGCTTCACTTATATACTTCCAGCCATCACTTTTTAAAGAGAGTATTATATATCATTTCTCAAATTTTGTCAAACTAATAACCTAACTCTCAGCTAAATTTCACATAAATCCATTGAAATACAAAGGCGAATTCGAAAGATCGCAACAGATATTTTCCCTATTTTTCGAACTTGGTCTTGGTTTTTCAATAGATTTTCTGTCTCAGTGAAATAATTCCTTAATATATTTTCAGCAATTATTGATAAAAATTTCTATTAATGAGTATATGCAACTATAAAATTTACTATTTTGCTGCTTAAATATTTACTAGGGGAGACTGGGATAAAACCGGATACTGGGGCAAAACCGGAATTCTCAATTTCTCGCTTACTACTAGTGCAATCTATATAACAGTTATGGTATCTTTTTGAGAATGTTCCTGTTATCTTTTTGTATACGATCGGTATGTTAAAAATAGCCTCGTGTTGACTTTAGAAGAGTTTAAAGATTTCTTAGCTCGCAAGACCGTGTTCATCGTAACAGTCATAGTGCGTATAATGTTTCTGTAAGCAACCTATTCTTTCAGTATGTACATAACCTTATATTATGTATGTTATAATAAATAAGTAGGGGCAATTCCTTTTCTTAATTTCACTTTTAATTGCAAAAAATGATACTTTAGGTTGGGGTAAAACCGGATAGCTTATTTTTTTTTTCTTTTAATGTAATGATAAAATAAACCAATAATAGACATTAAGTGCGCTGGTCATACATTATACATATAAAATTAATTTGTTTTTTGGTGCAGAAATGCGTAAATGTATTAGAAAGTCTTCCCGGCAAAAATGGTCAAAAGAAAATATGGCTTCAGCGATTTTTTTTATAAAAAAAAAAACGTTAATTTATAATTATTAACAAAAGATTTCTTCATTAAACAACGTTTTTACATTATAGAATTATTTCTAGAATGCCAAATACCGCTTAAAATTCATTTTGAAAAGAATAATGAAAGTATCCGGCTTTACCCCGACAATTTTTTTACGGGGTGAGATCGAATACTTTCGTAAATTTCTAATAACATTTTTTACAAATATTTTTTTCGCTAAGCAAATTGATCTTCAGTTACCTGAATGTAAACTAAAAACAATTCCAGTGTTAAATATTGTTATTATTTTAAAAATAACATTAAAAAGTATCCGGTTTTACCCCAGTCTCCCCTATATAATATTCTAACTTCTTATCTATAATTTGTATAAGACAATATGTCTCAAGTTATAGGAATTTTTAGTAAAAATGAGACAAACTTGAGCTGTGCAAGATAAGTTGGCAATTGTCTATAAACGCGAAAGAAAATATTTTATTGTTTTAATTTCTTGCTCTACTCATTTTCTGTTCAGAAATTCTAAATTCGTTTTTCAGGTGGAAAATCATATTTCTAAATCCAATTCGAGTTAAATATCAATGTAAAATAACCTAAAAGGAGTTTGTCGATAATGTACACGTCGTGAAAATTATGTGTTTTTTTATTGTGAATTTTACTTCACTACACCCAAAGAAAATTCTTGTAACCGTCACTATAAGAGAAGCAGACTGTATGGCACAATCATAAAATATGATAACCGCTGTAAATCAAAATATAACTAACCTGACTGAAATACAAATAACATACTTTTGCTTCCTCATAGAGGAAGCTTTGTGATAGGAAAAAAAAAAGTTTATGAGATAATGTGTTAGAAATGTTATTTAGCAAATTTGGAATCGAAATACACTATTTTTAGAAAATGTCCGTATGGATGTGTGTGTGTGTGTGTGTGTGTGTGTGTGTGTGTGTGTGTGTGTGTGTGTGTGTGTGTGTGTGTGTGTGTGTGTGTGTGTGTGTGTGTGTGTGTGTGTGTCCGTATACGCTGATATCTCATGATCTACTCGACCGATTTTAACGGGAGAGTGATCATTTTTTTAGATTTTGCTTCCACAATTGGGGTCAATATTCTATTTTTGTAAAATTTAATTTTTTTTTTATAGCCATTTTTTAATTTTCAAAATTTTTTTTTTCAATTTTTTAAATATTTAGAACAAATATTGTTTATACATCATGAATTCTCTGCATGTAGGATAAAATTATCTACAATTAAAAAAAAAAAAAAAAGTCGGTAGCTATATTTCGTCATAAGTTATTGATGAAAACGTAATTTTTTGTAAATAGGTTATATTTCGAAATTAAAAAAAGATATTAACATGAATATCTTTTTGATTACAAAGGATATTAAGTACTATAACTTACTAAATTTTTAGGTTTTTTTATTCATTATTTTTTGAGAAAAAAAATAATTTATAAAAAAAAGTGATTTTTTTGTCGTTCAATAACTATAGTAAAATTGGCTCAATCACTTTGAAATTCTTTGTAGGGGTAGATTTTGTATACCAATCGAGTGAGTTCTTTGGGCAAAAGGATTGATCCATAAATTTCGAAGATATTTGAGGTTAAAAATTTTTTCATTTTTTTTTAAATCGTAATTTCTCGAGACCGGCTCTATGTATCTAAATGGGGTGGTTGGTATTCGAAAGAGAATTAAATTACCTATATTTTCTAAAAAAAGATTAATTCTCTAGCTATCACGGTTCTTTTGTTATTAACAAAAATGTAAAAATTGAAAAATGAAAAAAATGAGTTTTATATGTTCAACTATTACAAGAGTAAAATTGTCTTATTCGCTTCAAAATTCATTGTAGAGGTATATTATTGATAGTTCTCGGATGAGTTCTTTTGGCAAAGTGATTGGTTCATAAATTTCAGAGATATTTGAGGTTAAAATTTTTCTAGACATTTAGCTCTAAATATCAGTTGCAAATTTATATAGGCAATTGTGGTATATATTTTATGTATGTGAAATTTTGTGGAAATGTATAATCTATAAAAATTTGAATAAATTATGTTGGAGGTTTGTTATTCTGTCTTTCTGAAGTATTAAATTTTAAATATTGGAATTAAAAATTAATTAAAGGAATCAGTAAATTAAGTTTGAGGAAGGTACGTGCCAATGAATTGGCAGCGGTTTTTTGTATTCGAGAGTCAATGTAACAGATCGCATTTATAACCAAAATCTTATAGTTATCTTTTAAATTTTATAGTGTAAGTTTGTCAAAAACACTGTAAATTGAACAATATTTCTATTTACTATGCCAAATAGTTATTTCTACCGTACGTTTTTGTCGCGGTGTATTCAGAATAGCAAAAATTACTAAAGTAGTACGACAGTTATAGTTGATCGAATGCAAACTTATAAGTTATGTATCTGTGTGAGAATGTGAGCCCTTGAGTGTAGCCAATAAAGTAAGCATAGATTAATCAAGTGTAAAAGAAAGGCCCAACTTTCGTCACGAAGAATAAAGCTTACCGCGCGCTGAATAGCGTGATAAAGGAAAGAATTGCCGGCTGGCTCAGAGCGGCACCTAATAGCTGGCAGGCTGCAAGTCAGTGCGCGCGTAGCGAGCCTTGAAATAACAAAAATCGTCGGCACGGTGCGCGCACGAGTCTACGGCGAAAGGGGAAGCGCGAGACCCAAATTTATGCAAATTCTTCGACGAAATACGTTTTACGGTCGTCACTGTCGTTGGCGCAATTCTTTTTCTCGCCCCTCCTACCCGCCTCTCGGTCTCTTGCAGCTCGGAGAGCTTATAGAAAAAAAACCGTTGCCGGCGCTGCTGCAGAGCCAGCCAGAGCTCGTGTCTCGCGGCAATGGAAGGGTTTTCCTTCGCGCGCGAACCGTCGCGGCTCATTCCATTGATCGGCTCTGCGAAGGAACGATCGATATGCATATGAGAGAGCTGCTGTCTGTACACACATCCGCGCACGAGTTGGGCGCAAAGAGAGAGAGAGAGAGAGAGAGAGCTGCTGTTTTTTTTTGTTACGGTTGGACCCTCGTTTGAATAACACTGAAAAATTTCCCTAAACGGTTCCGGGCTGCTGCAGCAGCCGCAGGACCTGCGGGTCAGGTTCGCCGCCTCGAATATGTATTGCATAATAAAAGAAACGCATTAGCTCGCCTCTATCCCCTCCTTTCCTTTTTTTCCCTCTTCCTGGGTAGCTGCTCGGGCGGGGGGCACAGGGCGTACGCACGCGAAGTGCATCGACTGCTACCTGCTCTCCCTCTCTCTACCTGTCGTGGCGGCCGGCCGTGCGACAAAAAGCCCGCGCGACGAAAAAAGGTCCACGGCGTGTACAAGGGGTTGCGTAAGCGAGCCCGCCCGTCTGTGTATTGGGGAAAATGGGAATGATCGGATCGGCCGATGGGGGAATCAAGTATCTTCTATTGACACGGAGCTCAATCGGCCGCGGAGACTGCGATGAAAAGGAGACACGACGGAAGTGGGACTCCCGCTCCCGCTCTCTCTCTCTCTCTCACATCTTCGCATTTCTTCTATACTTCTGTTCGGCCGACGACGCGTAAGCAGATTTGGAGCAAAAATAACAAAAACCTATCGTAAAAATCTATAAGTTACATACATTTACAAGTTGTAGTTTTCGTTGCTGCTACGCAAAACCTAACACTTTTGGCAAAACTGCGACGAAAACTACCATCATTAGCGACTTTTCGCTGAACTCTCACAAAAAAAATGCGATCCGTGCCATTGTGACAAAACTGACGTCTTTCGCGAGTTTTGAAATAAAACTAACGCGATTTGCAAGCTTGCCACAAAAACTAACATTATTCTTCCCTTATTTTCCAGTGCACTTTCTAAATTAAAGCCCATTATTGAAATTTTCAAAAATCAATATAAAGAAAGAAAGTAGATTATTTAATTCATTTGGGTGGAGAACAGTTTTTGCTCTCGCGAATGAAAATGACAAATATGTTATTCTTTAGACTAAAACAAATTTTGTAGTATTCTTTTACCCTCATTGAAAGTATGAATGTAAAAATCATCTATAGTGAAATTATTAAGTGAATACTTAAATCATTTTAAGTGAAAATCTTTCAAATTTTATATTGAAAAATACTGCAGAGAGGGAGAAAGAGGAAATAGAAAAAAATGACAATAAAATATAAAAATTTGTGTAAAAGTATGTGTAAGTGTGTGTATGTGTGTGTGTGCGTGTGTGTGTGCGTGCGTGTGTGTGTGTGTGTGTGTGTGTGTGTGTGTGTGTGTGTGTGTGTGTGTGTGTGTGTGTGTGTGTGTGTGTACAGGCGATAACTTTTGAATCGATGGACCGATTTACATCAGAAAAGGTTTATTCTCTTCGTTTCGGAGGAGAATAGAGAGAGCATAACCTACTTTTTGATTTTTTTTTTTTTTTTTAATAACCAAAAAATGATTTTGAATTTTTCGTTTTTTTGATTTTTTAATTTGTTTCAGCCAGTATTACTTAATATACTAAATTTTTATTAAAAGGTCTTTAAATTACCTATAACTTCTTTTTTTAAAATTTAAATTATCTCTAACCTGTCATTTGTTATTAATGAAAATATGGTTTATATTTCTTTAATTAATATCTCAAAAACTTTTTCATTTTTCCATTCAAAATTTTTACCACTTATTACACTTATCGAATACAACATTGTGTTAAAATTGGAAGAGGTTATGTTGATTTGTTTCGGAGAAAAAAATTATTTTTGAAAAAATGCGTGTTTTCTTTCCTTTACGATAACAAGAGTAAAAGTCAATGAATCGGTTTGAAATTTGGCAGCGAATTAGCTTTTTAATATCTAAGGAGTCAGTTCTTTGCCCAAAAAAAATCTGACTGTTGTGACCTAAGATATTTGAGGTTAAATTTTGTTTATAAATTTCTTATATTTGCATTTTTAAAAAGAATATTCGATTGATTGACTCAAAATTTTTACCACTTATTACACTTATCGAGTACAACATTGTGTTAAAATTTCAAGAGGTTATGTAGGTCAAAATTTTTTTACTCATTCCAAATTAGCCCCAAAACACAAATATAAAGTTTTAGAGCAAAATATGCAATAGTTCTATTTAATTTGTATATCATATATAAATAAAATAATTATTGTGTACTAGGGCATATCCCTGAGAAAGTAATTTCAGATTGAGTCCCGTGGCAAAGTGTGCTAGGGCAACGATAATAATTGACTTTCAAAATATGAACTTCGTAAAAATTTCATAAAAATATTTCATAAGAATATCGATTCTTAAATATGAAAAAAACTACCTCTCTGTTAAATTTCAAAACGAATCGTTGTCTTTTGTTAAGAAGTATAACTTAGTTATTATATTTGTATGATTGTTACAATGATGGGTTAACGTTAAACCACTAAGTCGAGCAGGATAGTAGTTAAATAAATACCTGTTTCAAAACAAATATTTATTAGATTATTGCCAATACACTTTTCTTTCTCAAACTAATGTATTTCTTTAAAATTTTTTATAACAATATTTAATTGTTTGTATAGGATACATAAATGAAAAAACAAAAAAGATATTTTTTATATTCAGTCAAATTGTTTAACAAACAACAAAGATCCACAAAGAAAACAGTTTTATTTATTAATAAAGTTTTGTTGTGAAAAATTAAATAAATCTTGCCAATGAATTGGCAGCGGTTTTTTATTTAATATACTACTAAACTGCTTAAGGTGCGCGTTATAGTTTGTACGCTCAGTAAGAGCATAAACTATACCATGCGCGTCGTTCTGGCCTTCTCGATCTCATGCGTGTCGTCTGCAATTTGTTTTTGTAATCATTAATATCTTTTTAAGAGCCAAATTTCATCTTTCTTAAGCTATGTTTTTCTTTTTGAAGTCCCGTTTTTTTTATGAAGTAATACTATTACTTTCTCTCATGGTTAATATGAGGCTCATTTACTCTCAATGTAAAAGTAACAATTTTCAATAATTCTTTTCTTGGAAATTAGGTCGGCAACCTAAATAAAAAAAATTTTCTTAAAAATTTTTTGTTTTTGGTGTTTTAGTCCCATTTTCACGAATATTGAGGAACTACCTTAATAAAAAATGCTACTTTGGGTAAAATTTAGAAATGGGAAATGATAATTTTTATATGAAAATTCAAATTAAAAATAACAGAGCAGTACATTAAAATAAGTGTGTTAGAAACATTACTAGACTGATTCGTAAAATTTCCAAAAAGCACAGTATATTACCGAATTATTATATTGCGATGTATGAAAATTCAATGACTGGGAAAATTTCGGCTAAATTTAGTAAAATTTAGTAAAAGTCTCGCTGGATAACATGGGGGTCTGATTTCTTTTAGTTACTCTGTAATTTTGATGATCTCTTTAGTAAAATAAATGTTACATTATCTAGAAAGCAAAACGTAGATTAAATAGTAAGGTAAAATAAATGCTGGTTACAAACACCATTATTTTATATGGTTATTATCTAATGGTATTAGGTTCCAGTTAAGGAAAGTTGTTTCCTGTCATAATATATACCACAAAAAAGAGGCATGAAGCCTGCGCAACCGAATAAATGTCCGCGATAATACGGATAAATACTAAAATTTGCCTGAAATTTATATCAACTTGGCGCGAGTCTCATTATCACTCGATATAACAATAATTTTCAGCAGAGGCAACCAATAATTTCTATCAATCGACACTCTTGTCAGAAATGCCATGCCTAATTACTGTAGTTCAGAGATGGAAAAGTAATGGAATGAGTCGCATGCTCGTACTTGTGTGCGACTGCTCGAAATAATCTGCTTCTGTAGAGCTGAATACGAAAGGAAGGAGAGAGAAAGAGAAAGAAAGCGCAGGAAAGTTGTCTGACGACCACCCCCCCCCCCCCCCCCCGTATCGCTGCAGGTAGAAAAATCGAAGGCTGTACTTAGACTTGCTCTGGTTGCTTTATATTGAAAGTAAGGGTTCACAGATTGTCATTAGATATACATTGAATAAATGCTGTCCGAAAATGAAAGTATCTATTAATTTAAATTAATAAAACTAGGGTAAGTGTGGGTACTCTGCAGACATGGGTATTATTATGTATGTATTACTGCTGTATAATCTTATGGAAAATCGCAGTAATACCAGCGACATACTTTTTGGGGTTCTGCGCATGCGCGAGTGCTCTCCCTGTGCTTTAACATGGCACCGTAATACCAACGCAGTAGTTGCAGCAGCTTCGCAGTAACATCAGCAGAGAGATGTTATTTTCAAAGTTATTTTATATATTTATTTATCAGTTTTTGTTCTAAAATTGTACTTTAATAGATAGATATGATACCTAAGTTTCGTTATTAAAAAGAATCAGCATAATTTTTTTGCATGGAGACGAAATATAATCGTTTGAAACTAACCTGAAAAAAATACCGCCGTAGTAGCCACACTTACCCTATGAGAAATATAAATATATAAACATATCTGGCTGTTAAGAAATGAATATCAAAAGATAAAATAATAAAGTTATGAGTAAGCCGAAATCATGAAGAAAATTACCTGTTTATATAATAGATATTTAGCAGAAACAAAAAAATAGTGTTATAATATACGTTATAATTTACTTCCTTCTAGAAAAAGATTTGTAATAGTAAAAATTTAAATTTGGTTAAAAACATGATAGAAATGTGTTTTGAGGTGTTAGAAATCAAAATACGTTGTGTGAATGTGTGTACGGGTGTGTGTTGAAGTTTGTATCTCAAAAACTATTTCCAATTTGGATTTAAATTAAGATTTTTCGATTATTTTAAATGATTTTTTTTTTTATTTTTAAGTCTGTTACATTTATGTTACTTTCATATCAATATGGAACATGATAAAATTTCTCACTATTTTAAAAAAAAAATGACGTTGATACCTATAGATAGTCATAAGTTATTCATGAAAAAATGATTTCTCGTAAATAGGTTAAAATAAAGAAATATCGTAATATTTTTTTTTTTTTACGCAAATATAAATCTCGCTACTAACTCATTGGCATGTGGCTTTCTTCAACTTAATCTGTCGATTCTTTATATTAATTTTTAATTCTAACAATTAACATTTTTACTTTGAAACTACAACATACCAAAGAAATATTTTCTTAAAACTAAAAATTGAATGAAAGTGTCATGGGCTCAGCTCGACCGTCATCAGAGCCCTGACGCATCTGCTGAGCCCATGACAAAAGAAATGTGTTCCTGTATTCGTCGGTAATACAAGATTTAACGTAATGTGTTAATCCATATAATTATAGGAAATCGTCAAGTGGGTGGAAACAATATCATAAAAAAATAAATGAATTGTAATGAAAAAAAATATAAGACAATTATATTACAACTAAAACTTCAGCTATTAGACATTTGTTGCGATATCTTATTACTACATATAATCTGATTTTTAAAAATTACATTTTTATATTTCATAACTAAAAACTACCGATAGAATTTTTTTTATTTGTAGATATTTGCGTATACCATATCAAATGCCATATTGATATGAATGCAATATAAACGTAACGGACATGAAAACTAAAAAAATTGATTTGAAATAATCGAAAAATCTTAATTTAAATCCAAACTAATTTAGACCCAAATCGAAAATAGTTCCCGAGATGCAAACTTCAAAACACGCATACATACACATATCCGTAAGCATATATTCTAAAACTAGCGTATTTCGACTCCAAAATGTCACGAACATGTTTTTTTTTTTTTTTTTTTTTTTTATTACAAGCCTTCTCCTGTAATGAAGCAAAGTGGCAAAACCTCAACACATTGGATGGGACTAGATATATCGAAAGACTGATAGTTAGAAGCCTTACCCTCCAGAAAATTAAAAGTAGAACACGCGTGGCCCATTAGCAGAAGCACGCTTATCACACAGGATTTAAAACAGAAAGCTTGATTAACAGAATGCGAAAAAACATAGATATATCTACAGAATAAATTAATTTCATACTGCCACAATCGTAGAAAATGCATAGTACGAAAGGCGGATTTATAGAAAATAAATGAAACGAATGTCACGAATACAGAAAATGCTATACGTTAATATATAAAAAACTATGGTTACTTCTATATGTATACGGCATTCGTCTTATGTACTTCCTGTAAATGCACCTTTCGTTCTATGTGTTTTCTACAATTGTGGCAGTATGAAATTAGTTTATTCTGTAGATATATTTATATATTTTTGCATTCTGTTAATTGTGCTTTCTGTTTTAAATCCTGTAGCTTTAGCGTGCTTCTGCTTATTCTATTTTTAATTTTCTGAAGGATAAGGCATCTATCAGCCTTTCGATATATCTAGTTCCACCCATTTGTTTCTTCTTTATTTGTATTTTACATACCTAAAAATGTCACTGTTGATGTACATAGAGAAACTTTTGAGGCGAGAAAATAAATTATTGGCATTAAAAATTAAGACAAGAAATCAATGTATTTTGTCAACGGTTTTCGAATTCGATATAAAGAGATTTGACCGAAAAATCTATCAGCCCGAAAGTTGTACTTAGCAGCGGCACCTTTTTAACGATGCCTTAACGAAATTTTATATAAAAGGCACTCCTTTAAAATGCGGGGCGCGTGTCGGAGCGCGCGCGTCCACATTCCAGTGAATCTCTCGGCCGGCGTTGCCTGCCTCCGCGTCGTCTCTCCAAATGGACCTCTAACCGTTAAGGCACACACAGGCACACGCGCGTGTCCACGTGCACGAGGTACTTGCGCTATACGCTGTCCCGGCCAAATGTACGAGAGACAACTATTTATTAGATAGGCCCGGATAAACGCCAGTGCTAATACCGACGGACGCTGGGAGCCGGCGAGTCGGAGGCGGAATGCGAGCCCGATAAGACGAGCCACGAGGAGCCGAGTGCAGTTCCGGCCGCGGCAAGATGATCGTGCACGTCGATCCTCCGCATCGATGCTGTCCTGTGGACGTAATGTCTCCGATTATGTCTGCCTATATGCCGGTTGCTCGGTTCAACACTTTCCAGCAATTACCTCGCCCGAACACGTCACTCGCGCGAGACGTCCCACTCAATGTATTGACATTTGCTCCGCGCAATTTCAAACTTTTTGCGAAGGCTGTATGTATCACGGGGAAAATTTATCTCGGGAATGCAGGCTGCGCGCGAAAGCTGCCGGCACATACCAGTTTTGCAGAATCCCGGCGCTCGCGCTTGTGTACTATTTATACAGAAATTGCGCGAGTCCCATTGACGGAGAGGCTACGGTATTTAAATTCATCAAGTTTGCGGGTGGTGAAGAA
Source organism: Torymus aiolomorphi (assembly GCA_036365515.1). NCBI lineage: Eukaryota > Metazoa > Arthropoda > Insecta > Hymenoptera > Torymidae > Torymus > Torymus aiolomorphi. The sequence continues at coordinate 89,159,982 of CM070873.1, forward strand.
TTCCATTCATTCGTTCGATCCTTCATTCAAGCACTTGCCAGCGAAGTCTCATATACATTTTTTCAGTTTTCGAGTTAACGCATGACATTCTCACAGAGGGCCAACGGGAATCGAGTCAACAGCTTGCGATGTACACTACCCACGCGCGCACACACTAAACGGCGTAAAGTGGAATTTCTGGGGTCGACGTTCCCCACAGAAGAAACGGACCGCGGTAAAGAGAGGCTGTCGGAGGCAGCCTCGAGTGGCTCACCGGTTTCCCACTATTCGGTAATGGGCCTTCCCACTCGGGCGTCGGCGCGCGGCGCACCTGTAACCTACGCGGGCATTTTTCCCGCTCGCCCGCCTCATCGCTTCAGGGGCGGCCGGCTGGAAGAAAATATATCGCCACCTAAGCCCCCAACGGCCCGCTTTTCAGAAACTGGATAGAGACACCCGTTGCCTCATGCACTCACTCGCGGGCGCGCGCCGCCTACGCGGCCTTCCCCCCTTCGTATGTACTTCCTCTTCCATTCCACGATTTCATTTCACGTTTCACCGCTGGCTTTCCAGTTTCATCTTCAGCTGCAGCTCGCGGACTCTTATTTCGATGATTCAGCAGATTTTACCGGCTTCCCTCTGATTCTCCCAAGTTATTAAAAGCTTGCAGCCGAATTCTCAAGGGAACACTAATGAAATTCATTGTCGCCAGGCGTCTTTACAGGCACGAGGTATACCTCCATCAAAACAAACATCCTTATTTGTATTCAGAGTGGGAGCCAAAGAGTGCGCCGGCGCTACAAATCGCTTGACACCGCCGCGCTGCTTTTTTTCGCTCGGGAAGAAAGTTGATATTTTTTCAGCGAAACCGAATGGCTAATGGCGCTCGGATATCCCCGGCGATGCCGCTCAGGCGTGATTCGAAGCAGCAGCTCGCCGCGATATACGCAAGGTCCGCGTCAGTTCCGCCTTCCCTTCAGTTAGTGGTCTAGGTGAAGGAGGCGGCGGACAAGGTAACAGGTTCGCGTTATGTGGAATTAGCATAATCGTCATAAAGCATGCAGGCTCGATGAATTATTTATCTGTCGGAAGAAAGGAAGGAGCGCGCGAGCGCGAGAAGGAGACGGAGAGTCGGGGCAAAAAAACTACGAGCAGGCAAAAAGACAAAGCCGGGGAGAAAGTCGTGTAAAAAAGACGCAGGCAGAGGGAAAAGGAGAGGGGTGAGGCATTGTGCGACCTATGCTTTGGGCCCGCGAGGAAGATCCTTTTCCTCGTTTCGACTACGCGGCGGCGACGACGACTACTTTACTCGGAGAGAAGCATTTGCATACACTGCGTGCGCGCCAAGCCATCTCTCTCTCCCTCTCTCGCCGCCGCCCCCCCCTCCCCCCAACTCTGCCCGCGGTGCATTGCATTAATTTTCGATCCTGCGCGACACGCGGAGTGACCTTAAACCTTCTCCTTCCCAGCTCGCGTCGCCCGTAGCCGGGCATCTAATTATCGTTCAAGGAGAAGCATTAGCATGCGGTCGCGTGCCACTGGCGCCAACTATTATGTAGCTCGGCTCTCCTCCTCTCTCGGCGGACCTGTGCCCCGCGCTCTTTTTTTTAATGAGATCCAGCTCGGCGACGACTAATAAAAGGCATTATTATACCCCGCGCCTCTAACGCCCAGGCGTCAAAAGCCTCGGGAGCTTCATTTCCATCTCGCGATCATTAAATAGCCCTTACTTTGTCTGCTCTCTCGCACACTAGACATTTGCTTTCGTGGCTCTTTAAAGAGGCAGGCTAGCACAACGACGTTTCTTGGCATATTGATTGGTTATTTATTTATACAATTTGCAAGCTCCCTATTACAGAATGCCGCGAGAAGAAATTCAAGGTCGGCAGTACAGGCCATCCGGAATTCTATTTTGTTTCGAGAAAATGTCTATTCCCGTTAATTAGGGGCGTCATAAAGCGGGCAAAAGATTTTCTAAATGGCCGATGAATAACGCCTAAGACAGATATTTCGAAAGTCCACTTTAATAGCTCACTGCGCGTATATAGGAAACTTAAACACATAACTCATCATAAGACCAGTTAAAATACTACTAAACCCCTCCATAAATCGGTCGAGAAAGACATAATTAAATCACGTTATTCATGTGAGGATCTCATTTAAATGATTCTAAACTCTTATATCTGATAAGTTAGCTTCGGAGGAGACTTTCTCAAGTTTTCGAAAGGGAACTTTCGCCGCGCGTGGATGTGTCAGCTCTGCGGTCAATGACTTTTTCATCGCACTGTTGTTAGAAAGATTCATCAGAGCACCTCCAAATCCCAAGTAGAAATACTCATGATTTAACGGACGAATGTCGAAACGGAAAAATAGACAATTTGCCGGATACGCAACTTTATTCTCACAGCTTGAATTCGATGAAGAATTAGCTACAGTAGATGGCAATTAGCATAATAAAAGTGTGAACGCCGCCCCTTTTCCTGCAGAAAGAAGCTTGAAGAAACGGCTCGGTCTTAAAACCGCTCTCGCCCATATTATACAACTCGCGATCAATCAGCTTCGGCGGCTCAGGCAGTGCGCGCAAAAGAGCAGCGAAGTTCCTTTCTTTAGCCGCGCGAGGCCGAGCGCGCGGTGCATATATTTAAATATCCGAAAATCGGTGTCGGCTGCAGGTGATCGATGCTACACGGTTGGAAATCCGTTATATCTCCTTGGGTCTAACGAGCTAACGGTCTCTCTATCTATCTGTCGGTGCGGCGCGACGGAAGACGAAACGAAAACCCGTATTTGGAGCAGTCGATACATGCGCGCATATAAATAATCGGTGATGCCAGCAGTGAGGATACTCGTCGATTAGCTGCGGGAGCGGAGGAGCGGAAGGAAGGGTTCGCGATAGGCAAAGTAGCTGGCGAAATGTTTTTTCCCACAGTCTGCGGAGTGGCTTCTGGCCGCTCTGTTTTATTATAAATCCTCGATGAGCTGCGACGGGTGGTGAAGGGTGGGGCGGGATGGGTGATGGTTTCTACGACCGCTTGTTTGAATAGGAAGAAGGCAGGTAATGGACGATTTTAATATACGCACCTTTAGCGAGCTCATGCGCGATCAAGAAGCGCCGGTTCTCCCCATCGAGCCGGCGCTGTCTCCACGACTTGCATATATTTAAATTCTTGTCCTTTCAAGGGTGGCCGTGCGACGCGGAAAATATAACCCCTTCTGCAGCCTCGCCGAGATCTGGAACAATGCGGTGCAACCCCTCGGCCGGACGGATATATCAGATCCTCCGCACAGGTAAGCGCGAGAACGATTTTGCATAGATCTCCATATGTTATCCCTTTTTCTCCGGGGTGTTTAAAAGTCCAGGTATGTGTCTGTATAGCCGGTGTCATCCCTATGGGAAAGTGTATGCAAACCATTGTGACCCCCACGGCCCACAGCTATCTCCCTCTCTCTCTCTCTCTCTCTCTCTCTTCCTCGCGCGCGCGGGGGGATGCGTGCGACCGAAAGCGGGAGATGCTGCGAGCGCAAGGATGATGCCGCCGGGGAGCAAGAGGTGGGGTAGTCGGCAGATCACACCCCTGAGATAGATCTCTGCGCAACGAGTTTACTGCTGGCTTGAATCGAAATAGGGCTCGCCTATCGACGGGATTCGCTAAACCCTTCCGCCTCGCCTTATCCACGTCCCGTTTTATAAATAATCTGCATTTTATTATCCGTAAAGTTCATACCGAACTATGCCCCGTAGATAATTGCTGCATTGAAGAACAAGGAAATGATTGATCACCTTGTGATATTTCAGCAAAAACATGTTGATTTTTGTTCACTCATAATTATTACATCAGTGCGAAGAGCAATCGCCTTCTGTGCTCATTTATACGATTTAGTAGAAGATTTATTCTGATACATTCCTCGGGACCTACGTCAAACGAACGAAGGTATGATCTCACTCATGGCACAGGTGCACTTGACGCGAAAGTTGTATTAATTTAGAATGAGCAAATGTTGATAAAAAAAAAATCGGAAGGAAGAAAGTGTGCCAGAGGGGAGTTTGAAGCTAGCACGGGACTAGTGCGCTGGCTGCGTGTGGGGTAGATGAGGACGGGCAAGCCGTGCTGCAACCCTACCTCCCGGCCAGGTGGCTTGTCGCTCGCCGCAAAGCGCGCTCGGTTCGCCCTTCGTCCTTCTCACTTCCTGCATCCCTCCCGCCGCCACCTCGTCCGTTCCTTCCAACTCTACCCCGCGAGACAACTGTGCATATGTAAAGAGCCGCTCGCCTATCTCGTCCGCGGTGGGATTCATGCGGATATAAGCGTACGCGCACGCGCGCTCCTTCAGGCTGAGGAGAGGGAGGGAAGGAGGGAGAGAGAGCGAGCTTCCATTGTTAAGCAAAGCAGCATGTAGCTGTATGTCGAGACTTTTTGCGCTCAACCGTTTTTTCCTCACTCTCCTTTTTCTTTGCACTCCTCTCCTTCCCCACTGACACTCCTGTGGGCTCATCTCGCTGTCTCCTACCCTCCGCCCCACTGTCACTCGTAACGGATGCGTGCGATCGCCTTGTAACCGCGGGGCGCGCTTTTTCCTGCCCAAGGTAAAGAGTGTCAATCTTACAGTAGCGTACACGGACAAAAATTTGGGAATGTATAAGTTCAAATATTTTTGACGCGTTCAACTTGTATAGTCCGCTGTCCGACGCTCGACGCGCCGCACTTCGATATTGGGACTCTGAGAGGTCCAAGCTTTGAACTGTATGAGTTCAGTTAGCGTCGGAACTCTGGTAGTTCAAAGCTTGGACCTCTCAGATTCCCAATATCGGAGTGCGGCGCGTCGAGCGTCGGACTATCAAGTTCAGCGCGAACTGAACTATAGCAGTAATACAAAACTTCGGACCGCGTTGTGCCATTCTTTCAAATTATGCAGTTCAAGTATGTTTGAACTTTCACAGTGTGTTTTTCAACTTGTAAAAAATCAATTTATGTATTGATTTAGTTCGAATATAATTTGAACTTGTATAATCCCAAACCCATATTAGTTCCAAAATATTTTCCGTGTATAAAACAGAAAATCCGCGAAGGACTCTCTGATAGAACGATTGTAATACGTTATGTAAAAGAAGAATCCAGTTGTTGAATATTCTTTCATAGGATTGAAGTAATTCAGAGAAATTTCTTTTTTAGCTCCTCAAACTTTCACACCGATACGAGAGAGGAAGATTTTTTTTCACGATTAAATAAATTTTGGCAGTAGTACTGTAACGCGCGAGCGATATGAGTAACTGACCAAGTAAAGTCGCGCTCCTGAAGCTCCGTGAGAATGATAATTACGCTTGACGGTAATAAGATGGCAGTGCACTTGTTCTCAAATAAATAGTCGGAGACGTGACGACGCGCTCTCTCTCTCTCTTTCTGCTCCCGCCGTACGTACCTGGTCTACCCGGAGCCGACCTAGCAATCTCCTTCCTCAGAACGACAAGTTTCACCGGTGATGGTGATGGCAAAATTCGAGTCTGAATATTAATCTATCAAAAAGTAAAAAGTTGAAAGGCCATCGTCGGGGAAGTCGCTACGGAAAGCGCGAATAGAGTGGAGTCTGGGCGGTCCCGGGTTTCACTACACTGAACAAAATTTTAGCTAGCGCAGAAAGCATAGTTTCGATTTGCTGTACTAGCACTATCTATACGGATCATTTACCCTTACAGATGGCTGAAGCAGTCTATTT